>JAJLZE010000003.1:0-728318 GCA_030571955.1 Yamadazyma phyllophila | reverse complement strand
AAAATATTCAACAGGGTAAAGAGACATTTGTCACAGAGCGACGACGAAGATATGACGGGGTCTTTTCTTCGTGCGACTACGCAGGATCTTCCGTCGTAGACTGTTGGCTCCTTCCCTACTTTCTTCTACTCGACCTTGTGCTATGTACCAGCCGACTCCGGTACTGTCCACCTCCGTTAGTATATAATTCACTTATTTATGTTCGGTAGTTTCTTTCCACGATATATACTGGAGCTTCTTACGTGCGTTTGCCGTCTTTTTACAGTTAATATTACTCTCGCACCAACAACATCGTAGAGGCTAGTGCCGTAGGTGCATGGAATTTTTAAAATATGATTCTTTTGACTTTTGACCGTCAGAAATTACCAGGAATTTACTACTAGTATGAATATTGAACAATCACCCATCAAAACTTCCTCTATAGGAGTACTTTCTTAATGTGATAATCGTTACAAAGATCTTAAACGCGTAAATTCAAAACGGCGCGTTTATTTAGTCTACATCTTACAACCAATATGACCGACCAAAGCCGGTTGACCTTTAACAAACCCATAATTTCCTCCACCAGTAAGCCAATAGCAACTAAAGACCTCTTAGTCAGACTCAAGCAGTTAAGTGAAGAGTTGAGCGGTATAAATCAGGAAAACCCAGTATTGACCAGTTTTGATGCGATAAAGTCTGATCTTGTGAATCCAAAACTATTAAAGAGCACAAACCCTGGAGTTCAGGCTTATGTGTGTTGCTCTATAGCCGATATCTTAAGAATATATGCTCCCGAGGCACCATTCACTGACGATGACTTGACACGTATCTTCAAGTCATTTTTCAGCCAGTTTAAGAAATTATCAGATGTGAATAACTTATATTTTCAACAACAGTGTTATTTGTTGAAAAGATTGGCAGACGTCAGATCGGTGATATTGTTAACAGATCTCAAAGATTCTGAGGGTTTAATGAAACTTGCTTTTAATACGTTTTATTCTTTGAGTAAGAAAGAGTTTCCACTGAGACTTGTTTCTTTGATAGGCGACATCTTATCAGATATTATAGCTGAGGCAGAAATAATTCCTAGGCCCATTTTGAAGATGATTTTAGATAACTTGTTGACCACAACGCAAGATACTCCTGGTGTCTTACAAGATTCAAATATCTCCAACCCTGCCTTTATGATTTCTGCTACTATTTGTGAAGCAAACATAGATCGGATGTCACGTCAAGTTGCACAGTACTTCTCAGAGTTATTGTATGAGTCCTCAAATCAAATGGAGCAACATAATCAGGGACAAGAGAGTGCCCAGTCAAAAGCAATGGAGACATTGACTCGGATACATAAGTTGTCGGTTCAAATGTGGAAAAGCGTACCGGGTCTTTTGAACGCCATTATTGGCCTCATCGAGGAAGAGTTAAATGCCGATGATGATACTATCCGAATGCTAGCAACTGAGACAATTGGCCAGATGGTGGGTTCTTCCAGTAGTTCTCAAAATTTCATTATAAAATACAACCTGGCATGGGTAACTTGGTTGAAAAAACCCCTTGATAGCTCACCGACAGTAAGATGCAAATGGGTCGAACAAGTCACAGCTATAATCAATGGTGTTGAGTCGCTTACGACTGAGGTATCCTTAGCATTATGTGAAGGGGTAAATAAATGTTTACTCGATTCCGATGAGAAGGTTAGGTTGACTAGTTGTATGTCCTTTGCAAAAGTACCCTTTAGTAAATTTACTAGGATATTTGATCAACAAACAATGTTCATTTTGAGTCAATTGATCAGGGAAAGGAATACGGATATAAGAAAACAAGCAATGCTTATTCTTAGTAACCAATATGATGAATACCTCAAAGCTAAGACTCTGAATCAAATCATTGATTTTGGACAAACGGCCAATAACCCTGCGGAACAACTAAATGATTCTTGCTTAGAACAAATCCCAAACCAACTCATTTCATTGATCTATATAAACAACAAGGATATTGATGCTTTGTTGGACCAGTGTATTTTTGAAAAGTTATTCACACTCGAACAAAACACTGTCTTGAGAGTCAACAGATTATGCCATATATTTCTGGTTTTGAATGGCAAGAGTAAACAGGCCTTTTTTGCAATCAACAAAAGACAAGTCAGAAATTCTGCTTCGCTTGAAACTTTCATCACACTTTGTGACCAGTATAGTAACATTGGGTCATTATCAGAAGATAAAGAAAACCACGATAATTTATCTGATTCAGCAGATGGTGGAAAAACAGAAACATTGGAGAAAAAACTCGAGAAAGTGATCGATTGGTTATGCGAGTCTCTTCCGGATGGCATCAATCCCCATACATGCTTGACACGGTTTTATAAGTTGAAAAATTTCAGATTGACGTCTCTTCTTCGTCTGGTAATTTCCGCTTCATCTGACTTCTACACCGTCAAAAGTGCCATATCAGAGATACTAAGTAAGTTGGGAAATAGTAAGACCATCAAGCTTGACGACCAAAGTACTACGGTTTCTACTACTGACATTGTGTCAACCTTTAAAATTTTATTGTACCGGTCATCCCTAATACTTTACAATTCGACAAACATTATCGACTTAGTTAACTTTGTTAAGGATGAGTCACATCAATGGAACTCTGTGGCGAAAGGGTTATTATTAAATATAGGCATAACACTGCCACAAGTGTTCAACTCGAATGTAAGTCTATTGGAGAATATGGTAAAGGATGAATCTGTGGAAACACTGAAGCTTATCTGGTTAAAGATTTTGTACCATTGCAACAAGCGTACTTCCAGCGATGAAAACGAGTGGGTCGACTGCCTTACCACTATCTGCACCAAAGGTACTCCGCACGAGGCCAAATATGCCACTAAATTGCTAGGTTTATACCCCGAACTTGCATCTTGTTATACTAAAATCATAAACCAAACACTCCCATTGGATGTGGAAAGTCCTAAAGTAATGACACACTTGTCCACTCTAGCAGAAATCAACCTCCTTAATGAAAGTGCTTTACAAGAACAAATTGGTGATTTGACAACAAGTCTTATCAAGAAGTTTCTTCTAGAGAACAAGTGGAATGGTTCTGATTTCGAGGAGGATTCTGACTTTTTTGAATCTGATATATTAGAGCTTGATCATTCACATCACGCAGGTATTATCTCCAAGGTTTTGGTGCTTCAGTTTTTCACAAATCGCTTAAAGTATCTTGCAGCAAACCGTACCGATTTCAAGTCTGTATCATCTACCTTCAACCCATTACTGAAATTGATTCTAACAATGATATCCAATGGCGGAGAAATTGTAGCGGATGGTTCTACACCAGACCTTTACAGGAAAAGGCTTAGACTTGAAGCTGGGTCGAGCTTATTAGAACTCGGAAGCCAATCATTATACAATGAGCAGTTTGGATCCAACTTCATGAACTCTCTTATTCAATTGGTAAGAGATGAGAATAAGTCCGTACGTGCTACATTTTTGAAAGCTCTACAGAAAGGTTTAAGCATGAAAAGCATCCTGGATAAGTTTTTTGGTATAATCTTTTTCCTGAACAATGAACCAGATGTTTCATTGCGTAACAGTATAAGTACATGGGTGAAATCATTATGTCAGAAGAGCATTACTGCAAAGGATTTGAGGTTCGAGAATTTACTACCACGAACCATCCACCTCGTTACCCATTATCCGGCCTTCTCAACAGAGGAAGATAAGGAAGTACGGTTCAAAGTTGCATTGGAAATCTTGGTATATTATTTGACCAGTGTAGCAACACCGGAAAACATCTCATTGTTATATTACCTAGCCAGTAGAGTGAAACAGTTCAGGGATGCTACAATCGACCAAGAGTTTTACAGACAAGAGCCTTTGCCTCAAGAAGTTAACAATCTCTACGTGACGTCAGAGTTGTGTCAGCTTTTGATAAAGGAGTATAGTGAACACCGAAATTGGACTGCCTCAAGCTGGCCAGGAAAGGTTGCACTTGCAAGGGACTTGTTTACTCCGATGTTAAGCACTGAAGAAGCGCAAATGATAATCTCCGAAGTGTATGTTCCTAAAGAATTCCACAAGAGTCTTCTGCATTTCATAAAGTCCAAATTGGTACCAGGTGGTCATAAACGCTCTATCGGTTCAACTTTCTCGAAAAGGCAAAGAGCCCCTTCATCGTCAATCAGGAAGAAAACAAAGACAACGTCAACAAACTCCAATTCGAAAGTTTATGAGGGGCCAATAAGAAAAAGTTCAAGGACCAAGAAACCTGTGCACTATGACTTGTCTGACGAAAATGAAAATACTCTGGCAAGTGAATCCAATAGCGACTCGGATATTGACTTTGACAGAGATTAGCGTTGCCAAGATTTCATGATAGATGTATGTAATCTTTAATATATACTATAATGCGACAATTGTTATGGTTCCATTTCTTGTAAGGTTTTTATACGGGGGTGTATACCCTCTTCTGCAAGAAGTTTGAGTCTTGTAGCAGCTGGGCAGTTTGAAACCTGAGTGAGTTCAAGCCCTAGCACTCTTAAAAGTTTCATGGCTTGGGCCTTATAAACCTGCATGAAATACTGACCACAACTTTCCCACCAGTTGGCAATGCAGAAAAAGTGTACATTAGTGAGCAGCAGTGGATCAGTGTTCCCCATCTTTGCCAAGAATATCCAAGACTTCTCGATAGGAAAGAATTTGTTACCAAGTCTAGTCAACACAGAAAAGAAGGAGCATATACCGGCTACTCTTTCATCATATTTATCGGGTTCTTCCCATTTCGCCGTATTCTTGTTTCTTTTCCAGCCCATTCTTAGCCTTCCTTCTTCAGTATCAATGGAGCAGCTGTATCCGATAACAAGGGGGCATTTTTTCACAATTCGGGGCATTAAATAGTCGTTGAATTCCGGGAAAGCATTTAATAGATTGGATGCTAACATTGCTAAAGGTACAGCGGAGTTAGGTTGGACGACAATTTCTGTTTCTGCTTGTGATACCAACGATTTCGCCAAAAAATTCAATATAAACTGGTACGCCAACTCGTGAGACCTTATGGAATTCACGGTAGTGACAATCATATTGGTGATGTCATTAAGCTGCTTCATGCTCCTTGATAGCTGTCCAATTTTAGGGTTAATGGCTCTCCTTACAGGACCAATCGACTTTTTCATGTTTTTATCATTATTCACCTTGTCTTTAACATCATTTTTCAAAACTCTTATCCTCTCTTTGTATATCAGCATCAACTTTTCAGAGTTAATGCTGAGGTTCGCTTTATCCTTGATGGCTTTTTGTTGTTTGACCTTCTCTTCTTCTTCTTTTTGTTTTGCTTCCTTGGCTTTTCTCTCTTGCTCTAACTTGGATGCCTTCTCCTCCTCTAGCTTCTTTGCCTTTTGCTCTTCTATTCGTTTTCTTTCTCGTGTTTCTTCTTCTTGTTTACGAATGCGTTCTTCTTCCTCTTTTTTCTTTCTTTCTTGTTCCTCCAACTCTTGTTTCAATCTCATCTTGTGCTTTCGTATCCTTTCTCTCTCATTATCTATGATGGACTTCACTCGGCTTGCTTGCAAGCTCACAGATGCGCTGAATGTGTTTGTAACATACGCGAGATCATTTTCATAAATCTTCTTGAGGTCATCAAATTGAGCACCCTCTGGTCTAATTGTATTGGAAGTGCCAATCGAGTGATGGCGTACTTTGTGAGGATTTTCGGGCTCAACTTCAAATTCGAAGTCAGGAGGAATTCCAAGTATCATTGGAGTTGAAGTAATCAAAACTGTATATTGAGAAATTTGATAGTTGAAGAGGGTAATGTTTGTGCGAATTTTTTCTCGATTTTTTTTTCAACTCAGTAGTAGGAAATCGAATTATGAATAGCGTCAGGTGCTTTAGTACAACCTCCGCTTTAGCCAGGACTGGGTACAGTACCGTGAAGCCCGTACACCATCTTGTCCCTATAAACAAGTCTGTTTTGAAACCTGGTTTAAAAGAACTATTATTGCCTAAGGATGACATAAGATCTCCAGGATTCAAGCCAACTGATATCGGGCAAGACAGAATCAAGGATTATTACAATGATCACATTCAGTCCGATTTAATGCTACAATTATATGTTCATGAACAAGAAGAGGTCACCGGCTCAAAGTTAAGATCATGGGGTACGGATTCTCCATATAAGCTCTATAGAAAATTGAAAAAGCCAGTTGGTTTGAGCAGACAAACGAAAAATATCAAACCTGTCTCCCCAAGTAACATACCCAGATTGACAGGTATCAATATAAATTTATATAACAAGGATGCATTAGAAGAAAATTGGCTCAATATTTCTTCAAGACTTCAGATTGCCCAAATCACCAATGTCAAACCCAAAAGAATCTACAATAAATCCAATATCCTTCCATGGAAATGTAGAGTGGGAAAGCCGTGTGGTTGTAAAGTTCAATTGACGGGAGAAGATATGCACCAATTTTTATCGACCTTAACAGAATTGGTTTTACCAAGAATCAGAACATTCAAAGGTATATCAAAGAAGTCTGGTGATCGTAATGGTAATATTTCTTTTGGACTTACTCCTGAAGATGTGAAGTTTTTCCCGGAAATTGAAAACTTTCAAGAATTATTCCCTAACTTATTCGGTTTTCACGTCACTTTCCAAACTTCAGCCAGAACTGACGACCAAGCTAGATTGTTGTTGAGTTCATTGGGTTTACCCTTCTATTAACCACTCCTGTAAATAAGTCATGTATAACATGTAATAAATTCTTAGAGATCAAACCCTGTGCTAGACCAATTATATTCTGAGTACCTATCTGATGCCTTAGCTTCGTTTGGTGTGATAGTACGGTAGTAATTTTATGCGCACTTTACTAATCTTGTTATATGACTTCCATCATTCATGAATTCAGTATATTGTATTCTACTAGAATACGTCAAAAGGATAAGAAATGGATTGATGGTGTGTTAAAATATTATGAATTTAACAACAAGATCGAAATCTTGGATGAAAATGGTGTATTAGTGAAAAGTGATTTCAGAACCATCGATTTCGAACCAGAGAAACAGTACAATTTTAACGGAATCATAGTCGAAGTTATGGAGCATCTTGGGACTACGGAAAGAGACGTCCTGATTCTCTTGAACAAGCATTCGGCAAAAAAGCCGCCCAGTACTCATGAGCTGGTGGCCGCTGTCGATAAAGAAAACAATAGAAAGATGCCTGACGATTACCATAACACATTTGACTCGAGACCTATCCCGTCGAAGGCCTTGACTACCACCAATACGTGGATATCTAAGCCGCTTGCTGTTAAAATGGAAGTCGGCTCCAAAAGGACTGCTTCAAAAGCCCCTGGTCTAACAAGACCCACCAAACCCAATCTTAGGAGAACCAGTACCAGTTTCCAGAGCACAAGTAAGCCACTGCTCAAGGTGGTGAAACTCCTTCATAGAAGAATCCCACCAAAGAGTTCCAGAGTATTCAGTTTCAAGAGTTGATCTGTTTTGATTTATGCTACATAATACTTACCTCTTACTTATTTGCTTCATTCTTCTTCTCTCTGTATATTAACACAGGAACGAAGTTAGAAGCAAAGATTTTTGCAACTGGAAATGAGGAAATCAACCCATTAACGGCTGCCAATGCTGGTCTGTTGGATAATCTGGCTAAGAAAGGTTGGGCAGGTAATTCAGTCATTATTCACAAAAGTGTATGTTGAGAAATTTAGTTTTGTTACAATTTTGCAGAGGAAAGAAGCCACAAATACCTTTAGCTCATATATTTTTCAAAACTGGTATAATATTTACTATCTATTTGTGGAGTTGACAGAATTGGTACATGAATAATTCTTTCTGAATTATGACTGATTTCTATCCAAGTCTTCAATAGATTGTCAGACAATAAAGGGGCTATGACCTCGTCGTTTAGTAGCAACGAACCAACTAACTTATTAGGGAGAACCAGTTGTGATGAACTCGTGATGGTAATGTTTTTGCCGTCAACCTGAAACGCTTCCTCAAGGGATGGAATGCTGCTTTTGTGAATCAACTTATTATCCCTACAATATAAAAGGGAATACTTTGTCTTCTTGTTAATTTCCATTTGAAGCTTAAAACCCGTGAATGGCGGCTCGTGAAAGCAAGCTCTGGAAGTAGCAGTTGAAAATACAGGCTGTATTATAAAAATTAAACAAACTAGTCTGAACCACATAGAATTTGGCTGCGAAATTTTTCTCACTTCAAAAAAAAAAAAACCCTGTTTGATTCCGGTCGAATGAGATACATTGTATAGGGTCTTCTCGAGTAATTGTAGCTCAAAACTTCACACTTAAGCCAGGTTACGTATTGCTATGATCCCTTATATGAGTACATGCGGGATGCAATGGTCTATCCATAAGACCTAGCCCAAAATAATATTCAATGTACTTTTTGAGGTTTGAAACTCGCAGTTAAGGTGCAAAGCCTACAATTTAAAGGAGAATTCTGAACTAGCCAAGCTTATTCCAGCATTTTTCGAAAACACGACCACTACTACTTCAATCATATCCAGGCTGGTATTTTTTGAGAAAAAAAGGTCTTTTATTATATTATCTATAAAATGTACCACGAAAACGGAAATCTAACTTTTTTGGAGGTATAATCTGAGTCAACCGCTTAGACGCAATGAATGTCTCCGTTGGCATGGGTGTGACATTCTTTACCTTCGGTGTTTTCAGGCTCAGAGGTTGAACTTGAAGTAGATGGCTTGTCTGAGCCACTCTTGGAGTCGTCCTTGTCGTCCTTTTTGTCGTCGTCCTTGTCGTCCTTTTTGTCGTCTTCCTTGTCATCTTCCTTGTCGTCCTTCTTGTCATCCTTGTCATCCTTTTGGTCGTCTTTTTTGTCATCTTGGTCATCTTTCTTATCATCCTTTTTATCGTCATTCTCTTCTTCCTTGCTTGCAGTACCGGTACATCCAACACCAGGAACCGCAATATCATAGGCATATACGTCTAAAGCATAGTATCTCAAAGATTCTGAGTTTTTGACTGCTTCTTCAGGGTTTTCTTTAGCCAACTCGACAGAACCCTCGTAGCCATCAGCGAAGTGGTCAACTGCACCTTCGCCTACTGGTGTGTGCCAAATTCTATGTAACAAGTCTCCAGCCCAGAAAACAGTGGATTTTGACCCAGCAACTGTGTAACCTTGGGAACACATTTGACTAAGGTATTTTCTGGTAGTGTAAGACAAATCACAAATCACTGTTTCCTTGGTAGCATTGTTTCCTCTCCAATGTCCCGCCCAGCCATCTTGGCCACAATTACCATCAATGTCGTCACAACGAAACACGATACCGTCCTTCTGTCCATTGACGATTTGATCATATAAGCCAATCACTGTAGAAGTTGAAGCATTTCCGAAATACTTTTGAAAGAATTCAGAGTCTTGGCCATATCTCAAAGTATGTAACTTAGCATGCTCAGCTATTTCCTTTGTCTCCTGCAAAGCAGCATAAATTTGGTTATACTGCGATGCGTTACATGAGGAATGGATAGTGAAATCGGGGTTCCAGTCTTCATCCCATTGGTAGGTTGTAGGTTGGCTCTTGGCACTCAGTGTTTTAGAGGCAACTTCTTGAGAGTATCCAGCAGGGATACAATTGGCAAGGTTTGAGATTGCGAAGGTTGTTAAAACGAATCCAGTTAATTGCATCTTTAATAGTTTCTTTTAATGGAGACAATTACGCTGGTGAAACAGGAATATTTATACTGGAAAATCATTTTGCAGCCGTCGCGCCTGAATCGAAAAATCTAACCTCCAAGGTGGCTTTGGAAGAGATGAAGATGTTCTACGGTGAGGCTTTAAGACACTTAAATTCCCCTTTTCAGAATCTGGTGATTACGAATTCAAGACCAAGAAAAATTTGAACGTTGAGGACCAGTTAAATTATCGTTAGGATCTTGTCGCCGTACTGCTAAAATTTTTCTTGTAACTAGAAAGGTGCTTTCAGTGGATAATGTCTGTCTTGGCATTTTGAGAAAGATGTTTAAATATGACAGCTTTCTGCTGTCGTATGGTTAAGATATCAAGGAAATCATGAAGACTGCTCTCTTGTTTTCTGTATTGTTGGCCACTGGTGCCAGTGCTGCTGGATCGATCACAGACTGCCACTTCCATGGCTCTGACTTTTATTGTATCGATGACGATGGTAACGAAGGGGTCGTAGACCCTGCACCAAGTGCTTCTTCAGATGCACCATCCAGCTACACTTCCTGTCATGCACATGGTTCTGAAACCTGGTGTATGGATGGCTCAGACGAGGTGTTGTTTGCTGTCGAAGCCGATAGTGTTTCCGAAACTTCTGATTCCGCTAGTGCTTCTGGATCGATCTCAGACTGCCACTTCCATGGCTCTGACTTTTATTGTATCGATGACGATGGTAACGAAGGGGTCGTAGACCCTGCACCAAGTGCTTCTTCAGATGCACCATCCAGCTACACTTCCTGTCATGCACATGGTTCTGAAACCTGGTGTATGGATGGCTCAGACGAGGTGTTGTTTGCTGTCGAAGCCGATAGTGTTTCCGAAACTTCTGATTCCGCTAGTGCTTCTGGATCGATCTCAGACTGCCACTTCCATGGCTCTGACTTTTATTGTATCGATGACGATGGTAACGAAGGGGTCGTAGACCCTGCACCAAGTGCTTCTTCAGATGCACCATCCAGCTACACTTCCTGTCATGCACATGGTTCTGAAACCTGGTGTATGGATGGCTCAGACGAGGTGTTGTTTGCTGTCGAAGTCTCTGAATCTGCTAGTGCTTCCAAGACTTCTGAATCGGCTAGTGCTTCCAAAACTTCTGAATCGACTGGTACTTCTGGATCAATTTCAGACTGCCACTTCCATGGCTCTGATTATTTTTGTGTCGATGAAGATGGCAAGGAAGGGGTCGTAGACCCTGCACCAAGCGCTTCTTCAGATGCACCAGCAAGTTACACTTCCTGTCATGCACATGGTTCTGAAACCTGGTGTATGGACGGATCAGATGAGGTGTTATTCGCTGCTGAAGCGACTGACAGCGGGAACTCCCATGGAGATGATGATGAGGAAATGGATTGTCATTTCCATGCTGGAGTAGAGCACTGTGTCCCAAAGAATGGAAATCATGCAGCAGAAAGCCATTCATGTGGTAAGGTTGATCGTGATTATGATATTCCCTTAAGAATTGGATTGATCTTTGCTATGTTGGGTGCAAGTGCTATTGGAAGTTTCGGTCCACTTTTCTTAAACAATTTCCTCAACTTGAACACAGATGGAAGTATTTTCCAAATCGTTCGTCAATTCGGAACTGGTGTTATCATGTCAACAGTTTTTGTCCATTTGCTCACACATGCACAACTTATGTTTGCCAACGAATGTTTGACGAATGTGAAATTCGAAGCTACTGCCATGGCTATCGGTATGGCTGGTGTTTTTGTTGCTTTCCTTGTTGAGTACCTTGCTAAACGTTTGATGAATAGCAGGGTTTCCAAAGTTGAATCCTCTAATCTCCAAATCAACAGTACTGATTCTGAAAAACAGAATAACAAATCGGAGCAACACCACGATGAGGATAATGTTATCAATGACAAGATGTCAGTTGCTCTCTTAGAAGCCGGTATTGTATTCCATTCTATTTTAATTGGTATCACCCTTGTTGTTGCAGCCGGATCTTACTTCATTACTTTGTTTGTGGTTATTCTTTTCCATCAAATATTCGAAGGTGTTGCCTTGGGTTCCAGAATTGCCGGTGTTCGTGACTCTTCGTTCCTTTCAAAATGTGTTTTGGCTGGTGTTTTTGCTATAACAACTCCACTTGGTATGGCCATAGGAACAGGTGTATTGGATCAATTCAATGGTAACGATCCAGCAACTATTGTTGCTCTTGGAACCCTTGATGCCTTCTCTGCTGGTGTCTTACTTTGGGTTGGTGTTATCGAAATGTGGGCACATGACTGGTTGTGGGGCTCTTTAGCAAATGCTCCTCTTTTCAAAACTTGTTTGGCAATGTTCTCACTAATTGCTGGTCTTGTGGTGATGAGTGTTTTAGGTAAATGGGCTTAGGTTTTATTATTAGAAATTACCATAAAACACTACACAGTTTTTTCTTGTATCCTACAAGGATATATTAAGTAACGATTAAACACCCTTATAAATAGTATCAATAGTTCCAAAAAGTGGGTTTTTGTAATAGACAAATAGTAGATTTATTTCTCAATCTTTTCAAACCTAAGTTTCAATTTCAATGGGCAAACTGGTCCTGCTGGAGTTATTCTTTCTTTCCAAGTTGGATCGAGCTCAAAATCAAATTTCTTCACCACCTGTATTATTGCTTGTTTAACTTCAAGAAGGGCAAATTTCTCTCCCAAACAAGCCCGTTTACGTCCATGGAATGCTGGTAAAGTGCTTGAGCTCTTTGCCTTGGAATAACTTAGGTTTATTTCTTCTAAATTATTTCCCCAACGCTTTGGATTGAACGAGTCGGCCTCGCTCCAAATAGTTCTGTCACGACCAGTTGCAAAGTTGTTATAACCCACGTAGGTTCCTTTGGGTATCTTAATCTTGTCACCAAGCATCACATCTTCTGTTGTGTATCGATTGATTATCTGACCTAAAGGGGGATATAATCTCAATGTTTCATATATAATGGAGTTAAGAAGTGGTACATTTTCAGGCTTTGCTTTAGAAGGGTCACTTAAACATCTTCGTAATTCATCTTGGGTGCTTTTATACTTTGCTAACAAGAATAAGACTGAAATCAACAATAACTGTGGGTTTTCATGTCCGGCAATTAAAACGATCATGGCATTATCTTGGAATTGTATTTTGTCAATTTCACCATTTTCTAAATTTTGCAACAATCGCAGACTAACGTTAATTGAGTCAGGTTTGGTTCCGGAAGTTACTACGAGATTGTGAACATAATCTTTGAACTTCTTTACTTCATTCCTTGCCTTAACTCTGCTTGGTATCCAGAGGCTGTCTAAGTTGGGGAAGTTCATGAAAACAGGCTTGAATATTTGTGACTTAATATAACTGAATCTGTGTAAGATCTCAGGATTTTTCTCCTTGAAAAGCTCGAAATCAAGCCCTAACATCGATTCACCAATATTCTGCAACGTGAACCTTTGAACTAAATCATACAAAGGTACCTGCTTATTTTCGTTATCATATTCTTCAATCTCTTTTACGAACGAGGTTGAATTCCATGCTATAGGGTTTAAATTGGCAAACTGTATAGGTGAGGTTAATATTTTTCGGTACTTTTTCCAGTTGGGGGTACTGGCGCTGATAATATTATCTCCAGTATACGAAGCCAAGACAGAGCCAGGTATTTTGTATTGGTTACCTCTCTTTTGATATATTTCATTCTTCAGGAAGACTTCTTGCAAAAACTTTGGCCGCGACACTAATATGTTCCATTTGGATGCAAAATAAATCTTTACAGCCCCATGCTTTTCCAAGTGCTCTCTTAGGTATTTATTGAAAATGTCTCTTTGATCAAGTCTAGTCAATGATGGAAGGAAAGTCACATAAAAGGGGATTGTTGGGATGTTACTAGGAAAGTTACGTGGGGGTAGGACTATCGAACGAACATAATAAGCCAATATAAAGATGGGAATGTAGATCACAATAATTCTTGTACAAGGCTCCATTTTCACAAACTGTTTATTGTAAAAACAGCTGATTGAACTGACAGTAGTCTGCTTTTAAGTTATTCCAGACTTCAGCATGGACACTTTTTAGATTTTCAGCAGAAACATTATTACTTTATGGTGTTAGCCTCGTGCAGAAAAGTCAGCAGATTTATCGAAATCTCGATATGCTATCTTAAAGGAAAGAATAGTTTTACTCAGGAATATATAAAACGGACGGAATAATGTTAGGCTACTAAACCCAAGTCCTCAATGACCATTACAAAATTAGAACAATCTACAAGCTCTTTGTCGTTGAGTGACAAAGACTCATTAGAACCAACACTTTTTGAAAGTGTGTGTATGATATATCTCAGAAATGAATCGGGATTCATTAATTTGAATACGTATAGATATTCAGCACCTATCAATCAAAGTGAGCTTTTACATGTTTTAGTTCAAAACTTACCACAAGAAGGGCCTCAAATTGTCAAAGATCTCAAGGTATCGCCTTTACCATTGATGGTATGGGAGAGGCAAAAAAAAGAAGGTATAATTGGGGTGATTTCCAAACTAATTGAAACTAATCTGTTCAATACTTGGGCTATGAATCTCTTATTGAAAACCTCGAGGGTAACACACATTGGAAGCAAAGTTGCCAACAGTGAATTTATAGCCAGGCTGGTTACTAAAAGATTTGAGGAGAAATTGAAAAACACCACCTTAAATGACAAATGGTTAGAAGGAGGCGAGTCATATTTTAATAGTAAAGTTGAATACTTCACCTCTAGGGGCAGTACCATAGAAGCAGTATTACCTGCTTTTCCATGTAAATCGTCTAATTTGCAAAAGGTTTTTGACAGTGACCCTGATAGAGGTGAACTTATGGCTTTGGAAACTTTGTACAATTTTGCTAAAGACATTCAAAGTATATATCCTCCGGGAATGGTGATTTTGATTGTCAGCGACGGTCATGTCTTTAGTGACTGTATCGGAGTTGATGATAATACTGTTAAAGAATATGGGGACAAGTTGCAAGAGCTTTATGAATCTATCAAACTTGGAAAGAACAACTTAATCAAATTCAGTTCTTTGAATGATTTGTTTGACTTGAAATTAGACACTTTTGACTCTTCTTTAGTTGAAGATGTACCCTTACCCCATTACGTTACTACTGAAATCGAGCCAACTTCGGAATTATGCAGAAAAATATTGATGAAGACGTGCGATACTGACTGTGGTCAATTGAAGGAAGACATTAAAACTCCTTTCCACTCGAGATTATTCCTTTATAGGGGTTTCTCCAAGTTCATGGAAGAAGATTTGAAAAACCATCCGTCGTTGTTGAGCTTATCCGGGAAGCAAAGAAAAAAAGTTTTTTCAAAGGTTGCGTTCGAAATGATCAAGAGAAATGATGCATATTCTAACTTGGTTGAGTTAGTTTTCCCTATGCACTTGAGATTCTCCATCCATGCGCATAACAACTTGGGTCCAAAATTTGGAGTCAAATTATTGGATAAGGAAAAGTGTAAAGTTGTGGACTCCTTACAACAAAGTAACATTCCAACCTTTGACGATCTTTTGCATATCCCTACCCCATGGCACAACACCATTCTTAAGATTGATAACGACACCTTCGTTGTTACAAAGTCAGGAATTATTTATGATGCTATTAATTCCAAGACGCACAAAGGTCAATGGAATCCCGAATTGAAATGCTTTGAAATTTCAACCATTCAATAGAATTGCATCTCATTGGTGAGTACCCTTTTTGTTTCGATTGGTAGTTTAATAAGTAATATCTCTGTTTCTTAGTTCTAAATTTACGGATGTCTCCAAATGTCCTGTGTATTAAGTGGCTGCAAATTTATTGCGAAAAGAAATTTAAGTAACTAACTGAATTAAAGAGATGGAGGTGCAGGAACGTCTTCACAAGCAAGACAAACTTCTGGCCTATCGGTGTTTGGGGCCGCATCGTCATAAGAAATACCCCCGTTAATAACTGTTCCGATTCCAATACCGAAATCAGCTGTTATCTTTTTCATTTTGTTTATATCGTATCCAGTACCGATATCAAAGTGGAATTCAAGAAGGCCGCATTTCAAAGTCAAAATACCATCGGCGGAATAACTGAAAGTAGAGATTGGCCATGATAATCCAATGACATTTCCCTTACCCCAGTTTCTAACGTGGAATGTTTGAGGGGCAGATATAGCTTCAACTCTGATAGATCCACCGGTGGAGGAAAAGTAGAATACCTGTTCTTCAGATACAGGTAAAGCAGCAGACTTGATCCATACGTTAGCATTTTCACCGATGTCGAAACAACCCTTTCCGTTGATTTTGGAGTGTTGAGAGAAAGCTTGGTTCTTTAAACAAACAGTACCATCATTGCTCATTGATCCCCAAAGTGGACCCAAGTTGACCAAACCGGCGTTTCTCTTGTCTTGATACAAGGCAATCAAACCCTTATTACGGAAGGCAGTAGAGGTAATCTTACTGACTGGGAGACCGGATTTTCCGTAACCAGCGAAAAATACCTTACCGTTGTTTTCAAAAGTATTACCTCCAATTCTAAATCTAGGAGAAAAGAATGAATCACCTGAAGAAACAACGATTTGACCATTATTGGTGGTGATACTGTTGATGTCGGTGATCTCAAAGTTAACAGCACAACTCTCAGAATCAGATGTAACATACAAGTTACCGTTATTTTTAAAGTTACCATGGAAATGAACATATTCGGAGTCCACTAAATCATAAGTGACACCTTCATCAATTTCGACGTCACCGTAGTTGATTTCTGTGTTACCATGTTTAGAAGTGTTACTTGTAACATGGATGTCCTCGGCAAAGGCAGCGGCAATTAAAAGCAATGTGCTAAAGATAGATGAAGCTTTCATTATAAGAGTGAATGGACTAATGAAAAGATAGAAACCAGAGAAAAGCCATGCCTTTTTATAGTTGGATTTCATAAGAGAGCAATTGTACATCTATTACTGTTTTGCGAGAAGAAATGTACGCTTTGGGAGAAACTTTCCTCTTGCAACGATATTTTCTACCAATGAAGAAGTATCACGTTTACTCCCCGAGCTGTTTGCTATTGTTCTCGAGATATTTTGAATGCTAATTCGTTGACCAGCTTTACGAGGGTTACGAGTACAAACATAACCCATGAAAGTGCATGGGGGCAACAAATATCACAATAGGCTCACTCGATAATCACGAAACCGATATTTGTTAAAACAATAAGTAAAATACCTTACATACACACCTCGAGATCTACGGTCGATGCGAATGTTGGCTTATTTTAACTGATTATGGAATAGTGAAGTGATTACTCCTCGTGTTTATCACCAACTGGGGAATCAACAATGCATGATTATACAAAAAATCAACAAAACAGTGCACGCTCTAAACTGTAGGCTTACCTTAGGAGGTAGGTACAGTCTTGGGAAAAAAATAAACCAGAAGATCTCCTAACTGGAACACGTTAGGAATCCTGCAAAGCATCAAAGGTCATATAACTCCACTTGAACAAAGGGGCACACAATTGCACCCATGTGCTTTTGTGATGCTGAAATAATCCAGTTCTCAAGTAGAATAATAAACAACTTTCTTGTATTGGCCCATCCTTCTCTAAGCCCAATATCTCGACAATTGCACCGAGACGAAGCTTTAAAGTTAAGAAAGATTTAAGCCCCAACTGAACCAATTACGACGAACCTAAAGAAGGTGTCTATTCACTATTTCGACCTAGTTGTCGCGACAACATGCACATTACCAGATATAGAATAAATCTCGTTTCCCTAATTATTATTTCAACTGGGTGCAGGTCGATGCATGCGTCGGTGGAAGATCTACTGGCGAATTATTTTCCGTATAGCGTCTTAGTTCACCATGCTTGCTGATGAAACGCTTGTAATTCAGGGTCCGATTACATGTTATAATCTAACAGTTATCATTCATATTTAAAAGGTACAAAGATTCGAATTGAAGAAATAAGTTAAAATTCCGGAGTCTATTCATCTAGGCAGACCCTTAGTGTGGCATACCAGGGGTGATTTTAAACAAGTAATGGGTGTTTGCTCCGAAGCACTCAGGCTCAAGAATCGAACATGTGGAGAACCGGGATTACTAGCAAATCTTTTTATTCTTTCTTTGAGACGATCGAGTTTGTTTCCTTTATTGTCTACCAGAGGTTGTTCTTCCTGAACGTGAATTGAGTCGGAGCACGAAGATCTACTGGTATCCAAACCAGATATGCTTGCTGCAGTCGAGGCACTTTCAAGAAGATTCAATATGGTTGACTGACTCCTGGATCTGGTACACCTTTCTCTGATTTCATCTTCTGTAAGGATTAGCCCGTTTGTCTCCAATTCATCAATTCCTGGAACATCTAAATCCGATGGCCGATGCGTGCCTGGCGAAAATATTTGATCTTCAAGTTGTGCGCTTCTTGAAGTAGGAGGTTTGGGCTTCCAATTCAATGCGCTGACCATTCTCCGGATGATATCTCTTTTGCCATCTATTTTACTTGTATCTTGTGTGGTTGGGGCTTTGTAAGCGACTGTAATCATTTTATTCGAAAATTTTGGTGCTTTCCTCTCCTTAAATATTACGTGCGACAGTGGAATGATTTCTTTGTCATGTAATTGACTTTTTGAAAATAATTCTAGCGAACGGGGATCAAACTCGCTATTAGTATTCCTTGCATGTACTTGCAACCGACTTGGTAATTTACTGGTGCCTCTCGTCATCAAGTCTGGCTTGCTGCAAGTTATCTTGAGACCGGCTTTTTCTAGTAAATCACAACTTTCACCAGTAGAAGATGTCAGCTCACCATCTTGTTCTTGGCCTCTGATCGTCTTTTGGTGTTTTGGGAAAACCACATTCCAAACGGCTAAAGATGTCAGAGGTCGTTTGCGAATTGTCTCGCCATAAATCCGGTCACGTCTCGGCGGAACTGCAGATAATTTTCCGTTTGTTTTTCGCAGCATTATATCACGAGATTTACTCACGTTAGTTAGAACAGCGTGCCCGCTAGCATCGGAGAGATTGCTATCAATATTTTCGTTTATCCTATCTCTTGGCTTTGATGTGACCTTTGAAAAATATGAGTCTTCGACAGTCGATCGCAACGGACTTCCTTGACTCAAGGTCAAATCACCTTGTTTCCTTTTCTTCTTCCTGAATAAGCTTTCAACACTCTTAACAGACCTTAATGACTGTGCCAGATTCTGTGGCTCAGTAACGAGCAGTGTTTCTGGTCTAGAGGCTCCTAGTGGTTTTGCAACTCTCAGATGTAATGTAGAGTCTGATCCCCCGTGGTCTTTTTGCTTTTCGGCTGGACTCGCCACCATACTAGGGATGTTACAACCATCAAACGAGATAGAATCTCTTCTTTTACAAGTAACAGGCTTATTGTAAATACCCTGTAATAATACAACCATCTGGATAGGTAAAGAGAAGTTTGCAACCACAAAGCGTTTTTGAATAAATTGCGCGAAATGATTTTGGATTAAGTGTTCATTTTGGAAATCGACAAAGCATTTCTGTTACACCAAGTACATTTCAAAATGGACGTGTTGACATATTTGCCGAAAGAAAAGAAGTTATCCTTACCCGAATCGGCTGAAGAGACTGATTCTGGATTGAAGAGAGACATTGATCAGCTTAATACATTAATTTCAGAAATCATAGCCAACGGAAGCGATGTCCCTCCAGTGGCTACTCCTCAAAACTTCAATGCCGACTTGTCAAAGATGATAAAGAAACTCTACGAAGGTGGTGTTGCTGCATTCAAGAAGGGAAAGTTTGATGACGCTGCCAAGCAGTTTTCCATTGGTATAGAAATGATCTGTAGAAGACACAAATTCGAGTCTTTCCAAGGTTCCTTACAAGAATTGAGCATGTTTTTAATGTCTAGAACAGATGCAAACTTAAAAACCAAAGATTACATAGCTGCTTTCAACGATGTGGATATGTTATTATCTATGCAAATGGCCACTCCTGATAACTTTTTAAGAAGAGGTGTTGCAAACTATTTCTTGGGTAATTACGAAGACTCAAGGGCAGACTATCAAAGAGGATTGGCACTTGCTCCTGGACACCCTCGCTTACAAGCCGAGTTGGAAATATGCTTAGACAAGATCTTAGAGGAAAATGGTGATTATTTATGAAATGAAAACTAAATAGTTGAGACGAACATGACTGCTTCACTTTATTACCAATGTAGTGCACTGTAGATATTCAAGTATATCTGAACTATAGTTGTGTTTCAAAACCTATCTGTTTCATCATCTGCACCGATAATTCGTGTTTCGCATTATTTTTGATTTTGTAACAAATTGATTCTGCAACAGGGCCATGTCTTTCCCAGAACACCTGGCATCACACCACGGTGATAGCGAGATGTCTAACAGGGATCTGGTTTCTATAAGCAATTACCCTAGATATCAGATACATACAGTGGGTAGTCAACGCCAACAAATCTCGGAGCGTTCACCGCATCACCGACTTGGAAGATTGCAATCAATATTACCCACAAATAAACCACAGACGACGTTCAAGAAGCTCAAGTTAGATAACAAATCTGCAGAGCCCGTTTCAAGTACGACAGATGTGATTGATCTAACGCAACTGGACGATGAGAATATGGTTTCTGACACCACACAAGAGACTTTGGGGAACAAACAGTATCAAGATAGGAGACAAAGTTTCCAGAACAGAACAGAGAATACCGATCATCAGCAAAATAGAGAATTTGCTACAACTACACGCCCAAGTACAGTTATCGATGTGTCACATGAACCGCAAGGCGTATTGGATGCTTTCTCCAGTACACAAAACGAGCCTAATAGCCCTGTTCATTATAATGAGGCTTTGGATGACAACCTGGTGGATGACGACTTGGTGGAAGTCGATCCAGCTGAAGCTTCGAAGTTATCGGTATTTACAAGTAAGGAGAATACTATGAAATCTAAGGTGTTTAATGAAGTGACTTTTCTCAAGCATTCCCGAGCCAAGATCGAGAATAAATTGGAGAAGTTGAAACAAGAATTGTCTCAAGCAATGCAGAGTAGATCCAAGTCGATTCGTGAAAACAACTACGCCCAAGTAATGGCCGCAAGGGCCTCCCAAAGAATAAAAAATAATGCCACTATTTTACATCGTGATCCCCTGGCAGCAGACGATCCAGTCGAATTGGATGAGGGTCTTCGAGTAGCCCGTGAACGATTGGAATCTACTTTAATTGAACAAAGAGAGGCAAGCCATAAAGTCGATATCTTAGATTCACAAATATCTGAAATTCAACAGCAAATGACCAAGATAGATACCGCAATAATGTCAAAGCTGCTAGAGATAGAACGCATGAAACAAAGCAACTCACATAGCCAAAGAGAGCATGATAGAGAGGAGGAACTAAGAAACAATTATAGACTTCAAAACAGCGTTATGGTACAACATCAAACACCTGGTATCCCGAATCCTCAGTACCCTCCTTTCACTTCTGTCAATGCATCTCCAAGTCTGCCGTACGGCTCAAACCATCACTTGGACCACTTCCACTCAAATTCTGGGCACTATTCCCATCCTCATTCCTTAGCACAGAATCCTCACTTGATTACAAATGCTAACGCTACAATGATACCAAACCAATTTTCAACACAATCACAAACTGGGTATCCTGCCTATTACACGAACAATTCCGGTGGTGATGATTCTGCCCATATCAAAGATTTGATGGAGAATATCCAACCGGACGAAGAAGAGCAAGAAGAAAAGGGTTTACCATTAACTCCACCGGAACTCAGAATCAACCTCTTTAAACATCAGCGAATGGGCCTTGCGTGGTTAATGAGAATGGAAGACTCCAAATCAAAGGGTGGGATTCTAGCTGATGATATGGGTTTGGGTAAAACGATCCAATCCATCGCCTTACTTATGGCTCATAAATCTACCAATCCACTGCTTAAGACCACACTTATAGTTGCTCCAGTTTCCTTATTGCGTCAGTGGGCAAATGAAATTCAACTACACGTCAAAGTTGATGTTAGTGTGGGAGTGTACCATGGTGCTTCAAAGCATAAAACATTCAAGACATATGAGGATTTCCAGAGGTTTGATGTAATATTAACTTCATACAGTACACTTTCCATTGAGTACAAAAAGCACTACAAGGAATTACTTGAAGATCCCTCCACCAGCTCAAATATCATACCTGATCATGGTACCGGGGGCAAACACTACCGTTCTCCTTTTTATTCCGCTGGTGCATTTTTTTACCGGATTATACTTGACGAGGCTCAGAATATAAAGAATAAGTTAACTTTTGCTTCAAGAGCTGTAACAGCATTGAGTGCTAAATACAGATTCTGTTTATCAGGGACCCCAATGCAAAATTCCATTGACGACTTGTACCCAATAATTAGATTTTTGAGAATCAAGCCTTATTCTAGAGAAGAAACATTCAAGTCGAGAATATCTCGTGCCCTAAAAGGCCTGACTGACAATGAAGACTGGAGAACTCATCAAGTTGAGGTTCAACGAGGTATAAATGCCTTGAGGGTCCTCCTTAAAGCTATCTTATTGAGACGTTCAAAGCTGTCTGAGATAGATGGAAAACCAATTCTACAACTTCCACCAAAACACGTGGAGGACATATTCATTGAAATGGACAAGCTAGAGTATGAAGATTATCAATCTATAGAAAGTAATCTTCAAACTAAGGCTAAACGTCTATTCCTTGAAACTAGTAATTTTTCTAGTATGCTTGTGCTCTTATTGAGATTAAGACAAGCTTGCTGTCACACCTTTTTATGTGAATTGGGTAGTGTCGGCAAAGTCGAACAATATCGGGTTAAAAACTGGAAGCAATTGTTAACCTGCATTGACAGCTTAGACTCCCAGAAACAACAAGAAATCGTATCTGATTTACGTGTTGGTGAATTAGACCAGAGCCTAATAAAGAATGATGATGCTGATTCGGACCTGGAGTTGATAGTGATCGAAGACTTGTCATCTGATACAATAAAACCAGAAACAGATTCAATTGTCAAGTATTCAATGCCAGAGTCAAATGTCAAAGAAAGTGATACTAAACAACTTGTGCCACTGTCATTATCAGAAGACAACGATAAAAGTGTTTTTACTTGCCCTTTGTGTTTTATTCCAAGCACATTTGAATCAGTTATAATGTTTCCCTGCCTGCATAAGATATGCGAGGATTGTGTGGACAGTTATTTGACTGACAATGCTATAGATGATAATAAGGTGCGTTGTTTCGAATGCCAGACGACCTTCAACAAGAAGTCGGTCATTGACTATAGAATCTTCCACATGAAGCATTTTGAAGGAAAAGACTGGAATGGTATTAGACTGAAGATCGAATATGACTACAAAGCTCAACAATCAGCTTCAGAGAAAATTAAGAAGTTGATTGTCAGACACGGAGGCTTTGACATATCTAGCAAGATGGAGAAGTCCTTGGAATTGATAAAGAATGTATTTGAAAAGTTTCCTGGTGAAAAAATCATTCTTTTCTCCCAATTTACAAGCTTCTTTGATCTTTTGAAAATAATGTTGAACAAAGAAGAGATACCACATTTGAGGTATGATGGTACCATGTCAGTCGAAAAGAAAGATTTGACAGTCAAAGAATTCTACCAGAATAGTGAGTACAAACTTATGTTAACCTCTTTGAAGGCGGGTAATGTAGGTTTAACCTTGAACTGTGCTTCTCATGTGATCATTACTGATCCATTCTGGAATCCTTACGTGGAGGATCAAGCAATGGATCGTGCCCATCGTATCGGTCAAACAAAGGACGTTTACGTCTATAGAATTCTTATCAAGGGGACAGTAGAAGAGAGAATTATAGATCTTCAAAATAAGAAGAAAGATCTCATCAATTCAGCAATGGATGAAAAGGGGATGAAATCCGTCAGTAGGTTGAGCAGAGACGATTTGGCTTACTTGTTTGGTATCAGCCTACCATCTAGGCGTTAATGTATTATATAATAAACTAAGGGTTCAATAATGTACAAGTACTAGGTTTTAATCTTTTTGATTTTAGATATGTTTTCCAACCAGTCGGCTTCACTTATTACAGGGTTCTCTGAGTTATAACATAATTCCCAAACTATGAGGTTCTGGAAATCTTGTCCAAAGGTCTGCAATGATTTGCAAAGGTAAATAATCTGTAATATTAAGCCATCGATTTGACCCTTGTATTCGGAATTGTTTTCGCTTGTGTTTTGCTCAGTTCCTTGTTCCTCTGAATTCTTGGGTATGTTTGTATTAAACTGGTCGATTAAGTGATATGCAAGGTTTTTAACGAACTGGTTGATAAGCAAATTGTCTTCTTTCTCATTAGGCTCCAAATTGAGAGAATGGTTGATTATTGTGTGAAACATCGAGAGTGAGTGATAAATTTCACTTCTATAGACTTCAATGAATCTTTTCAAATAGGAAAATGGGTTAAATTTGATCAATGGAGTCAAGTTGGATAACTCATTCATGATGTATTTGAACCGAGCGTTGAAGTAAATTAGTTTCAAGAACCTGGATCTTTCTATAGAGTTTGTAGGGTTCAATATATCTGATTCTTTAAGGTTCACGAGATCAAGTTTATTCAAAATGTTGAAGATCTTGATGAGATTATTTTGTTTTAAGTTGGTGTTCAATAGCTTTATCAAGTTTTTGACCATCATGTTTAATTCCACGGTTATTTGGGAATGTATCTTGGATATCAAGGGAAGCTTTGGAAATCTTACCATAAGGTTTCTAGATAACAATGAGATCTCCAACGCCTCTTGATAATTACCTTGTAAGATACAAATCTTGCATAATGTAGGTAACTCAAGTAAATCCAATATAGAATCAATATTTGATAAAATGGAGCTATTGGTCGCTAATGAGTTGACCGATTGATGATTAAGCGTTGTATGTGACCTCCTCTCATCGACTTTCAATTGTTTAAAAATGCCGTTAACTTCTGCTTTCATCTCTGAGGTTATTGTGCTGTTTATACTCTTGAGATTCTGACTTACTCCCACGATTAAATCTCGATTGTTACTGGTCATTGTAGCCAATTTTTCGTCATATATGCGCTGAGATTCATCCAACTCGGCGATCTCCTCGGTGAGCGTTTTCTGTCTGTTTTTATCATCAGATGCAGTGGTCGTTGTATAAGCGTCAACAGTAAGTAGGTCGTCGTTCACTAAAAGCTCCTTTAAATATTGCTCAGATTTTGCTCGCAATTCAGGATTATTCTTCACATAGTCTTTCAAAGGATCATTAAGACCCGATATCAAACTATCAAGTAGAATCTTAGACATGACGGAAGTTGTGCTAAGAATTGAAACCTCGATTTGGATTCACTCTTATTCAGGAAATACCCACGCACGACTTTTGTGCGAAATTATGATTAGGGAATCCACCGTTTAATTCAAGGGCTGTTCAACATAATGGAAGGTTTATTTTTCAATATTGACTTCGGTTACGTGGAAGGTGTTGTGAGAGGATACAGAAACGGTTTGCTTGTCGGCAATCAGTATTTGAATTTGACCCAATGTGATAACTTGGATGATTTAAAATTACAGTTATCGTCCACCGATTATGGAAATTTCTTAGCTCAACATAATGGCCCATTATCAACATCTATCATCAGGGACAACTTGTCAAAGAAGTTGTACCAACAGTTTCAATACTTGAAACAACAATCCTCTGGTAGATTAGCCAAATATTTGGACTATATCAGCTACGGATACATGATAGATAACGTTGCATTGATGATTACAGGAACCATTCACGAAAGAGACAGACTGGAAATCTTGTCCAAATGCCATCCATTAGGTTGGTTTGACACATTGCCTACCTTATCCGTGGCTACTGATATTGAAAGTTTATACAATATAGTGTTAGTCGACACCCCACTAGCCCCATTCTTCAAAGGTTGTTTATCTGCCAATGACCTCGATGATTTGAATATTGAAATCGTCAGAAACAAGTTGTTCAAGAACTATTTGGAATCCTTCATCGAGTTTGTTGAAAAAGAGTTCGGTGAACCAGATAGAGAAATTATGCTAAAATTACTTAACTTTGAAAGTGACAAAAGAGTAATCAACATCTCATTGAACTCCATCAACAATTCCGAATTGAGTAGTGAAGACAAGTTGACTTTGTTCCCTAGCCATGGACAATTGTATCCTGTTTATCATCACCAGTTATCCAGTGTGGATGATGTTGAGCACTTGAAATCTGTGGTAACTTCAGTTCCAGAATACAAGGAATTGTTCAATGAACAACAAGACTCATCGGGTAGCTCGAGAAACTTGGAAGACTGGTTCTACCTTTTAGAAATGCAATATTGTAAAAACGCATTCACTCAACAATTCACCTTATCAAGTATTTGGGCATGGTTACGTTCCAAGGAACAAGAGATCAGAAATATCACGTGGATTGCTGAATGTATTGCCCAAAATCAAAAGAACAGAATTGATAACTATATTTCCGTCTATTAAAACTATATAGATAATCAAAACGCGAAATCTCTAGAGCCTGTATTGAGTAGAATGAACGAAAATGTTAACTTCACTGCTACGACTACACATATAGAACATCTTCATGATGTGTTTCTGGCTGCAGCCTCTATTTCTTCTCAAGGATTGATAATAGTATCACCTAAAGGCATAATATTGTACACTGAAAATAATCATATTTTGAACTGCCAATGCATAATTGATATTACATTATTCAGTAATTTCAATATTGTCCGAGCTGACCAAGAAAACACACAATCTGCACCCTCAAATGAAGATCTGCTATTTGTGCCAAACACCCAGGAAACAGTTCCCGAAGAAATGAGATTTGGTATAGACTTAAGTCTCATCTGTCACGCGTTTGAGGTACTAGACAGTAAAACCAATACCTGTTATTTGAGTTATAATGGTGAAGGGACACCATTTGTTCTAGAATTCGAAGATAACCTAATAAGTGAAACAATTGAATTCTTGACCTCTTATATAGATATAAGCTATCCATATGACTCGGATACCACAGATAAAGAACTACTTGTTAATTACGGTGAGCTAGATTATGAGATCATCTTGAAAAGTAAAGTACTAGCAAGTGTTTTACAAGACCTTCAAAACATAAATACCAAGGATTTATTTATTTACATATCGGAGCATCATGGGAAAGAACTCAGTTTCATCTCAAATGGCCCTATAGGTCTTCTGAAGATTATCTACCCCAACGATAAGACTATCTTAGAGAAATTAGAAATTTCTGATGGGCAGAGAAAAGTTTCAACTTTCAACTTCACCAACTTTGCCAAAACCTTCAAAGCAGTCAAGTTGTCTTCAAAGTGTAAAATATTGAAGGATAATGGGGGAATATTTTCAATGCAGTTCATTTGTAAAGATTCCCAACTCGCCTCTTATTCGGGGACCTTGATATCAGTTAATATGCTTGAGCTAGATCAAACCATTGATATGGATGCCTTAGATCTGTTCTTCAATGAGAACTCCAACGAAAACCACAAGAGAAGAAAACTAGATAACAACATTGCCGTAATTGCTGAAAGAGTAGAGGACGTGCCATTGTTTTTATAAAAATTTGTATTATAGCTATAGGTAACTAATTTTAAATGCCATACTTAAAGTCTCTTTGAGGCTTCTACCAACATTGATTTTCTTTGCCTTCAAAAACCTATCAATAACGAACAACGCTATGACCACTAATAATAAAACAGGTGAGTTGTTCTTTATCCAGTTCCTCGTGAGACTAAAGTTATATAAGATTCTGTCCTTCAATGTATTCAAGTCCGTTCCAGGTGACTGGTTTCTAGAAAGGTCTTTGCTCTGGTCTTCTGAAGGCCGGGCTTGCTGTTGTTTGATCTGTTTCAATGATTTGTACTTTAAGTCTTTATCTAACTTGGCCTGCTCCTTTTTTTGACTCAATTCTCTAGCCTGTTGTGCCTTTTGTTTTTCTTTATGATCGAGTTCAAGTTCTCTTTCCCTTTGTGCCTTGGAGATTTTGGTAAGATAGTAGTCTTTATTCTCTATCAATGGATTCTCATTGATAAGTTGTTTAGCGTCGGAATAGAGTTCCTTCAGAATTAATACCTTCAAGGCTAGCAATTCCACTAATTTTTTGATATGCTTGTCTTGGACAGAAAAATCCAAACGGGCGTATACATTGAGAAGCTTGGTATAGCTTTCTTGCAAGTCAAGTCCGATATATGTTATCAAGCATAAGTTGTATAATAGCTCCGTAGGGATTGAAGAAACACTTTTATAAATCGAGACCAAATTGTTCAAGATCACGTCATTTTTGAGTTCTTCTATAATTTTTTGTCTTTGCTGCTTGTTTGCTTTAAACTCGTGATTAGATTGCAAAATTAAACCAGCCTCTGTCAAATAAAGGTTTAAAACTTTAACAAAACTTGACTCGGCTATTACCCCAGATCTCATTCTTTCATAAAGATTTGCATACTGGGAGCTTAATATTTCAAAAGATTTCGAAAAATTCTTACTCATGAAGAACTTCAATGCAAGCGAATAGTTTTCTTCCATCAAAGACAGGAAGCTTAAAGAGCTTGACATCTGTTCATCACTCATCCTTTATTCTTGTAAAATGACTGAACAGATTTAATCGCGCTTCCGCGGAATGTCACTGTGATTTTAAGACCCCAAATAATACAAGCTGCAAAAATACTTTTTATACATACACCCATAGATAAAACCTACCTAAATTAACCATTCAACTTAATGACATCCGTGAAGAAATAATATACACACCCAAGTAGAAGCAGACCTGTACCTATCAATGGGAAACACCAATATGGTATAACCAGAGTGTCATTAGGAGGCTTCACGAAGGGGAAAAGTGCCATGAAGAGATTTGCAATTAAGAATATGATGATTGCCAATATCGGAGCATTGAGCTTCTTTCCACTTTTTGGTGTCAAGAGCAAATCTAATTCGTTTGAAGTACCTTCAATCCAAGCTCTGTCAAAGAATCTTAAGTAAAGAAGGCCTCCTGATAAAAGAATGTTTATCCAGGTACCAGGATAAATATACAAGTTGACAATGAATTCGTAAATCTCTTTTGAGGGAGGGAGAACCAAAACCACAACCGTTACCACCCAATGCAAAATTAAAGCGTAAGAAAACTTCTTAAAAATGTTACTGAATGGGAGTAACTTTTCCATTGCCAATTCCTTATTGACCACGGAATGAGCGTACGAAACCACAAGCACGTTACCAAAATTTGAAATAGAAATAAGAAGGGGTAAAACTCTTGAAGTTATGTTTTGGCCAAAGATCTTATTGAAAAATATACCTGCGATAAGCACCCCACTCAGTAAAATTTCAGTTTTGGGTATCACCACCAAGTAACTCAAGATCACAAGGAAATAGAGCAATGTCGTGATGAGAACAGCAAGAGGAGCTGATCTAGTCAAAACCTTGTATGGATCCTTAGTCTCACTTATTACATAGTTCACATTCTCCCACCCTTTGAACGAGTAAATAATCTCAAGTAAGGCAACAGAGATGGAGTAGTAGTTCGTATCTTCCGATTGTTGAAACATGTTAGTGAAGTTATCTGTCTTTGGTAAGTCAATGAACCCAAAATACACCATTCCTCCACATAAAATAATCAACACAAGTATTAAAAGTTTTGTGACGCCTAAAAATACGAAGAATAAATTGGACTGATGGTGATGGAAAATATGCAAATATGTACAATATGAAATGCAAAGTACCCCAATCAACTTGACATAAAGGTTATTAATGCTATCATCGTCACCAAGATCACCATTTATGGAGTATAAGATATACTTACCAAAGGCATAGGAATTACCAGAGCTGAATCCAAGTAACACAATCTGAAAGGAATACACCAATCCTATTAGTCTTCTGTTGAAGATTCTCTGTAAATAATTCTTTTCTCCCCCATTCTGAATGGGCAAATGCAATGCAAATTCCAAGTATATGATGATCCCACAAGCTATGACTAAACTTCCAACGATCCAGAGCAGAAGATAAAGCCCTATATTTCCCTGACAATATTGTAAGATAATTGACGGCGTAAGAAATATCCCAGTCCCCACCATCTTATTGACGATGAGTGACATGGCAGAAAGAGAGCTTAAATGAGCCATCCTTCTTTTGTTAATTAATGATTTCTATATTTTTACATCATTAATCGCTTGATATGATAAACGCAGGCCATCACGAATTGGAGAATTTCACGTGACGCGCTCACGTGAGTCCGGTTGCGGCCTGGGTATTTCGAGCCATATACCCGCTGCCGCTAAGATATCCGCCCGCATTGGGATCTCATCGGTAGAAGATTGATAATAAAGCTCGATCGGTCTTAAGATCCTGGGCCATCCTACGACTTAAATACTTGGCTACTCACAAGAACTGAGCTGGGTGTTGCTAGTTTTTTAGAGCATGGAGCCACAAGTAGCCACATTAAATTTACCCACAGCCTTAGTCGTAAACTCCGGAAATTTCAAGTCTTAGACCAAATCTAATTAACCGCTAGAGTATTATGATGCACTTCAGGCACCAATGCTCCACAGAGGGGGAACATGTATAATTTTCTTGGTTGAACGTGCAGGATTATCATTGGATAAACCTGAGAATCCAACTTATCAAAATAGCACGTTTGACATATAGCAACCGCCTGCAATGTAAGGCTTGTTAAGATATGGGTCAGGCTTCCACCAAGCTACGCCCAAAATGCAACAAGTTGACGTCTAAGACGTACGGTATCAAATACGTCACAGAATATAATCACACTTCCTCTTACTTCAGGATCAGCTTTTACCTAGTTATCTTTGTAGGATTACTGTTCTTGTTACTTCAACAATATACAGGACTTCAGTGTCGATAAAGGAAATTTGGACCGCCAATTCCGCGCGTTACCCCAGTAGATAAGGAGATGATGGGTTTGCGGCTATCCCAATATAGACGTAACGGGGAATTGTAGTCATTATTCCATGCGATAAGAAGATTTGATTGAATAGATTCGATTTGGAGCACCCATTGATGAGCAAGATGTATTTAAAACGGTAATTTCCTCGATAAATACCAAGGAACTTAGCCATGGCCGAAAAGAAGAATTCGTTTTCGATCGATATAGAAAAAGTTGGTGATGCTGCAGGTAGTTTCAGTAACCACAGCAGTGTGGATAATATGGAAACTGTTCTTGAAACGGTCAGAACAAATGGCTTTGAAGATAAGTTTGATGCTGATAAATATGGGGAAACCAAAAGAAAACTATCTAGTAGACATGTGGCATTGATGATCATAGGTCAAAGTATTGGTACTGGTTTATTTGTTGGTCTATCAACACCTTTGGTGACTTCGGGATCTTTATCTTTATTTACCGGCTTTCTATTTTATGCCTGTTTTGTGATTTGGCCCCTCATGTTGATAGTGGCAGAAATGTGTTCATTTCTCCCCATAAAAGGGTCTTTTTTGCATTTTAGTGCAAGATGGGTTGATCCTGCCTTTGGATTCGCTTGCACAATGATATACTTATATACTTCGCTTATGTTTATTGCCTTAGAAGCAGTTGCATTCGCTGGTATTATATCATACTGGACAGATGTTAATTCCGGAGTGTGGATCACTTTGGCTTTGGTATCAACATTGGCATTCAATGTATTTGGTGTTAATTGGTACGGAGAAATTGAATTCGTTGCATCAATCACTAAAGTGTTATTGATTGTTGGTCTTATGATGTTTTCCTTTATATCCATGGTGGGAGGAAATCCCAAAAAGGATGCTTATGGGTTTGAAAATTGGTCAAAAGGTGGCTTAGTTAAAGAGTATTTAGTGCCAGGCACTACGGGTAGGTTTTTGGGTTGGTGGAGTGTCATGGTCTACGCTGCATTCTCCTGTGGGGGTCCTGATTTACTTGGAATGATTGCAGGAGAGGTTTCACGTCCACGTAAAACTATACCGATGGCTGGAAGAAGAGCATACATCAGAATAGTGATCTTTTACTTGGGTGGATTATTTTTCATGAACACCCTTTGTGCCTCTACTAATTCTACATTATTGGATGCCAAAGCAGAAGGAAAAACAGGAGCCGCAGCAAGTCCTTGGGTCATTGGAATCAGAGAAGTCGGGGTCCATGGATTGGACTCCTTGGTCAATATCGTTGTTGCATTGTCAGCCTGGTCCTGTGGTAACGGGTTTACTTATGGTGCTACCAGAACCGCATATGCAGCATCTTTATCTGGGTACTTACCCCGGTTTTTCTCGACCTGCTTGAAAAATGGTTGTCCAATTTACTGCGTTGTTGGAAGTTTGGCAGTGGCTTGTATTTCATTCTTGAGTGTCAGCAAATCTAGTGGTGTGGTGTTCAATTGGTTGATCAATTTAAGTACCACTGGTATTCTTACCACCTATTTCTGTATTTGGATTTGCTACTTCAAATTCAGAAAGGCTTTTGACAAACAAGGTTTCCAGAGAGATACCGATGCGCCATTCAAAGCCCCTAGATTTGTTCACCCGGTCATGACTTACTTTGGGTTTTTCTTAAATGTGATCATTATCCTTTTCAACGGCTTCTGGGTGTTTTTCCCCGGGCAATTCACAGTTTCTGATTTGTTCACTTCATACTTCGCCCCAGTGCTTTTCGGCATATTATTTTTGTCTTGGAAACTCCTCAAGAAGACCCACACGAAAACAGCGTCGACAGCTGACTTAACGACAGGGAAAAAAGAGATTGATGCACAAGAAGTACTTGAGGAAGAGTTCTACCAAAGTATTCCACGAAAGACTGGTTTCTTATGGAAGGTTTGGTACAAATTCAGTGATATTTGCTTTAACTAGCTCATCTCATCTCATATTTTAGTCCGAAACCTTAATTCCCCACACATGTATATGCAATTTTAGGCATGGGTCTGGTACCATTTAACTTGGAGATTAGAAATATAATCAATAATTGGTTGTTTGCCTAAAGATGTAGAGCTCGACGTAAGGGTGCTTTTTTGAACTAATTTTAGTCACCCTACTGCTACCTGTGCGATACGAAAGCGAGCTGCAACTTTTCTTGCATATTGAACTCCGCTGATAGAAGTTTTTACGGCAATCTTTGAATTTCTCGTCCAATCGCATTGGCGGCTAAGCGCTAGGGTAATAGAATAAGGTAATAGTATAGAATGCCGGGAGTAATTAACAAATCAAATTTCAATAATTGCAACATTCAAAGCAAGCTAACAGTAGATCCCTACCCCGATCCCCACCCCCACACATGCATATTGTTTTATACTCCGGGCCAAAAGGCAATCGCAATACAAAACCGTATATTGTCCCCTCATAATTTACATTTGTGTGATACTGTCCCGCGCCCGTTAAGAAAAACACCTAACATCTGCGGCGATTTTGCTCACCCAACATTGTCTAATTGAGTAATCGATGAAAATCTCCGTGACTAGCCGGAGTTCAATCTCAACTCATTACCTACAACACACCAGTTGGTTTGTTAAACTGCTCACCCTAGAATACTAATAACAGCTGACAACATGACGGATGACGTCAAATACCTATCAATAATCGATCGCCAGATAGATTTTTTTTCTCAGTTATCTGGAACTGAAGGAAATTCTTGGCTCTTCTCATAAGAGCGCTTTTTATTCGTGATAGCCGTTTTCTTTTTTCGCGAGCCACTCTAGTGTTTTTTCGTTATCAATAAAATTTTAACTGGATGAGATCTCCTCCCGAAAATTAACATTTTTTTGGAAATACTATTTAAGTCAAAAATTCCCCAGTTTTGAGATTTAGAAAACTGCTTTTATAAGAATGAGTCAAGATGCCGAAAAGAACGTAGACTCTAACTCTTTGTTGAGTAGACATACCGAAGACTATCATTTATCTATTGCCAGGTCCAACCTTTCTGGTCCCTTGGATTCGGGCCACGAATTGAAAAAAGGTCTTCACGCTAGACATGTCAGTATGATTGCTTTAGGTGGTGCCTTAGGTACTGGTTTATTGATTGGAACTGGTAGTGCTTTGAAGACTGCTGGTCCTGGTGCCATCTTGGTGGCTTATAGTGTTGTTGGTTTTGTCGTTTTTATGGTCATGACTGCCTTGGGTGAAGTGGCTACTTTCATTCCTTTGGCCGATGGTTTCACTGGTTACGCTAATAGATACGTTGACCCAGCTTTGGGTTTTGCTTGTGGTTATGTTTATCTTTTTAAGTATTTGATTATTCCCGCCAATCAATTGGTGGCTGGTTCGTTAACCATGCAATACTGGGTCACCTCAGATAGAGTAAATCCGGGTGTTTGGATTACGGTATTTTTGGTGGTTATTTTGGCTATCAATATCTTGGGTATTAAATTCTTTGGTGAAATAGAATTTTGGTTATCCTTGTTGAAAGTGTTCACCTGTTTAGGTTTAATCATTTTATTATGGGTTCTTGCCCTTGGAGGTGGTCCAAGTAAAGAAAGAATTGGTTTCAGATACTGGAATAAACCAGGTGCTTTCATGATCTACAAAAACAGTGCCCAAAATGTTGTCATTGGAGGTTCCACCGGTAGATTTGTTTCTTTTGTCTCCGTCTTGGTTAACGCCGTTTTTGCTTACTTGGGTACCGAATTATGTGGTATTACTTTTGCTGAATGTAGAAGACCAAGAGTTGCTATCCCTAAAGCTATCAGATTAACTTTCTACCGTATTGTTATCTTTTACTGTCTTTCCATCTTATTCTTAGGAATGTGTGTTAGTCCTACTGATCCATTGTTATTGAGTGCCACCGGTAACACTGCCAGTGCTTCTCCATTTGTTATTGCTATCAAAAATGCTCACATCAAAGGTTTAGACCACGTCATCAATGCATGTATCATGTTGTTCGTGTTATCTGCTGCTAACTCCGATATGTATATTTGTTCCAGAACTATTTACGGTTTAGCTGTTGCTGGATATGCACCAAAATTCTTCTCCAAGACAAACAGAATGGGTGTTCCATACTACGGTGTCGGATTGTCATTCTTGTTCTGTCTTTTAGCATACATGACTGTTTCTTCATCCGCAGGTGAGGTTTTCGGTTACTTTGTTAACGTTGTATCTTTATGTGGTTTAATGGCTTGGGTTTCTATCTTGATTATCCACATTAAATTCATGCGTGCTTGTAAGACACAAGGTATTGATAGAAAGCGTGACTTGGCTTACAAGTCTCCATTGCAACCATATGGTTCTTACATTGCATTGACTGTATGCATTTTGATTGTCTTAATCAAAAACTTCACTGTGTTCTTGGGCCACCCATTCCCATACAAAACATTCATCACCGGTTATATCGTGTTACCAATTTTCCTCATAATGTTGTTTGCTTTCAAGATCTTCTACAGAACAAAGACTCTTCCTTCCTCAGAAGTTGATTTGGCTACTTACAGAGATGTTGTTGATGCTGAAGAAGAGGCATTTGCAGCCGAAGATGAAGAAGCTAAGGCCGTTAGGGCTGCCAACGGAAATCCAAAGGATTTGAGATGGTTTTATGACAAGGTTTTGGGATGGATTTTCTAAGACACTATTTATAACATTTAATTTGTATAATATAAGATATCATATCTGTTTGAAGATTAATGATCTGCGTCTGTAAAAAATATTTTGCAATACTGCACACGGCTTTTCTTGACAGGACGCAATATGAGATGGGAGCCAAGTAATGAGAGCCCTGGTTTGTTGTGACCCATAGTGTTATGCAATCTACAATGTATCACGAAAACGAACAGTCTATTATAATATCACAGATATCAAACTAAAGAAATGAGCGGGAACGTTATAAAATTTAAAACACTCTCAAGTTAACAACAACAGGTCTGTGGTCGGAGAATCTGAATCCTTCTTGAGTCCAAGTGTCAATAACGTTGTAAGTTTGAACAAAAGTTCTGGATCCTTGTTGGTTAACATTTTGTGGGGCCCAGATGAAATCAATGACAGTTTGGTTGTCACCTGGTTCGAATCCAGTGTAGGTTGGAACTTGGGAGTATTTGTTGTAAGCAACGGTTCTGGTGTCAGCAAAATCTTTAATCAAAGTGGTGTAAGATAAGTCGGTGTCAATTGAGTTGAAGTCACCACTTAAGAAAGTTTGGTAGTCATTTGGAATAGACTTGATGAAGCCAGTGATCAATTCAGATGACTTTTCTCTTGCTTCTTCACTAATGTGGTCATAATGAGTGTTAAGGTAGTTAATATGTTGACCAGTAGCTTTGTGCTTCATTTCAGTGATACTGACAATTCTAATGTTAGCAGCTCCCCAAGATTTGGAAGGAACATCAGGAGTAGTACTCAACCACTTGGAAGTACCGTTGACCAACTCCCATTCATTGGTATCATAAAGAATTGCAGCGTATTCACCTTTTTCTACACCATCGTCTCTTCCGACACCGAAGTAGTTCCAGGTAGATTGGTCTGCGTTCAAGCCTGCTAAAACGTCATCCAATTGATTCTTCTTAAGTTCTTGTAAACCAATCAAGGTTGGATAATTACTAGATTGTTCCTTCAAAGTTTGGATTTGTCCCACTTTTCTTTCATCCCAGGATTTTTCATGTTCGAATCTTTTTTTTGGATCAGCAGCAACTCTAACATTGGAAGTAATGATATTGAAGTCTAAGACTGGACCGTAAGGAGCGGCCATACCGGTTGCGAATAATAAAGCAGAAACTGCGAATTTGGCAAGCATTTTGTAGTAGTGAATTGGCTAGTCTAATTCAATAAAGTCGAAACAAGGTGATTGGGGTGGTATATTTATACCATCTGGTTGATCCCAACGTGTAGCAAAGCTTGACACGGTGCTACCTACCAACCATATTGTAGAATTTTCGTTATACGCTCCTTCCCTCGCCCACATGTTCACCAGACAAGGATTTTTTCCGGATTCAAACTTGTCGCAAACGTGCAACTCAAAACTTTATGATTTTGCAGCAATTCACACGTGTGACACCTTTGGTCCCTGACATCAAGTAGCCAAGTTCATGCTGGAACCCCGTTACCCCCATTTCAATATTTTACGCCCCTGATCTGCGACCGTTGACAGGCTGGTAGAATCATTGAAGGCTCAGCCTAATGACTGAACATTGCCATTACCTTAAGCCTCTCAAGCTATTAACTTACCAAAAACGGGTCAACACATATCGTATTCCATGGATCAGGGAAAGGTTTGAGCCTTGTTCCATAAGCAGCCACATTAATACTTGCATTCTTGAATCAAATTTCATACAAGAAAACGGGATGACAACAATAACCGAATCAGGATTACACCCCATGTGTTAATGTCGTATTCATTGTTCAAAACGCCCTCGAGATACCAACGTAAGATGCAACAGTATTGCATACCATGTGCATTTCCCCATGTGTGTACCTTTGGGGGTGGTACTTGTGCAGGCTGCTGAGACTAATGAATCATTTACTTACTCAAAATCATTACTTGAATCAGTATCGTCAAGTTCAGTGTACCTACATTTTGAGTGGCTTAGTGGCTTTAACCGTGGGTACGAATAATGTGACTATATACCTTAAGTACTGGAAGTATCCGTAAGTTTTTTACAAATGGCTATCGTTACGACGCGTCCTCGAATTAGCCTGGTCATTACTTTGACTCGTATCCTACCTCTTCGGCGTACTTGTAATATGTCGAAATGAAAGGCTCAACGTTGCGAAGTTACTCTGCACCTCCTTAGGATATGACTCCGATAGCTATGCTAATAGAATTATTAACACTGCGCATTGGTTGCCTGTTGTTGGAGCTCTGGCGGTTATTCATTTTAAAGTTTAGCACATGGATTGGGCCACATGTCAAGTTACCCTTCTAAGTTGATATCGTTCATTGGCTTACTCCAAGCGGGAAAGAAATGAAAGACCTCAAAAGTTTATGAGTTAGTTGAATAATTGTAATTCTTGCGAAATTCACGGCATGGTTGCAAACTTGCTACAAAAATAATTATGCATCAACTCATTTTAGTTGATGCGATATATTTTTATGTGGTGAGTTCATGCATGTAATAGCTTGAATTAAAAGGTTGTAAAGTAAATGGCAATGTATTACAATGTACGTTAAATGACAGTGTATCTCAAAGCATGTGTTAGTAACGTTCATACATCTTTTTGATATGACAATCGATTGATCTACAAAACACATTAGTGAATTGACACTAAAAATAACTAGGACTTAGTAACTATCATTCAACAAGAGTGGTTTCCTAGCGTAAAATTTTAATCAAGCTCTCCCAAAACAATATATCATTAACTAATAAATAAATAAATAACATAATAAATAGTGTATTACTTATATTTCTTTCCTTCCAAGTCTGGCAAAGGAAGAGCCTTGACAGTAATGTATGAATTCTGTTGGTTGGCAATACCAGCATAAGCATTATACCAAGCACAGAAGGCAGTTATAACACCAAATACACCACCAGCCTTCTTCACTGGAACAGAACCCTTAAAGTCAGCAATGCTTAATAATAAAAATGTTATAGACAAGAAGAAGAAGATGGAGAAAAAGGCAACAGTAGATTTCAAGGTCAACAACATCATAAAAAACGTGAATATGAACCAACCTAACAAAAATATAGCCACTGCATGTTTAAACTCCTTAGGGTCTTCATAAGCAGATGCAATACCGAAACTTTCGACGTAGAAACCAGCCCAAGCACACCAAAAGCCTCCATAAGATGACAAACCGACACCACCAAAAGTGTTACCAATGGCGATTTCGAACATACCAGCAATAAGTTGGGTAGCACCTCCGTAGAAAAAGGCCAACCCAACCACAACATTAGGAATTGCAACACCTTTAGCTTCAATGTTAATTAAAGATAAAACGAAGGTAGTCAAGGCGAAAGCACTTAAACCCAATGGAGATGGGTTGGCTAAATTGTGCTTTGGTGGAGGGGCCAAACCGGGGTTGAAGTCACCACCAAATGCATCGATTAAATCCGACTTGAGGTATTTTTCATGGCCAAATTGAATATATTCACCTTCGGTTTTAATTTTAGTGACTCCATTTGGGGCGTCTCCAAATGACAATTGCTCCTTTACTGGTTCTTGGTTTTCAATATCGGCCATGGTTGTTGTTTTAAAAAAACTGTATAAAGTGGTATGATGGGGGATTAATTGCTTATTTATACGAGGGAGAAAAATTTATCGGGAAGCAGAGCCCCACAAAAACGACAGCCTTTGCCAACATTCGGACTTTGAAAAATGACACAAAACCTCACAAGGAGCTGTTTAAACACCGCATGGTGCCATGTTCGCGGCAGAATTGGCCGGGTCGTTCCTACCAATTTTGGTGTGATTTTTAGTTTACGAACGAAGATCTTCACCCACACCCACCACCGCTTTTGTGGGGTCCAAGGATTTATTATTGTGGACATCATTACAATTATAAAATTGCCCCACGAAATCATAATTTTCTTGATACCTTGACATCTTGACCTCTAAACAGGTATTGGCTCGATGCGATATCCTGTCATTGGATACTTTTGATAAGTCCTAAATACGGAATTGAACTCGAGTAGAATTCAAGCATCAATGCATTTTATTAAAACTAATTTACATGTCATTAATTCTCAAACTCCGTCCCAACGGGTTTAATGCTTGTCTTAGTTGACCGAGTGGGGGTGGCCCAACCCTACAGGTGGGACAAAACCATAAAAAAAAGGACTATGTTGGGATTGATTGAGGGGCATCGTCTGTGGTGCACGACCAGGGATTTAAGAACCGGTCTTGACTTAAATCCACTCTGCCGCGCTCCGCCACCGACTTATTCCAAATTAGCTGAGATGAGGTGCTTTTCGGTATGTACACAACTTACTTGAGATTGTCCCAAGCTGAGAGACAAAATGGTTGAGACACACCGATATCAAACTCATTACTCAAATCTGTTAATTTGTAAACATGATTGAATTTGCAATCAAAGAATATTTAAATCGATATCTCTAGTCTCAGTCATTTGCGGTTTATTTTTTCAGATAGTTTACCGATAAAGAAGCCATGGAGGATATTTCAGAAAGCATGGAGAATGTGTCCTTAATGGACGTGGACCCTTTGAATAAGGAAAACATCACCCCATTACAATCACCTTCCAGCAAGAGATTGTCACCTCAAAAAGCACATTCGAGTGTCAAATCACCTCAAAAGATATCTTCTAAAACCCAGAGACTTTCAAACGTTTGCCAACTATACTTTTTAGACTATTATTGTGATAAATTCGATTATGTGATCAATAGAAAAGAAAGAAGTGAAAAGGTCATAGCAACCTTGACAAATCAAACCAATATAACATCTCAACAAAAGAACTTGGAATGGAAGAACTATATTGGTAGGGAGAGAGCCTACTTGAGAAAGAAGAGATTGAAGCCAAAGCACAAAGATTTTGAAATGATAACTCAGGTTGGTCAAGGGGGTTATGGTCAAGTGTTTTTGGCTAGGAAAAAAGACACCAAAGAAATCTGTGCCTTAAAGATCTTGAATAAGAGTCTATTGATCAAATTGAATGAAACCAAACATGTTTTAACCGAAAGAGATATTTTAACTAACACAAGATCAGAATGGCTTGTCAAGTTATTGTACGCTTTCCAAGATACAGAAAAAGTATTCTTGGCCATGGAGTTTGTACCAGGTGGTGATTTCAGAACTTTACTCAATAATACAGGATACTTGATCCCTCCTCATTCAAGGTTCTACATTAGTGAAATGTTCTGTGCTGTGAATGCATTGCACGAATTGGGTTATATTCACAGGGACTTAAAGCCAGAGAACTTCTTAATTGACTCGAAGGGCCATATTAAATTGACTGATTTCGGATTGGCATCAGGATCTATTTCGAATGAAAGGATAGAAAGTATGAAGTTAAAATTGAAGAATTTCTCTGATTACAAGAACAACTTCAATTTTGAATTGCCTTCAATTAACATAAATGAGCGTCAAAAGATTTTCAAGAACTTCCAAACCTTGAACTCTGATTACGCAAATTCAATTGTTGGAAGTCCTGATTACATGGCATTGGATGTCTTAGAGGGAAGCAATTATGACTTCACTATCGACTACTGGTCATTGGGTTGCATCTTGTTCGAAAGTCTTTGTGGTTATCCACCTTTCAGTGGTTCTAAACAAGAAGAAACTTATTATAATTTAAAGAATTGGGAAAAAACTCTCAGAAGACCTCAATCAAAAGACGGAAGGTATGTTTTCAGTGATAGAACATGGCAATTGATTGTGAAATTGATCACCAAGCCAAGTTTGAGATTCAAAAGCTTCAATCAAATCAAGAAGATGAGCTACTTTAGTGATACAAACTGGGATGGCTTGAGAGAGAAGACTCCACCTTTCACTCCTCAATTGGATAATGAAGAGGATGCCGGTTACTTCGATGACTTTGAAGATGAAGAATCAATGATGAAATACAAAGATGTATTCGAAAGACAAAACTATAATGAGAAACTATTAATGAACTCCAAGAAATTCAAGAATTCCAACTTCATAGGATTCACTTTCAAGCATAAACTTAACCCTAACAACAAGTTCAATGACTTGAACATCAACTTGAACTCCAATCCTCTAGCTACCTTGTATTAATGAAAATATATAATTGAATGATCGTAACAGAACCACAAATGTCATAGCTTTTATTTAACAAGTGTATGTGCTCCAACAAAGGTTCTTCTATAGACCTCAAGGAGCGGTTCTAAGAGGTCAAGTGCAAATGGATGTTTCTTTATAAGCCGTGTTACCTTACAAACTTCTCCATAACTAGAGAAGCGGCATGCAAAAATGAGACAGGTCAGGATCAAGTACGAATACACCTCCTCATAGGAATCGTGATCAAATAGGATAATCAAAGTGTATGCAAGTGTTCAGTGGCAGATAACTTTTGATGATTTCATTCGTTTTACTTTTAGAATTCACTTGGATGGGTTCTTATATATTATAGTACAAAGTTTATTCTTGCATCCATACATTATCACTGTCTATTTTGTTTTCTATCAAGCCTCTGAAGGTCTCAAACAATTTCCCAGCCTCCTTGAATCCACTGTCCATTATTTCAAGCAATTCTTTCTCTTCAAACTCTCCTCTAGAGTCAATGTAGACAATTTTATTAGGCTTGTTATCATGTATAGAGTAGACCAATGTATGAGTTGATTTGGACTCAATCACATCTTTAAGTTTAGGAGAAACTAGTATTTGATTTCCAGGTTGAATTGATTGGGATATAGATACAAAGGACTCGTTTAAAGCAATGTTGGAATCGATTAATGCAAAAAATGTACAATTCATGATGTCGCTTAATTCCAAGTTAAAGACTTTAATGTCATCCAAGGTGTTCGCAAAGTTATTCATAATGACGGAATCGGTGTCTAGCCTTAAAACTTGTACAACGATTTGAATGAGCTGCTTAGGATATTTGTGTCTCACTATCAAGCTCGAAATAACAGACCTAACCTTGTCAACTAGGAGGTTCTGTCTGGTATCAGCTATTCCTATAGAAGGTCTTATTATGATCTCCAAAGATGCCAAATTGGGAAGCTCTTGTTTGAGTTTTGGTTCAATAGGACCGCTCACAGATACAAGTATCTTATTGGAATCCGTGGTAAGCTCTGCCGACCCATCAACATTTTGGAGAGTAGATGTTCTTAATTGCATCTTGATATATGGATTTTCCAATATTCTCAGATTAAGAGATGCGCATTTTCATGGCTTAAGATGAGTTACGAAGACGATTTGTTGAATGACCTTGCTAGTCTGCTGGATGAGGAACAAGACTACGAACAGAAGCAAGAACATGATACATCATTGCAAAACGATCAACAGGCCCCGGGTCTCGAAGTAGAGCTTGAAAATGTATTGAACAATCCACTTTCACTAGAGGACCAACTTGGTGTACTACAAATAGATAAGATTGATGACCCAAGCAAGCACCTAAGAGCAACACAGCTCAAGCCATTGATTTTGAACAAGCTCAAGGAATTTGATTCTCAACAATCTGATTATTTAAAGTTGATATCTTATTCTGATTATGAAAATGATGAGTACAAATTTTTGATGCAAATAAACAAACTCATCCACGTTATAAACTACGAGATGAGCTTCCTTTTCCAGTTTATCAAGTTCAAATATAAAGTCGTATTTCCAGAACTCGACAGCATCATAAACAACCCTGGAGATTTTATCAAGATTATCGAATTAATAAAACAAGACTTAATTTCCATTAGAGATTACGAACCTCAACTAAAGAAATTTCTCAGTAACGACAGAATCTTGGTGGTAATCATGAGTGGCTTAAGCAATGTAAAGAATCAGTTTCAACTCAATGACGCCGACTTTTCTCCGATCTTAAAGTCTTGCGAAGAGTACAATAACTTGAAGGAGCTTTTAGATACGCTCTCTGATTTCATTCAAATGAGGCTAGGTGACTTCACTCCTAATCTCACAAAATTATTGGGTCCCCTCACCTCTTCACAGCTCCTTATCCAGACAGGATCATTACAACAATTGAGTCTTACCCCATCATGTAATGTATCATCTTTAGGAGTGAAGGAAATGTCATCAATGACTAAAAGAATCAACTCAAATGTCCAACAAGGATATTTGTTTCACAACGATCTCATAAGATATTTACCACCGGACACAAGCAAGCTGGCTCTTCGAATTTTGAGTGGTAAAGTTATATTGGCTGCCAGGTTAGATTTGTCCAAATCAAGCCCCGATGGTAGCCAGGGTCAAAAATTTAGAGAGGAGATAACAGAGAAGATTAACAAGTTGATAACTCCTCCTGAGTCGTCTGGGTCCAAGGCACTACCCGTACCTACAGAATACAGATCTAAAAGGAGAGGTGGTAAGAAGATAAGAAAAATGAAGCAAAGGTTTCAAATGTCAGAGTTGGCTAAGGCTCAAGGTAAAGTATCTTTTGGTCAGGCCGAAGATAGTTATATGGACTCTTTCGGCAATGAGGTTGGCCTAGGTATGGCCAAGGGGCAAAAGATCAAACCTAGTAACAGTACTAAGGCCACTGTTTCAAAGTTAATGAAGAAAAGATTGGAAAATAATACCGATGAGAGAAAACATCATCTCGACACTGCTCTAGAGGACGACTTCAGTGATATTATCAAGAAACCAAAAATTGATAAGTCTCCAGACAATACAGAAACTCCTAAATGGTTGAGTGATTCCATGAGAAATGCAAAGACCTAAAAGTTTCCCTCTTGTAACATTAAATAATATACAAACATCATAATCGGTATATTCGGGTCAACCAATAGGTAAAAAATTCGTGGCCAGCTGATTCATAGCTTCAGAAATACAATAGTGAAGATTTGACTCATAATAAGAGCTACACTTTTTATGACTATTATCTTGTTGCAAAAATGGTGGCCGCGAATTGTCTCACAAGTAAAAAATTTTCAAATTGTATGGTAATAAAATTGTTCAGGAGAACTCTCAGGTATAATTTATTAGCTTATAGACCTTACAATCATAATAGAGTAATTGCAAGATTTTATACGAAGAATATGTCTGAAGAAACCAAGAAAGTTGAGAATCTCAACGCAGCTCCTACAGCAGAAGCTCCAAAGAAAGAAAAAACAGCCAAAGAGTTAGAGAAGGAACGTAAAAAGGCTGAAAAATTGGCAAAGTTCAATGCCAAAAAGGCCAAACAGGCTGCTGAATCTGCCTCTAACAAGGAGAAGGCTGAAAAGAAGCCAAAGAAGGAAAAGAAAGCCGCTGAACCAATTCCCGAGTTTGTAGACGCTACCGTCCCAGGTGAAAAGAAAATTTTGGTATCTTTAGATGATCCTGCTTTCAAAGCTTATATTCCAAAGAACGTTGAAAGTTCTTGGTATGAATGGTGGGTCAAAGAAGGTTTGTTTGAACCAGAATTTGATAGTAATGGTGAAATCAAGTCTGAAGGATTATTTACTATCCCAGCTCCACCACCAAATGTCACTGGTGCTTTACACATTGGTCATGCTTTAACTGTTTCCTTACAAGATGCTTTAATCAGATATAACAGAATGAAAGGTAAAACCGTGTTGTACATTCCTGGTTTTGACCACGCAGGTATTGCTACCCAATCCGTTGTTGAAAAGCAAATCTGGGCTAAAGAAAAGAAGACCAGACATGACTTTGGAAGAGAAGAATTCGTTGGGAAGGTGTGGGAATGGAAAGAAGAATACCATGCACGTATCAAAGACCAATTTAAAAGATTGGGTGCTTCTTATGATTGGAACAGAGAAGCTTTCACTTTGAGTCCTGAATTAACCAAGTCTGTCAATGAAGCATTCGTTAGATTGCATGAGGATGGTACCATCTACAGAGCCAACAGATTGGTCAACTGGTCTGTCAAGTTAAACACTGCCATCTCTAACTTGGAAGTGGATAACAAGACTATCACTGGTAGAACTTTATTGACCATTCCTGGCTACGACAAGAAAGTTGAGTTCGGTACTTTAACTTATTTTGCTTACCAGGTCGAAGGATCTGACGAAAAGCTTGTTGTTGCTACCACAAGACCTGAAACTATTTTCGGGGACACTGGTGTGGCTGTTCATCCTAATGATGACCGTTACAAGCATTTACACGGTAAATTTGTTGTCCATCCATTTGTAGATAGAAAACTTCCTATTGTCACTGATTCTGAAGCAGTTGATATGGAATTCGGTACTGGTGCTGTCAAGATTACCCCAGCTCATGACCAAAATGATTACAACACAGGTACTAGAAACAAGTTAGAATTTATCAACATTTACACTGATGATGGTCTTTTGAACGAAAACTGTGGTCCTGAGTGGAAGGGAGTAAAGAGATTTGATGCCAGATACAAGGTTATCGAAGAGTTAAAGAAGAAGGGATTGTTTGTTGAACAAAAGGACAATGAAATGTCCATTCCAACTTGTTCAAGATCTGGTGATGTTATCGAACCATTATTGAAGCCACAATGGTGGGTTAACCAAAAGGATATGGCCAAGGCTGCTATTGAGGCTGCTCAAACTGGTGAATTGAAGATCACTCCTAAGGTGTCTGAAGCTGACTATTTCAGATGGTTAGAAAACATCCAAGATTGGTGTATCTCTAGACAATTATGGTGGGGTCACAGATGTCCGGTTTACTTCGTAAACATTGAAGGCGAAGAAAACGACAGAATGGACAATGAATTCTGGGTCAGCGGTAGAACTGAAGAAGATGCTCAAGCCAAGGCCGCTAAGAAATTCGCTGGTAAGACTTTCCGTTTGGAACAAGATGAAGATGTCTTGGACACCTGGTTTTCTTCTGGATTGTGGCCATTCTCCATCTTAGGTTGGCCAGAAAAGACAGCTGACATGGAAAAGTTCTTCCCTATGTCTTTGTTGGAAACTGGTTGGGATATTTTGTTCTTCTGGGTTACTAGAATGGTCTTGTTGGGTATCAAGCTTACTGGTAAATCACCATTCTCTGAAGTATTTTGTCACTCTTTAGTCAGAGACTCACAAGGTCGTAAGATGTCTAAATCTTTGGGTAATGTCGTTGATCCTAATGATGTTATTTCTGGTATTAGTTTACAAGCTTTACATGACAAGTTGTTATTAGGTAACTTGGATCCAAAGGAATTGAAGAAAGCCACTGATGGTCAAAAGGCTTCTTATCCAAATGGTATTCCTGAGTGTGGTACCGATGCCTTAAGATTTGCCTTATGTGCATACTCCACCGGTGGTAGAGATATCAACTTGGATATTTTGAGAGTTGAAGGTTACAGAAAGTTCTGTAACAAGATTTACCAAGCAACTAAGTTCGTTTTACTTAGATTAGGTCCAGACTACAAGCCACCAAAGACTTCTCAATTGACCGGCAATGAATCTTTGGTTGAAAAATGGATCTTACACAAATTATCAAAGGCTAGTAAAGACATCAATGATAGTTTCGAAGCTCGTGACTTCTTCGAAGCAACTAATGCCGTATACAATTTCTGGTACGACTTGTGTGATGTTTATATCGAAAATTCCAAGGCATTGATTCAAGACGGATCTGATGTTCAAAAGAAGTCTGCTCAAGATACTTTATACACATGTATTGACGGTGCCTTAAGAATGATTCACCCATTCATGCCATTTGTTACCGAAGAAATGTTCCAGAGATTACCAAGAAGAGAAGGTGAAGCTATCTCATCTATTGTCAGAGCTCCTTATCCACAATTCAACAAGGAATTTGACGATGAAAAATCGTCAGAGGCCTACAATTTGATCCTTGAGATTACCAAAGGTGCCAGATCTGTCTTATCTCAATACGGAATTGTCAAAAATGGTAAGATCTACGTTGAGTGTCCAAAGGGCGCTTTATTTGACATCATTGACCAGCTGAAAGACTCAATTGCGTCTTTAATCAAAGGCGCTGAAACCATCAAAGTCGTATCTAACGCCGATGAAGTCGAAAGTGGTTGTGCATTACAATCTGTTAACAAGGAATGTACTGTTCATGTTTTGATCAAGGGACATATTGATTTCGAGGCTGAAATTTCAAAGGTCGAGAAGAAGTTAAGCAATATCAAGGACTTGAGCAAGAAAAATGATGAAGCCATCAGTAAATTTACTGAAAAGACCAAACCACAAGCCAGAGAAGCCGCCATCAAAAAGGCTGAGAACTACGTGGCCGAAATCCAAGGGTATGAACAAACCATTGAAATCTTACAAAAGTTGAGTTTGTAAGGACACAACGCGCAACGAATTTCATTTTAAGTGAAGTTATGCAGAAGCGGTAAATAGACTAAGCGAGTATAATTTAAGAAACTTACGTATTTAACAACTCGGATACTTGCGTGACATTTGCAGATGCTAATTTCATGTGCGACTGACTTAGTTCAATCTGTAGGATTACGTATAGGGAACCGAAACAATCGTATCGGAAGTAAATTTCATATCTTCCCCTCGGAGATCTTGTATGTTCCGGTAACTAGATATACGGGGGTAAAAAGAAAGTTGCAGGTTAACTCCGCGGATGGTTTAGACAGAAACTAACTTTTGGCGATAACGATTAGGGGATATTGCAGCTAATGTCAAAGGATACTTGAGATTGAGACTTTATCATGCTAAAGTGATCCCTCGCATGCAGAAGAATAAAATACGGAGGGTTCGGACAATTGAATGTCAATGTTGCAGAATGGTGTAGAATCGGTGCTGTTAATAACGTAGTGTGATTTAAGGATGTGGGCGATGCAAGGGTGTGCAATTCACAGTAGTTATACAACGCAGCAGAGTATAAGCTACTGCGGGCCCTAACATGCAAAACACCTTAAGGTAATTGGGTCCGAGGGTAAAGTTACTTCATTATCCGGCATATTCCCACCCATATCTCCTCCATACTAATGAACTATTGGTCTTTTAATTATCGCGGTGAACAATAACATGCCCCTAATAATATGCAGGGATAACTTCCTAAGTTGAAATTTGGTCATAGTATTGACCTTTGCCATGAACACACAAAGGCCCGACGTCTGGAATGCTCTATTTGCAGGAAAAGAATCGACACTCGGAGACTATAAATTCAGGTAATCCCCATCCTTTTTCTTTTCCGTACATATTACTTGTATTAAATCACAATGGACTTCGTTAACAAAGGAAAGGAATTTTTGAGCTCTAAGGAAGGTAAGGAATTTACCGAAGACGCTAAGGAAGCTTACGCTACCTTCAACAAGACTGAAGGTTCTAACGCTGACAAGGCCAAGGCTGCTTACTCTACTTACCAAAAGGCCAGTAAGGAAGACAGCAAGGACGAAAAGAAGGAAGAAAAGAAATAAGTCAACCTGGTGATTACTTCTAGATAGTGAATAAACAAAATGATATAAAAGCTAGTAGTTTTTGCCTCTGATATCTGTCTCTATGATATCTTATTTATTAGTCTGGGGTATCTTACTTACCGACTCTGGACATATTGGTCGACAAGCGAGCACCAGCCATGTTCCTGATAGTTTGAGTCAGCTACTCATCGATGTTTCAATGGTCAATTCATCACCATACTCGATTAAATTGAATTAATTGATGTTGTACCCCTTATGTTTTACGCGTCGAATCCCAGATCTAAAAGAAATTGAATGAGTGGAAATACAGTTCAACAGCACGACGATGAAATCTATATTGAACCACATCCATATCTAAAGAGAGATGTATTTCTACACATCCTAAAGTGCCATCAGGCCATGGATACCATACTTTCTCTCCATTATTCGAGTCATACGAGTCTCATGACAGCTCATGGTCTTTTTGAAAAAGTTGCACATCTTCTCCAAAGGCGAACAAAAATCCAACAACTTCAATGTGTTTTGATGGTAGAACCACTTTTCTATAAACTTGTGGAGCCCGAAGGTGTCAAGGACTATTCTCCATGCTATGTGGCTTTATTTCAACCTATAAATGAGTTTAACCTGAGGCTCATTCAACGAAAAAGTCAGTTCCTTGATCTGCTTAATAACTGGATACGATCTAATCAAGCAATCGGTTACTTGGATATACGACCAGTCAGTGAAATAATTGAGTTGCAAAGTAAGAATCCTAAAAGTAAACTGCCCACCAAAAAAGTGACCAAGCCTAAGTTGATATTAAAGAATGACTCTTCAAAGTTCATGTTCAAAGAGAAGAATGAACAAACCGAAAAACTGAATACAGGGCTATCTTTACTAGAGAGAATCAAGCTAAAAGAACAAAAAAGAAGGGAAACCAGCAATATAGACACCCCGGAGATTAACCGCCAAAAATATCTTCAGGGAAAGCTTCCTTCTATATACAACATTATATACCAATTGAGTGGTGAAGGTAATAAGGCGTCTAGCTATCCTTTGAGCAACTTAACAAACACCATCAAAGACAGCATAGACTACCCGATACACATGGATGAAATCAAAGACTGCATCAAGCTATTAGAGAAGAAATTGAGTTCGAAGAGATCTATTGTTATGGTGACTCGAAGTGGGTTTTCGGTGGTTAAGATATCCAAGCTCGACAGAGAACAAGATTTGGAACTAATAGGGTAGATAGAGCTTTTGTTCTATAAATTAACATCCATATAAACAGTGTATATAGTTGAATGTACATCAACCTAGTTGGATTTTTCTTGCAACGCCTTCTGTTCTTCTTCATCTCCTTCAGCAATGTCAGCAGGTGCTGAGTTCATGTACAAGAACTTCAATAAGAGTTCAATACCCCAAGTTGCTCCTAAATCGATCAAAATGGATCCAGTCAATTTAGTCTTGAACAAGGTATCCATCTTCACAAATTGCATTGCCTCATTCAATTCTGGCATGAATTCAGTGGATCCAGCCAAAGCTAAACCAGCAACACCTAACAATCCATAGTACATACCCTTGTTACGGGTGATACTTTCCTTGAATGGTTCGCCTTGGTAATTAACAGCAAAGGTAGAAACTTGTTGAGCTAATTGCAATAAGAACATACCGGTATTCAACAAAGAAGGGCTAAATTCTTTTTCTAAGTCAACCTGTGGTTCTCTTGGTTCTAAAATATATATCTCACGAGTGATGTAAATCAAAGTCATGATGTGAATAGCAAATTGACCCAAGATAGAGCCCATGATATACTTGTTGAAGATACCATCTTGTGGTCTTTCTTTAGATAGTTTTTCCAATGGCCTACCTCTGGAGATAGATAAGAAACAAACGGATAATAAGATACCAGACACAGTTGCTTGACCATCTCCAAATTTGATACCAGCCAAGTACAACACAGACAAAGAATAAGCAGAAATCAAACAGTTCAATGCTAAGATTTTGTACATTTGGATAGTAGCAACCAAAGCACAACGCCCTTGACGAACAATATGAGTAACAGAAGAAACATTTGCCAACTTGGAAGTGAATGGGGCAGCAACAGAAGCATCTCCCAACTTCAATGTTGGTGCTTCATCTTCATCTTCAGCATCATTCATAGCATTCAAGAAAGCATCAGCCATACCACCAGCACCAGATTGAGGGGTGTTTTCTTTATTGATAGTGATAGTTTTACCTGACTTCATAGCAACTTCAACAGTCTTTTCCATCTCAGGGGTGATCTCAACACCCTTTTTCTTCATAGCTTCCAAATATTTTGGATTGGAAGGACCTGGTGGATACAAATGAGCAATAATAAGAGGAGCAGGTGGAGGAGGCTTGTTCCAATTTTGTAAAAGAGCAACTTGTTTTTCATAAATCTTTACGGAAGCTTCAATCTTCCTATTTTCGGCAATTTTCTTTAAACCTTCTTCTGTACCATTCAATAAAGCGACACCAATATGTGCTTGTTTCAAGGCACCGACATCGTTTGTACCATCACCACACATCAATGTTTTGTAACCAGCATCTTTCAAGGAGTTTAATAAGAATTCCTTTTGAGCAGGTGAAACCCTGGCAAAAACCCAAGAATTTTTAAGTAATTCCAAGATTTGTTCGTGAGATTCCAAATAGTTCAAAGCATAACCGGTAATACAAATATCAAACTTCTTAATCAAGTTAACATCAATGCTGGCAGAACTCTTCATTGGAATGACGATGGTTTCATCAACATTTCTCCAGACCAATTCGTGTTCGCCTGCATTATGGTGATCTTCAGGAGCATCCAAAATCAAGGTATCCTTGGTGGTGATAGCTACTTCTTTGGCAACATGGCAGGCAGTTAATGGATTATCACCAGTAATCATAATACAACGATGGGAGGATTCGTTCAACATACGAATAGTTTCAATAGCATCATCCTTCAATGGACAATGGAACACGATAAAACCGGCAAACTGTAACTTAGATTCAACATCTTCTCTGTTAATTTTGGTCACATTAACATTTTGATCCAAATACTTGAATCCCAAAGCCAACACTCTAGACCCAGATCTAGTAAAAGATTTGTAAATATCTTCATAGTTTGATGGTAAATCGGTGATCATATTACGTAATGTTTCTGGAGCACCTTTGACACTGATCAAATTCTTACCTTGCAAAGTATTGACTGTCGAAATGGAGGAAGATCTCTTCAAAGCGGAGGAGAATTGGAAACGTCTTAAGATTTTAATCTTTTCTGTTTTTCCATTTCCTCTTGAACGCTCAACAGTGTCCTTGTCCCCAACAACCCATTTGGCTGCACTCAAAGTTGCTTGTTCCATGGAGTCACCAACCACTTCACCATCATCTAATTTGACCAAAGCGTGAGCAGAACCTAAAACCCAAGAAGTAGTATTTGGAGCTTCTTCACAAGTGTACAAATGGTGGATGTCTTTAGAGTTGAAACCTGCCAAACCTTCGAAAACCAAGTCTTCAGCGGTTAAGGTACCGGTTTTATCGAAACAACAAACATCAATTCTACCAGCCAATGGAATTCTGAATGGTTCAGTACAGTAGATGTAGAACTTTTGCAAAGCAGCCAATGAGCTATTCACAGCCATAGTTAATTCCATAGGCAATTCAGGTGGGACAACAGAAGTGATAACAATGATACAGTCCAAAATCAATTTACTTTGAATTCTTCCCATTCTACTACCTTCGACCCAAACGTACCAAGAGGCAGCGATAGCAAAGATCAACAAAAATAAGATAAAGAAGAAAGATTCCTTATTTCCAACATCAACTCTTTCACTGGAATAAACCATGGTACGGACCAACGAACCTTGAGAAGTTTCAAAACCAGTTTTGATGACATAGGCCAAAGCACCGTGATCAGGAGCTAAAGGAACAATTGGGTCTTCTGGCTTGGTAACTTGTAAAGCCATAGTACCACCGTGAAGCAAAGAGTTCTTATCGAACGATTCGGTTTCGATTTCTTGCTCGGCTGGTCTCAATTTGACAGATTCCTTTAACAATGGAGTAGATTCACCAGATAACATAGCTTCATTAACAATAGCAGAACCATCAACCAAAAGTAAGTCGCAAGGCAAAGCACTTTCTTCACTGGTTCTTGTTAAGGAAACTAAATCACCAGGTAATAAGTCGTCAGTCTGGAGCTTTTGCCACTTACCATCTCTGTGAGCATAAATTGGGTAAGGTTTGATTCCCATACTTTGAAACTCGGACATGGTAGTTCTTCTTTGAAATACAGTAGTCATTTCAAAAGATACCAACATGAACAAGGAGAACAATGAATAGTACCATTGCTCATCCATACACCAAAGAGCCACACAGAAGACTTGAAAGACAAAGAATGGAGCGACAGCGTGTTCTTTGAATAACTCCAAGAAAGTAGGTAATGGGATATCGAATCTGTTCTTCCCATAGTTTCTAACGAGTTTTTCCAAGTCACCCTTTAATCCAGTAGAGTTTTGGAATACCTTTAATTTTGGTGATTCGTCGATAAGATATTGAGGAGGGCTAAACTTACCGGTTTCGGAGTGCAATAAATGACGTCTCTTTTGGTATGAAAAACTGATTTGCTTTTCACCGTCATGGAAAGTTTCTCTATTGATCAAACAAATTTCACCGGATCCAGAATTAGGTGCTGGGATGACCTTAATATATTGAGCTTCATCAATTGAATTAACCTTAGAGTAATTGAATTGAGCATCAATATTGATATTCCAGAAAGGCATCAACCAAAACAACATATTGAATGATCCAATGGCCATCAAATACACAAAGGTCCATTCTTTACCCTTGATATAAACATCATAATGATTAAAGTAAACCTGTAAGAAGATAGGATAGATAATGGCAAATGGCCAAACGTATGGTCTAGCCAAGAAGGATTTGGGAACCAAAAGTTCGGTCCCAATCACCGCTGGGTTATCAACAAAGTTTGTTAGAGACATACGTAAAACTTCCTTATAGATAATAGCAAAGTATTACAATATTGTCACTGATATTAAACTGAAGATCGTAGTATTAGTGGAAAATTTAAACGCTGAGACTTGGGCAGGCCACTCTGTTTTCGCGAGATCTTCCAGAAGAATTTTGGTACGAGTTATTTCAGAGTCGATAACATGATAAGAAATACTTAAAGAATCACACTGTTAATTCTCCAGTATCCCTTTGAATGTTTATTCAATGAAATAAAATAACTCAAAATAATTTATTTATTGTCGTGCCAAGTCACGTGACCGATGACCGAGATTATCTAATAGTGGAGAGGTCAAATATACTGTGGCTGTCAAAAATATGTAGGATAAATTTAAATTTTCTCCGTAGATCACACCACCACTTAAACACACCAGTGACACTCAAAGCCCACGATGTCCTTCAACGAGATTCCCATATTAGACTTGAGTCAGGCATTCAATGAACAGACTAAGGATCAATTCTTAAGCCAATTGCAATACGCATTAATTGATGTTGGGTTCTTGTTTCTTACAAATTACGAAGATATTGGACCCTCTAAAGAGGAATTCGAAGGTATCAAAAGGGAGTCGGTTGAATTCTTTGATTTACCACAGCATGTAAAAGATGGCTGTTCCATGCTTAACAATCCTCACTTCCTAGGCTACAACAAATTGGCTAACGAGATAACAAGTGCTCAAACAGACTGGAGGGAACAAATTGATTTGGCAACTGAACTTCCAGCCCCAGGAAAGGATGAGCCTATTTACAGAAACATCGAAGGTCCAAATGAATGGCCCGACGAGAAGTTTGCTCCCCAATTCAAGCCTACGGTATTAAATTATATTGCCAAAATGACCACATTAGCCACCGTTTTTAGAAAGCTAGCGTGTGAAGCTCTTCACATTCCTCCTGACTCAATTGATGGTTATTTTAAGGCTAACCAACAGGCTAAAATGAAGATAATAGCATACCCGGATACATCCCAATTGAAAAGTAAAGGGTCTAAATCCAATGTTCTTGGCGACGACTTCTCTACAAATCAAGGATGTGGTCCTCACAGAGACTCAGACTTGTTGACCTATATATATCAAGCAACTGAACATAAAAATTCCTTACAAGTTCAAAACTTCCAGGGCAATTGGGTAACTGTTCCATACAAACCAAATACATTGGTTGTTAACGTTGGACAAACATTAGAAGCCATCACCCAAGGTGTATGTAAAGCCACAATCCATCGTGTTTTGATTCCTGAAGCGAACTCGGGTACTCGGGTCTCGGTTGCCTTCTTTCAGACCATTGATTTGGATGCTAAGAAACTGGTGCTTGATCATATTCCAAAAGAAGTGCTCGCTAAAAAGGATGAAAGGGACAACAAGATTAAAGACTGGGCAGTGGATACTGGTTTCCAATTTACCCCTAATTTGGACCAATACCCCGTCGGGCATTATGTATTTAGGAATCGTATCAAATCGCACCAAGATGTGGCTGCAAAATGGTATCCGGATATATTGAAAGATGTATTGAACTCGTACTGATACTATTCATAATTCGAACACATTCCTTGATGGACTTTGTTAGAGTTTTTGCTAGTAATTAACTCAATATCATTGCTTTTGATTTAAAATTTAGTAGTCGTACCCTCTTCTAATCGCATATACCTGTTTGAGGTCCCGGACTTTTTCAATGCGAAAAAGTACAATCATTCCTCCGTTAACGTTATCTCAACCAAATGTCTAAAGTTGAAAGACTGGACCACCTTCAGCGGGGTGCTCTGGTTTCGGCCATGGAATCTCTAGTGGCAGGCTCTATATCAGGGGCCGTGGCTAGGTACGTCACTTTTCATGTTCATCGTTTATTATATACTAACTCATCGCTAAAGAGCTATCACCGCTCCATTGGACACAGTTAAGATACGATTGCAATTACAGACATCGGCCAAAGCTGACTATAAGGGGATAAGCAAAACATTCAAGAATATACTCAGACATGAAGGGGTTACAGGACTATGGAAAGGAAATGTACCTGCTGAAATAATGTACATTCTATATGGGGCTGTTCAATTCACATCATATTCGGTATTCAACCAGGGATTGACCAAATTACAGGATTCCGTTCCAACACTAGAAATTAGCAAGAGCATACATGCCTTGATCGTCGGTTCGGGAGCAGGCATATCTAGCACAGTCTTTACCTATCCGTTTGACTTATTGAGAACCAGGTTGGCTGCTAATCAAAGTAAGCAGCTTTTATCTATGAAGAACACCATCCACGATATCCATAAACAAGAAGGATTCAGAGGATTTTTCCTAGGAGTTCAACCAGCGATGGTTTCTGTAGCATCGACTACTGGCCTTATGTTCTGGACATATGAGATGGCCAGAGATTATTCCAGCAAGTTACAAGGCATTCCATTTATAGAAGGTATTTGTGGGTTCATAGCTGGTGCCTCCTCCAAGGGTATTACGTTTCCATTGGATACACTCCGCAAAAGGATACAAATGAAAATAAGTGAGACAGGTCAACATTCCTTGAGCATAATGTCTGGTATAATACGCCGGGAGGGAATATTTGGCCTTTACAAAGGGTTCACTATCAGCATCATGAAAACGGCACCAACCAGTGCGTTGTCTATATTTGTGTACGAATATTCCTTAAATATTATTACAAAAGACGGCAAGGCAAGGATTTCATAAGGCATATTCCCAAGTTCAAATATAGCATATAAATATATTCTTTCACGCTTTAAATAAATAATCATTATCGTCACCATCATCAGACTCCTCGTCTTGAACGTCGTCGTCTCCATTGCTTCTATACGTGCTACCAAAACTTCCATCAACATTCACAAAATCAATATCATCTTCAGCGTTGGTTTCTTCATCCACTTCCTCTACACCATAATATCTGGTAAGCAGATTGGGCAGCAAATACTCTTCATCCTCACTTTCCGAATTGCCGTAGTTGGAAGCTCCATTCGAAGTCCCTGTGTGATCCCCTGAGAAGTTACTCGTCGTTTCTTTATTATGAGCATAGAGTGATTGAGACGTGGCAAGAAGCGTCTGCAATCGAGACTGTTTCCTGTTTAAATGCTTAGAATCTGAATCTCCTACAAGACGAAGTTGGTCTTTGATGTAACCAGGTAGATTTTCACCAACTAGAGAAACTCTTCTGGCCACTTTATCAGTATTGACTTCATTAATTTCGTCAGTATCCTTGGATGCTTGGGGAGCCACAGCTGAAGCTGAGGTGTTGGAAGTACGATGTTTAGGGATCACCCGCGTGAAGTTAAACTTCCTTCCAGGCTTGGATTCTTCAACGTCATCCTTATTGATTTCTGCTTTGGCAAGCACGTTGATATTAGATGTTGAAGGTAGCACGGGTTTGCTTAAGCTACTGGTCCTCCTCATAATAAAAGATGAGTTGTCCTCGTCTAATGGTCTTGTTTGAATTAAGCCCAAAGACATTCTCCTTTGGGTCTTGGATAATTTCGGCATCTCGACTCTCTGTTTGGGTGCACCCAATAGATGTGTATTCAAATCTGGTCCTGCTACTCCCCTTAGACTTAATTCATGTTCAAGACTATTGGGTTGGGGCTTCACCTCTGGTGTTTTAGTTTCTTCGATTGGGGGTTTAGTGAGATCATGATAAGGCTGTAACTTGAATGATAAAATTATATTATCAACCTCATTCATGAGTTTTGTTTTGTTTTGCTTCCATTCCAAAGAATCCCCGGTCCGTATCGACCTGTTGTTTAAAATTTCAACCATATTAGCCTCAATTGTCGATATATCACTATCAACGTATTTGCTTAGGAATTCAAGCTGTAGACGATAGAGAAAGTCATGATTGGATGTTAAATGACCGAACTCAACGAGATAGGTCTCAAGCTTATCCCATTGCTCATCAGACCACCTGGTCTAGAAAGCGTTAGCATACGTTCGTTATAAAAACTATAGCTATTTACGTACTTTCAATTTATCATGATCCATGCTTAACATAGGGTAATGCGACTTTTAAGAACTTGACTATGTACAATAAATGGGTCTATAAATGAATGCTAGAATACAACATGCTACATCTAAGAAACACAATCAAAAGAAAAACCATTTCTTCTTGTCTTTTGGTTTCGTGGTTGATGCTGAAGTACTGTTCAGGTCTAAATCTCTCAACATTTGTTCTTCTTGCTGCTGTTGAATTCTTTGGGCTTCTAAAACGTGTCTTTCAGCAGGTCTGTTCAAAGCCATTTCCCCCTCTTTAGTCTTTCTGATGTTCTCTGGGATATAGTCCGTGTCTCTCACATTCTTGACCACAATATTACTTCCCTTAGGGTAATACAAATCGTTGTGTTCCTCATCGGTAAGAGGCATCATCTTTTCTTTCAATCTTAAGCGGGCCCGATAGAAGTCCGACGTGACGTTTTCGTACCCATCATTCCACCTGTAAAAGAATAAACCATAAATCACCAAGGTGGATGTGAGGAAAGTACCAAACCATTTAGAGCCGGTATTTAACCTCTGATTCGTGTCAACTTTGCGTAGAACCTTATACTGACCAGGATACAATTCACTCAAAGGTCTCGGTGTATAGTTAAGCTTCTTCATGGTTTCGTTAACCTTTTTGTACTGAGTAGCTTCTCCAGGAACAGATGAAAATCCAGAGGGTGCATTTCCGGGTATATTGAATTCTGAAGGATATCCTTCAGGTGGTCTTAAGTCAGTGGGATCATATGGATTATATGGGGCCCGAGGCCTTGTCCATCCTTTAGGATTTGGTCTTCTCTCTGGAGAGTTACCTTTATCTTGAACCATTCAGAAGAGATAATACAAAGGATGTCGCATTTTTCAATCTCAAAGCAGACCTCGCTGGAGACGCCGATGTCCAAAATTTTGTAAATGGTGCTGTAGAGTTAAAACGAGACGTGGTGGCTTGTGGATATACCTCTATAGATGCCTCTTTAAATGGCCGGCCTGGTCAATGACTTACGCCATTTTTGCCTGCTATGATGATTCCATCAAAGGATTTCATTGATGAGCTTCAATCATGGTCAATTCTCTTTCGAAGCATTACAGTTACGAAGATCAGCATCCCACCATCAAGTTTCCACCTTATCCCTATACATTCATTAGACTATCATATATATAGATATATATGGATGGTCGTGCCCCTGCTATATGTAAATGAGCTGTGCGTGAACTGCTATTTCTCCCCAGTGACACCTTCTATACCTTTGTATCAATTGATCTGCAAGATGAAGGTTTTGGACGACGTGCTCAATTTTTTTGCATTGGAGACATTAGATACTCGTCTCTTGCCTCCAAGCGATTTAGACAAGAGAGAGAAAGTTCAGAAAAAAGTCCGAACCAAATCCAAATGGGGTACCTTAGAATTCAAGATATATTTACTAGTGTTTGCAATTTTTGTCCCATTGCTATATAAGACCGCCATGGACGCGTCAAATGAAACCAATCCTAACTACCCCAAGTACGAAAGATTGTTAAGTCAGGGTTGGTTGTTTGGGAGAAAAGTTGATAACTCGGACCTGCAATACAGATTTTTCAGAGATAATTTCCCATTATTAGCAGGGTTGATCGTACTCCATGTTGGTTTGAGAAAGATCGTGACACCTATACTTGGTTTACAGAAGAGAACCCAATTCGATTTTGGCTTCGGTTTACTCTTTTTATTTGGTGCTCATGGATTCAATATTTTCAAGATATTTATTCACCTCTCTGTTATTTATGTCATTGGAAAATATGTCAAGTCATACAAGGCTGCTTACTATCTTACCTGGATATATGGAATTGGCAGTTTGTTTTTGAACGATAGGTATCGCACGTTTAAATGGGGGATCGATTTCATCGATTATGGATATAAAGGTATCATTGAGAGATGGGACGTGTTTTATAATTTCACTTTATTGAGGATGCTCTCGTTCAACTTGGATTACTTAGAAAGAAAGCAAGCATCCTCTGAGATCAAAAAGAATGTCACGTCCGAGGAGAGATTATCTGGGTTGAATGATAGAGAAAGATTGACTGCACCTCTTCCACTCGAGGAGTATTCCTTGTTCAATTATATTGCATATTTGACGTATACTCCGTTGTTTATTGCTGGACCAATATTAACGTTCAATGATTATATTTATCAATCTACTTACGAACAAGTGCCATCCATCAAGAACTATAAGCGTACTTTCATTTATGGGATCAGATTTTTGTTCTGTGTTTTGGTGATGGAATTCTTACTTCATTTCATTTATGTGGTGGCAGTGTCAAAGACGAAAGCCTGGGCTGGTGACACCCCTTTCCAAATTTCCATGATTGGGTTATTCAACTTGAACATAATTTGGCTCAAATTATTAATTCCATGGAGAATGTTTAGACTTTGGGCTTTAATTGATGGAATTGACCCACCAGAGAATATGATTAGATGTATGGATAACAACTACTCTGCATTGGCCTTTTGGAGAGCATGGCATAGATCTTTTAACAGGTTTATTGTAAGATATATATATGTTCCTTTAGGAGGTGGTGGTCAAAACAGATTCGTTAACAGCTTATGTGTTTTCAGTTTTGTTGCTATCTGGCATGACATTGAGTTGAAATTATTACTTTGGGGTTGGCTTGTGGTGGTATTCTTATTACCTGAAATACTCGCAACCATGTACTTCAAAAGATTTGAGAATCAATGGTGGTTCACTTACTTGTGCAGCTTTGGGGCAGTAATCAACATTTGGATGATGATGATAGCCAATCTCTTTGGTTTCTGTTTAGGTAAAGATGGTACCATTGCTCTTTTGAAAACTATTTTTGAAACCTACGATGGTATATCTTTTTTCGTGGTCTCGCTGTTGGTCCTTTTTGCAGCCACTCAAGTTATGTTCGAGTTGCGGGATAGTGAAAAGCGTAAAGGCATTGATGTCAGATGTTAGACCTGGCTGACATATTAGTATCTTCTGTAAAGTTCAAAATACGAAAATCTACCGTTAGGCACTTTACTCTACTGGTCGCACACAATATTGACAGCCGCAAAAAAAAAAACCTGAAAGCATATCTGCCCATTTCTAATGGCTCCACCCACCCCTGTCTACAGTAGAATAGATGTTCTTAGTAAGTATGGGCCGCAACTCTTGGATCCTGAAAAGTTCCAGTGCCAAAAAAGGACTATCACGCAAAATGAATGCACCTTCAAAATATCATACCCAAACCAAGTTCCCAAGGTGATTTGTCTTCCGTTCACAAGAGAGTTCCAAAGGTGTTTAATACCAACAGCGTCTTTTGAAAATGGGAAAAAGATCAAGATTGACAAATGGGTGAATATTGAGGTCACCGACGAAACCACAAACTTGCATATCTTTCGTGATCCAAAATATGAAGTCACGATCAAAGAATTTTTACAAGCAGATAAAGACTTGAGAAAGATGCTAGAGAATGAGACGGATGCATGATTCTAAACCTTTGTACTTGCTACGCGTTTGCTTGTACTCTCGATAAATAAAGGTTTGAATATAAATACCTAAAGGTTGTATATATATATGTACCACGACTATAGAATGAATAATGACTTACCTGTATCATAGAGCTTACTGAAAAGCCCACACACTCTCGGGGCCTCGTTGCTGAGGTTCCAATCTTCTTTAATCATAAGTTGTACCTTCTGGAGGTTGAGGTAACTTCTTGTTAGAAGCCGATGCCATTGTCTTTCTCAACTCCAATAAAACAGTTTCCATAGAATAGGTACGTTTCCAATTTTTCAAAGTATCGAATTCCTTCGTATTTACTGTGCCGTCATCATCAACGCATGGTAAGTTAATCTTCGAAAGGAACTTGACCTTTGGAGGTTCATCTGGATATTTCTCATCACAAACAATGTTCAACGAGTAGATTCTATTTGCATGGGATGAGTGAGGTGGGCCCAAAATGGTACCGTTCCAATTGGTCATAGTTATATCATCTTGGTTACTTAAACCATAAGAAATGGATTCGGCACTTAAACCTTTCTCACCTTTCTCCAATTCTTCTAAAAGCTTAAAATTTCTTGGGCTGGTTAAGTGGTTAGTAACAAACTTCACTACTGGTCTTCAAAGTTAGGACATACATCTTCGACATGGTTGGTATCTTCGATTTTTGGTCTATAACCTTCTGTTCCGATAAGAAATCAATGATCCGATTGCTTAACGAAACTTCAATTCGCGAAGTTTTAATAAACAAGTTAGCTCCAACTGCCACCGCATGTCAGAGCTTAGTTCTTCCCCTACCAAGGAGAAACTACTTCTCAATGACTTCCAGGATGACGATAATACCGTTGTGAATCTTAAAAAAGTTGTCTATAATCTCCGGTACCAGATCTCAAATTTGGACTCAGAGAAGAAATTGTTGCAACAAAGTAACAAATCGATTACCAGCAAGTTTGAAGCGGTGATAAAAGAGAAAAATGAGAAGATACACAAGCTTGAAGATGACTTCGAGTTTTTGTACAAAGAAAGAGAATCACTAAAGTCGTTAGTATCCAATTCCCAACAAATCAATGATTCCAAGTACGCAAATATCAACGAAGAGAGAGAAAAAATAGTTAAAGAGAGAGACTCCTTGCAGGGACAACTTGATGAAGTAGATGAAAGTGTTTTCACTATCAATCTGAAGTACCAGAAGACCAAATCTGACCTCGAGTATACTAGAGATTTGAATGAACAACTAGAAGATAGACTCTCGAATTTAGAGAATGAGAATAATCTAATAATGAAGTACAACGATGAATTGATCAAGAAGCTTCAAGATTTATCAAAGCATACACAGTCCAAGGATATGCTGCAATTCAATGAAAATTTGCATTTAAAAAATATAAGCCTTCAAAAGACAAATAACCAGCTACAGTTGAAAGTCGACAAACTTTTACAGAATAAAACATCCAGTGAGTTACTCAGACAGAAAAATCTAAGCTTGATGAACAAACTTCACGATTATGAGAATTTGAAAAACAAGTACAGCCAACTTGAAATAGAAAAGATTGGGTTGGAAAGCAAACTCGTTTCTTACACCAAGTTCTTTGAAACTTCCGAATCCAAGCCTAATCAAGTTTCTGCTTCTGAATTTTTGGATTCATACAACCATTATAAGAACTTGAGCTTGGTGTTGGAGAATAAGTATAAGACTTGTGAAAAGGAATTAAATGAATTCAAAGCAAATTTCACTGAAATAGAATATCAATTGAATCACGAGGTACAACCTATAATAGAAAAGCTAAAGAAAGATTCCATCAGCAAAGAGGAATTGATTACCAAACAAAATAACCAGTTGAAGTTGAGTGCAAAAGAAATCGAATTTCTAAGAAGTCTGTTATCTAAACTCGAGAAGATAAACCTACAAAACCAGCAAGAAGCAGTTCAAAAGTCAACTGACGAATATTTGAGTAATCTTGAGAGGTTAGTGGATGACTACAAAAGGGAGATTTTGCTGCTTCAGACCCAACTCCATTCTAAAGCAGACGAGGATTTAAACATAAACAAGAAACGGCCTAGGTTAGATGAAGTTTACAGAAGGAGGTCCGAAATCGAGAATGCAACCGTACAAAACGAAAATAGACAACTTCAATCTAAGATTCATGAATTGACGGATAAGATTGCAGTTTTGGAATCCCAGATCGAAAAATACAATGTAGTTGAAACCAAGAAAAATGACCTTCGTGTTCTCCAGTTGAAAAGTAATCCATTCACCAAAGACCAACTTGTAAAACAAAATTTATTGAATGCTTTAAGACAGGAGAATGAAGACCTTTTAGAAAAATACATGAATCAAGAAGAGAAGAATATGATTCCAAGATCCGTTTTCGAAAGACAGGAATTGGACTTCGAAAATCTACAAGCTAAATTTGACGATTTGCTAAAAAGAAATAGTAGATTGAAGGAAGGATTCACAAAAAGAGCAAGACATATCTTAATTAATATTTCCAAATTTTTTGGCTTCACAATTGAATTCTTAGAGGGTAGCATAAACCCAAACGAAGTTGGCAATGTCATCAAATTGACTAGCAAATATACCAGCACTGAAGAGTTAAAGAACTCCTACATCATTCTTGATCTCACCAAGAAGAGTTTAAAGGCATATGGTAACAAAGATTTCAAAGAGCTTTGTAGAGAATTGGTGGAAGAGTGGGCAAATGACAAGGATCAGGTGTCGTGTATATTAAGTGCTTTGAACATCAAGTTATATCAGAAGTATGTTTTGGATCGATAGATTGTTGAGTAATGCTAGTCTTAAACACTAATATAATAATATCATATCTCGGTTTTGGCCTTTAGCTTGTCTGCAGTTTCTGAAAGTATTTGCATGGAATTTTTCAAGTAGTTCTTGATGTCTTTTTTTGTCTCATTCCAAACACTTCCTTGGTTGACGTATTCCTCTTTTTTCTTGAAGTTTTCTTCGAACAGCCTTAACTCTTCGGGAGACGAATACTGTCTATGGAAAAGATAGAGCCAGCCCCAGATATCCCCAACCGATTGCCCGCTTTCTAATGCCCGCTGAAACCAGGACTTTGCCTTTGGAACCTTTCCTTCGACCCAGAAGAAAATCCCGATATTTAACAATACCAGTGGAGAATTTCCGGTGGCTTTCAATGCATCAAGAAAAGCACTTTTCTTCTGAGACATCTTTGGTATAAGTTTCAAATACTCTATCCAAATATATGGAGATTCGTTCAACAAACGAAGAGCTTTGTTACAAAGCTGGCGAGCAGCAACTAAGTCATTGTTCTCCTGTTCCAATTTAATCCTTTCTAGCCATAACAAATCGCTATCTGGAAATTTGACTAATGCTGTATCTAGAATGGATCTAGCTCTAATTGTGAGCTTCAAGTGGTCTTGGTAAACTCTGGCGAGTGCGATCCATATATTCACAGAGCCTGTGCATCTTGATGTTCCCACCTGATAAGCTTCCTTTGCTTTATCGACATCACCTAAATCAGAAAGAAAAACCTGGCCTTTCTGTAAGATCAACTTTTCATTTTCAGGATAAGCCTCTGCAGCCTTATCAACAATGTCAATTATATAGTCCTCATAATTTTCCAACTTGCTTGCAAAGTTAAGATAGCGTTGTAAATGGATATGCTTATACCATAGCCTAGCTGAAGGATTAGCAAAGTCCTCCAATGCAGCCTTAGATATGTCATTTGCTTTCAGCAAATTACCGTTCTGAACCTCGAACTTAATTCTTGCATTACAGACATCTTCACTTTCCGGGAACTTCTTTGATGCCTTTTCTAAGATGTCTCGGGCTCCATTAATCTCATTGAAAGTTTTCCATTTATCTTTAGCATACATCAAATAAAAGACCGGCTCTTCTTCGTTCTTCGTTATTGCTGATTCATAAAATTCATAGACCATTTCGGGGGAGCAGCTGCCGAACGATTTGACACTTTGGAAGAATTTCATCCAAACTTGTACTCCGGAGGGCAATTTTGTAGCGATAAACTTGTAAATAAATTTAGCTGTTTCCGGATGGCCTTCTTTCAGACATGCTTGTGCATCTTTGAAATAGATTTTCCACTTGTCAACATCACTATCGATTCCTAAAGTTAGACTGTTATATATGATTGCTCGGCAGGTTAAATCGAACCCCTCCTTCTCTGCCTTTTTAGCTTCTTCTATCCACTCCTGTCTATGAGGGAAATTTCCAGGTTCGTTGTTCAATTCCACATCCTTGACTCCCTTTTCCACCATCTTTATAAGCTTCAGCTCTTCTACTGAATGATTATTACGCTCCTCAAGTTTAACGGCAGTTATCCAGATATGTCGGTTTCCTTTTATGATTTTCCTGGCTCGGTTTATAAGAGTTTTGGCTTCTGGATAAGTCGAAAGATTTATAAGAGACACCCAAAACTTCCATTCTTGCGGGCAAAGCTCTATTACCTTAGAGAGCATCTTCTTCACATCTTGTTCGTCATCCTGCAATTCAATCAACTTTTCCCATAACTTGACACTATGGGGCATAAAGTCGATACCCTTCATGATCACTTTCTGTTGTGCATATTTTCCTGAAGAAGATTCACATTCACAAGCCTTGAGCCAGAGTTCTTCCGATTTACTGTTCAACTTCAAAGCTTCCTTGACCACCACTCTAGCTAACTTTGACCCATCCGCCGAGTTCTGATGTATCTTAATATTCTCGAGCCATACCTCTTCGTTGTGTGGTATCCGCTTACAACCTTCGGTTATGATCCGTCTTGCAGCATTGAAGTTCTTGGCTTGTATTTCCAATCTAGCAGAAGCCACCCAAGAACTCGCCTTCGTGGGGTCAGACTTTCTTAATGATGAAAGAATCGCCCGATTTCTCAGTATATCGGCGATTATGTCATCGGTTGCCGAATTGTCCTCGGTCTCCTGTTCTAAGTCATTGATTTTATTCAATTGAGTAAGCTCAGCTCCAACTCCTGACTTGGAAGCAATTATGTTATCAGGTGACGTATAAAGTCTTTGACGCAGCTGCTCAAGTAACCGCATACGTTTATTTCTCTTGGTAAAGTCGATGGCTTCTGGTAGGTTTGCCCAAGCTTCCTCAGTAACAGAAGCCAAATTCTTCTTTAAATCATCAAAATCTCCTTTTTTTTCTTCATCGGCTGGTTCTTTGGGCTCTCTCAATGCCTTATGACGTCTAGAAAGTTTCTTTTCTATCTCCTCGTACACTTTATCAGCTTCCTCATCTTCCTTACTACTGGTAGATAGGGCTAAACCTGTTTCATCGTTATCGTTAATAGCTTCGTTGTCAATTTCATCCGGCTCGAAAAGTCGTGCAGATTTTACGGTCCCTGTGTCAGCACTAGTGACAAACCCAGTAGCTCCTCTTCCCACTCCAGCCACATATCCGGGAGGTGCCTCTTGGTCTAAGAAGGATTTTCTTTCCATTATGCTTGAAGCTGTTTACTGCATAATAAGACTACATACAAAGTCGCGAGACGCTGCTCTCATCTCATGTCTTCGCACTCAAAATTTTTCAATATAGGCAACCCATTAGTTTAAAAAACATGTCGAAAAGACCTGCTTCAGATGATATAGTAGACAATTCAAGTCGTCAGGCTCAAAAGTCAGCAGATGGTTCTGTGCCTCTGTCCACGAATGGAGTATCCGACGAAAAAGAAATCGAAATGGGTGAATTTGAAGACCCTTATGGAGATGAGTTTGAAAGTGATGAAGGAATTATTGAAATTGATTCTGATGGTGAAGATTATGACGAGGATAAAAACGAAGAGGAACAAACCAAGAACCAGCAATTGGAAGAAATGGAAGAAGATGCTCCAGCCTCGGTTTATTTACCTCATAAGTCCAAGCCATTAGGCCCTGATGAGGTCTTAGAAGCTGATCCAAGTGTTTATGAAATGTTGCATAACGTCAATCTCCCATGGCCATGTTTAACCCTCGATATATTACCTGATAATCTTGGTAATGAGAGAAGGAAATACCCAGCCAGTGTGTACTTGACCACCGCAACTCAAGCTGCTCGTGCAAAGGATAATGAACTCATAACTATGAAATTGTCATCATTAGCCAAGACCCTTGTTAAGGACGAAGATGAAGAAGAAAATGATGACGATGATGACGAAGATGATGAACATGTCGATCCTGTAATGGATAGTGAAACCATTCCATTGAAAACTACCACAAATAGAATCAGAGTGTCACCTCATGCTCAAGAGACTGGAGAGTATTTAACAGCATTGATGTGTGAAAGTGGTGAAGTCATGATATATGATTTGAAGAATCAATACAAGGCGTTTGACACTCCAGGATTTACCATTCCAAAGACTTCCAAGAGGCCAATTCATACTATCAAGAATCACGGGAACGTGGAAGGTTACGGTTTAGACTGGTCTCCTTTATTAAACACAGGATATTTGTTAACCGGTGACTGTACGGGGAGAATTCATTTAACCAATAGAACCAGTACCAATTGGGTAACCGACAAGACTCCATTCTACGCATCAGATGCCTCAATCGAGGATATTCAATGGTCAACTGGTGAAAACACTGTTTTTGCTTCAGCAGGATGTGATGGATATGTCCGTATCTGGGATACAAGATCAAAGAAGCATAAGCCAGCTCTTTCTGTTGCTGCCTCCACGACTGATGTTAATGTTATCTCTTGGAGTAACAAGTTGAGTTATTTGTTGGCTTCGGGTCATGATGATGGTACTTGGGGCGTATGGGATTTGAGAAACTTCAATGGTCAAACCCGGCCATCCCCAGTTGCCCATTACGACTTCCACAAATCTGCCATCACTTCCATTTCTTTTAATCCATTAGACGAATCAATCATAGCTGTATCCTCAGAGGACAACACTGTCACTTTATGGGACTTGGCTGTTGAAGCAGATGATGAAGAAATTGCCACTCAAAGAAAGGAAGCCCAAGAGTTATATGACATTCCACCCCAATTATTATTTGTTCACTGGCAAAAAGATGTTAAGGACGTCAGGTGGCACAAACAGATCCCAGGTTGTTTGGTTTCAACCGGTGGAGATGGTTTGAATGTGTGGAAAACAATTTCTGTTTGATGAGATTCTCGTCTTATGTGTATATTAAAAGTGAATAAATAGAAGGAAGCATTTAATTTTTTATGTGAATCTCACAAGTTTTAACTTTTGAATTCCTATTTCGCTACTTGTAATTTCTCTTTTCCAGAATTTGTATATCAGGCCCCTATGACCCTATTCATATCGAAATCCTTGATCACTTTACCCTAGTGGGACATTTGAATAAAGATAGATCCAAGTAGTATCTGTTCAACATGGTTGCAAAAATATTTAGTAGTAAATCTTCGCAATAAATACTTCATCGACTGAAAAAAAAATCTAAAAGGAAATGGCTAAAAAAGATAAGAAGTCCAAGGAGGCCAAGAAGGCACGTGCAGCTGAAAAGCAAAAAAAGAATCAGTCAAAGGCTGACCTGAAGAGTAAAAAGCTAGCTAAAAAGTCGGGGGAAGAGGAGGAAGATCAAGACATTGATCAGATTTTAGAACAGTATGCAAAGGAACAAGAAGCTTTCCAGGCAATTAAGATTGATGTTTGTAAAAGGCCATCGAAGAGGTTGAATCCTGCAATGGTTGCAAATCCAGCTGCCAAAAGAGAATTAATCCTTTTTGGGGGTGAACACACTGAAAATGGGGTATCTCAATTCTACAACGACTTGTTCTCGTACAATGTAGACAATGATATCTGGAGAAAAATAAGCTCCAAGAATGCCCCTCTACCAAGATCCTCCCACGCAATGTGTGCACATCCGTCGGGTATAATTTTGATGTTTGGAGGTGAATTTTCTTCGCCCAAACAGTCTACGTTTTACCATTATGGTGATACCTGGATTCTTGATGGTGAGACAAAAGAGTGGTCCAAAATTGAACAAAAAAGAGGACCATCCGCAAGATCCGGCCACCGTTTAACTTGTTGGAAGAATTTCATTATAATGCATGGAGGGTTTCGTGATTTGGGTACCAGTACTACCTACTTGAACGATGTTTGGTTGTTTGATATTACTGACTACAAGTGGGTGCAAGTAGAATTCCCACCAAACCATATTATTCCAGACGCTCGTTCCGGTCATTCTTTAATCCCGTGTGCTGAAGGGGCTATCATCTACGGAGGATACTGTAAAGTGAAGGCCAAAAAGGGGTTACAAAAGGGTAAAGTGTTAACTGATATCTGGACCTTAAAAATGAAAGCCGACCCCAAGGCTGTGAGATTCGAGAGAAGACGTAAGCAAGGGTTCAACCCATCTCCAAGAGCGGGGTGCTCTCTTGTTTATCATAAAAATAGAGGTATCATGTTTGGGGGTGTTTACGACTACGAAGAAAATGAGGAGCAAATCGATTCTGAGTTCTATAACAATTTGTACTCTTACCACATCGAAACTAATAGATGGTACAACTTATCCTTGAAGCAGAAGAGCAAACAGAAGAATGCTCCAGTCAAGGAAAAGACAAGGGATGAAGATTTAGAAGATATCTTAAACAGCATCTTGGCCAAAGCGAATTTGAATGACGATGATGAAGTTGACGATGAGGTTTCTCAAATTCAGCAGTTGAAATTGAAGGAAGAATCAGAAGAAGCCGATGAGAATAAAACAGAGTACGAAGTGCTGACCCAACTACCTCATGCAAGATTCAACCCAGCAACTTGTGTGGTTGACGACACCTTTTACATTTTCGGAGGTATTTACGAGCAAGATGAACGTGAGTTCTGTTTGGATTCTTTCTATGCTATTGACTTGGGTAAACTCGATGGTGTTAAGGTTTACTGGGAAGATCTCACCGAGTTAGAGCAAGAGTATGCCGACTCAGACGAAGAGCAAGATGAAGACGATCAGGATGATGATTCAGACGAAGAGGATGCAAGCGAAAAAGAAGAAAATGATGAGGAAGAAGAGGACGAAGAATCAGAAGCTGACGAGGAAGTTGAAGAAGAGGAAGAAGAATTCCCAGATCCAAGACCTTGGTTACCACAGCCTAAGCCATTTGAAAGTTTAAGATCATTCTATGTGCGTACTGGTGCAAGCTTCTTAGAGTGGGCAATTTCGAGTAACAGAGACTCTAGAGGTAAATATTTGAAGAAGGCAGCTTTTGATTTATGTGAGGATAGATTCTGGGAGAGAAGAGAACAAGTTGCAATCGCAGAACAGAACTTAGAAGAACTTGGTGGTGTTGGAGAAATCATAGAAAAAGATACCACTAAGGCTTCAAAGAGAAGATAGATAGATAGATAAACTCTAGACATATGTCCTTTTAATCGATTTTAACTATTATACAATTCGTGATTGATTATGCAAAGTGGATGCCAACTTGATGAAAAGCATACAATAATTTTAAGAAATCTGTTTGGTCCAACTTAGCAGCTCTCTTATCGGAATATCCTGTTTCGGTCAACACTTGTTCGATCTTGGTTTTCACAACATCTGTCATAGAAATTTTCGAGTCGACCATCATCACATCATCTGGATTTGTTGTTGCCAAGTATGTTTTGTAATTCTTTTCTAATATTTCCAAAACGTTATTCGACTTAAAACCAGCAGCAATCGTTTTGTTTTTTCTAACAAATACGATACGTAATAACCCATCCCATTCATTAAAGTCAATATTGGGCCTAGGGTTCTTTACTTCAATTCTCACTACTGAAGATTCGACTTTTGGTGGAGGACGGAAATTGTTCTTTCCAACCTTCATAATATGAGTTACATTAGACCACATTTGGACGTTAGCTGATAATCTACAGTATAACTCATCACCAGGTCTTGCTAAGAGACGAAGAGCAAATTCTCTTTGGAACATAAGAATGGAAACTCTTGGGGGTCTTGGTTGATTCAATAACTTGAAAACTAATGGAGAAGAAATTTGGTATGGAGTATTCGAAATACAAACGTCAAAGTAAGGCAAATCAGTCTTCATGAAGTCTCCTAACATTATTTCTAATTTCTTCTGTTGTGGGGTTCCGTGGACTCTTTTCGTTAATTCCGCTGCCATTCTTGGATCCATTTCCACTGCTATGACGTTTCTGGCTTGCTCCAAGATACGTACAGTTAAGTTACCGGTACCTGGACCAACTTCCAAAACTGTATCGCTAGGCTTGATCCCAGCTTTATCAACGATTCCTTGTGCAACTAGAGGATTTTTCAAAATATGCTGACCTAAATCGGTATTGAACTTGAAAACTGAATTCAAGTTCTTATCAGCTGGGACCTGTCTCCCCGAAGGGTCAGCAGCCGTGCTGAATTTCTTCTTAGCCGCTTTTGCCATATTCGAATTGATAACGTTTCTATCTCATCTCAATTTCTCAAAAAATTTAAAACGCGAACCGGTTGCTAACATGCAGTACAGGTGATTCTGAAACAAAACAAATATAGTCTAAAACTGGAACCAGTATATTATCTAACTTAACAGTAATTGAACCCCTTTTGCCCACGAATGCTGGATTAGTATGTCTTATAATGGTTGATAAATTATTATCCGAAATATTTAAGGCTGCTCCTCCGTTTTCATTCTTTGAGGAGTTGATCCAAATACCCCCGACAGGTGATCTGTTACAGAATCATGACTTCATAAAAATCAATAAAATAGTCGATGATATAGGGCTATATTTAAAAGAATTGCAACTAATATGCAACAAAATCGATCCACAGAATGACCAGGCCCCTCCAATATCATGGTATTATGAGGGCAAAGATCAAATTAATGAACTTAATAGAAACTTGAGCAATATAGATACAATAGTGTCCCAATTACTACTGGTAATTGATTCACTGTACAGCTCTAAGCATATTCAATTCAATCATCTACTAAGCAAGTTTGAAGAGATAACTGATCTCCTTTTGGATGTGAAGAAATTGCTTATTTTAATCAAAAAGAAAACCGATATTTCTGTCAATTATAAAGAGCTTAACGATGTAACTTTGGCACTCTTAACAAGTGAGGTAGAGGAATGCTATGCCATGATAGTGAGATTGAAAACCCTCAAATCTTCAATTCCGGCAAACGTCCAGGAGAATATAAGCCTTCATGACATCATTCAGAAGATGCAATCCACTTCTTCTTCAAGTTTGAGACGAATCTCGTTACCTACGTCAAATGACGTTGACCGCTCAATGTTTGACGAATACACAAAGCTAGAAAGTAAGCTTGAGCCGTTGAGGGTATCTATTGACTTCCTACCATTGAGGCTCGATGAGTTCAGACGCATGAGTGAATATGCATTTCCGGAGGCATTAAGAGAAGTTGCCTCCAACTATGATAGGCTCCAGCAAAGATGGAAGTACTTGAATTCTGAATTGGAGCTATTCAGAGCCATGGCAATAGATGCGAGGTGGGACGAAGTTTTCAAGCATCTCTTGGAGAAAGTATCTGGTTTGATTGAATCTCTCATTGCAGAATTCACATTCAACCCGGATAAGAAAATAACCAAGAAAGTTGGCGAGAACTACAAGCTATGTTCTAATACTATAAGCATTGTGAAGAACTCAGTTTCAGAAGGAGCCTTGAAGAACCCCCAAATAATTGAATTCTTTAATGACCACTTTCTTGAGCATTGGAGCCAGTTGAATTTAATCCTATCAAGAAACAGAAATTTCGGTGATATCAATAATTACACCGATAATGAGTACACAGGATTGAAGTCCTTAAGAACTTCAAGAGTTTTCTCGTCCCCTACCAGAACAGTTTCTGTAACCTCGCCTTTAAAACTACAATTGAATACCAACGCTAATTTACCTAACAGTTTGGGAATTGATTTTGGTATAGACGTAGAAACTTCAAAGGTCCCATTCAGCATAAAAAACACGTCTAAGATTAGGGATTTCTCCAGAGAATTTGACCTTCAGAAGTCATTGAAGCCCAGTCCCATGAACGAATTCAAATCAACTCAAACGGATGAAGAGGAGACCCTCGTACCTAAATCACCAAGTAGAAGATCAGCTTCTCACAAGCTTCCAGAATTATTAAACTCATTGCATATCGACAACAAGATTAAGACTAACCCAACGCCAAAGCTCAAGCGTAAAAGTCGTATTCCAAGAATAATTAACAACTACCTCCATAAGGGATACCCTTTCATAACCAAACAAATTTCGTTAAACTCTAATGTCCCCACCATTGCATCTTCACATGAAGTATTCCAATCACCAATGAAGCAACAGATCTCTCCGAGGAGTGTATTCATGAGTCCCACCCGAACCCCGGGCTCTCCAGAATACTCTCTCGAATTGCACTCACCAATAAGGATTACAAAAAGAAGAAATAACCAGAAGTCCCCAACACCTAGGCCGAAATCCGACCAAGAGCTGATGGTCAATGCAAGACGGGCTTCAAAGTCTTCTAGAGTATCGTCCCTCAATTTAACGCTGCCTGCTATGCATTTAGGAGATACACCCAACTTAAGTTATCCCGATTCTCCTCATAATTCATCGAGCCTTAACTCTCCCGTTTCATATAGTAACACATCGCCAGAAAGGCCTACGTCATCCATAGGATCCAGGTATGACGACGAGCACCTATTACAACCTTTGAAACATATAAAGCCAGCTTGGAAATGAGTTCTCGATTTCATGATTTGTACTATTATTAAAATATTTAGCTATATATACAAGTTTATTTCTTTTCCTCTGCGTTCGACTGGTTTTTCATTGTTTTACTGGTGAATCCGTCAAGGAAGAAATCTCTACCAAACAATTTATACATGATGCTATTTTTTTCAACCTGCCACTTTTCAACTTCATCATATTGCCTTATCTCTTGATTTTCAAGAAGTTCACCCTGTCTCACCTTTTTAGTGGAGTCACCTTCTAATCTCCTTATCAACTCTGTGGTACTCATGAAGAGAATGGGTATAGAGAATAGAATTAAAAATACCCCATTATACCTTTTCTTGACCTCAGTTGGGGCCTTCTTCCAATTAGCCCTACCTGTTTCAACTAACTCCTTAATAAACTCTGATTGAGGAGCTTTCGTTTCCTTCACAACACCAGGTTTTGGCTTGGCCTTCTGCGGTTGCTTTCCCTCCCGATGGAAGGACGAATTTTCAAACTTGCTCATGGTGATGATGCAAAGTTCTAGTTTTTTATTTCCTGATAATAAAGGTTCATTTCGTGAGTCGCGAAGTGTTTACCTAAAATCAAAAAATAGAAGTCTAATTGTAAGATTTCATTCCAGTGATCCAACAAATGGCTCCAGTTAAAGATTCTATTTCGAAGTTCTTGAAGAACCACCCTAAACCTGAAGGAGTAAAATTCCAATACGGCACTGCCGGCTTTCGTATGAAAGCCGAAATTCTAGACTACGTGAATTATTCTGTAGGTATTTTGGCTTCTTTGAGATCAAAGTACTTAAAGGGTAAAACAGTAGGTGTCATGATTACTGCTTCTCACAACCCACCCCCAGATAATGGTGTCAAGGTGGTTGATCCTTTGGGAAACATGTTAGAAGCTTCATGGGAGGAACATGCTACTTTATTGGCTAATTCAAGCCACGAGGATATTGCTGTCAACGTTGAAAAATTGGTGTCTGTATTAAAAATTGACTTGAGCATTAAAGCTGATGTTATTATTGGACGTGACTCTAGAGAATCAAGTGAACGCTTAACTGAGGCTACAATTGAAGGACTCAAATCTATTGATGGAACCAGTTTCACTGATTCAGGATTATTGACTACTCCACAATTACATTACTTGGTTAGAACAAAGAACGATCCTGAATTTGGTACCAACACCGAAGAAGGTTACTACAAGAAGTTGGCTGATGCATATAAGGCAATCCTTGGCAAGCCTTCTGCTACCAATAAGATTCAATTAACTGTGGACGGTGCTAATGGTATTGGGTCCCCTAAAATCTCGGAACTTGTCAACAAGTACTTGAACGAGTATCTTGAGTTAGATTTGATTAATGGCGATTACAAGACTCCTGAAAAATTGAACTCAGAATGTGGTGCTGACTTCGTTAAGACCAACCAAAAGTTCCCCAAGGGAGTTTCTGGAGATGTTGAATTCAACAAGTTGTTTGCATCTTTTGACGGTGATGCTGATAGGTTGATTTGCTACTTCAATGGCGAAACTTCAGGCTTTAACTTGTTGGACGGTGATAAAATTGCCACTATCATTGCATTATTCTTTGAGGGTCTTTTCAAAAGCTTGAAATTGGACTTGAAAGTAGGTGTTATCCAGACTGCTTACGCCAACGGTTCTTCTACCAAGTACGTAGAAGATGTTTTAAAGATTCCAGTCGTATGTGCAAAGACTGGTGTCAAAAACTTGCACCACGAAGCTGAAAAGACCGACATTGGTATCTATTTCGAAGCTAATGGACACGGTACAGTCATTTTCTCTCCACTAGCCGAGAAGACCATTTTTGACTACAAGGCTGACTTAAACAACAAAGATGAGTCAGAGGCAATCTACATTTTACAGCAATTTACCAAATTGGTCAACCAAACCGTTGGTGATGCAATCAGTGACTTACTCGTAATTTTAATGATTTTGAAGTATTTGAACTATACGCCGGAAGATTGGAATAAATCATATACTGATTTACCTAACAGGTTGACTAAAGTCATCGTGGCAGATAGAAACGCATACAAAACAACAAACGCAGAAAGGACCTTGGTTGAACCGGCTGGTTTACAAGATCAAATCAATGAGCTTGTTGCTAAATATCCAGGTGGTAGGTCTTTTGTGAGAGCCTCAGGAACAGAAGATGCAGTTCGGGTCTATGCGGAAGCAAATACCAAAGATGATGTGATGTCATTATCAAATGCAGTTGAGAAATTAATTAAGTAGTTTATGAAGTCAACCATTTATGTCTAAGTAGATTGTTCGTATGAGTGAGTCTTGACCAACGTCTTAATTCTTGTAATACATTTTCTTGAAAGCTCCCGGGGTTTGAAGTTTAGCTAATCCCCACACGCCTTTACGAAGCTTTTTGGCTCTGGCTTCCAAACTTCTATACCAATTTTCATAGCCCCCGAATTCAGCTCCGAACTTACTTTCGTAGACAACAGCTAATCCTTCTTTTATCATTTGGGCACCCACGTCCTTTTTTCCATTCCACTTCCACACCTGGGCTCTTGCAACAACTCTTTTATATTGGTCGATGGAGTATGGGGTAATTGTAACATTTCTGCCATCGACATACTCTCGAAGCCATTCAAGCGCTTCCTCACTTAGAGGTTGAGCAGGCTTGCCCCAATGCAGACGTTCTGGAGCATCAATACCCAGTATTCTAATCATCAATGTTTCATCTTTGAGAGCACTTCTTCCAGTTGGGACGTGTCTGAGCCACCCCCAGCCACCAATGATACCAGCCGGAGTGTGATAGAATCTGAAATTATCACCATCACCTACTCTAGTGACTCTACCATATAGGGAATGATTATTATCCAATATGTTTGGAGTCAAATCAAGGTAATTGCGAATTCTTTTTAAATATCGTCTGTAAAAGCGATAGCCGAAGAATACCGAGGTAGTAATGCCCGCAGATAGTAGAAGTACCTGGGGGTGAAGAAATGTCACATCTTCAGACATTATGAGCCGAGATGGTGTCTTCAGGAACCAATGTAAGCTTAAAGATGCAAATAAAGATGAATCAAAAATGCGAATTAAATTGATTTCCAAATCAGGATCATACAAAATAGATAATATAGATGTCAATTCCAGATGGAGAATACGATATAGACATATCGGCGTTAGCCGCACTGTCTTCTGCAGAGGACAGTTTCGGGGTTCGCTATGGAATGGTACCAAGCTCCATGGATTCGCTGAAGGATATAAGAATGTATGAGGATTCGAAGAATATCGTCTTGGAAGCGAAAGACAAAAACGACGACCAAATTATATTTGAAGGTCTAAGTCAGGTGCACAACACGAAGAACCCTGTAATGGCCAATTATTGTTTGGACTTTGACGGCAACAGCTTTAATCTCAGCAAGCTAAGTCGTACAATTAGAGCAAATAAGAGTCGAAATAACATAAAATGGAACAACATGATACGCAAATGGAACAGCGAAAAAGAGTCACAACACATAATCAGTGAAAGTGATTTCGACGATCTTGAACAAGACGACGGATTCCAAATGGAGTTCGAAGAGAGAGATATCGATCTAGATAAAGACTTTGCACAGACCACAGTGAATGACGAGAAAACGATTAAGCATGAAAAAGGTAGGCAAAAAGTCGAAAATGTCGATATAGATCCGCCAGCCTCCCGTAATAAGAGCTCAAATAGGGACAACGAGTCGAGGCAAACACAAAACGCAAAACAGAAATCTGGTGATTCAGAAGAGGAAAAGCGTAAACAGAACATAAAAGCAGAAACCGAAAGGGCTAATGAGTTAAAGGCAGAGCAACAAAGGATAGCAAAGGAAAAGGCAAACCAAAAGGAAAGCATAGAAATAGCAGCAAGGCAACAGAAAGAGAGACAAAATACAACCGAACTGTTCAAGGTTCAAAAAGCATCAGTTTTTCAAAAGAATACGAGACGGCCAGTGGCAGGAAAGGGGGTGTCGGGCAAAAAGGTGTCAAGCAAGTCTGTTCCACAATTTAAGGCAGATGATGATTTCGAAGATCTTGAAAGTCAGCTCCAAGAAGTGCTAGAGGTACTGGATGGTAGTGACAGTGACAGTGATGATAATTACGGATTCAAGAGTGGCCCAATTACCGTGATAGATAGTGGCAATAAAGCGGCAAACAAATCCACTGACCTACGCCAAGGCAGGGATAATGGCAGAACATCAACATCATCGAAGAAACCAATGAGTCTTCGTCATTTCATGGGAGACAATAATGATGATTTAGATTTGAGTGTCAGTGAGGAAGAATAAATCTTGCGCGTATGTAAATTGATTTATTCAAATGGATCATCTACACCAACGCATTAAACAAGTCGATAGTTTTATTGGGACTGCAGAAGTAAGCCTAGAAATAAGTTCCATAAATAATGAGATAAAAAAAGTGTTTCATAGGTTACCCGAGCTACAAAGTTTATACAAACTTATCAATGCATTACCCAAGTACTCAGGAATTGATGAATCGTTCAAAGTTGAACTCATATTTCAAAACTATAACAAGTATTGGCAATTAATTTCCAATGCTATAGAGGTGAACTCCATAAATTTGAAGGCCTTGAATATATCACCCATTGATTTGAGCAATATAATATCTAATAAGCTTACTATCCTTAAACTATGTGACAGATATATGATCAGTATGCTAAAAAGTCTAGCGTTATTTGAGAAATATGTCACCCATGTTGTTTCACAGAACGAGTTCTTTTCGCAGGTACAGAAAGACCTACGGACCATCCAGCAAAGCTTGCATCAGTTGGAGGATACTCGTTATCGAATTTGAAATACACATACGATTTGTAATCGCGCATTGCTCATCTTGGTTACTATGATTCGACTGTTCAAGAGATGTTTGTGCCAGTTCAAACAGCGGGTTCCAAGTCGGACAGACAACATAATCGTTGCCATGTCTTCAGGTGTTGATTCATCTGTTGCTGCATCCTTGTATAAAGATTACCCCAACACTAAAGGAATATACATGGCCAATTGGCAAAGTAACTCGAAATGTAATGAGGAAGAATGGAAAATAGTCAGAAAAGTTTGTCAACAGCTTGATATACCTTGTGAGAGGGTGAGTTTTGAGAAGGAGTATTGGCAGAAGGTATTTAACCCTATGGTGGAAAGATATAGCTCTGGCATAACTCCCAACCCAGATGTGAATTGTAACAGGTATATCAAATTTGGCGAGCTTATGGTCTACTTGAACAATAAATTTGGAGATGACTATTGGCTTGTGACTGGCCATTACTCTAGGATATTAGAGGGGCCTAAAGGTATGGAACTCATGAGAGGCGTATACAAAGCAAAAGACCAATCGTACTACCTCTCTAGTATCAAAAAAGACGTTTTATCCAAGATTCTCCTTCCAATAGGACATATGAACAAGCCAGATGTGAGAGAGAAGGCTAAAAAAATAGGATTGATTAACATGGACAAACCCGATTCCATGGGATTATGCTTTGTCGACCAAGGAAATAAGAAGTTTAACGAATTCCTTGATGAGTATATTCAACCTCAACCAGGTAATATCATTACAGAAGATGGCAAGGTATGGGGAAAACACAACGGATTGTGGCATGGAACTATCGGGCAAAGAGCTAAGATATCATTACCTCAAGGTGATCCAAAATATAAAGGTGTGTGGTTTATAAGTGAAAAGAGATTCGACACTAATGAGTTGGTCATTGTCAAAGGAACAGATAATCCAGCTTTATTCAAAAATCATCTTTTGGTGGGCCAGTTTGAATGGCTACAAGAGCCTGACCCTTTCACAACGGGAAAGTTCTCCATTCAATATAGGTCTCTTCAAGAGCCGATTGAAGTTGAACTGTTGACTAATTATGGTGAGATTGTTGAACTCAAACTCCGGGACCAACAGAGAGCTATGGCCCCCGGCCAAAATGTTGTAGTGTACGATGGAGATCGTGTTTTGGGATGTGGTGTGATTGCAGAGACAAAAGCGGTATAGAAGCTTGTAAATATTTTTAATGCATATAGAAGGTAGAGATCCGTAGGGACAACTAGAAAAAGAACTCACCATGAAGCCATCATTATAATTGTTTATTCCTATAAATATACCGAGTAACCATTAAAACTAATATACAATGTCCATTATCAAACCAACCACTCTCTAGAAAGCAGTTATCTTAGGGTACAAATTGTTCGAGCTAAGCATCTTTTGATGCAAGAAAGACAATACCCCTGTAACCATTTCCTTATGCTTTTTGACGTCCGACAACTTGAAGTCATCAAGTTGGTTGGCAAGATCATCCACATCATCCTCTTCATTGGCATCGTCTTCAGCTCTGGACAGCTTTTGGGTATTTGATACTCCACCAAAGTCAGAAGAAACAGGATAGTTGAACTGAAGGTTTCTAGGATAGTTAGGGTATATGTGATAGTCATTTTGGGTTGGTGGCACAGGCTGTGGACGAGTGTTTTGTTGATTCAAATGATTTGGGAAAGGCTGGGTGTTGACATTATTCTGTGGATAATTGAAACCATGGTGTTGGTCAATGGAATTATTCAACGAGCTGAAGAACTTCTCAGCATCGTATAAGCCATGGGCAGAGAAATTCTGTTGTTGACCGATAGGAACAGCTGGAGGGTTTGCGTTTAATCCGTTATCTTCCAAGTTGTTTAACCTGTTGAACATATCCATGTTATACATTGGCTCATGTTTCTTATGGAACAAAGATTTGTCAAAGTTGAACTCATTCAAAATGTTACCAATCAAACCGAAATTGCTACCTCTTCTTTGTTGTTGTTTCAATTTCTTGTTCAACTTCTTTGTCTGATTATGATCTTGTGTATGGATCTTGGAGTGCTTCTTCAAATCTTGTGGACGCTTAAATGACTTAGGACATAAATCACAGTGAAATGGCTTTAATGGAACGTGGACGCGTAAGTGACTTGTTATGTGGTCTCTTTTAACGGTCTTAGTCAAACAGTTATCCCAATAACAGGTTAAAGATAAGTTATTCGATGACTTTCTGCCCACATGGTCATCACACAAATGATCATACAAAATCTCTGGGGTTTCGAAAACAATGTTACATTCCTTCCAAAGACATTTGAAAGGGCCCTTCAAATCTTCATCCTTAATTTTCTTATAAGTCTTTTTACGTTTGGCAGGGTTTGGAGGACCATTAAGGGAACTGTTATCACCGCCGAAACTTGTTGGAGAGTTCGAAGTTGACTGGGAACTCATAGAATGGGAAGGGGAGTTGTTGACTGATATCGATGAGTGAGGAGTTAATGACAAGTTATCGTAAGCGGACATCGAGTCATGGTGTGATGAAGCGGCAGAATGGGCAGAAGATGATAACTCGTTGCTTCCAGTACTACCGTTACGATTTCCTGAAACAGGGATAGGTAAGGAGTTGTGGATATTTAAATTGTTCAGGTTCAACGTAGAGCTATTATTAGGGAGCTGTTGCTCATGGCCAGTATTGACGTTATTGGCATTCAAATAACTGATAGGATGCAAGTTATAGTTCATGTTTGCTTGATTATCCAGAAAGAACCCATCCATGTCGAAAGAAAAGGTATTTATATTATCGTAGTTCATGTTGAAAATTTCTTGAATTGTTATATTTTTCTTGATCAGGAGTAGATTTGCTTGACGAAACCAATAGGAGCTAGGCAAGCTTTTTTTTGAAATTAGGTGTCGCAAGGTGTATTGAAAAAAACTGTAATAAAGATTTTCGACTTGTGGACGATAATGAACAGGATTTCGGGTCTATTTAACGTTATTTCAGCCTGGTCAAGTGATGGTGACTTTGAGCTTATGCTAGAACCTTTTTTGCGTGATGCTGCCAAAAATGGCCCAGAAAATTGACATATTTCTTGGTATTTTTCTTTGTTATCACATATACAGGAATGGGCCGCCCTAGCCCCGTGAAACTCTAACACTGACGTTGGTTCCATATTCGCGGTGCGATACCATTTGCCGTCCTACTATACCGCCAAGTTTGAGAAGACAAAGAAATTACATTTCACCTTTGGGCCACGGTTATCATGTTGTCAATATTCTGGAATGAAGAGGCTGCGAAATTAAGTTGCAAATGTGACCAGCTCGGTGACAACTACAAATATTTATCAATAAGTTGTATAAATAAATAATTAATTAAAGTATGGCATTAGTGAAATATATATGTTGGAATGACCAAGCTGATTGGTAAAGAGTCCTCACGATGTTATGTAAATGGTAATCAAGCTTGGGTCTTCTGTTGTTCTTTGGCATTTTCAGCAGCTGCCTTTTCAGCAGCAGCTTTTGCAGCAGCTTCCTTTTTGGCACCAGCAATAGCCCTGTTCTTCATGGTCCTATTGAAAAGTGGTAAGACAAAACAAAACGAAACAGTACCGATAACAATCCATGCAAACAAGATCCCGATGTTGCGGCCCATGTCTCCTTTATAAGTGTTGAAGAAAACAACTTTAGTCAACTCATAACTGTTATGAATTGGCATGGCGTAACCAAACCTGAAAAATTTAGGACATAATGCAATTGGAGAAAAAGTAGGCGAGATATTAATCAAAACCCAGAAAAGTAACCAAAACCCTGCAATGGGGGGATAAACCAAAATCAATAACATGAAAGCAACTTCGTTCATCAAACCGACTGAGATCATGGTGATATACGAGAACATCCAATAAACCAAGAATCCTGCTTTGCCAAAAGTAACTTGAAAGTCAGCTTGGAAAGCTAAGGTCACTAAAGAATAACCTAAACTTAACACAAAATAGGAAACGTACGAAGCAACCAATCTATAAAGCAAGTAATGATGGTGCTTTAATCCGAGTTTGGCGACTTCTTGATGAAGATTAGTGAACATGTTGACTTGGAAGAAAGTCAAAATAATGATATAAATCAAACCCACCTGAGATGGGGCTACCAAAACGGGATTAGTGAATGGACGACGGTCGTCATATTGGAACGTAACGGGACTTGCTAACTTGGAAGCCTGGTTCAAGCTGAACAGATCAGAGCTATTGAATAAACCGTTTAAACTATTTTGTTTTTGCAACCACATTTTTTCGACAATTTGGATTTGGGGAGTGACATAAGATTGCATGTTAAGAAAGTCTCTTCCGGTTTCGTATATCGACTTGATCAATGTGGTAACATTAGTATTACTATCAGAATCTTCAATGAAATCTTTGTATTTAGATGAAGCATCTTTTGTAACGTATATGGAGGACCAATAGTTTTGGTGGTGGATTTGACGAGTAATTTCTTGCTCAACTGTATTATTATGAGAAGAAGCAAGCTCTCTGAACTCCTTTATATCCTGTATAAGCCACTTCCCTCTTGCCTCGACTTTAGGTGTTTTCAAAATCTCCCGGAGTGTATCCCCAATTACAGGACTGACCCCGTTGACTTCTTCATCTTCAATGACAATCAACATTCTCAAGTTGTTCAATCTAGTATCACGTTTATACGTAGCACCCCAGTAAATGGAGAAAATTGCTAAAATAAAAAATAACATGATGGCATAAGTAATACCAAATTTCTTCACGATGTTGAATCTTTCTTTCTTCAATCTGGGATTGAAAAAGGAAATCAGGGTTGGAATTCTCTCCAAAAACGATTTCGACCTCGTCAAGGGTGCTTCAGCTTGATCGCTATTGCTTGGGGCATTTGGTTCAAACTCCTTTACTTCACTGTTAGAATTCGAGGAGGAATTGTTGTCAACTTGTCCAGACATTGCTCTGTCGAGGTAGGCGAGTTCTTCGTCTCTGTCGGTGGCATCGGATGACCTCCTAGTGTTTGTGTGGTTCTCTGACATCGGGAACGTTGAATTAAATTCAATGACAATTTTTCAAAGGAGATCGATGACTTTTTATAGTTGCACTTATCATTCGGCTTAATTGCCGAAAGGAGATAACCACAATGGTAGAGTGCTTGACAGAGGCCACAAGCGCGGAAATAGAAAATTAGTAAACACTGATAATGCGGCGTTCACACGGACTGCGGACCTATCCGACGGGGCTATCGGATTTACTTCCAAAAACATTATGCTTAATAATGCAACATGTTTTTGACAGACGGAGGTGGAAGGAACTGATCGGGCTTATCAGTCAAGGCATGACATTAGCCAGATCTTGGTGTCTAAGGTACTTCAGTAAATATGTGTTCATGATGAGTGCTATGGCTTAGTGTACCAAACATCAACCAAATTCCCGGCCCAGCAAGAGCAGCCTACGAATGGCATGCAAATATTTAAGGGTGTCACTAGGCATCTATCAATACGTGCATCCACGCTTTTACATCTCAATATGGGTGAATGTCCGAGTTAACAATGAACTGATAGTCGGAGGGGGTACATTGCCCCTAGGAATGCCTTACGTTCCTTTAATCTAATGGCATATCTTTATTTTCCTTCATTCCCTTGAGCCACGACTTTACTGCTTGCTATTCAGAATAATTACTCTGATCTCGGCCCCCTCTAACTATTGTGTTTAAGTTCGCACCAAAATGAAAATCAGGAAGCATTTAGTCATGTCTAATGAAAGCCAGGGTAACCTGCACGTACATGCTAGAGGTAGCTCATCCCAGACACAGACCACCAACAACAATGGCGGGCGTCAGCAGGATCCCGTGCCCATTCTTCACTTGCGCAAACACTCAAAAAAGCCCAAAGTAAGGTGGACTGATGATACAGTAGACAACGAGAATATGAATAAAAAGAAGACTAAAATTTGCTGCATTTATCATCCCTCCGATCCCGATCATAGTTGTGAGAGTAGTAGTGACAGCGAAAGTGATGAATCTGATGCAGAAAGTGGACAACCTTCTGGACCAAATCTGTATGAAGTACAACCTAAATACAAGTGATCGAGTAGAGTTAAAACGCTTGGGTAAAATAAAGCAAACTATGCAAGGTATATCACCTAACTGGCTCGTTACTTATGCAGAGCAATACAAGAGAGGGTAAAAGCGAGTGAAAATGAGCCAGTATATATAAAAACAAGCTATGCAATTATCTATAACGAATAGAATCGTAATGGTATCCAGTTATTAATTAAACGTTCTTTGATAGGATTATGGGATGGTTAAACTTCCCAATATTTGTCATTTCATCATAGGAGGCAATATAAATTCAACTCTCCTGATCATCTGGGTTGACTATTTTCAACTTCCGAGAATAATCCATGTCATCACCCAAGGTTTGCGTAGATAGGTTGTTATTCACAAATAAAGGTTCTAATCTGCCGTCTGGCTTATTTGATTCAAACTCTGTAATTGGGAACATCTGAATTTCATTGAACTCAATCTGTTGATCTTTAGGCGAAGTCAACTTCTTCTTAGACAAATTCCGTGAAAGTCCTCCAACAGCATCTTTACCTAATAATGAAAAGATTGATTTCGATGAGTTATCACGCTTAAGCAGCTGTGAGGTTGATTTCATCACCGGAGTCTTGGTTATAGACTCGTCACTTGAGAACTGGTTTTCTTCGTCAGTGTATGCATCATTATTATCGTCATCGTTTCTGTGTTTGCCGAGGCAGCAGCAACAATAAAGTATACCAGATAGAATACCTACCACTACAACTCCTACTGCTGTGAATGTTCCGGCCACTTTTCCTGTCGAATCGAAAAAAGACTTGTTCAGGTCGTCACCTTCGTCACTTGAAGAGGCACTTGCACTTGCAGAAACCTCAGAACCACCCGAAGCAGCTTCAGTTGGAACAGCTGTGACAAACTCAGTCTTGATCAATATTGTCTGACTGCCACTAACGGTAGTGATGGAATAAACTGTAGTTGGGTCTGCGACGGAATTCAGCGAGCTATCGGTATCCAGACTTTGACTGCTCGAAGAATGTTCCGTAGAAGAAGAAGTGGTACGACTTTTCAGGGAGGATGTCGAGGATGATGGTGTCGATGATGTCGTTGAAGATGATGATGATGCTGTTGTTGTTGTTGATGTTGATGTTGATGATGATGATGATGATGCCGAAGACGACGAAGTAGTTTCAGATGAGCTTGTGGCTTCTGTAGAACTAGAGGATGTGCTAGATGATGAAGTTGAAGTCTTGGAACTTGTAGAGCTTGAAGTCGATGTGCTCGACGACAGCAGGGATGAAACAGTCAACAGTTTGGAAGGAGCGTTCACATCCAAGTAACCAAAATAACCTGACTGGGCGCACATCTCTTTATCGTACCTTGGACATTCAACGTCACAGTTTGATCCGTCAGTACTTGAATCGGGCAAATCATTTCCACACCAACAGGATGTCAGTTGTACGATGGCATAGCCATAGCCTGATTCCAAACAAGTTGTTCTACACAACCCGATAGACATCCACTCATCAGTAACTTTATCAAAATTGGACCCAGAATTTGAAGTGGAACACATGCCTAATGAAAGTGCCCAAATGGGACTAATCATTTGTAACATACATATGGCATACCATACACCCATCATCTATAGATTATTGATGATAAGTTACGAGAGAAATAAAAATGGTCAAGTACTCAAGGAGTTAGAAAAAAATTTCAATTAATAAATCACTGGTTGTGGTATTGCTAATTTCAGAAATTCCTAACAATAAGAGTACCCACTTTAGAAAGTTTGTAATAAATGAGATAATCGGGTGTGATGGAATCGACGGATGAGGTAATAGGGGGTTGCCGCACTGTACACTGGGAAAGTGTCTGACCACTAAAATAACCTTTATGCCGTTATACTGTATGCAAGCTTCTGTGTACAAAGAAACTTGGACCATAACGAATTTTAAGTGTGAATTGCTATCAGCAAGGTATCTATAATTACTTACCCGAACCGTCGTACAATCGGGTCTTACTTTTATTATCTATGCTAGTCTATATACACTCTCCTGATATTCCCGTTTTTTCTATGTGCTTTAACCAGTTTAGTGGTGGTCCCCGGTGGGGACAAGCTGCCGAGATTGTAGCCTTTGGATAATACTACTCTGAAATATCCTGTTATTACTCTTTTTCATTAACTCGATTCTTTTGATATGCTTGGTTTTAAGGAACCTTGAAGGAACCTCGAAAGACTGGTTCTTGTCCACTGATAAGTCATTTCGAGACACCGGTTTTGCCTGAACAGTTAACTTGTAATATTCAAGCTTGTCGAGAAATTCGTGAAGGGCGGGAATATACATCTTTAATGCTTCAATGTTTTTTTGATTATTATCGTATTTGCTGAAATTCTTGAATTCATGTGTCAAGAAATCAAGTATCCGTTTCAGACCGATTGGGTCAAGATTCTCCCGACAAAGTTGATTGATAATTATCTTCAATGCAACAGGGCTCTCGGGTTTGTAGTTTCTCATCATTGTATTGATTTTCAGCCCTTTTCGAAGAAACTTATTGTCGCTGATGGCTTGCATTATATGCAGAATCTTGAATTCATTATTATCCCAGGTACTTATAACTGAATCAATCAGGCTTTCGTTGGTACAAAGCAGAATTGAAAAGCCATAAACCTTATTCAAAAGTTTGGTATCATTTCTCCACTCTTTCAATTGTAGCTCCCCCTCAAGGAATCCTAAAAGTTCGTCTCGGCTTCTGCACCCCTTAATGTAATCGTCCACAACCTCGTACATCAATTCCCTACAAACAGGAAGATTGAGGGAGGAGATTTTATTCAACATCATTTCTTTTAAGTAAATGTTGCTTACCAGTTGGTAGACTCGGGTCCACGTGATAAGGTTAACAGTAAATCCGTAATGCCTGCATAACCTAATGTATTTCAGTACCAAGGTCACTGGATCAGCTGTAGACCTAAGCTTGGTAGTATTGCCAACAATCTTGATCAAATTATTGATGGTTTCAATATTCGGATCCACATGATCTTTTTGCATCAGCACTAAAATCAGTCGGGCAAATAAACTCTGGTTCTTCACACATCCATACCACTCAATCAAATTATTGTATGTCTCGACTGATCTCTTACTCTTGAAGCTCTGATTATTCACAGAGTGAGTGTACAAGAGAACATCGTTGACAATCCCATGCAATGAAGAAGATCTTTTGTATAAAATCTTACTATGCGTTAAAAAATATATGTACTCCTTAAATTCATCATTCGTCATATTTTTATCCGGCTTGGGAACTTCTTCGAAATAGTATTTAGGGACGTTGAATTTCATGTCCGCTAATTGATCTTCATATTCCTCTAGAAGCCGAACAGTGGCATCATCACTTTTAGGCCCCAAATATTTGTCTGGAGTCAATTCGATTAATTCGTCGATCATCTTATTGAAGTTATCAAATGAATCCAAGTATTCTTTCTGTATTTGTGCACCTCCTAAGCTTCTTCGTATCTTCCAATTTTCTTTTGCTTTATCGGCATCAAATGCTCTTTGCTCACCAAACACTTTGAGATTGGTCATACCTAAAGGCCTTAGGAAATCTTGAAAAATCAGTCCCAGGTTATTACTAGTAGGCTCTTGTTCATGGTCTTGAGAAGATTCAATGTAGGTGTGTGAGGATACATTCAGATCTTTCCCATTTATATATTTCATTGAATCTGGATCTTTAGGCTTTACGTTAACAATGAACTTACCTTTCCCAGTCTTGATAACAGGCGATCTGTTACATAGCAAAAATTCGGCATCTGGATATTGTCTTCCCCTTAGTCGGTCTATAGCTCGGACACTTCTGCCCACTCGGGTAATTGCCTTCTTGATACTTTCCATCAAATACTGGTAGAGATTACAACTTCGCGCTTTTACAACTATTGAGACTTACATAAAAAATTTTCGTTTTCCTCATCAACAAGCTTCTTGATTATGTCCTCTCCACAAAGAGAAGGTTTCACTGCACCATCATCTATATCACACGCTGCCCACGGGTATGTTGCATCCAAATCTTTGGGTGTTAAATATTACTGTGCTCAATGTGGTTCTTCATTTTCGTTGAATAAAAGTGATGCCATTAGATGTAAAGATTGTGGTCACAGAGTTATTTATAAAGCCAGAACCAGAAGAATGGTCCAATTCGAAGCTAGATGATCATTGATATTATAGCATAAAATATCACTCCTCAGGTATTCCAGAGCCAGCACTATCCAACGTCAAATATGACCTACAGGATCAATCAAATATAAAAAAGTAATACGAATAAAATTAATGAATAAGAAGCTACAGATATATCTTGATGGCTTCTATCTGTGTATAATAGTAATATATATTAATGTTACAAATATTAAGGCCTACATAAGTCAAATTAACATTTTCTAACAATTACAGTTCGACATATTAATTAAAGATCTTCTTCAACTTAGAGAAGAATCCTCTCTTCTTCTTTGGCTCCTCCTTCTTTGTTTCTGGCTTGGTATCTTTCTTTACTTCTTTCTTCACTTCCTTCTTTTCTTCCTTCTTGGTTTCTGGCTTGCTTGCGACTGGAACAGATTTATCCGACTTTTGAGATATGTTAGCTTCTTCAGTCAACTTAACCCTTTCACTCTCGGTAGGTTGAATCTCTTCAATAGTAACGTCACCATTCTCTTGAGCTAAAATTTGGGCTTCGATATCCTTACCATTACCTTGGGCAATGACAATTTCTTCGTCCTCTGGTTTAGCTGAAGATGCGGTAGCATCGGCCTGGATGTCGTTAGCATCAGCGTTAGGGTCTAAAGAGTGATAAGCAGCGTCGTCCTTTTGTTCTTTTGCAGTCTCGGTGGCAGCAGCAGTAGAAGCAGCAGCTGGAGCAGCAGCTGGAACGGCAGTCTTGGTGGCTTCGGTGGCTTCGGTAGCATCGGTGGCACCAGTGGCTTCAGTGGCTTCAGCATTAACCTTTTCATCTTTGACTGCGTCTGAAGTTGGTTGTTCAACTGAGGCTTGGGTGGTATCATTAACAATTGGTGCAGCAGCTTCCAATTCAGCACCCTTGGTATCTTCTTTGATGTTGGCATCCGTGACAGGAGCACTTTCTTCGGTAGCAGCAACAACAGGAGCCACAACTGGAACGTCAGATTCAGTCTTGGAAACTGATTCGTCGTCAACATTACCGACCTTTTCAACCTTATCAGCTGAATCGAGAGCAGAAGTTTCCTTTTGAATAGGCTCATCGTTCACAGCGGTCGTAGCGTTGTTTTCGAGAGTAACAGGAACATCGACAACGTCAGCACCTGCGCTAGTTTCTGGGGCTTCGGAAGCCTTTTTACTTTCAGGTTCCGGACTCTCTTCAGTACTTTCCTCAGTACCAGTGACAGCTTCAGCTCCAGCAGCACCAGCGACACCAGTAGCAGCAGCAGCAGCAGCCTTCTTTTTCTTCTTTGCCTTGTATTGACTTCTCTTGACCTTCTTCTTCTGCTTCTTCTTTTCTTCAGCAGACAATTCTGGCTCGTTTAAAGTCTTAGGATCAACATCTCTGACTGTTTCAAAAGCTTTCAAGGTTTCCTTGTCTTGAGGGATAACAATTCCTGGTTCGCCTAATGTGGCTTGCTTTGGTTCTTCCTTTGGTAAAACAGTGGTCTTCACATTGCCAGCAGCAACGACACTAGCTAATCCGCCAGCTTCTGGGATTGCTGCACCGTTGCTCTTAACAGAGACGAAGTCTTCTTTACTCAAGAAGTTGTTCTCGATACCACTATCGTCTTTGGTGATTTTTTCATCTTTAGAAATGACCCATTCGCCATCGACAACGTACTTGTATAAGATTTTTTCACTTTCAGGAGGTAATGGAATAGATAATTCGAAAGAGCCGTCGGCTTGTTTAACGAGAGGCAAAGACTTTGACCAATTGTCAAAAGTACCGGTAAGAATAACTTCGTTTGGTCCCTTAGGCCTTTAGATGGGGTTAGTATTAAAATCTGGGGAAAATATAAACATGCAAAAGAAATACATCAGGGATTGGTAAGGGGATACTCTAGCATTTAACCGATGACAATTGTGGAATATAGGTTGAATTCACAATTAAACTATCCTTGTATATTGGCAGGGAGTTTCGAAGGGATATTCCGAGACACAATAAACGCAATGAGGAAAATTAGATGTAATACTCGAGCTGTCACGAGAGACGGTATGAGAAGAATGTGGAACAACACAGATACTTCAATTCATGTATAAAATTCAAGTACATACCATTTAAATGTAAAAGTAGACATCTTGCACTTTAGGATTAATCGAAAGTTTTTTGAGTAGTATCGTTTTTTTAACTGACTTGTTCGTCTAGTGCGTGCGGTCGTGTGCCTTCTATTTGTTGGGTATTACCCAATGTGGCTATTTCGTGATCAAGTGGGCTTAACCAAAATAACTTAATAGTATTGGAAGCAAACAGAGTGAATGTACACCAGCGATAAATATTAGCGATAACCACATTCGGAAATAATAAACTTCAAAGATCTTCGATTGTGTAAATGCAAGTACTATAATCCCAATGAACTTGGTGAAAGTTATACCTCCTAATACTGAAGCACCGATATTCACAAGTGAATGGTAGGTCTTGACAGTACGAGGTTCATTCAAAAGGGTTATGTTATTCATGAAGTTGTCGTAAATGTCTTCAAATGTCTCATCATTTTCATTTATTTTATCGTCTGCGACCGTAAAGCCTCTCACAATGTGGATGCAAAATTCAACCGCGAGCCCGGCACAAATTACTAGATTCACAAGACTTACTGCATTCAATGATATGCCCCAAATTGAGAGTACTCCTCCAATATTAACGAGAATCAGAACAACAGTGGCCACAAGTATAATGGACGAACGAATGCATCCTAAAAGACAAACGCTTATAAGCCATATAATCAACATAGCCGTGCCCAAAAGCGTGAAAGTCAATTGTACAATAGTTTCATACTGTACAAAGAAAATGTAGAAGGGTGAAAATGCAAACAAGTCAAGCTTGTCATCCTCTGGCTGATAACTATTGATTTCTCCTACCAACCGCAAAGAGTTACGGAAGGCATTGATGAAATCCCTTTGGGTCTGCAAGGGCGAATGACTCGTTCTAAAGTACGACGAATTAACCAGCGCATTAGAATATGAAATTGAAGTTCCATAGGGAGCTTTTCCACCAAGAGGACAAGGGTCAGAAGGCAGTTGAATCCACTCCTTGAAATAATACATGAATTCTTCTCCTTCGGGTAACCCTTCCATACTGATATTATAAGATGGATCGTGGTCCTGGTAACAGACTTGACACATTCTTTCTGGGGCTGTTGGTGAGCAAAATTCTTCAGAATTTTTCTTTCTTCTACAACACTGATCGAGGTTAGGATTCAACCAAGTAAAAAAATCATCAAGCCAGTTGGATAATGGGTCTGCTATGGTAGATTTTTCCGATCTCTTGTATTCTTGTTCCAAAATGTTGGAAAGGGAATACTTTTCACATGTGGAGAATTTTCCACAAACTTTTTGCTGTACCGATCTCTCTGTGAAATCGGCATCTTTGATAACAAAAAACACTGGGGGTCCAACATTTAGATATTTCTCTACAGCCTCAAAGTACTCCACCAAGTATGAATCCTTAGGTAAGGCAATCTTCTGATCTAGACCAAGTTCAATGTAAGGAAGAAGACTCAACGAGATACCAAACCAAAGTATGAAAACAGTAAGGATCTTCGGTTTTGCAGTCCTGGTGAGTATTTTCGGCACATAAAAGTTTCTGAAAAACTTGACAAAATTCAAATCCCAGTACCCTTTACTAGATTCTTGGGTATTTTCATTCTCCTGTGAGGGAAGTGCAATGCTACGTTTAATCCATGGGAGACAATCCAATCTTCCCTCTTCGAGCCTCTTTTGGTCCAACGTTAAGATTGAAATAAAACACGTCATTTGAAGCAAGAAGTTAATTAAAATAGCACCGGCTGAGTAAAAGGCGAAATTTTTGACTGCTGGCATATCAACGTTAGTGGCTAACAAGAACATAGATATTTGGATAATTGCACTTATCAAACATGAAGGTCCTATTCTTCCCAAAGTTTTGGATATCCGCTTAACTAGATCTTCTCTTCCCTGATCTGGTAGTTCATTGGTCAAGTTAAGTTCGTGAACAATTAAAAAGATATTATCTATTCCGACAGCTAACGTCAAAAACGGGATTACTTCTGCAATAATCAATGTGGATTTGAGCCCAGTTAATGCAAAGAATCCAAGGGATGAGGTAACAGAAAGTAATATGATTAATATTCCAGATAAGGCCAACTGGAACCTGGTATAAAGTAAGCTCTCAAGTTTTACCTTGGTTGGAAACTTGCCTCCCAAAGCAATGGATGCATAAATAAACATAGCCAAGTAAGAAATAACTATGATTTTTACATCCGTGTTGGTGGATTTGTTCAATTCTTGAGTAAGTGATGATTCAGTGCTGAAAGCGATATCCAATTTAGGATTTTGGTGGCCTAACTCTAGAAGCCAGTTTCTCAAATGGTCTTCATACGCTTCTACTCTTCTGGTGTATTCTTCATCCTTCAGGTTTCTGTCGAGAAGAAGTGTAACGACAAAAGCTTTTGAATTCAATACGTCGTCTTCATTGAACAACACATTTTTTTTCAAGGGTTGTTGAAAAGAAGGCAAACAATTCACAGGGGAATTTGTACACTCCAAAAGCTGTTTCTCCCAATTCTTCTCATTCAAATAGTCTATGTTTCCACCAAAATATTGAGTGAATGATTCGATAACACAAGATTCTCCAAGAGGCTTGAAACAGAATTCTTGCAATGATAGTTTCAGGCCCTCAAATTCAAACTCTTGTAGAGCCAACTCATTTTCGAACCACCATTCGATGGTTTTCCAATCCAAAATAGGAGTCTTGTCTTTCTTACTTATAATTATTTGTTCAATACGGTACCATTCACCGAAATTCTCTTCAAAATATTGGTAGTTCTTGAGCTGTGGTTCTTCTGGACTGACCCACAAGTTCACAGGGCTTGTCTCGAATTCTAGCTTTATTGTTCCTAATGATAGCGCAAAGAGCACAATGAACGATGCAGCAATAACAGTTTTAGGATGCTGCCCCATGGCATAACCCAAAGCTTCGAAAAACTTTTCGATCTTTAATAGAATGACTTTGTTAAGCTGATTAATATATTCACCTGTATCGCTCTTCTTTTGCATGATATACGCATATGAATTTAGGTCATCATCTATGTCATCATCATGGACACTGAGATGTCTTATCTTCTTCGTTCTGGAAATACTGATGTGGAAGGCTACCATGGCTAAGATGAATAATATCATACAAATAATCACGGAAAATGTAAAACATGGGATGCCCCCAACAGTGCATTTTGTATCCAATCCTTTGAAGTAAGGCAAACTGGGACATACCTCCAAACAATCTGAGCATGCACATTTGTACACCGAGTCATTACAGTCCTTCATAAGCGGGCTCCTTAATTCAATTCCTTCGTTTTTCTCGTGTTTGTCAGCTTCATAGGCAAAATTGATTTGGAAAGGGGATCCACCCAAAAGAGGCTTTTCGTCGCCCAAAAACTTTAAGAACTGGGAATAATTCTTTGCTCCACCACCTATTAGGTCCATTGCGTAACCATTAGTAGCAGAGAACTTCAAATTCTTGCAAGAATCAAAGAACCGTTTGGCAGAAGCTGGGGCAACGTATTGCGTCAATTCCGTTACAATTGACTTCTTGGTATCCATCGCTATACCCGTGTCCGTGATATCCACGAATGTTGATTGATTAGATGAACAAGTAAACTCACAGAAGAAATCGTAGAAGTTCTTCTTACACGCTGGACATGAGCTAATGAGTGGATCAACTTTCTGAAGATTTGACCTTAAGTTTGTGATTTGGTCCTGTGAGCAGCACACTAGATCCGTAGGAAAGTCTGGGCCACATATTTCTTTCAACAACGTTTTTGTATCCTCGTCAGGCTTAACAGCGTTAATATTAGCAGGACATGGCAATTCGGAACCAAAAAAAGACTTTTTACCACAATTGTCATACATAGCACAGTAACCTTCCAGGTGTATTGCAGCCATTGCAAATGGAAACAAAAGAGATAGGAAACTCAAGAGAAATAACCAATGCATTCTTATCAGCTAATCTATCCAGAGGGTGATTTTTATGTGGAGATTGCGATAGTCGCATTTTCGTTACAGCAGAGGTAAATAGGAACTATGTGAAAATCAGAAAAACGCGACAATTTAATAAAGAGATATGTTGATAGGAATCAGTGGGACCAACAGTAGTGGTAAAACAGAAGTGGCACGATACTTGACATTTCAAGGATTCACTTTGATTAGTCTTGGAGGTCCCACAAGTAATGGGAATGTTTCAGCTATACATGGGAATGATTTACTTTCTTGTATGGATACAAAATCTTTTGCAGCTCTCGATGAACTTGTAGATTATGTGACAAGTAGATGGAGATCAAATTTTGTTTTACGCAACATTGAAAGTATTGAAGTATTACAAGCATTACAAAAAAGACCCTTTTTCCTCCACATATCTGTAGATGCTCCCATCAGACTACGCTTCGAACGGTTTTTGCAAAAACACCCAGAGGAAAAACGTTTAACTCTTGAAGACTTCCTTAGGCAATGTGATGAAGAACTGTTCTCTGCCGAGAGCCCTTTAGCAGAAATCAATAGTCAGGCGAACATTAAGATCATCAACACTTCCAAGTCTATTAAGAGTCTTTTCATAAAATTGACCGAATTGAATCTCCTCAATCCTTCCCGTTTAAGACCAACTTGGGACGCATACTTCATGAGACTAGCAGATTTAGCTGCGTTGAGATCCAACTGCATGAAACGTCGTGTTGGCTGTGTGGTGGTACGTGGGAATCGAGTGATAGCCACTGGCTATAATGGAACACCAAGACATTTATCTAATTGCAACGAAGGTGGATGTGAAAGATGTAACAAAGGGCAAGGCAGTGGTGCTGCTCTTTCCACTTGCCTTTGTCTTCACGCCGAGGAAAATGCTTTATTAGAAAGTGGACGAGATAGAATTACAGGAGGTGCCGATGAAGGTAGCGTGTTGTATTGTAACACATGCCCTTGTCTTACTTGCTCTATAAAGATTGTGCAAAGCGGCATTACTGAAGTAGTATATGCCCAAAGTTATTCAATGGACTCTGCAACCCATAGGGTGATGAGTGAAGCTAAGATTATGTTACGCCAATATCTGCCTCCTGAAGATGGAATATTTATTCTAAAGTAGCTACAAGTTATATTTAGGTTTCTTTATAAACATAAGGTCCTGGTTTTTGTTCAGCATTGACCTCAATGGTTTCTAAAACTTCACCGTTGTAGGTTAAGGCCGCCTTTAAGACATCCCCTGGGTTTACAGCTCCCACACCTTTAGGCGTACCCGTTAAGATCAAGTCTCCCTTTTGTAAGGTCATGATACTGGACATGTGGGACAAGATACGGTGGATTGGGAAAAGCATCAAATTGGTCTTGTCATGTTGCTTGACTTCACCATTGATAGACAATTCCAATGTCACATTATAAGGATCAGGAATCTTGCTCTTTGGAATAAAGTTAGATACAGGTAAGAATGTATCAAAACCTTTACCTATACTCCAAGGAAGTCCTTTCTTTTTGGCTTCGTCTTGAACGTTTCTAGCAGTCATGTCTACAGTCAAAGCGTATCCTTCAATGGCTTCCAAGGCCTCTTCGGGGCTGAAAGTAGAAGGCAAATTCTTCAAGTCTCTATTCAAAGTAAATGCCAACTCTACTTCGTAGTGGGCCACAGTACCTTGAGGAATCAATAATGGACCTTCATTTGGTCTTAAGACCGAAGATGAAGGTTTCAAAAAAAAGAATGGCTGCATTGGCTTTGCATTATTGAGCTCCTTTATATGAGCTGCATAATTTCTTCCAATGCACAAGATCTTCCTGGCGGTATTAATGTAGTTAGTGGACATGTTGAAGAAATTTAGAGATCTCGCGATTATTATACGTCAGAGCTCATTGGCAGTTTGTGGGGTTAGCCAGTTTCTGATTTTGAAATGATTTAGGATTATCACGGACAAAGAATCATAAATGCCTTATGGTTATGTCATCTGAAAATTCAGATGAAGCTCTCTGGTCATACATGAATCTCTTTTCTTCAACCGGTATAGGTTCACTATGAAAGAAATTGATGATGTTGGAGAGAATCGTTCAAAAATTGGTAGCATTAATTCACCCGGTTGAATTGGTTCTTTCCGATCTGTTGAGTTTGAATCAAGATATTACGATAGGTATAGTTTGTAGAGAAGTATTTCAGCCATATGGCTGGCGATAAGCATATTGCGATTGCAGGGGATTCTGATCGGACCAGATACTGGATTCATTACTGGTAGTTTATCTGATGAACACAAATGACCATTGAGCCCGATTGAAGCAACTTTTTTGATAGACACCACTTTCCTTTCCTGACATCTGCACATGTGAACCAATGAATGCTAAGCTATCCTGAATGCCATTGAGAGGATGAATGGAAGCAAAAACAGCTTCCGGAGTAATAGCCCCACTTTGTAGATAAGTATCAAGCCAAATCCGGAAACGTAGAGCACATAAGCAGCTTATTGAAGACTAATATTAAAATAAGATTACTCGAAACTTCATTAAAAACCCCCAAGACAGTGTAAATACCAATTTTGCTTCCAAACAAAAAAATTTTCCGTTATGTTAACCGCATTAGTTTTGCGTACATAGGTTCTCAAACAGATCACTAAAGTTGATAATTTTGTGGGCGTTGAACGTAACACATCTTTCTAGGAGATAGCATACCCATTACCATTAATTGTATAACATAGTACAACACCATAAAGCTATCCGCATACTCGAAGTGGGAGTATCCAAGCGTTGACTTAATATGACCGAGGCGATATCTGACAATCGTAATAACCAGCAAGGAACATCTGGAACCGGTCCCACTGTAAATTTTACAAACGGAGATAACATACACTTCGATTACAAAGGTGATAACAATGGCCAAGGTGGTCCTTATGATATACAAAACTCGGCCTCCAACTCCAGCCTGAAGAAGAATAAAAAGAAAAAGAAAAAGAATAAGAATAAAGTCGCCGAACCATCCATTACTTCCGCCACCCTCAACCACCCCGAAGATGACTATCCTACGTCCCGTGTAATTAAACAAGGCCCAGATGGAAGTGTCGTGGTGGAAAGTCTAAGCCCCCAAATATCAAACCAAACCGATGAAATGAGTAACCAGAACGACAACCCTTTTCTAGAAAACCCTGTCCTCGCAGTGTGGTTTCAAAACAATACCCCAGAAGAGCATCATGAACTCAAATTATATTGGGATTCCTTGGACAAAAAGAGTCGATCCAAATTGTCAAAAATCGACAAATCCGAATTTGTCTCATTGTTAAAATTAGACCCAAAACCATATGCTAAAAACCTACCCAAGGACAAACAAGAACGTGATCTTCATGCCTTCTCTTCTCAGAATTGTACTTGTACGAATTGCGGTAAAAAAAGAGACGTGGTGATAAATGAAGTTTCCAAATTATATGATGAAAATGTTGATGAAATTCAGAGTTTTATTCAGGGATTGACTAACTTGAATGACCTACCGAATCTTCCATATATTTTGTTCAACGATACTGGTAACAGTTTCACACAGAATGCTATCAAGTCAAGGGCTATCAATAACCTTTCCGAAGAGCATCTACATAACTCAGATGCTTCTTCCAAGATGCACTCAATTGTATCTGGCGGAAGTTCCAGATCTAGCCCACAGTCTTCTCAGGTACCGGCTTCAATACCAGACTCCCCTAATGTTGTGACAGGTACTAATGAGGAACTGAAGAATCAATTTGAAAAGTTATTTCAGAATATGTCAAAGATATTGAATATGGACTCCTTCAATAAACTACCCAAAGAAAAACAAAGTTTGGCTTTGAATGAGATACATCTAGTGAAACAGTTTCTCCGTGAAAACAGCAACATAGAGAACAATGAGCAGTTTGCGAAATACCTCAAGATTGCCCAACAGTTGGACGACTCTTTAGGGTTGACAGGCAGTGAAGCCAAGACTGAGGGCGATGCTAAATTCTCTTTCACAAAGAGTTTAGTGAGTCTCGCCGACGACATCTTTCAAAATGAAGGTCAAGGGTTTATAGAGATGATGGAATCGTTATCTAACTCCAGAAACTCAAGGGAAAACTTGATCGACGTTGCTAGTAACAAGAACGCTGATCATTTGAAAGAACAAATAAAGAGGGATGCGGAAGAGTTCAAACGTAAAACTCAAAGACTGTATAGTGACCCTGTGAAAGACTTCATGTCTAAGCACGATGATCTTAATGGGGACTTGTCAGAAGATCTCGAAGAATATGGATCAGTTGATGATGTCAGTGATGGATACCCAGAAGACGAATATGATGATGTTAATGATGATGAAGATGATGAAGAGTATCTTGATGACAAGGGATACCACGACGAGGGGTACCATGATGAGGATGATGAAGAGGACGATGAAGGATATACAGATGACATAGATGACCAGTCAAGCATTGGCGATGAGGAGGTATCAGAGGAGGATAAGTTGGAGGAATTACGTTACTTATTCTTGATGCAAGTTATTAGGGTATTCCGCCTTCGTTTGAAAAACTCTTACAAGGAAAAAGTTTCTCAGGACCAAGCTCAAAAATTGATCGAAGAATTAGAAGCTGAAGAGAATGCTAAAAAAGAAAAGGAATTGAAGAAGATTAAACAAAGAGAAAAGGCTAAGGAGAAGAAGAGATTACAACAACTAGCCAAAGAAGAAGAACGTAAGAAGAAGGAAGAGGAGGCAAGGGCCAAAGAAGAAGAAAAGAGGCTCAGGGAAGAACAGCTCAAACTTGAACAAAGAAAGCGTAAGGAAGAATTCCAGCGCAAAAAGGAAGAGGAGAAGATGAAACGTATTGAAGAACAACAGAAGAAGATTGCATTACAAAGACAGAAAGAGGAAGCGGAAAAGGAAAGACAAAAAGAAAAGGAGAAAGGTAGAATCGAGAAGAAAGATAAAGAAGATCAAAAGGCAAAGGCTGCGGCACAGAAGGAGCAACAAGAAAGACTCCAGAAACCGGAACCAATCTCACAACTCAACGCCAAACTGGCTTCTCCATCAAGAAAGACCGAGGGAAAATCCGCAAGAGAGAAGGCTGTACCTGAGACCGTCTCTAATGAAAAGGGTTTGCCTGAAAAGGCCCCGAGGGATTTTGGAAATGAACGGTTGGCTTCTGCAAATGACAACCTCAGTCCTTCGAAAAAGGTAGCGGAAAATTTATTCAACGAACCGAATGACCCGAGACAAGACTCAACTCCAAATAGGCAAGGAAGTCAAGACCAAGTTGTAGCTAACCCTCTTCTTCAAGAGTTATATGCTGCAAAATCCAAATCTTCTACTCCTAACTTGGAAGAGAATTGGCTTCCCAACATCAATGGAATCCCACTCCAAGACTCAAATGTACAACCTCAAGTTAACCAACTGGTTCCAACGGCCCAATTGGGAAACAATGCAATGCAACAATTCAACCAGATTAATACCTTCAATGATCCTTTCAGTATGCCTTTCGGCCATTCACAGACTCCTCCTGGCTTGAACAATCTTTCGCTCAATGGAAGTACAGCTTTCAATGCACCTCCTCCGGGCTTGAACACCACATTAGGAAACATCAACGTTTGGAACCCGAGTGCTGGAGGACCTTCCTCAAGAAACAATTCCATTTGGAATAGTAGCAATGGGCCATCAAATACTGGTGCAAGTTCGATCTGGAATAACACTGGTAGTCTTTCAACACCAGGAGCCAATATTCAACAAGGGAATAACCAGGACAGCTTAATCTACAATTCGACTTATCAAGCGTTCCAACTTATGGCCAATTCCAATCAGCTTGATTTCGGAATGGCGAAAGCTTTCTCCCTTTTCCAAGCCACCCAAAACCTTCTTCCACAAGTGAATTTCAATTTCAACCAGTTCCTTGGTGTCTTGAATAATAACTCACAACTATCATCATTTAGGTTTGAGATGAAATATGATGATTTCGGTACTGTCAGTTATATTATTGTTCATGATAGCACTAGCCCTGCAATGGGGGTTCAGTCTACGACGGGATTAAACAACAACAGTACCGTACTTGGAGTTCCTTCAATGGGAACCCCCACATCCTTCGGTAATGCCCTGCTTTCTTCTCAAAATGGAAGCCAGAATTTGCAGCTGCCAATGATATCTCTAGGTTCCAATACTCCAACGATTGGGTCTGTCCAGCATACACAGGGATCAGGAAACTTCCCCCAGCGTAATCTCTGGAATTAATACTCGTACCTAGTCTGTAAAATATACGACTCGTTAATGATAACTGCGATCATAAAAATTGATAAAACCATAGTCTAGAATCCAGTCCTGGCTAATCCAAGTAACTTTTCGCGATGATTCATGGCCACTACAGGTATCTGCACACTAACCCTGTGCAATTCGCGACTTTACTAACAGAAAGTAATGACTTTGGTGAGAACAGCGAGTACTATTTATATACATGATATTGGAAAATAGTCAGTAGAGCACATTTCTTCTATAGCAGCAGAGAGCAACGGATAACTGATTTTATTGACAGGTACCAGACGAGCTTGATCAACATTTTACCTGTCTATTGATATTGTTGTACGCACTGAGATCTGATCCATAAGATAAAAATAGCACTGTTAGATCCAAATCCTTTCTCAACAAAATAATTTTCAAATTACCAGTGGTCGTCTAACGCTGAAGATTGGTGGTCAGAATGCTGCCAGACGTGCTTAAGCGAAAGCTAGTTATTGTGGGTGATGGTGCATGTGGTAAAACTTCCTTATTATATGTCTTTACATTGGGTGAATTTCCAACCGAATATCATCCAACTGTATTCGAGAATTATGTCACTGATTGTCGAATAGATGGCAAGGCTGTGCAACTAGCATTATGGGACACGGCTGGTCAAGAAGAATACGAGAGACTTCGTCCACTAAGTTATTCCAATTCTCATGTAATACTTATAGGCTTTGCAATTGACCAGCCTGACTCACTCTTGAGTGCTAGAACAAAATGGGTCCAAGAAATACGCAGGTATTGTCCCAATACACCATATTTATTGATTGGGTTGAAGAAGGATTTAAGAACAAATGAACGGAGTAAAAAATTTGTGCAGAAAGCCCAAGGAGAAACGGTAGCAGATCAAATACAGGCAAAAACCTACCTCGAAAGCTCTGCATTGACTGGGGAAGGTGTTGATGATATATTCGAGTTTGCTACCAGAACGAGTTTACTACATAGTGAGAAGCCTGCCTCATCGTGTTGTACGATTTTATAGGCTTATTGTACGATAAATAGATTTATCTAGGATATTATAATGAACCAAAATAGCAAATTGTATTATATAATTTAGTCACACTAGCATAAACTTGATAAACCCGGAAGATTTAGCAAAAAAATGGCGACCTCGGTGAGGATCGAACTCACGATCTTGAGATTAACAGTCTCACGCCTTAACCAGCTTGGCCACGAAGTCATGTTTCATTGGTTTGCGGAAAAAAGATTTATCTCGCAAAACTGAAAAAATTGGCCAATACGTCTTGCTGTTATGTCCTGAAGCTGATTTTATTGTCAAAACTTCTAGCACAGGTATTATAGTAGTTCCCAGTGAGCTTTATGTAAATTAGCGGATATCCAGCTGGTAGAATCTGCAAAGATGAAAATAGCACGAAAGAAGTATGAATTATCAGCTACACATATAGGAAAACGAACGTTTGTTGTCTTGAAAAGGAATATCAGGCATACGCTTGGTCCTTTTCGACTGCAGTGAGTGGAGCGTGGACGCTCAAAAGGTGCAGCTTGTTTGTGTTTGTGGATTTTGGCTGGGTATAAAATGGCTGCGAAAACTTAAAAACACTTTTCTTATCATCGCTGAGTTCCACAAACATGCCTATTGAGCTTATACTTTCTCCCTTAATGAGGCCTGTGGTTATGGCCAAGTCCATCCTCTTTGCACCACATAGAAGAGCATCTAAGTTTGTTCCGGTAGTTAAGGACTTACCGAATGATAGCCTTATTTCTACTTATGTAGTTACTAAAAGGTTTGGGTCGGGTTCTAAGGTTTTCGACGTTTTTGACACTCAGAAGGGAGCTTTACCAAACGGTCTGAATAACCCGGAAGACTCGTTGTTTTGGTTCGTAAGATCTCGTGCCGTTAAAGGTGCTTACCGTATGTATTCCTCTGCCATCAGAGGTACTGGACCTGAGGGTGAAGATGAGCCTGTTGCTGATGTACGTGCGGGATTGAGATCCAACATCTTACTCATTAGAGCACCTGATGCGCCCGTGGCCGAGCTTGGCTGGCATGTCATTAACCACCGGGTGGATGCACTTGACAGCTACAGAATGTTTACTCTTGCTGATGGCTTTACTTATCAGTGGACATCTAGGGGTAAATGGTTAGAGAGGGTTCACAATCCAGGTGAGAAGGAAAGTGAAGTTAGAGAAAGAATCGGACAAGTGATTCCTAGAGGTATAACCGGTTTCACTTTAAAGATCGATGAATCAAAGATGCCTAGAGAGTTAGCCTTATCGAGTGCGTTATGTTCAGTAATAGACCAGTGGAACACAAACATTGAGGTGGGAGGAATCTACTATCCAAGAGCGATGACAAGAGTCAGATGGAAGAGAGATTAACTCTTTGACGCTTGCCCCTAAGGAGTTACCTTGGTAAATAGCTAGAACTATGTAATTCAGTTGATCTCAATTTATACTACGTATACATTCGCGCACGCACGCCTTCCAGCCCTTCGCGTGGAGCCTCCAGAGAGAAAATTTTTATAACAAGCTTGTTATTTAACACACCATGTCCGATATCGAGCAACAAAACGAAGACCATCAAATTGACGAACAACCTGTTGTCAATCAACAAGAGTCCAATGTTGAAGCCCCTGCTCCAGCTGAAACTCCTCTTGAACCACACAAGGTTTTTGTTAGACCTTTGGATTACCAAAGTATGTAACCTCATTAAATTTTATTCATGTTTTTTAATACTAACAATTATTTTAGTTCCAACTGAAGAAATCGAAGACTTTTTCTCCCCAGCTGGTACAATTGCTGAAGTTCAAATGATGAGAGGTTACGCTTTTGTCAGCTTCAACGAAGAAGGTGCCGCCCAAAAGGCTGTCGATGAATTTAACAATGTTGAATTCAACGGTCAAGCCTTAGTTGTTGAAAGAGCTCGTGAAAGAAAGGAAGACACTAGAGGTAAGTACAGAGTCAAGGTCACCAACTTGCCTGATGGTACTGCTTGGCAAGACTTCAAGGACTTTGTTAGAGATACCACTAACTCCACTCCTTCTTTTGCCAAGGTCTACAGAGATTATGAAACCGGTGAAATCATTGGTGCTTTGGAATTCTCTTCTAGAGAAGAATTAGATAATGCCGTTCCATTATTGCATGAATCTGTTTTCCAAGGTGCTACTGTTGTTGCTGAAGAAGACACCTCTCCATTCATCCCACCTCCACCAAGAAGAGGTGGTTTCAGAGGTGGCCGTGGTGGCTTCAGAGGTGACTTCAGAGGTGGCTTCAGAGGCGGCCGTGGTGGTTTCAGAGACGACTTCAGAGGTGGTTTCAGAGGTGGCCGTGGTGGCTTCAGAGGTGGCCGTGGTGGTTTCAGAGACGACAGAGGTGGTTTCAGAGGTGGCCGTGGTGGTTTCAGAGGTGGCCGTGGAGGATATGACCGTGAATCCCGTGGTGACGACAGAGACTCCTATGTTTCTAACCGTGAAAGATCCCCAACCCGTTATTGAGTAACTCCTTTCCCAACAGATAGTGGTACCAAAAGCCTTTTATTATATATGTGTTAGTGTTACGAACAATGATCATGTGTATCCCCAATTGTTTTACAGGAAATTGTTTTGATTATGGAAAAAACTGAAGAATATAAATCGTTGTGTAAAAGTTAAAGTGGTATGCTGTCTCCTCGTTGATTGATTAAAGATTAGATTAAAGATCTTCAGTTCAAAAATTGTATTTTATCCTTAATTTTATTTGATTCTGTCCCTTTTTTTTTTTTTTTTTTTGAATGTCAAATCTACATACTCTAGGGCTGCTGTAATTGCTTCTAGTCTGGTATGTTTCAAAAATTTTAAACTTTGTAGATAGAGGTGAAGAGATTCTTCAGTCGCGATTGATAATTGAATTGAACCTTTTGGAATGGTTAAGGTGATTCTGTATGGGCTGCATGACTTGCAGAAAATCAAAGTGTTTCAGTATGATGATATTACTTCAGACACAGTTGTGTTTATACACGGTGGAGGATGGAGAGATCCCATCAACACGTTCGATGATTATGCCCCATTGATGAAATATTTCCATCACCTCAAGCTCAATGTTGTATCTGTGAATTATAGATTATCTCCAAAGGTTGATACAGCAGAACAGTTGAAAGAAGTGGAGCCCTTCTATCACCCTCTTCATTTGTTGGATGTACTCAAGGCTCTTGCATACCTTGTTGACGAGAGACAAATGAATATTATTCTGTTAGTAGGCCATTCAGTTGGTGCTTCTTTGGGGATTCAGCTACTCAATTATGATGAAGTGTTAAAGTTTGGTAACGTTAGTTCAGAGGATAAGGAGCAAGCTTTTGACCAAGAAGTTGCACAACTAACCCCATCACTCTCCAAGATTACACTTAAAAGCGTATTCTTTGTGGATGGGATCTATGACGTAGAAAAATTGATAGAGGAATACGGAGACTCATATAGATCATTCGTGCGGTGTGCTTTCAAGTCCGATGACCATTTCAAGAATGCTTTCCAGTTGAGTAACAATTCATTTCTGCCTCCTAACAAGTGTCTCAGTAATGAAACCAAAATTTATATCGTAAGTTCGTTGGAAGACGAACTCATAAGCACCAGACAAGCTGATTTACTTGTTTCCTACTTGGATGCACATAAGATCAAGTATGATTTAGTGTTGGAGAAATGGGGCAAGCATGAAGAAGTATATACACGTCGTGAGCTAGCTCAATTCATTACAGAAAAACTAAGCCATTAATTGACTCTTGAATATACGAATCATGAAGTATCCTTATTTGCATGTAGATCATTTAATATACTCTTATGGAACGGATAAGAAATATCAAAAGTGGTGTTGTAGATTTGTGAGATACACGCCGAAACTTTACAGAGCTTCGCATTGAGAATTTTTTTTCACCAAGAGATTCAACAATCAGAACATGTCAACGCAAGTCATAAATTCATGGGCTGATGCCGAGGATGACGTACCAGCTCCAGAAGTGATCAGTAATCCAGATGGAACCAAGACGGTCATTACTTTCAGATCGAATAATAAAGGCCAAAAAGTCAAGATAACTCAAAAGATCAAAGAAATAAAAGTACAGGAAAAAGTCCATCCATCGGTTGCCAAACGTAGAACCTGGGCCAAATATGGAAAAGAGGCAAACACTCCTCCTGGACCTGATACCAGAACCACCCAACTAGGAGAAATCGTGGAATTGAAATTGGGTACTCAATGGAAAGAAATTGAGAAGCAAGAAGAAGAAGAGAAGGCCCAACAAAGTGCACAAGTTGTTTCTAATCAAAGAATTAGATGTAGACTTTGTAGCGGTGACCATTTCACCTCCAAATGTCCATTCAAGAGTACTTTGGGAGACACATCTAAGACGGCTGATCCAGCAGCTACTGGTGCTGCTCCTCCATCCGAAAACGCATCTGCTCCAACTAAATATGTTCCAAGACATTTGAGAAAGGACGCAGATGGTAACTTACCATCCAGAGACGGAATGACTAGAGATGATTCCACCACCTTGAGAATTTCACAATTGAACACCATTGTGGATGAAAATATGTTAAGAAATGAGTTATTACTCAACTATGGTCCATTAGAAAGAGTTGCTTTGGTCAGAAATAGAGAAACCGGTGAATCAAGAGGTTATGCATATGTTTCTTTTGCTACTGAAGGTCTTGCTGAAAAGGCATTGGAAGCTTTGAATGGTAAGGGTTACCATTCTTTGATTTTGCATCTTGAATGGTCCAAGAAGAAGAAACAGTAAGTGTATATTAGATCTTTTTAGTACATAAATGAAAGCTCACAATGATAACACGAAACTTATAGAATATCCTACAATATGGTTTGATATTATGATTTTCGTAGTTACATATTATTTATAATAGCCCCAACGCCTTTCCAACGCCTTTCTGAACGGCTCGCGACATACGAGCAGAAGAAACTTTACTAGGCTGGCTTTTACGAAAAACACGACTTTAGCGCGAGCAGTAGTGACAGTTTCGGGTATTGTGGGTCGAATTCGCAAGCTAGACCTGACCTGTCATCGTACCGGAGGGGTTGAATGAAATTATAACCCGCTTCCGCAAAGTTTAAGCTTGCAAAAAAAAAACCTCAGGTTAACATACTTTAATATTATTGGATTATACTTCCTCTGCTCCTTTCATACTTGGTCCATTGAGTTATTTTCAGGCAGGTATCCAATAAAAAGGAGGCTGGTTGGCTAGCTCATATATAATCAGGAGTATTCTATTCAATCTATTTATAAAGAACTGTTAAGCTGGCAAATATGTCTCCTCAAAAACTGGACCCAGGAACCCCCAATAAAGAACATCGGTTTTCGATATCCTCCTCGCATGATTCGTCGCCAGCAAGTAGTACCAAGAAGAGTATTTTCAGTAAGTTGATGAAACGCAAAAGTACTGCTGGTACGAGCCCAGTGAGCAGAAATAACAGTATAACATCACCAAGTAGGTCTATTTCAACTTCAACCGTACCAATTCGAAAGGGTGTCAATGTTAAACAGGCGTCGAAAAGAAATTCGTATGCTTCTGACGACTTTGTCGATAAAGAAATAGACGGAGACAGTATCCTTAATTCAGATGAGGCGTTCAATGAGAACGATGAATCGGAGAACTCATCTATATATTCAAATGTGCCTAACTTGACTTCGCCACTAGAGCAAACTCAAACATCATATGGTACAAACTCGGAGTTTGCTGATGACAAGTTGATGGAACTCTTTGGCCGTAATGAGTACCCCGGTTCGGCATGGAATGGGTTTAATTATGATGGACTTAATGTTCCAAAATATATCAAGGCCAATCGGAGAAACAAAGGTAGTCCTTCTGTTCTCAAGAGAGTGTTTTTAGCTCAAGAGTTGAACGACGATACCGAAACTGAAGAAGAAGATCATTCGTCTGTTGTTTCAGATACCACCGAAACAGGCTCTCTGGAGAAAAGTGAGCTATCAAATAATCATTTCCTGAAAAGAAATAATCAGTCTGCTGGCAGCATATCAAAGGAAATATTCACCATGCAGTTCAGTAGGGATGGTAAGTATTTGGCTGTTGCAGGACGTGATTCCACGATTAAGATCTATAAAACGCTTTCATCACCATTGGGAAGAATGGAATATAATAATTACCAAGAAGCTCATAGAGTGGAAAAGAAGAAGAAAGTGAAGGGACAAGACGTCGTATACGAGCATGCTCCTGTATTCCATCAGAAGCCTGTAAGAGTTTTCAAAGGTCACAAAAGTGGAGTTCTTGCTATTGACTGGAGCAAGAACAATTTCTTGGTGTCAGGTAGTATGGACAAGACTGTTAAGCTTTGGCATGTTGATAGACCAGACTCATTGGCATCATTCCCTCATGAAGACTTTGTTACCACTGTGAAGTTCCACCCAAACGATGATAGATTTTTCTTGAGTGGATCACTTGATAATCACGCCAGAATATGGTCGGTTCTCGAGAGAAGTGTAGCATTTGGAAGGAACTTGGGGGACGACATGCTAATCACCGCAGCAAGTTTCACCCCTAATGGCTTGCACTGTATATTTGGGGGGTTCAATGGGACTTTGATTATTTTAGAAACGAAAGGTTTACATGTTCTAAATAAGTTTGATATAAAGCCTAGACCCTTAGTCAAATTGGCTAACAAACCAGGAAACAAAATTACTAGCATACGGGTCCTCCCTAACAAAGACAGCGAAGTTGCTGATGAGTTAATGAAATGGTCATATTTAATCACCACGAATGATTCAAAGATTCGGCTAGTAAGTTCGAAAAAGAAAAAACTAGTCACAAGGTTCAAAGGAATCCAAAATACAAGCTCAATTGAGGCTTCAATATCTGATGACGGTCGGTATGTTCTCTCTGGATCAGAAGATCATTGGTGTTACATCTGGGAAAACAATAACACTATTGTCAACAATAAATTGAAGATGGCAGTCAAAGACGTACTCAGAGAGGGACGTGACGAAATGATCGATTTGAAGAAGAAGCATAGGAAATACTATGACTTTATACACGGAAAGTGGCTTGGGAAGTTAAACATTGACCAATTTTTAAAGGATGAAAGTTTGGACTTCATATCAAATGAAAACAGTAGTTACACTTCTTTCCATGCCCATCATTCTCCTATCAATTCGGCTATATTTGCGCCTACCTTGACGAAGAAATTACTTGAGCTTTCAGATGATGTTATTTTTGACATGCTTAAACGTGGAAGAACATGTACAAGTGAGGATTTCTCCAAGATAGAAGTCCCAGGAGAAGACGAAATAGACAATACGATCACTGGGTTTATTATTGTCACTACTGATGAAACAGGATTGATCAGAATTTTCAGACAAGACCCAGCCTATGAGATAAGACGGTTTTTGATTGATTATTGTAAAAAACAGTTGAAGGAGGAAAACAAGAAAGAATGTCCTTCATGGAGATCTACATCGCTTAACTTGAGTCCCAACAATAGTCATTCCAATTTCAAGACTTTAAAAAGTAAGAGGAAGGGCGGCACAGACCCCATTCCCCTTTCGCCTTCTTCTTCAACGTTATCCGTTCCATTGGCAGTGAAGCCGGACAAAGATTTCAGTTACAAATACAGTAGCCGACCTCCACTGAAATCTGTTTCCAATGGAATAATCAATTCCCAGCATGGATCCTTCAAGGTTAATTCCGATGTCATGCGCTTCCCCCAAAACTTGGTGGGCTATGCCTCGCCTATTGCAGGGGCAATAACTCCAGAAGAAGAACCAGCTGTTCCATTTCCATCTTTGAATTCCCGGGGTAGCAAAAACAGTATCCCGTTAATCGTGAATACTCTCGAGGACGACAAGACGGAGAAGGTTTTAGAGTTTGAAACTCCTATTGACAGTGTTCCCAGGTCTAAGAACTTCTCTGAAGTGAAATGAAGACAGAAATATTAACGCCTAATTTATTCTTTATATATACATTATGAAACGAGTTTATATAATCAATCGTATGTGCATTACTGGTAATGGTCCAACAATTTTTCGAAGACTCCACCAATCTTTTTTGAATTCATTATGATTCTTTGTCCCAAATTGGACTTAAGATAGCCCACTTTATTCAAGTTAAACAATTTCAAAGTGAAAACACAAAGGTTGTGCTCTGCTGTCCAACTAGCATGTTGAATATCATGCTCGTTTCTTTTCTGAGTCAACACTTGGATGTATTCGGAGTCATCCCCATCGATTGTAGTATCTTTTACAACGGGACCAAAAATGTCACCCTCAAATTCATGACTTTGGCCTTGGTCGGAACTGTTTCTGACATAAAGGGAAGATGACTCCTCTGCTCCTTTCACCAATTTAATATGTTTGTACGTCGCAAGGCAGAACTCATTCTCTAGGAATATGAACTCAAGCGAAGTATTGAAGTCATCTTGATCGATGAGTGATTCGATATTTTTTAATTCCTCAGAGAGTTGGTCTGAAATATCACCGTTTGCCGTTTGTACTAATAGTTTCAATCCCACAAGGATGTCAATTAAAGAAGATTTCAAGATAGTCTGAATCTGTATCACCTTGGCTATGAAGTGGCTATAAGTCTTCCTGGGGTCATCATATCTTTCAGAGAATAGGAAAGCGGCACGCCCATAATTCGAGTCCTTAAAGGATGTTCCCAATACTTTTATAATATTGGCCAACCTTTCTCTCCAACCTTCCAGTGCTTGTAATAGTTGAAACTCCTCGAGCAGCGAAGGGATTGCCATTAAAATGTAGTCACATGAGACTTGTAAGGAAGAAACTACTTTATCGACGGCACCCACTGGCTCATCGTACAGTAGCCAATCATCAAAAAATTTGTCATTAGCAAGTGGTTTTATTATCTTGTTGATCAACTCGTCCAATAGATTGAAAAGATATTCAGAAATTCCATTGTCTTGGTCTTTGTGAAGCGGGATATACTTGAGGATACAGTTTGCTTTCAGAACCTGTAAACATACTTCATTTACTGTAGCATCACTTTGGCTCTTTATACCCAATTCCTCGGTATCCTTCAACTCATTTGTCAAATCACAGAGAATATATTCAAGCAGCTCATCTAAAGCGAGGCGGACATCGGGATTCATTGTAGTTTCATATGTTTGGAAGAGCTTCGAGAAATAAGCATCATAAATGTTCAAACTCTTATCTTCTGCACAGCTGATGTGAAATTCCTTATAGCTTTGTATAATCTTTGAATTGATGCTTGCGTAGGAATCAGCTTTCTCGTGGGTCAAGAAGTAAGAACTTAGTTCACTTTCACTTTCATACTCGACAAAGAAAAGGTTCCAAATTGCTAAGAAATTGATGACATTCTCTTGCCTGACCGACAGTTTCCTCATTAAAGGAATAAAATGGTCGACCATCATGTTGATGACTTTGGATGCCAGGTCAATACTATCTTCATCTGGTTTCCGTTTAGAAAATACAGTTTTGAAGGCACCCAATAGTATGCTGGAAATATAGAAGATATCATCCAGGTTCAAACTTTCCAAAAAGTTTTTAGTCTCGGTAACTACATCTAAGTTCGAGTGTAGTTCGTACTGATCAACTGACTCGCATAGTAGTCTTACTATCGATAACCAACTTTCCAGGTACAGGCTGAACAGATACATAGCTTGAAAAATGTCAGCGAATGCACTGGACTTGTTAGGGTTTGAAGTTGAATCAGGAGAACTACCAGCTTGTTTGAACAAATCCACCAAGTATCTAAGCCAGGTGGCAGTATACACATCAAACCCGGTCGTTTCTTTCAATTTCTTAAGCTCCGAATCGAATTCACCAACAGCATTTTCTACTGACTCGGAGTTTATGATATGAAAAACTTTGGAATACTCGTGAATTATCTTTTCGTTATTGATTTTATTGAACTCAATACCCTTCTCGACTTGCTTGATGCAGCCTGAACAGAAGCTCAATCTTTCTTCAACTTCGAGGAGCCCCAACTTTATCATATCTTGAATGATAATGGTCGACTGAATCCTTGCAATTGGTTCTGCATCCATAGCGGCCATATTGGCAATTTGTTTCTTGAACTTGTTGGAAAATAATCTTAAATCAGGATCAGCTGTACCAAACCTAGATGCGACGTGTCTGTATAACTTTGATAAACTTTTAGTTACCTCTCCCCTTACATTATTATTGGGGTCCGACAACAACCATCCAAAATACCGAAGGTGGTCACTATTGAAAAAAACATCTGGGAGGGTAAGCATCCAATCGCCGAGTGCAATGACACAGTCTTGTCTGATAGCTGGGTCTATATCACGATACCTGTGAGAAAAAGTCACGTCGGTGATATCATTGAAGTACTCTTTCAACGTATTTTGTTGATGAGTTAACTTTGTGATAATAGACTCTACAGCTGCAATTTTGGATGCTTGGTTCCGTTTGGCCTTTTTGGAGCTGGCTAACTGCGTTTGGTGCTTTTCTAAAACATTAGAAACAGTTTTCATTATCTCACATAATTTAGTCTGAAGCACTAATAAGAAAGATGTCGCCACATGCCTTAGAGGTCTTATGATACAGGTGGATAAGTTCAAAAGCCAAGTCAAGATCTGATTCATGAGTGGTGACGTGTAAGACTCTGGAGACTCGTCCTCGTCACTCAATTCATTGTAGATCAACCCTTTCTGATGAGCAGCCTCTACTAATGATTCAAGGAAGGATGTAACATTATTTCTGAAGAATTTCAAATCCTTGTTATTCGAGGCATATGGAAATTCATGGGTTCTCTGTTTCCTAAGGATTATTGTCAATTCTGAAACCGTACTTGGGGCAGATTCTAAGTTTGCCAAGTCGTGGGGTTGGAAGAGATGTAAACATCCACAGCATCTTAAAACTAGATTAACTAATGTTGTGATGCTGTTTGTTCCTTCACTTTCCTTGTCGTTTTCGAATTCCACAACCCAATCCAATCCTAGCTGTTCTGTATTTGCTTCAGGGTCACACAACTGCTTGTATAGTTCATTTTCAACAAAATCTTCATTGAGCTCGGGACCTGGTATCAGAGACTTGCCGACCCTTGAAATCTTGGCCTTCCTACCTCGCTTTCCAGGCCCAGCCTTTCTTTTGCGACGTCCTGACTCAAACGGCTCATCATCAGGGTCGTACTCGTCCTTGTCTGACATTTCATTATTCTCTTTATTTTCCTCCTCACTATAAGCTTCCGAATCAACATCATCTTGATAGGCTTTGAACGCTCTTTCGTTCACATTTGAGGCAGTCACTTCCAAGTCGTCGACATTATAGCTCTTTCTAGACACCAGTCTTTTGGACCTCCTCAAAGGTGCATCTGTCACCATTGCAAATGATAGATATTCTTTTGAACGCGTCTGGCTTATGTTTTGCAACTAGGAGTGTAATTGTGCCGCTACCAATGCGAATTATGTGTAATACGTCCACTGTTTAGAGGCATTGAATCAGGACGAAGATGTCGCTTATGGTATCAGACAATCCACCAAAGTCAGAATAGCCCTTGTGATAGTTTCATTATTCCTTTCACCTTCAGCATCGACAAGGCTGTAATCTACCAACAGTTCCTTCACTCTAAGTGTCGTGCCGCAGCCAACCCGACACTAGTGCGAAAAGTTGATGAAAAATCAGTTCGCGGAAAAAAACAACGAACTGAGACAGACTTGTAGAGTATTCAAACTTTGCTAATAAAACACAACTAGCTAATCAGTCTATTCTCATAGTAACCACGATGTCAACTAGTGCCAGTGAAAGTGTCAGAGCCTCCGTGGAGCCAGCTCCCGCTCTGGAAGGTGAAGTCAAGACAGAGACTAACCCAGCCACCATCATTAACTTGGAAAAGGCAAGAAAATCGTTTCAAGACAAGTCTCAAAACTACTTGGCGGATCAAGGAAGACCTGTTGTCATTCCATCATTTGCTAAATGGTTCGATATGAACCTGATCCATGAATTGGAAAAACAGCTGTTTCCTGATTTCTTCCCAAAAGATTACACCAAAGGTTCAATTTATAGAACCGCTGATACTTACAAACACGCAAGAGATTTCTTGATCAACTGTTACAGATTAAACCCATTGGAGTACTTGAGCATCACCGCTGCCAGAAGACATTTGGCAGGAGATGTGACCAATATAATCAGAATCCATCAATTCTTAGAGAAATGGGGATTAATCAATTATCAAATTGACCCTAGATCCAAGTCCACAATCGTTGGCCCACAATACACCGGTCATTTCCAAGTGACTTTGGATACTCCAAAGGGTTTGGTTCCATTCATACCAGAGAGTTTTGAAGTAGAAACTACTCAAGAGTCTAGTAACGAAGAACCTAAAGCTGAAAATGATCAAACAGTTTCACCACCAACTTCGGTGGATTCTGCCTCAAATGAGGACTTTAAAACCATCCCATTGAATTTGGAAGTAAGGCGTAATGTCTACAATGATTCTAAGGATAATTTCAAAGATAACACCAACCAATACGTCTGTAGCGTAACTGGTAAAGATATCAATGACGTGAGGTACTACAATTTGAAGAGCAAAGGTTTGCCAAACAACCCAAGCTCCACTGTGAATAATGCTACCTACATCTCTGAAGAGTGCTTCGAACAGGGCTTATTTCCTTCTAACTTCCAATCGTCAAACTTCGTCAAGATCACCAAAGAAAAAGAATCCGAAAACTGGAGCGAACAAGAGATTCTTCTACTCCTTGAAGGAATAGAAATACACGGATCTTATGATCTTATTAATGCAAATAACGTCGGCCAAGTCAACAGTAATGCCAATGGCCAATGGGCCAAGATCAGTGAGCACGTTGGTACAAAGTCAAAGGAACAATGCATATCGAAGTTCATTCAGTTACCAATTGAAGACAGATACTTGGATAAATTGGTGGATAAGAAATCGGGCGATAAAATCAATAAAGACGAACTCATCCAAGAAATAGTAAAGAAGTTGGTTGCATCTGAAGGAGGATCTCAGATATTACAGAATAATGCCCTGAAGAGCCTTAATGAAATCAAAAACGATGAATTCAACATTGTTCAACAAATCTCAGCCTTGACTTTGGAAAAAGTTGAAATCAAATTGAAAAACTTAAAATCTTTAGAAGATAATTTGATCAAGACTGAAAGTCGGTTGAACTTAGAAAGGAAACAAGTAGCTATTGAGCGTTGGTCTCAATATGAGAAAATTCTCAAGTTCAAGAATTCCAACACCGACCCTGAAATAAATGCTTTATTGGACAGCTTATTGGAACCAGTTTCCTTGGATCAGATTGACTCCGCTACCAACAAAAAAGACAGTCAGGCTGATAACGCCGCTAATGCTGCCAATGAAGCTTCAGAGACCGAATTGCCTATCAGTGTGATCCAACCAAAGAAATACCTGTTCTGGTCCGGTTGAAAATTATTTAGCGAATTCCAGAGGGTTTGTAATGTATAATATCATAGAAGTAAATCTACAGTGTAATTTTGCCCATTATATATTGGTCCCCAATTGGATTCTCCCCTTTAAAAAATTATTAGCTCGACTCTATAAAAAAAACTATAAACAAATACCACCTTGGAATCACTACAGTTCATACTTTCCTCTAAGTGTGTGTGTGTGTGTGTATGTGGAAAAGTATGAATGTTAGCTACCCTGGCACAAAATGAATTAATTAGACACAATCTTCTTTTCTTCCTGAGAATCCTCAATAGATTGACGATCAGCATGTCTAACTCTCTCGAATAACTCTTCTTGTTCAGCTTTGGTTAACTCTTGCTTCTTCTTACCCTTGATGTGATACATTGGGTTCAATTGGTTCAAGGTCAAGTTCTTAGTACCTGGTAAGTGGCCATTTCTTTCTTGGAAAAGCATTAAGGCTAAAATAACGATAATGACTAACCAGTAAATATTGTAAGAAATGACAGAACCGTAGGTAGCAGAGTTTTGCCATCCCAATAAAGCGTTGAAAATATCCCAACCGTGGTCTAATTCAGGGTGACAACAGTTGACGTGCCATACAGACTTGGTGATATCATAAGTACCTGGACCAGAACCACCTTCAGTAGCATCACCACCGGTAGCCTTGTTGTAGACGTATGTTTGGAAGTACCAGATACCTCTGGAAAACAAACCAGCAGCTAACAAGTACAATACACAGGTGGAGATGATCAAGAAGATCTGTAAAGAAGTGGTGGAACCACTGTAGTATAAGATTACACCAATGATAGAACCAGCAATCAAGCCAGTAATAACTGGAATTGGGAAAGATGAAGCAGGGCTAGTCAAACCAACACCACCAACGAAGACGACAGCTTCCAAACCTTCTCTCAAACAAGTGATGAATGGTAAGAAAAACAAGGCATACTTCTTGGAGTAGTGGGATAAACTAAACTTGGAATTTGAAGGTGTCTTTAAAATGGCTTGAGCCAACTTAATTCTCCATTTATCTTTCATCTTGTTGATTCTTAACATGGCAATACCCATCAAAGAAATCAACACAGAAGCAAGAACACAGAAAACACCTTCCCAAATTTCTTCCGACTTGGACCAAACATCTTTACCCAAAGAGTAAAATGCACCGATGAAAGCACAACCTAAGATAAGTGTGATCAATAAACCTGCTAGAGTTCCTAGCCACACCTGTTTTCTTAGCTTTTTATACACGATGGGGTCTTCAGTAGCACCGCCCAAACCTTGCTTCAAAAAGGCCAAAAGCACGGAGACAATAATGACTGCCTCCAAAGTTTCTCTGAACACAACAAAGAATACTTCAACGTTGAAGACGTTAACCATTTTCGAGAATTTAGAGTCGAGGCAAAATCCTTAAAAAAGGGGTAAGGAGATAGAGATCAGAATTACTGGCAATAATCATAGCTTTTATAGGTTTTTTTACCGGGACAAGGAATTTAATTTCCCAACTTTTTGTTAAGCCAAGAATTAATTTTTGACGTTTTGACATTTTACGCAGGTAGATGGATGAGATAACAGTGAGGCTTTAAAAAAAAATCCATTTACAATACCCCAAAAGTTTCTTGGCGAACAAACTTGACATTCATTGGTTGGAGCTCATATCTGTCGACCAATAAGGATTGTGGAGTGCAAATCCTGCTTCAATATTACACAGGCTTATAAAATCGGCTGTTTTAAATACAAGTCGTTTTCTTCCATCCAACGTTCAAGGATGCCGGACAATATCGATGGCGATCAAATAAGTGGCTTATGTCGTTATTTGCACTTCAGCTTTTCGACTCCCATTTGACATCTTCATGCCATAGTAAAGGCTCAAAAAATTCTTGTATATCCCATCTCCTGGGATGCGGCAAACCTTCAATATTTCTTGTCATAAATAAATTCCGCAAAAACTTACTCTACAGATGTGATAAATCGCTGTGTTATGAACATGCAGAAGTTTCAAATAGCCTATGAAACTGAAGAAAGCCAATGTCGGAGCCTGCTCGTGAGCTTGGTTTCTAGCCTGGCCATTTCAAGAATACTGGAGGTGGTTTTAGCCTAAACAATTGGACCAATACGTTTCTACGTTTTTTATTATTTCATCCTTTTAGGAATTATGCGTGGGTCAGATTTTACGAAATCATAATTAATTTACTATTTCCTAGATTTCTTGGAAGATTTGCTAGATGGGGCCTGTGAAGCTTCACTCTTTATTTCTTGTTTGACAACAGGTGGTTTCTCTTCAGTAGTGTCAGACTTTGAAGTATCTTGACCCTTGATTTCAGCCTTAAGTGCTTCATTTTCTTTTAAAATCACCTTCACCAAAGTATTAAGCTGGGTCAATTGGTTATAAATTTCAAAGTACTCCCATTTAATCCCCAATCTATTTGCTTCAAGAACTGGCTTGGAAGCGGCCTCAATCTCTTTATCAAATTCTGCCATATTCACTGAAAACTCTGGGTCTTCTGCTTCAGCATTTCTTTGATGAACAATAGCTTGGTTGACTTGAGCGTTACTTTCCTGTATAGACTCCCATGCACTACCATCACCATCAACATAACCATCAGTCAAGTCCCATTCAGTGTCAATCTCGTTGGCATCATCAGGTAACCCCTTGAATCTGTTGTAATAAACTCTTCTAGCATTAGATAATTCATCTGCGGCGATGTAGCACAAGATTGGTGAATACAAGACTAACTGAATGAAGTAATGAATGGTGTTCAAATACTTGGCTGGAAGAATAAATCCAAATGGAACCAAAAGTATCTCAACCAAGTTTAATGGTGGAACATAAACTTGTTGATCAGGTGCTCTAATATACCTTAATGTCTTGTGGGCACTCAAAGCAAAGTATTCGTCAGTAGCATTATCGACAATATTGCTGTAAGCAGTAGAATATAAAGCAACAAGAATATTCATCAAAATGACAGATAATGCAAATGTGTAAGCATAGTACAAGATAGACGCATATGGAGGTACAAGTCTCGAAACATCATCAAAACTCGAGCCACCAATGATAGCCTTGATCAAAAATATGACAATATTCTTGGTAGCTTCGCTTTTACCGTCTGCTGCGTCCAAACCTAAGAAGCCTTGTAAGAAACCAAGAATGATGATAATCAACAACACAAAGAAGATAATGGACTCTTGCATCATCGTCTTTATGACCACAATCATGGCACCGACAAATTTTTGAGTATCTAAGTACAACAACAATCTCGACCACATAAATGGAGCGGCTAAAGACAATACTCTGAAAGAGGCTTCGTCATATTGATCTCTTGCAGGATTCAGATGAGTTAAACCGGCAATTCTAAATCCAACTGCAATAATGATAAGGGAATACATAAAGTCGTTAAAAGCATTCCAGAAGCCAAGATAGTTAAATCCAACGTGATAGAACTTGACACCCTCATCAAGCACTAATCCAAGAGTGAAAAGGTAAAACAAGATTTCGAACACATCGAGCCCAACAGATGGTAACTCGTGGGTGTTGACAATAATGGTATACAAAAGAAGGTAAATCAATGAGAACACAATTTCCAAGGTGTTTTGGTACAAAGGAGTTTTGACTCTCGAAGGTTTAAAATGGCAAGCAAGTCTATGTGAAGCAGTTTCACGATATAATTCATAGGAGTAAGGATCTTTTTCAGATTGGATGATCCATCCTCTCCACAACCATTTAATACAACGTTGGTAACCAGATGAGCCAATTACAGCCGTCGAATGCATATCGACGGCCAATTCCATAACATTTGCAGGGCTGGAGTCTTCATCGTTCAAACAAATGGAGTAACGGTGGCATAACATTGCCAAGAACAAGTATTCGTCATCGTCCGCTCTTTCAATGATTGTTGAAGCTAACTCTTGTGCAGCGATAGCCCTTAAGTTGAATAAGTTAGTATCATACAATTCAAACTGGGCCTGTTGCCAGTACCACCCACAAACCTTCAACAAACAAAATACCAATGATGCTTGGTATCTGTGGGAAGATGTGCCCGCTTTACCTCCACCTTTACCACCGGCAGCTTTGTAAACTAACCCGATAACGTTTTCATTCAAAATAGGTGAACCGGCTTGAGTGATCTCCGATTCTGCAAATTCAACACAAATAACTTTATCAATGAGCTTTTTTAAGTTAGATGCAATTCTCCAAACCTGTCTAGAATTAGGGAAAAATGTTTTGGAGTACGGGTCGGCGACCTCAGCGTTTTCCATGTCCACCAAACTCATTAGCAAGTTTTATGGTCTAACAAATGGACGGAAATTGATGAAATTTTATGTCGATAAGAGGCTCTGCCGCAACCAATTTCACCCCATCTTAATTGTACGCGTTATTTTTTTCGTCTAATCAATTCTCCTGCGTGGGTCTGCGAGAGAATGTTCAAATCAAAACATAAGTCTGTAGTTATCAATGCAACCGGTGTTGCCAACGCAACTTGAATACCCTTGTCTGAGATATTAATGCTTCCTAAAATACGTGCGCAGCCTGGTGGTGAAGTTAGTGGATGCAGGTGTCGATCATTCGGAGTTATACTTTAAATTAAGGGTAAATTTGATTAATTAAAAAAATTAACGTGCCATGTTAAAAGGCTACTAGCTAAAGCTTATATAGTACAAAAATCATTAATCGTAAAGGAAAGAATTTAGTTGGTTAGTGAGCAGGCAAAACTGACTTTGTGACCATCTAGATCAGAACAGTTTTAAACTGAAGTCAATTAAGCTGGGCTGGTAGGGTTGAAGTTTGTATAGTTGTATCCTGGGGAATCCAAGTCCCTCATAGAATCGGAAGTGGAAGGAGTAATGTCAGACTCAGCATTGGCAACACGGGTATTAATAGAAGCTTGCTTCTCTTTGTTATTCCAGAAGGAGAATTTACGTTTGGGTGCTTTGTTTCTGTTCAATGCCTTGAGTTCGGTCAATGGGTACAAGTCGTAGGTCCAGAAGGCCATCAATAATCCGTACCAAAGATGGAAAGACCATTCAAAGATATCTGCAACATCTTTTCTTCCCTTAACGTAGAATCCACAACAAGTTGCTGCTAATATAATGGCTACAATCAACCAGATGATTTTCAAAATAAAAGAAATGGTGAATTTATTCCACCTTTCTCCGTTGACATACTTTCTGTAGTATTGTCCCATAATGTAGTAGTTGGTGAAATTCAAGGCCAAAGATATCATTACCAAAATTGCAAAAGTGGCTAATAATTCAGCATAATGATTAAGCAGTCTCTTCCCCAGGGTAACGAATACTAATCCACAAATGGACTGGGCAATGAAAAACAATTGAGCAATAATACCTATTACGATTGAAGCAAAAGCCAATCTTTTTTGTAAATCTGGTTTAATAAACTTGATCAATTTACCGATTTTTCTGTGGTAAAATTCCAAATAAATGGAACAGCAGAAAACGATGGAATGGATAAACACAAAGATGACAAAAAATGCAGGGCATAAGATGACTCCAATTCTTTGAAGTGGTAAAGGTTTAGCTGTTTCCTCATACTCTGGGTAGGTTTTTGAACCTTGGCCCACCCACAAGCCAATTAAAGTAAAGCACCAAATGTACCAACAAATCAACCCAAATAAAGGAATGAAATAGAAGTGGTTGAATTTAGATGTTACTGCTATGAATTTGTCTTTAAAGAAAGTGAACATCAGTAATGTATAATTTCGACGATATGGTTGTGAATCAGTGTGTAATCAAATTTACCAGTAAAGATCGAAAAGGTATTGTTGAGATTTATATTGGAAATAATATGCTTCAAAAACACAAGAAAACAGGGCATTGATGATAATTTATAACATCTGGGAGACTGTAGGCATAGCTCACAATGACTGAACAAATACAGCTAAATACTTTGGGTAGAGAACAATAGGGTTTCAAGGAGCTCTCATTTAAATACAACAATGCAAGCAGGTTTTCGCAGCTGTGAATTTTGCCCAATATAGTAAATCACACGTCCCCTGAAAGTTTTACCGAAGGAATTTGCCCAATTTTGTTCGCGTCGACGGCGCAAAAAACTTCCTTAGGGCCCTCGCTTGGGGGTCTCGGCCCTAGGATACACGCCTAACTGACACGATATCCATAACCTATACGCCCTTCCATGAGGAAGTACATGCTCATCGCCAATATGTATATACAGATCGATCCAAATCAAGTAGCATGTGTCCCGTAAATACCCTTTGGAAACCTTTGAGTTAAATTTGAATTTTAAAGTTAAGATCTCAGGCAGCATCTTGATGATGCTTAATCCGATCTTTTGGGTTAAAAGCCTTACTGTGCCAATATGCCTTGGGAAAGTTACCCCAAGACTTGCTATAGGCTTTTTGCCTTTTTGGTACGTCCCAAATCCCTTAGCGGCCTTAAGCAGGCTGTTTGATGCCCGTGGGTAATCAATAAACCCTACAGAAGCCTGCGGCTTATGGTATCCTGATCGCAAAAGTCACATTCCCCACTGTAACCGTGGTCTTGTTACAGTAACATCTTAAAACTCTCCGGCGTCTTTCTTGCAATATAAGAGAGAAATACATATACATATACGCAAAGTACAATCTTTGCAACCATCCTTGGCTGCTGTTTTCAACTTAAAAATATTTTTTCGATTTTCTTTGCATGTTACATCCGCTGTCGCGCATCTTGGTTGCCAATTCAAGTGAAATTTATGGTCTCAATATGATTTCCCGAATTGGATTTATTACTGTGTGCTAACCTAATGAAGGGCGTCCTTCCTGTTTCACCGTGTTCTAAAACTTGTCTAACAATATGCGACATAGATCCTTTTTGCCTCTTTTACTAATAACTTGCATCTCCAATATTATTTGTATATTTTTGTTACCCGGCATTTATTCCCAATCCATCTACTGTCGGCCTATATGCTTATATATGGACAAATTGCCAAAAAATAATCCACTGCCTACACGGCTATCCTATCCTTTTCCTTACTTATGAGAAGTATAACTTTCATAGCCCACCGCCAAAGTTAGACCCAATACCAAATCAAACATTCCCTTGTCTTGGAAAAGTTTGTCCTCATATATGGTCAACCACCCAAGCTTATTTTCATCAGGCATGTCATCATCGGGTGAATTATTGTAATAAAGTCCATCGCCTGCGATATAATAATTCTTGAGCTCACCTCCAGAAACATCATTATCCACCATGGTATTATTGAACGTTTCCGATTTAAGTTGTGCCAAATCGGAGTTGTCCATCTTCTTGGAGATTTTTTTGTTGAAATGACGGACCCTATTGGAAAGATTACGTTTGTAGGGTCTGAACATCGACAAAACAGGCGGGAAGTTGTTGTTTTCGCTGTTCTGTAAGTAGATGTCTTGAGCGTTTTCAAGCTTATATGGTAATGCCTGTTGAGTATCAACATAATTTTGATGGAAGTATATGTTTTGCTTACCAGTGAATTTCCATTGCTGGACTTCCTGGTCATTCAACCGGGTCTTGATCTTATTGAGCTTACTCATCCTTACTCTAGGGATTGATCCAATATTCCATCTCAAGTTATTGAAATCACGAATCTCATAGTTCTTGAAATTGAACTCATCCTGTTCGAAAGATCTAATATTTGAGATCCGTTCATAGGGAATGAACTGCTCCGGGATGGTTTGAGGAATTGATAATCCGTTGAAAGTTTTCTTTTTGTCATTTGCTGATGGGTTCTGAGAGTCACTATTGGCTTTTGAAGCACCATTGGTGTACTTAATCATATTTTTCTTAAGAACTGATGAACGGGTTAAACTGGTTGTGAAATATTCACCATCAGCTTGTGACTTTTTGTGAATTACCATTAATGGAGGTATGTTTTTGTCAGCCTGGTTTTCGGCATTTCTGAATTCCATAGTGAATCCCCCCTTAGTATCATTTTTAACCTCCACATAAAAGCCAGGTCCATTCCGACAGAACATGTGCTTCAAGCTTGGGTTAGTGGTCAAGTAAAGGTCTTTACCGAACTTTAATACATGGTATTTCCAGTATGGAGTTGATACTTTATTATCATTGCAATCCGTAATGGAACTCTCAGATATACTTGGGCTCGTCAAAGATTGTGACGAGGCCTTCGAATTCAATTGGTGCGATGGCAGGCCAATATTGGGTGGAGTTCTTGAATTCATAGGACCTGAAATACTCATACGGTTCATGGAGTTTTGCATACTGTTGAACTTTCGGTGGGTAGGAATGAATCTTTTTGAGTTATTCAAGTCAAGGCGTGACATCGAGAACCTTTTGAGTTTAGAGAGCCTTGAAGCTTTTCTTTTCAAAGTATTATTTGTTGTTTGGGAGTCTTTCGTAGTGACTTTTTCCAACGGCGAAGTCATGAAAGCAGTTCCACTTGCTGTTGATAAGTTATACTTATGGCCTTTAGACAGTCCACCTTTACTGGTACTGGAACTTGACATCGGAGGACTTGGGGGAGTCACTATTGAGGGATCCAAAGAGCCGTAGTCAAGATTGAGTAATCCGTCCTGACTTTCATTAGTAGTCGAAGGCTGTAGGTTTGGATTTTCTTCTCTGAATTTACTTGTAATCGGTGACCGATTTAAATATTCCTCTACGTCAAATTTGAATTGATCGACAGGCTCTTCAATGGCCGGTGGGGCTTTTCTCGTTAACTTATCCATGATGAGGTGCTTGTTTGGACTTAAAGCTCCTGTTTGATACGTAAATGGTTCTGAACTCCACAAGCCTGGTGACGGGGAAAATGTCAAAAAGTTTTCAAGTTACTATCGATTTTTCGTTTCAAGTGCAAGGATTTTTTTACCTTCATTGTCTACTTAAAACGCGCATCTATTTTGGGGCTAAAAATCTTTATGACTTCACCTACGTTGTTAACGTATAAAGGAATATGAGCCGCACGCAATAAGGGGGAGAGAAGTTTCAAATGAGAAGGTGACAACAAATAATCGTCGCTGGATAAGAAAGAGTTAATAGCGTTATTATGTATATTACGAGACTCTTATCATGCAAGTCATAGATTAGGTTTGATTTAATGCATATCTGTCATCATTAGGGCAGTTTCTTTCGTTAATCTTCATCATCTTCTATATCGGTTTCCAAGTCACACATCGAGCGGCAGTTCGGACAATAGAATTGGGGATACGTCTTTATAATAATAGGCCTAATGCATTTATAATGCCATGAATGGGAACAAGGGCTTATGAATAAGGCTTGGCATGGCTCTAACTTTAATAAGCAAATAGCACATTCGGATAATTCATCATTCTTGAGGGCAGCATTCAAAGGATTCTCTCCTACTTCATTACCAGGCAGTTGTAATGATAAGTTCTTTAGTTTCTGATGTATTTGGAGATTGAATTGATTAACCTTCCTCTGCCAACTCTTGTTGAATTCACATCTCATCTTGACACAGCGATATACCTCTTCTGTTCCACCACGATAATCCATACCTAGCTGAATAATATCCCCATCTATTAATGGCATCAACAGAGATTCCTGTGATGCAGGGCTTAAACGAATATGATTTAAAAAGGTACCTGATGATGACTTACAATCCTTAACAAACCACTGACCTTCTTCATTACACAAAAAAAGAGCATGTGTTCTCGATACAACTTTCGACTTGAATACAATCGGAGCATCGGACCCTTGTGGAGCGTGGGCGGCTGCCTTATTCTTTTCTGTGTATCTTCCTATGCGTATTTCTTGCTCTGATTTTGCCTTTCTTATTACAGGAGCAAAATAGAGCCCTGAATTGGATGACGAATGATCGATTAAAGGTGTGAGCCTTACAGAGAAGAATCCATCTTTATCTTTGCCTGAAGCACTAGCAGGATCCACTTCTTCATTCGAAAGGACATCTTGTACCGCATTTGCTGCCAATGGTGTCGACTCTGATGGTGTTGCGTCTGCTACCTCCTCTTCAATGATATTCACATTATTGGATCCCGCCAAGCGTTCACTTTCACGGTTTTGCACCATGGTCACGTCCATATCATGAGGGTCGGTAGAGGCATCTTCTCTGTTCTGGTCACCGGGTACTTGTGTAGCTTCGGCACCCAGGTCAGGACTCAGACTACCTGGTAACACCTCATTTGTTTCAGTGCTATTGGTTCTGTTCGAGTGGTTGATATTGTAGCTACCAAAATTGGCGATGGTGGGACTATTAGCCATGAAGGATAACAGATTGGCCTCATTGGTCTCGGGAGGTGGATGGAATCCTGGTGACAGGTTGCCGGGAGGTGAATTTTGCTCTGCACTGGAGGAGGCTTGAAGTGGATTGGCGCCGGGTGTTGGGTGTTGGCCATGGGATCTGATAGAACTGGTGAAGGAGGATAGAAAGTTTAAGCCAAATGATGGTCTTCTAGCCGGATTTTGTGCAGAGTTGTTGCTTGGATTAGTTACCGGGCTCTGGTCGTTGGGACCACTCACTGCGGTTTCAGAGTTTGACCTCGATACCACCGATGTTGATGCAGCTCGTGATGTGGAAGGTGACCCGTGGACGCTGCTGGACGCACTCGTCACCGGCGGGGAGTGCTTGTTGGTCAAGCTGCTCCTGGAAACACTTCTGATGGGAGGATGCAGAGACGATATATCTCTTATACCGACTTCACTGGTTGTCATTAGATATTTGTATTTGTAATATGCGTTGAGATGGAAAATAAATTTTAAGGAACTTGAGAGATCACGAAAAGGGAAAGTGGACGGTCGTGAGCTTTTGTTTCCGATTAAGATCTGACGGGTCAAAAACGGTATGTATTAGGTTTGGATGTGACTACAAGGTTTTTGCCTGCTGCCTTTATTTCAACAGGATTGAATATTTCAAAGTACGATATACAGCCAGCACCAGGAGCTTGCGAGTTTATAGATTTGAGCTCGCAGTTGCTTTTGCAAGCAGGAGAGAATTGTGTGCGCAGACGAGCAGGTGCGCTGATTAAAAAATTCATGGCGTTTCAAATTTAGTCGTAAACACACATAGAGGAACAGCTGATACAAGGGCGGTTTTAAAAGGAATCATTTCGTATTTCTAGGCTACTTCGAAGTCTTTTCTTCAACAACTCTTCTCAAAGTATCTTGCAAAGTTTGTTTCCCTTTGCCCGACTCCCATATAAAGTGATTACTTTGCTCTACAATTGTCCACTCTCTACTATCGGTAGACCACTTTGTAAGTTGTCTTTGCCAATTCCCCCAATTTTTGGATCTTTTGATCAAGTAATCGGACGAAACCACATAAACTGGTATATCCCCTATATGAGCACCTGCTGCTTCATTGTGGGATAAAATCAGCGACGTGATCTGTTCCTGTAGTCTGGCCCGGATATATTGTGGCTGGTGTACCATGTCTGATCCAAACACTCTAGCTTTAGATGAGTATTTACGTGGATGCAAAAACCAATGCCAGTTGGTTACCAATCCTAGTGGTGAAAGCACCCCTTTGATCCATAACAAAAACCCTGTTCCAGTATTCATCAAATCAAACTCAGGGAAGCTGTACTTTTCAGCTTTGGGGAATGGCCGTAATTTGAGTAAATCTTCATGCCAGCTATCTACTAAGGTTAAGGAATGTATAGCAAATGGTCGTTTAGCAGCGAAAACCTTGGAGTATAATCCACCGACATCAAAACCAACAAGAGCAAATGGTCCTTCGATTCCCTCTCGAGTAAGTGCTTCGTCTAAGTAATCAACTGTGATGCTGATGGAGATTGGCAGAGGAGCACTATCACTGAAAGCATACCCTGGTCTGTCATATATACAGTACCTCTCGAGCTTATTCAAGTCATACAACTCTTCGATCCAAACAGCGAATTCTTCGCTGGATACTGTTTGGCCTCCTTCAACAAGTACTATAGGCTGAGTTCCATTTTTCATGTCTCCAAAACAACTAAGATGAAGTTTGAATTGATCATTATTTATTGGGACCATCTTTCCTGGTGGTTTTTCATGGGTATCAAAAGCAGTCAACCATAAGCTCAAACTAATGTTCCAAAGCACTATCAAGAGAAGCAATTTCAAAATCAGTTTCAAACTTATCACAATGGCTTCATAAAACGTTTTACGATTTTCTGGACGGCCCGTTAACCGGATTTCCTGGAATTTCTTACCAGTTTCCACCGTGTAATCGGCATAACAACTGAAAAGTACGGTTAATATAGCCCAGACTAACACTAATATTCCAATTCCTCCAAACTGGTGTCTCAAATAAGTGACTGATAAGACTATCAAAATATCAATCGCCAATAACCCTGCAGAAATATAGCCTAAAATCCTCTCATAGTAGGTGGGTACAGCAAATACCCAAAGGGTGAGGATGTTTGTCAAGGCAGTGAAGATTATTAAATCCAATTCAACAAAGGACTTTCCCCTGTTGTTAAGTCCAGGAATAGCAATAAAGTCTGATAACAAAAGAATGAAAAAAAATACACTGTTAAGCACCCAAGTGATCCGAAGCACTAGTCTTATGATTCTAACACTATAAAGGTTTAATGGACTGACCCTGGGATCGTCTGGAGAAAGCAATTGGCCCCTTATGAGTGGCTGGGATTCGAGATCTTCTGAGTCAATTGATTCTGAGCTAGGCTCAGGAGACCGTATATTAGACCTGGACGCCGAACTTTTGTTTTGGGAAGTTGAATTCGATTGACTCACTTGGTCACCACTTTCTCTGTTGATGTTGGTGCTGTCTTGAGCCTGTGGATCATCAGTGGAATTGTAACTCATATCTGGGGGGCTAGTTCTGTGGTTGGAGATTTAGCAACAATGCGAAGACAAATGACTGAATAATTGCAGCCTAATCAAGGTGTAAAAAGTGAATTTTCAAGCCATTGTTTAATCGGGTTCAAATTTGGCCAAAGCTTAGATATCGATGTCCCATATCCAATCAAGATCTTTTCTTCTCCTCCATACTGTTGGTTTCCCTGTGTTTATTCCTTTACAATCACTTAAATTGGTATGGGCACGATTCGCATAGACGATAGGGTTCAAGTTGAAGCTTCATCTAACCAAGTAGACATGTCTAAATCAGTGACCATAGAAGAGGCATCTATTAACAATGGGGTGGCCTATTACCATATCAAGATTCGTATACCTCTCAGATCCCTTTCTGTGACCAGAAGGTACTCCGAGTTTAACGAGCTAGTGAAAAACCTTTCCAACCATTTCGGAATTGAAGTAAAAGACTTCCCCTTTAAACTCCCACCTAAATCAACCATATTCACCAAGAACAGCGCCAGTACTATCGAACAAAGGAAGAAGTCTCTAGAGACGTTTTTGAACTCCTTGGTGGAAGACAGAGAAATACAAAATACCAAGCTATTGCATCAGTTTCTCCAGCTCCCAGTGAAATTTGAATTCACATCTTCCCTCCTTAACGATAAGCGTGATGATATTAGTGACTTGATTGTGTCTGATGTCCTGGACATAGATTCCATTAAGTGGCTCGAATATTTGAGGCTATTCAAATACCACACCAACAATTTGATGGAAAAGTTTAATAAGGACCCTAGTGTTAACAGCAAATTGGAAATACGGAATAAGCTACAGCAGATAGTCACACCTAATATGAGCAAATTCATTGACCGGTTGGATGAGCTTCTGAGTAGTAAGTCAATACTGCATGAAGAATATCGAAGACGTAAATTACTTGCAAAAGAATTGAAAAATGAAATAGATGGTCTCCAGTCGGCCATTGAAGGAAAATCATCACAACTGGCTCATGTGCCAGAGCCAAAAATCTCCTCTATCACTTCATCGAGGAGAATTTTTGGTACCCAGCCAAGTGAAACAAAAGATACCTTACCCTTAAACAATCAACAGTTATTACAACAACAGATCCAAATCCATAAAGACCAAGATAAAGAACTTGAAGAGTTGCGGAAGATTGTTTCCAGACAAAAGGAGATAGGTTTGGTGATCAGCCAAGAAGTCGAAGAGCAAAATGAATTGTTGGATCTGTTTAATAATGAAGTGGATGTTACCACAGACAAATTAAGGAGTGCTAGAAAACGTGCTAAGCAAGTTCTTTAGCTGGATGGCATAAGTTCATGGTCATATGTGTAGTCATACTAAGTGTTATTTTATAGAACATAATAATTGAATAATTCCATCTATCCTATATAATTGTATCCCTAGAAACATCGTCATGGAGTAAAATAACGTGCAGGTTGGTTTATATGTATACATTTTATGTTATCCATCTTGCCTAGACTGAGTTCGATCGATTGCAACAAAGTTTCATTCTTTTAAAAGAGTTCCCCAGGTCTTGATGGCCTCCTCTATTTCGTCAGAAGTCAAGAAACTGAAACACAATCTGACGCTATGTTGCCACTGTTCCGGGTTTCCAGAAACCTCAAAATTACTTCCAGATGCCACAATGATATTGTGTTCCTGGGCAAGTTTCTTCACAACTTCAGGTGTATTGTATTTAGGATCAAAAGATAGCCACACAAAGTACCCTCCTTCGCCACCTTGAATCTTGGTTGACTTTGGAAGGTATTTTTTGACTGCATCCTTCAAAACAATGGCACGCTTACTGTAGTGCTTATTGAAATTATCAATGATCCCATCAATTTTTCTCGAAGAAAAGAGATCCTTTACCACGAAGGAAGCCAACTGAGATGGAGACCCACCTGACTTGGTGCATCCATCTTGGCTAAATTGAATGGCAAGTTTGGGGGTAGTAGTTTCGTGCCAGCCAAATCTTAAACCAGGAGATATGATCTTCGAAGTAGATGAATTGGAAATGACATTACCGAAATCATTCTTTACAGTTTCCCTATCCAAATGGACTAATCTTGGTGGAACAGGCTTACCCGAAAAGTCTAAAAGATCATAAACATCATCACATATTATAAGAATGTCATGTTTTCTAGCCAATTCAATTAATCTCAATTTCGTTTCCAAAGAATACGATAACCCACCTGGGTTGGAGAAAGAAGGCACAATGTAGATGACAGATTTGTAGACTTTCTTGCCGTCTCTTCCAAGGGGGTCAGGTTGAATGTTCAGACCGTTAGAATCTTCTTTGTCAACGTCTTGTAAATGCTTTTCCAAAGTTTCAAAATCGATTTGATATTTCTCATCATTGATTTCATTAATGCTGGTAAGCTTACCTTCATACCCGTAATCAACAAATGCATAATTAATCAAGAAATAACAGGGGGTGATGATAAATATTCTTTTGGTATAAGAAACATCAGTCGCTCTATTCAAAATAACTCCAATACCAAACGAGGCACCGTTGGTGAGATTAATAGCATCAGGGTCAGGCTTTGGGACACCAAACTTTCTGGAGAGAAACTCGCTGATTTCAGTCCTGACTTCTAAGTTCCCTGGGTCTGTTCCGTACCCTAATGGGTGCCGATTATCGGGATCAGAATCGAAGCTGTCGAAGTCAATCTTCAGTAACACCCGAGTGTAAGCTTCGTTGATTTCTTCTTTGGGTAATAAATCATTAGACGCGTATCCTTTGAAAAAGTTAACCTGCTTACCGGACATGATGTCTACTGTGTTGAATAAAGTGCAATTTTGTGAGGCAGCCGGCGGATCGTTATCAAATTGTGGAGTTTTGCATTGAACGGAACAATTCCGCATTTGGCCCTGAAATTCCGTAATTCCGTGAACCCATTACTTACTTACCTCAGAGCTCTGAATAAACTGTGGACACGTCGGTTGGATTAAACATTGATTGGATTGTTTAATACCATTTACCAACTCTGATAAAAACAAATAAATTACTGCTGCCTGGTTTATGTTGGTGGTGCGTTTACCATTTCTTCATTTCTGTGCGCGCTAATGAACCTCTTTTTGAAAAAACTTCTCGACCAATAAAAGGGTGGATTATTATAATGGTAACGTTATCAGGATTCATATTAAGTGGTGGATTGGGATTAGTCGCCAGAAGATTACAGCTCAGTATCATTGGTAGACCAACTGCTGGTGGATACCAACAAATTACCGGATATGCTGTGAGTAGTGGTATCTTTGTGGGTGCTTACTATTTCTTCAACGGTGTAGTTGATAACAACAGAGAATTATTAAACAGAAGATTGGACGTCTTAAGAGAGCAAAGGGCAAAACAAGAACTCTTCAATGAGTTTACCAAAGAACCAGATCATAGAATTACTGCTGAAAAGAGAGAAGGTAGATTCTTCGATATGTTCGATAAATTCGGAGCTAAGTATAAGTGAACTTATTCGCCTATTTATCAGTATGAACCTGATCACCAATTGCATGACCCCTAATTAGAGAAGTAACTTGTATATTTAGCCATCTGTTATAATATATATGTTTTCAGTCGATTTCAATCAAATCCTTGTCTTCTCCAGTTGCTTGCTGAGAGACAACCTCAGTCTGATTGGCATCTTGAGAAGCTTGTTCCTCTTCTTCTCCATCCGAGCCTTCAGCATTACTATCAAACTCCTCAGCCACGTCTTCATCGTCCTCTTCTTCTCCGCCTTGATAGTTACCATCTTCTTCACTATCATCGTCTTCTTCTGCAGCTGGTTGGGTTGTTTGAGGTTGATCTGAAGCATCTCCCTTAGAATCACCATCTGCGGCTCCTGTTTGTCCCTTAGCTGGTTGTTCTCTTAGATTTTCATCAAACGAGTTATTGTTTATATTTTGCATCTTCAAGAACTCGTCGATTGCAGAATAATATTGTTGGTCAATCATGCTGAAGTCAATGGTTTCCGGCTTTTCCTTCTTCTCGTTTGATATTTCAAACCTTACAGAGAAGGTATATTTAGTAATATCTGAAAAGGAATATGACACTACTTGGTCAAATCGATGAAGTATGATGGGCTTCTTAAATCCAAATCCAAAATATGCAGGGTTATACTCATTCTTGTTCAACAAAAAGAGTGTACCATCTTTGGAACCTTTATAGGCCTCAATCAATATCATATCATTTATGGTATTCGCTCTATGGCTGATAACAATACCTGTGTCTTGATTGACTCTCAAATTATTTCTATTTATGTCACACGAAGGAAGATAATTGATTAAATTGATACCACATAACTTGAACTGTCTTGTTAAGAATTGTATGATAGCTTCGTTAATTGGTTTTATACCCTCTAATTGTGTAGGTTCCAACATTTGACTTTCAGCGGTTGCTGGAATTTTACCCAGTTTGACCAACTGTTTTTTGATAAAGTCCAAATTGATCTGACAAACAATTGGATCGTTTTTCGTAGGATCGGGTATGGCCTCATCGTTTAACCAGAAACATAAAGAACCAATATTTTTCTTGGATTCTACTGTTGACATACCTACTATAGGTAAAAGTACACAAAGCTTGATGGCTTTATCTAGCTGTACAAAAGAAAACTCGGACTCGACGCTGCTGGGATTGATTATCAGCAATATTGGATTGGCGCCGTTTTCTGGAAGTAAATGTAAAACCAAATTCATTTTCTTTCTGAGTGGAGATTGAAATGAAATTTGGGGTAACTCAAAGATGATTTCCTGGTCCAAGAGCTTTCGGGTGATTTGAATGCTATAGTCAGATAACATTTTTATGGTTTTCAATGAAGAAGGATCTGCCGTTTTACTTGAACTGGTCTTTCTTCTCTTATCTTCAAAGTCATTGGACAAATAGTTATACAAATCATCAAGTACACTCACACTACTCGTATTTTGTTTGATCAATTCTATGATATTGCCCTTGAGCTGGGGAGGCAAAGTATCAACCCATCCAAGCTTGGTCACAGACATTACTTCTATTACAATTAAACGGCAGTGGGATTTTTTCGCGAACTCACAGAACTAGTTTTTTGCACCTTTGGCAACAGAAACTTGATTAATCCGATACACATTCTTGACATACAAAATTGAGGTGGCTCAGACATTAATTGCGACAGGTTTATTTCTCAATTGCCTGTGCTCTCTTACAGGGTCTCTCCATAGTAGCTCGGTAGCCCAATAACAATGTTGTAAACGGCTGGCCTGTTGCATCCCAATTTCCCAAAAAGTGAGTAATCAGAGTCTTGATATATATGTTAATAGGAGACGCTTACGCCTTGACTACCTTGACCACATGACAAGCCGAGGATCACATCGGTACTGGTGGCCTCTCCGATCTTCTAGTGGAAATATTGCAAACCCTTGGAAAACGCAGCTTGTTTGTGAGCCATGAACTCAGATGGAGTCAGAAAATCTCAACTCTCTCTATCAAATATAGCTTCACCTGTAAAGAGAATAGAAAAACACCACCGAAATTTCTAAGGCTGGTACTGCAAAATGTACTTTCTTTCGTTATCAAATCCACATCGCTCAAGCAATACAATTCAGGAATTAGTCCTGGAAACCAGCACAGCTCTGTTTCAGCTTTCGGTAAAAACAATAATGTAGTAGGCAATTAAGCTTTGGAAAGCCACCATACCACTACCCCAACCCGCTCACACCCTGTTTCACTATAGTATTAAATGAAATAAGAAAAAGTGACAAGCTGATTAGTATCACTTGAACAGAAGGGTTTTAGACCACCATGCACCCTATTATGTGAACTAATGCGGTAATAATCCAGTCAGGAGATAAGGTGACTCTAGGAAACATGTAATGTAACCCGGCATCTTTGTAACAATTACTCATTTTGAACGAAGTGTATAGGGAGTGCTAATAATAGAAAACCAATAAAATCTCTCAGCCGAAAAAAAGAAAAAACATCTCATTTTTTATCACAATTACAACCGCTTGCCGATAATTGAAATATCAGGTAGAAAGTTGCTAGTCTAGCCGCCGGCTAAGCATATACGACCAGCAGCTTATGATTCAAGCAAAAGTAGACGAAGCTCAACGAGCACCACCTGAAGATTCTAAAAATACTTTTCAAAAAAATTGCGTACACTGGTTGACATGGTTCTCGGAATACAGTAAGGGGTTGAGCGATCGTAACCGGTCAGGAGTCCAAAAAAGGCATCAAAATGAACAAAAACAGGCATTTTCTTCGTCTCAGCACGTTTATACCTAAAGGCCGCCTCTGTGGTTGACTGCATGTAAGCCCAAAACAGCAAGACTCTCTATGAGTGCTGGGGGGCGCATTAATACCATAGACACATGCGGCCCCACTGAATAGGGGCCGACAACCTATATTCCTGTATATAGAGTTTTTTTTGTGTATTATTGCTTGTTAAAGTCAGTCACTTTCCTATTTGGTAAAGAGCCACTGCATTATGAGTGAAAGTTTTTTCCTGCCAAAATATTCAATATAAAAAGACCCACCCCCCGGTGAAAAGCTTTTTCTTTCTTTATCTACATCTAGAAATAAATACATTCGCTATGCAATTCAAATCTGTTGTTGGTGCCGCTGCTTTGGCCACTTTAGCTTCCGCTTCTAACGTTACCGTTACCACCGATGTTGTCGTTACTGACTTCACCACTTACTGCCCAGCTTCTACTCAATTCGTTGTCAACAACAAGACCATCACCGTCACCGATGCTACCACCATCACCATCACTGGTGAATGTACCATCCCAACCACTTACGTCACCCCATCTACCGCTGCTCCAGGTAAGTCTACCGAAGCTCCAGGTAAGTCTACTGAAGCCCCAGCCAAGTCTACTGCTTCCGTTGAAACCGCTTCTGAAGCCGGTGCTCAAAAGGTTGTTGTTGGTGCTGCTGCTGGTTTGGCTGCTGTTGCCGCTTTGTTGTAAGCAACTTTTATAGACTATTTATACTTTTGTAACAGTATATGGTAATTGTAAACTTAATTAATACTTTTTGTTGTAGTCATTTTCCAAGGCTGGTTTATGTCAAACTCGCGTATTGTCGCTAAAGCACTTGCAAAATTTTCTCAAGCAGTCAATTATCATTCCGAATTGAGTAATTGAAGCTGCGAGTGCCCCTCTAGAGGCCTTAGGGGCTACAAAGCAACTACAGTGGGAAAGTCAAGTTCTTGCCTTGACTTAATGGTCAATGTCAGGTTGTGAAGTTGGTTTACTGAATAAACTCCCAGTACTGTATTGACTGTTTATTTTCCATAAAAGAGCCACAATATTAGCTACCTAAACTCTTGCCCATTTGGGAAAAACTTAAATTCTCCGGTCAAAAATGATAACATTAGATGGGATAACATGGAACGATAACGTGGGATGCTTTGCACGACATCGGTCACAGGAGAAGCCTGCTGTTTTGTCGTTGCCCTTCTTGTCATCTGTTAGTTGAAAGACGACTGGGCTTTGTAGAAAATTTGTTTATTTCTTTTAAACTTGTGATTTTTGCAATTTTACCCGGCACTTCTTATTTGATGGTTGTGGTTAAAATAGTTATGGTTAAACTTTATAATTTATATTATGAGTACATATTTATAACTTCTGGTAGAATAATATGTATGCGTTTTTTAAATCGTCATCATTGCTTAAAACATCATCTTTACCAATTTTATTGATTGTAGTATCATCAATTCTAATCCATCTTTCAGTATCGGACAAACCTGATTGTTTGAATACATCACAAGTGTAATGTCCGCCTTCTGCACTAATTCCATGATGATAGACCACTCCAATTAGTTGATAATCTCTATTTATATTTTTTCTCCAATTAGAGAACAATTCAAGTGGGATGCTTAGTTTATGCTTGTATTCAACCTTCTTTCTCAATTTCTCAATGTTACCATTATTCGTGTGTTCAAAGCTAAATCTCTTTAAATGAATGACTAAAACTTCTGGTAAGTTATCGATGAATGTTTGCTTCTTTGCTAACACCTCCTTGTTATCGTTTAGTTTGAAAGGTATTTGTTCTGGCTCATTCAAATGTTGGAAAGCCTCTTCAATGTTTGTTATGCTATCATCTTTAATATCGAGTTGTATGCATTGGAAAGGATCAAGTGTTATACTCTGATCTTTCTTGTTTGGCACTTGTAAGACGCTCCTGAATTGTCCCCCGAATATCGTTTTTATAGGAGACGGTTCAATTTCCACTGTTCTTTTAGAGCTAATCTTCTTACTGCCCCCACCTATCTCGTTCCACCCTTCACCATCATCATCTCCATACTCTTCATCTTCATTATCATTACCGTCATTAGTTTTGTTTAATTTTTTGATTATTTTCATTGCATCTTTAATCTGTAGTTTAACCTCATTATCGTTAACATCTTCTATTAATAAATTGATTTGATCATCACTGACATCGCTGATTGATTTGACAAATTCTTCGTGTAAGCCATCGAGTAAATAACCCAAGAATTCTTCAGCGTCTTCTTGTTGTCCCCATTTCAAATGCTGGAATTTAGATTGACGAGTTAATTTCATGTAGAAGTTTTCTGGAGACAATGATTTGGATCCGGTCGAATTGAAATCTTTCAACATCGCAATAATAGCGTCGATTAATGGAGTCTTGGACTCATTTAAGGATCCAACAGACTTTTTATCAATCAGTTTAAATAATTGGTTGAATGATTTACAGTAAATCAACACTTGTAAAATACTGTTCATGTAACAGATGTTACCACTGTTTGTCAACCCCCTTGTGTTAATATGGAAAAATGTATCTTCATCGCTTTCATCTTCCAACTTGAACATATTTTTGAGACTCAACAAACCCACTGAATCAATTTGTTGGACAGGAGTAACTGGTGGAACCATTGATGCACCAGTCGAAATAGGTGACTTCTCTTTTGAAGCTTGAGCCACCACTGGCGGTTTAGCCTTTGGCTTCTGAACAGAACTAGAAACGATAGAAGCCCAGTCAAACTTTGAGATCTTGGTGGGCTCGACCGCTCCTTTCTTGTTGTAATCTATTATGTCATGGCTTGGTTCTGTTATGATTAAGTCCTTATCCTGAAGGACAGATTTGCTTGCAAAAAGTTCTTTTCTTCTTTCGATTAAATCTTTAGTTCCGAAGAAATCATCGGATGATGTATTGACAAAGAATGGTAAGTTCTTCGATATTTCAGAGTCAACATCTGTGGTTGTTGTTTCATCAGATGAACTACCGGTGGTTTCTTCTGGTTCAGCCGTTTCCTGATCCTTCGAAGCCAGTCTTTCGGCAGGTAAATCAACAGCTTCGTCGTCTTTTGAAATATCAAGATTCTTACTGTTCTCACTTTTGAGGTCTTCAGTTTCAACAACTTGTTGTGTCACATCTGTGGAGACAGGAGAAACGTTTTCGCTTTTGGCGGAGTATGAACTAGGGGTGGAAGACTGGCTCTTGAAGGTTCTTTGCTTGTGCCTCACATTATTATCTGGAGTGTTAACCATGTTTGGGACTTGTCCATACATTTGATTCATTGGCATGTATTGATAAGCAGGCATGAATTGCATTGGAGAGTATGGGTTGAATTCATACTGGGGGTATACCATATATGGATTGTACCCATTGTAGTTACCATATATATCGGCACTCATGTTTGATGAGGGAGCTCCATTTGCTTGAGGATTCATCATATTGACATTAACCATATTCATTGCCATAGGGTTCATTTGAGGATTTAAAGGAGCGTTACCCATGGCTGGATTCATAGGGTTTGGGCTATGCATGTAATTATTAGATGTTGCTGGATGAACATAATTGTTGGGAGAGAAAATGGCGGCATCTTTACGAAATTTGCTAGGGCCAGGTCCACTTGAAGAATTTTGCTTTGCTGTTGACATTAATGGTTTCACAAGATATTGAACATGAAAATATACTTAAGGATTACACTTCGATCCGATATAAGCTGTTATGAAATGACTTAGAATCGGAAATTAATAGACTTGGTGTTTTGGAACACTGTTATGCTAGTTATAACCAAAGGGCAAATAGGTGACAAGCAAGGGAATTAGATTAAGCAGGTTTGGATTGGGCTGCTGATGATATACCGGGTGCTAAATAAGGGGTCAATGGCCGTTATTAGGGTATAACTTGAAATCAAAAAATTTGAAAATGAAAAAACTAAATCAGTTTTTTAAGTATTACTTCCACAACCTGATGGTGATTTTATCGAATTTTCTCAAAATTCCCTATGTGTTGACCTGAAAATTTTTCCACCTCACAAAATATTTGTCATTTTCGTGCGATACTCAAGGATTTATATTTCATATTATGCTACAAAAAGATGGTATACAATGCCAGTTACCGAACTTCAAGAATGCAGTGTGATTGGACTTGATGATTAGTAATGCTAATAAGTGGGGGCAGAATGGTAAAGGGACTATCGGGTCTAATTTAATATTTCCAAACAAGCTATGTTTGCAGCTATTCCATGCCAAAACTTTTGGCTGCGATTCCGATAGCCAACTTGTTGTATATGCATGTTGGTATTTCTCACAGGAACAATACCAATTAAATAAATCAGTATGGTATCCTATTCGATTTGATTTGTAGAGCTTATGCAACTTGTCTTGTAATTCTTGCTTCTGTTCCTCTAGTGATTGAAGGGTCAACTCGTTAGAGTCTGAACTTAGTTCAATCAATTGATAATTCTTAATCTTTAAGTTTAATCGATGGAGCATTTGATTCAATTCAACCTCCATAAGTTTGACCTCAATTTGATCAGTCAGTAGCGGGGTTGGCACCCTTTCAAATTTCTCTATTTCATATACTTTTACCATGTACGTGCTTGTCCCTCCTCGTAAATAGATTTCAAGTTCATGACTCTTATCTTTGGTATAAAATGAAATATTGTTGTTCGATATGATCTCCAAAGCACTAGTGAAAATATTGCCAAATAATAGAGAGAGATATATGCTTTTGTCCTTATCTATCACGTAGGTATCTTTTTCTTCTGTCTTAGTATCATTAGTTATTTCAAATTGTTTTAGTTGATTCTGCAAGTTTTGGAGATTATTCTTTATAAAAGTTGATTTTTCCTCAAACCTCTCCAATTGTAGATTTACGTAAGTACTGATGGAGTTCAACGTGGTGCTTGGTACATAAAGGTTAGTCAATAGCAGGGGTAGCACTGTAAGTAAATTTGTATCTTCATCCAAAAGATCAATCATATTACGAGTAGCTGACGCAGAATAAAATATAGCGGATAATACGCGATTTGAGTAATGTTATCTACAAAACGACATAGTACCAGCGACGAAGAACTCCAATGATGGCTAGGAATTATAACGATAGCTAGTGATTAAATCCCTTCGACGTTCTTAGAGAAGTTGTCGATTCTTCCTCGCTCAATACAAAAAAAAATATAAAAAGGCAATATATTATTTCAGACGCTGTAGTGACCAAAACCTTTGCGTATGATATTGCAATCCACTACAATTCAGTTACCTACCAATAATATTACCAGCTAATAACAAACAAAACTTTTCTACCAAGCATGTCTCCTGACATGCATGACTTAAAAGTTAATGATTATTAAAATAATAAACCATTAAAGGTTAAAATCAAAAATTATAAGACCCACACTTAAAAAAGTTGGTATTAAGTTCCCTGTGACTAATGTGCAATGTCGTCAAAGATTAATAGTTATTAGACTTCTTGATCTCTAATAACGTCTCTAGGTAAGTATGAAGAGTTTTAAAGGATGCGGAAGACGGTTCCTTTTATATTTTTTTATCGCGTCCGGGTTACATATTTGATTCTATATTTGCACCCAATTTATCTATTCAATATACAGTAACTTTAAAAGCCTTTGAGCTTCCAATGTTTCTTACAAGAATTTGAGAGTTTTCAGAAACATTTGCAACCACATATCCAATTCCCGTGTGCTTACCCTTATTTAGGTTGTATCCTCCTGTTGTGACAAATCCAATTAGGCTTTGGACATTGGTATCATTAAGGTATAGCCTTGCATTATCATTTATTATACCTTCAATAGCTTCAAGTCTTATCAATTTAATTGGAAGTCTCGGAGGTGCACGAAGGTCCACCTCATAATCTCCCAGGAGGAAACTTTGATGTGATTTTTTTTTCTCGTCGTATAACTCGATGCAAAGCTTGTAATTTCTAGAGTCATTGATATAGTCTATCATGGCTTCAATAGATGTGATTTGCTTCTCAAAGTTTTCATCAAACTTTCCAAACTCAGGTGTGCTTTCTAATCTGCCGAGTTCTTTGGTGACAAAGAACATCTTTGTTAAGAACTCCCAATCACAACCAAAAGTAAGCAAGCCATCTTCAAATTTTTCTTTTTGTCTTTTAGATAGCGGGAGCTTGTTGTACTTTTCTAGAGCGAGTTTTGTTTCCAACTCATTCTCTATCCAGCCCTCGGGTAAATAGGGGAAATCTTGTAAATAGCTAGGTATGTCTCTTTCAAAGTTGATTTGCCTCAGCTGTTTCAAGCCACCACAATGAGTGTTTTTGACTTGGTTCAACTTCAACCAAAATGGCAAGACCCAAAACCAAGGTAAGATCAAACACCATGAGGTGTCTGTCTTCGTGAGAAGAATAGGGATGGCTTCTTCGATGTCATTGGGATTAGGATGTTTGTTAAGTTCTTTGGTAGTAAGCTGATTTCTATAAGATTCATTGCGGCCTTCCGGCAGGGTCAACATGGACAAACTATTTTCATCTATCACACCACCTGAGACTCGCATCAACAAGTCTGTATATGTAATTTGTTGGAGTATAGGGGGGTTAACGGGTCTTTCCCATAATCTTGGATCTTTAACTTTGAAACTGAAAGTAGTCCCTTGTTTAAGTCCGTCGTTGTACTGAGAGAGACATTTGAATTCTGGCAATTCTTCAGTTGTGTGGAATATCTGATTCAAAGACTTTAAGCTTAATGGCCCCACTAAATCAATACTTCCCAAGGAATACCTGCAATCTTGAATATTGACATCATAGTTTTCCTTTAAATGATTGAATAACTCTTCATAGATTGATGGGTGTACTCTCAATATCACCTTTTGAAGGTTTGCACAACAATATACCAATCCTTTACTCACTGGTACTTTATCAACGTTTATCCAGCCATAATAACTTTTAGTCCCCTTAAGTACGGGCGGTGAAACAGCTATCAAGGACAGAAGTACTTCTAAATTGAAGTCTAAAATCATAGTATCAAAGTAGGATGTATCAGAAATGACCGTTTCATGTTTGGCAGCTCTGTTAATTTCCCTAAAGCATTTTTGTGTTGGAGTTGACGGAATTTGGTAGTTCCATCTCTTGATCATATGAAATCTCTTTGCATGCCATACATGTGTACCAAGCCAAGTATATTCCTTTTGTCTTTTACTATATTTCAAACTACCTTTGAGCTTGATAGCCAATTCGTTGATTCCTGTGTTATCATAAGACCCCATAGAATTATTCAAGGTAGCTTTGACCTGGCTTTTGGTATTTCTCAAGTGAGCCAATTGATCATTTAAGTCTTTGATCTTCGTTTTCACATCCACAGGATTATCGACTGGAACGGATCTTAAAAGCTTCACTCGTGCAGCAAGCCTTAATAATTTTTTAGACATCCTCAACCTATAGATCTCTTTACTAGTAGGTCTCCTCTTGACCATGTTTGTATCTTTCATTTCTCGTATAGCTCTATTTCTTAGCCTTTTTGGGATTCTTTTCACATTATGACTTGCTGTTCTACGTCTTAATCTCCTAGGTAAACTTTGAAATATCCGATTTGAAGAAGATGCTCTTGTTTTCAATTGACTCATCTCGAGCGAACGAATTTCGAACTCCCTTGACTTCAAAAAGTCCGGAACTGCAAGAAGACCATCCGAATAAGCAGGATCTGCAAGCTCAGTCCGGATGGTCCTGGTGTTAAACAATTTTTTCTTCTTGTCCATCGTTAAAAACTGGTGTAACTAAAACATCGCGATGCTCATTTGAAGAGCTTCAAGTTTATGAAGGGCTAAGACTTTATATTATTACAATGCTTTTCAATTTATACACGATATACTTAATAGTAGGCACAGGTATAGATGGTTTGTAGATGGGAATGGTCTTTTTGCCATTCGGTTAAAATTTTCATCATTTGATCTTCTAATATCACATCGCTGATATCACCAACATCCTGTTCAGCTAATTTAGCTTCTTCTTTTCTCTTGAACTCATGCACCATACCAACGAGTCTGACTATACCATTACCACCAATTACTGCATTTTCATTATCATCCTTGATATCAACATTCACAATATGTACAAGTTTTTTAACTTCATTATCATTATAGTCACTGTCATGTAATCTGAACATAAGATCGTCTACCACCGAGTCGAAACACCTCTCTTCACATGTGATGACCAAGTCGAATTTACCTGCGTAAGAGTTCAAATGCCATTTCTCTGGTGCTCTTTTAACTTGTTTGTTTCTTGTTAGCATGTGTATCAAACCATTTGATTCATATAGCTTTCTACAGTCTTGGGACATCAAGTCATTATATATATCTTCATATGGTGTTCCGAACTCGTAAATGTTTGGCTTATCGATACTTGGACCAGGTAACCTCACAGCAGAACCTGTACCAAAAGATTTGATATTGTAGCCCGCATCTTTCAATTGCTTGTGTGCTTCCATGGATCTGTTGTTATTGGCAGCACATACCGTACAAATCTTGAGACTATCAGGAACTACTTGAGTTGTGGTCGACATGGGTAAATTTAAATGAAATGTAGATTATAAATTCTATTCAAAATCCAAATTACGTGCGATTATTGGTCGTGCGTGAACATTATTTCTAGGTCTTGATCCAGCAAGAACATTACTATACTATGTCATATGATGAGCCCACACTACCTGCTCTTGGCTTAGGTTTCACTTCTTGAGATGTATCATCAACGCCTTCATCAAAATCGTCGAAGTCATCCACGAGATCCACAAGATTTTCATTTTCACCACCTCCACCTACTCCATGATCGGCTGACTTCGTAGCTGCAAAATTAACAATTTTGTTATCATTTTTTGAACAATCTTCTTTGAACTTCTTGTAATCATCCATACTGTTAAACACAAAACCAATAAGCATAGATGGGTCTAATTCATTTATATTTAGCCTTTGGAAATTAGTTGTGTGGTACGAACTGTAATCAGAATCGATATTCTGAGGATAGTGGGGGTCCAAGTATAGTAAATCTTCATTGTGGTATCCAAAAAAATAGAATGAGGAGGAAGGTTTACCACCTGCTATTCCAACTGATTGGGATACACTCAAAAGATGGAATATACTGTTGAAGTAAAACTTATTAGTTTTATTGACACCAAGTTTAATCGGTAATAATACCAATAGTTGCACGTCTTCTTCCTTATCAAACACTTCCTTGATTTTGTCATCGTATAAATCAGAAGACTCGTTGATAATTACATGAACATTGGGAAGTATGCTGGGCTGAGTACCCTTTATTTGGTCACACAACCTTTGGATAGATAACGATGCAGCATTAGGCCCGAACCATTGCCCCGGCTTCACTTGTAAGGGCAGCGCATTTGCAACTCTTATGAAGTTATGGAGCGAGAATATCTTATCGGGATCATCTTTGAATAGGTCAAGTAGCTGTACACTCTTCTCTACATCATTTCCTATCATTCTGCCAATGGCGTTAGCTAATAAAGCTTGTGAGGTTCTTATCATGCAACCCCAGCCGACATCCGTAGTGAAATTGCCATTATCAATAAAGCTGTTGATATTGGTTGAAAAAGGGTTCTTATTGAAAACCATCGAATGAATGAAAGACAAGGGATTAGGACCTTCTGGATCCTTGGGGATAGCCACAAACCCAGTTCTATAGGTTAGCCAAATAAGTGACTCAACTTCATTCAAAAATTCTTTGTCGTCTTTACACACACGCCCCATGATGATCTTTGGAGGGGTCTCTACCATTATTCCTACTTCTTGTTCTAGCTGGTTGACAGGCCTTGGAATTTGTTGCCACAACTCAGAGAAACTGAACCTGGTTGATCTAGTAGGAGTAGGGGGACTCGGCTTATTTTCAGGCGCTTCGCTTGTATTGCAGTTATTTGGATTGGTCATTTGACCAATTGTAAGTATTGTTTCGAAGACCTATAATCTATAACACGAAAGCAGTTCTAAAAGGAGTAATGTATAGGCACAGGCTTTAGCTTCTGATAACAGTTTATGATACTACCCGCGCTACTTCAACTTAGCTACTTACACGACTATATAGAACCGTGTTTGGAAACGCTATTATATCCCGGTCAGTTGAAGTCAGTCTCTTATCAAAGATGTCTACAATGGACTTGTAGTAGCGTTGAGTCACGAAATCTTTATCATCCACATGGGTGTCAAGCTCAAAAATGTAGAGGATGAAGCCTTTGCATAGTAGCACATCTATTCGCGCTTCATTATCTAAGACTCATTTTATCATCACTAGTTTTATTAGACAATGCCAGCTAAAGGAAGAAGAGGTGGTCATTCCAGAGGTAGAGGCAGAGGAAATATCAAGCTGTCTGGAAGGTTCAGAACGAATTCCTCTAAAAAGCGGAAGAGTAAAGGCACCGCTAATAATCGTAGACCTCATGGCCCTCAAGATACACCAGAATTGATGGATTTGTCCCAGGGGGTATACATTCCAGAATATGGTGATACCGTACCGAAAAATAGTATGAGAAATCTCGGTAGAAGACCAGGAAAGTCCATGTTATCTGAAGCTCTATACACTGATGCACATATTGATAGAACAATGAATTTGCCTTTAAGAAAGAGACCCATCGAATTCGTTAAAGCAAAGGAAATATATGATCCCAATAAAGAGTTGCAAAAAAAGTTTGAAAAAGTGACTCTAGATGACGCTGAATTGCAAGGACTAGAAGCTAAACAAGAAGAAGAGCTTATAAGAACACAGTCCGAAGAAGAAAAGATTGGAGAAGAAAGTGACAAAGATGATGCATTAAAATTTGATAACCAGCCTAGTATGGAGAACATTGACGAATCAGTACCCCTTAACGTCGCTGAGAAAATAGATGATACGATTACAAGAAAAGCCATACCGACAGTGAAAGAAGAAGAAACAAAGCAGCCTGTAGAGGGGGTTGAGTTCATTATAGACACCGAAGGGGATGAAAGTATAGACGTTTTGAATATCCCTAAGCTAAAACTGTCAGTAGTAACCAGAGATGAAGACACAACTACGGACTTTGAGCCTTTGACAATAGGCAACGTCACCCTCCAGACCAAATTGAATGCAGATGGGGAGATGGAAACAGAGTTAATGGCAATAGATCGATTGAACAAGATAGCAAGACCGGGATTTGTTAATGAGTCACATTTGCAACTAGGAAGTGATTCCGAGAAAGACCATAGCGATAGTGACAGCGATGTTGATCCTCAAGGTTACAATGACTATATTCAACAGATCATGCAACAGCTACAGGATGACAGTGACAACGATAGTGACGTGTATGACAGTGATACGAATTTCGATATCATGGCTTCACCCAGTGATGAATCAGATGCTGATGATGCTGACGAGTTTGATGAAAATCTTGAAAAAGAACACGAAGAAAATGAGAAAGAAATCGACCCTGAATACGGGTTTCTCGAAGAGGATTACGAGTTTGATGTTTCAAAGATATCGGTATCCAACGTTAGACTTGGAATAAGCAACCAGTATTTTACATCTTGTTTTGACATGACTGGTTCCTTAGAACCCGTTTGGTTGGATAAAGAAGACATCGTGGAGTACGTTACTGATGGAGGTGTTAAGCCACATAGATTGAACGCCTTCCTCAAGTTTCTCACAAAGGAATTGAATATAGAGAATGATGAGGAACAACCGGACTTTTCGGATGTCTACATCTCAGAATCTTCTCAAGAAGAAGACGAAACATTGAACCCATCGGAATACGACGAGGATAACCTTGGAGGCTTGGTGTCATTTAGCAAATCTTTGAATCATCCTCCTGATGACTTAGATCTTGTATCCAACAAATCTATTAAGAAAAAAGGCAAAAGGAAGAAGACACAACTTGACCTAGAGCAATTGGATATCCAGAATGATATGAGGCAGTCGTTACAGGAACAATATTTGACTCAAAGAGAATCAAAGAAGCTTAGAAAGCAGGCTAGGGAAGACAAATTGCTAGAGCAAGGAACAGCCAATAATGATTTGTTGATCAAGTATCCTTACACATTACATATTCGAGATATCCGAGACGAAATGGAGAAGTTCCTTCATGACAGCACAAGATCAAGATTAAGATTTCCTCCTTTAGATCCCCATGGGAACAAGACAATTAGCAAAATGGCCGAATGCTTCAATCTCAAATGTAAAAGGAGTGGTGGAAACGGATTACACCTGTTCATGGAAGCAGTGAAAACAAAGAGGACTTTCCAATATATCCCCAACAATAACAAAGTGTATGCTATATTGAGACAACGACCGATTTTCAACAGAATTGATCAGAAAAGACCAAAAGAGGAAATAATAGAGCGTGATGGTAATAAGAGTAAAGATAGAAGAAGAGGTAGAGATAAGACGTCGAACTCTAGTGTTAGGGAAGGTGATATCGTTGGTGAAAAGGCTCCAGAAATTGACGCTAGCAACATTGGAAGACGTTTACTAGAGAAGATGGGCTGGTCTAACGGTGAAGGATTAGGAGCAATAGGTAATAAGGGTATCAACGAGCCAGTGGTCGCTAAAGTCAAAATTAGTAAACTTGGTCTCCGTTGAGAACCAGATATAGTCTATTAGTCTATTAAATAAAATCGTTACTTCTTCTTCTTATTCTTCTTTTTTGTTTTGCTTATAGGGACAGCATGTCCTGACTTCGTAATGTGCTCGAATAGCTGATTCCTGGAAGTGAAGTCTTCATTGCACACTCCACACTTTTCAGAGGCAGAACAAGAGTTATCGTGATCTGTTGTGGTCCGCCCTGTAGGAGCTGATTTAGTGAGATTTACGTCTTTCTTCTTTTTCTTCTTTTTCGTTTTCTTGTTGGACCTCCAATCTTCGTCATCATCACTATCCAACTGCAATCCGCAAGAGATTCCACCAGTTATTTTTGACAACTCTTTTTCTAACTCGTCTGCACTTGCAGCTTTTCTGTTCTTTCCTCTGGACCTCCTAGGGATTGTTCTTTCAACTTCAGATTCATCACTATCTATGGTGTCATCCACTTCAATATCATGTGGGTCTTGTCGCGTGTCAGCTTCTTCGGTAATTATCTTATCATCAAACTGCTTGTCATCAGCAAAGTCATTAGTACTACTTGGTGTACCAGAGTCATCATCGGCAGATTCTGCAGAAACTTCAACATCTCCTGGAACTTCAAGGTCTGGAGTAATTTCAGTGCTACTGAAAGTGTCAGAGCCTGTATCATTGTTTTCACTAGCGGTTTCAAAGTCCTCGTCAATGCCCAAGTCTAGCCCTTCTTTTCTCATCTCATATCTCAACTTGTTCAAGGCCTTCCTGTGATTCTTTGAATCATTATGGATTTGGAGTTGTTTCTCATTTTTGAAGACTTTATCACATACAACACATTCAAACACATCGATGTCCTGCACCTGCTGGAATTCATCAAATTCACTATCGGAACTTTCATTATATTCATCATCCAATATTTCCTCAAGTTCATTGAGCTCTTCAAGAGTCAATGTTTGCCAATCTTGTTGTTCGAAATTACTTGATTCAGATAATGCTTTTAATCTTTGTTGCTTACTCAATTTTATCTGTTCTTGAATTTCTTCTTGTTGTTTTCGCTTCTTCTCTATTTCAAAAGCTTGAAACCCTTCTTTAACTCTAGGATCTCTTTTCTTAATGAACAGGACAAAGTTGCGTACTGTTTCATTATATTCCTTTCTTGCAGCATCTCTAAACTTTTTATTCTCTTTTTCCATGAGACGCCTTGTCTTTCTATCTGCAGCAGAACTGAGCCTATACTCATCTTTCCAGCTGAAACTCTTTATTGTTTGGAATGATCCCCACTGGTTGTAGAACTTTCTTACGCTATGGGCATAATCAGTATGACTATTTCCAAATTTTGGATATAAGAGAACAGAATCGTCCAAGGCACTAATCTTTGGTGAGTTGTCTTGATACTTTTCGTATTCAGGGATCTTCTGGTGTCTTCCATGGTTAATTTCTTCTGAAGCTAACCTCCCAAACAAGCTTCCTACGACATAATAAAACCCATTTTGTGAATCATCAAGCTGGCTGTAAAATGACGGATTAAAGTATCTGAGTAATTCGTCGACCGAAATGGACGGTATAACCAAATCTGCGTTTTCGGTTTCAAACACTTTCTCGTCACTGAGGATCAGGTTCTTATGTGAATCGTACCAAGATCTCTCTTGTGGATCTGATAAGACTTCATATGCTGCTCTTACCATGGCAAACTTAGCTGTAGCACCTTCTACATCATCTGGATTTTTGTCAGGGTGGAGTTGTAATGCTTTTCTTCTATAAGCTTTCTTTAATTGTGAGTCCGTGGCATCCAACTCTACTTCCAAAAGCTCATAGTAGTCGGTCTTCATCGCTAAGATTAATTTGAGATCGCGAAATTTTCAGTTTCTCTGCCATTATAATTAAAATAAATATACAGTATTATACAGATTGATTATTGGGATCACCAGCCTTTAGAATGGTAGTCATCGGGTGAGAATCCGGCATCTGATTTCTCAAACAATGTGCCGTTCGCAGTAGTGACCGTTTTTTTGGGTAATGGAACTTTACCAAGCTTGAAATCGATTGAAATAGAGTCCTTCAAGGACTTACTCAATTCAGTTTCAAGAACTGATTTGCATGACATTCTAGGTGAGATTTTCTTTATGTCTATGTTCTTGTCTTCGTTCACTTGTTTGCCATCTTTTTGATCTTCTTCCGCTCTTTGATTTTCAGAAGCGATATTTGGCCTATTTACCATAGATATCTCTTGGAATGAATTGTCGTAGTCTTCTTTTAAAGTTTGCTCATGGCCTTTAAACAGCTTGTTATCCAGGGATTTCTGATCACGGGACAGGCGGCTCCCTTCAGAGTCCCCAAGCTCTTGGGATGACCTGAGTTCTTGTGATGACTTAAGTTCTTGGGAGGACCTAAGTGAGTGCACCGATGGAATCGATGGTGTGGAATCAGCAAGTGACTTTCTGAATTTTTCGCTGCTTAAATTGGCTTTCGAATATCTTTTGTGATTGAATAGACCACTCAAATTTAAAGAAGATCTTGAGATCATATTTTTGAAGGAGGTATTGTTTGGGATCGAATACCTGCTCAAACTGGATGAAAGAATGGAGGATTGCCGAGGTGATAAACTGTTTGATGTTAGGTATTTATCAGGGTGTTGTAAGTTATCCGAGGCAACGTTGAAATCAGAGATACCCACCATAGATTTTTGCTTCGTAAAAGCTTGATAATCATCATTGACACCCTTATCAGATACTAGGTCCACATTTTCTTGGGTCCTATTTTCAGCACTCATTCCACTAGCAATGGGACCGCTTTGAAGTTGTTGTCCTTCAGTTATATCCGCTGGGATGAAGTTTCCCTGAAAAAGAATAGATGGTCGCAGTACTTTCAATTTTGAAGTCAGTTTCCTATCTGCAACTTCACCAATAGATATTATACCAGTGGTGGAGGACCTTTTTAAAGCAGGCTTGAGCCTCCCGAATGACTCTGGAGAAGTTTCTGATAAGGACTGATTTCGGAGTATGTTCTGTTTTCCTTCATCATGGTGTTTAGCCAATTCATTCAAGAACAATCCAGACAACAATGAGCGTGGTTTCAAAGGTGGTGAGGGATCACTGTGTGCTACATCATGATTATCACCCAATGTGATAGTGTCGGACAGGAACTGGCGACAAGGTGGCATACGTTTACTAAAATTGATTGGTTTTAAAACTGGCTCATGATCGTCTTCTGATGTCACTGAAAGCCATTCACTGTCACTGCTTTTACCACCTTTCTTTTCTTCTTCCAGAGATTCTATCCGTTCTTGTGTTTTTTTAGGCTCCGAAATATTGGATACATTAGGCTGTTCTAGTGCATCAACTTCACTGTCTGAAATGTCACTGATGTCCGATATGTCAGACAGATCCTCTTCTACATCATATTCGTCCTCTTCTTCGATACCGTCATCCGAAATATCCGACGAAGAGTAGTGATGAAGATGTGAGTGTGTATGATGATTCAGAAACAAAGAATCCTGACGACTCAATGCACCTGGTCTTGGAGGAGGAGCGGAAGAAATGCTTGTTGTGCTTTGTCGATGAGTAGACTTTTCCTGTTGATCTTTAGGAGGCGAAGGAGAATTGGCAATGTAGAAAATGTTTCTATCAAGTTTTGGCTTTTCTCCTTGTTTTGGCAGAAACTCAGTTCCTGAATCCTTTTCTTCGTCAATGTTACTCATCGAAGACGGAGAAGAATGCAGGGATCCAGGTTGCTGATGATCTAAACTAAGGTTTGAATTTTGAGAAAGGAAAGTGTTTGTCGTATTGTTCAGTGATAATGGAGGCTTATCAGTGAAGTTCAGATTAGTGAGATTCTCTTTTGGTAAATGCCCATCGTTCAAGCCTTTAAGTTTATCAGGGTGACGGCAGTTCAATAAGCGCCAGGATCTATAATTGAGGCGACTGTTTTGGGTGGAAGACTGAAGTGAAAAATCATTATCTGGGAGAGCTGGGGAAATGGATGATTTGATATTTGGAATCAGAGTTAGCCTCCATAGGTTGATGATAGACGTAGTATCATCACCAGGATCTATGCTTAAAGACAATCTTACCGGTTTGCTCATAACATCAAACACATGTAATCAAGAGTAATTTGTTCACCAAAATACCCTTTGCTGAAGTTTCTTATTTTAGGCTGAAAAATTCTGGTTGGAATGAACAATAACAACAATTTTGGATATCCAACGATCGAAAGGGATTTAACTGGATGATAGATGCTTATCAGCAAATATATAGATTATATAATTATGCTGTTATATAATGCTAATCCCTTTTAAAATTTAGAAAGATTTCGAGTCCTTTTATTTATCAGTGATAATTAAGCGCTCGAGTTTTTATTAGTGAGATTAAATTAATGACCTTTGAGGTCGTGACTGTTCGATGCTTTGAAATGTGCGTGAACGCGCTGATTTTAGCAGCCGCAGTACCTAGGGGCATAATTTTAAACCACTTTAGGTACGAGCATGGACCAAATTCGCGCCACGTTCGAATAAGTAGTCTGAAAGGGTTATAAGAAGAAATCATATATATCCAAAAAGATCAAGCGATGCAATAGTTGCAACATTCTTATACTTATAAAGCAGTATGCAGTGTGGTTGCTTTACCGGCATTGCTTCGGTACTTATGATCTAAGTTTCCTCAATAATTGTGGTCGTGGCTCAGATCTGTTGTTGCAAAAAAAAAGGTGTTAAACCCATAACTAAGACATGTAGCCTCTAGTAATATCAAACCACACATATATGTAGTAAAATAATGTGATTTTACTATCAATCTTAAGGTGAGTTTAGTAGTCTCTTGAGCTTAAAGTTTTTACCCACTTGTCTCCACGTTACTGAACGAGCTCGGAAATATGGGAGCAATATAAAGGAATAATGTGACAGCAACAAATTGCAGCAAACCACGAATCTCAAAAACTATATAAACGTAACCCCCGCTGTTTCAAGTCATTTTTAAAGTACTCAACTCGAATATCCAGTTATTATGAAGAAAGTTATTCCATTAATCATTGCCGGTGGTGCCTTATATTACTACGATCAAAACGTTGATCCAATTATTTCAAGATACTTCCAAGAATCGGTTTCGGCAAAGCAAGCTCAACCAATTCAAAACCCAACTTTTAAGGCCCCTGATTTTGAGGCTGCTAAACAAAAGGTTCAACCTGCAGCTGAACTGGTTACCAAAGAAATTGAAGATAAGTATAACCAACTTGAATCCAAAACAAGCGAATTGGCTGGTAAATTATCTTCTCAATTATCAAATGTTAAGGATGATGCTGCCGAGAAAATCAACAACCCCCTGATCAGTCTCCCCAGCAAGGATGAAAACCCAGTAAGATCTGGAGTTTCATCGTACATTGGGTACATCAATTCCCTTGGTGACAAACTCTCTGGTAAAGCCAAGGAAGCAGAAGAAACTGCAAGAAAGAACCAACAAGATTACCAACAAGCTTGGTTCAGCTGGGGAACTGGCCATAAAGAGAGCTTGGTTGAGGCCTACGATGTTGAAAAGGCAAGATCAATCAAAAGATATGAACTCGCCAAGCAAAAATTGGATGATTTGGTTCACAAATCGAAGGATGTTAAGCAAAACCCAGAACTTGAAGATCAATTGAAGAAGGCTCAACTGAATTTCCAAAACTCCTTAGGACATTTGAAGTCTTACGGTCAAGATGTTATCGACCAAGCAAATAAGGATTTGGAAAGCACTAAGAACTCATGGTTTAGCTGGGGTCAAAAGAAACAGGACAAGTTACAAGCTGAGTATGAGGCCAACAAGGCCAAGGCTGGTCAACAGGTTGAAGCCGCTAAGAAGAGATTGGAAGACTTGACCAAGCAGATCCAGAACAATAACCCTCTTAAATCTAAGAAAGAAGACAATGATCATTTACAAGCAGCCAAGGATGACTTAAACAGGTCATACGAAAACTTGAAGAAGTATGGTGATGAATTTATTGATAGCTTTAGTAAGTAAGTTGAGTAAATGTTTTAGATCCTAAAGTTTGTACTTATCTAGAATTAGACAGTATTACTGCAAAATTGATTTTTTTTTTCGCAATTCTGATTACCACCAATGAAACCATTAAGTTCGGGAACTCGTCAATTAGCCCGCCATAAGACGGTACCCAAACTCTATTTGAATAACTTTGATGACACTCTTAGTCCCAAAATACCAACCAATGAACTCTTCGGGAAGTTTGGTTTCTTGAAGAACCCTAGAGCTGGATTAGTACATTGGTTACCCATTGGTCTTTTGATGCTCGATAAACTTCAAAATGTTGTGAATAATAGATTAAAACAAGCAGGTGCACAACAAGCTAGCTTATCAATTCTATCACATTCAGACTTATGGATCAAGACAGATAGATGGGACAACACCGAACTTTTCAAATTGAAAGATTCACACAAACAAGATTTCTGTCTTTCTCCAACTAGTGAAGAAGAAATCACTCAGTTGGTTAAAACTAGTATTACTAGTTACAAGGATTTGCCATTAACATATTATCAGATACATGAAAAGTTTAGAGACGAGAAAAGGCCTAGAATGGGTCTCTTGAGATCGAGAGAATTCTTGATGAAGGATGCTTACTCGTTTGACGTGGACGAGCCTTGTGCTATGGAATCGTACGAAAATATGGTATCTGTATATCACCAAATATTTCAAGACCTCAAGATTCCTTATGTCAAGGCAGTTGCAGATTCGGGTGATATAGGGGGGTCTTTGAGTCATGAATGGCACTATTTGCATAGTTCAGGTGAAGACACTTTGTTCAGCTGTTCAAACCGAGAATGTGGTAACGTTTCAAACATAGAAAAGACACTCTCATACTCCCAAGATACCTACAAAAGTGACTCTGCAGAACAGTATTTCAGTGTAGGACCCAATAAGTTTATTAAGGCCGTCTATCCCAAATCTCGCCAATTCGATGTGAATTTGTTGAAGATTGAATATCCAGGGATCAAAGAGATAGATTACATTCCCGATAATTTTGAGGTGGTTGAAGACGTCCGTTTGTCTCAAAATGGAACCCCAATGGTAACAAGTGAAGAGGGAGAAATATGCGGTGAGTGTAGAACCGGTACACTTTCTAAAACAAAGGCAATTGAAGTCGGCCACACGTTTTACTTGGGGTCCAAGTATACCATTCCTTTAGACTTCACCATTCAAGTCCCAGACCCATTGACAAAGAAACTTGTCAAAAAGCATGTGTTAATGGGATGTTACGGTATTGGAATAAGTAGAATCATTGCTAGCATTGCTGAAATTAATAGAGATGACAAGGGCTTTATCTGGCCACAAATTATCAGTCCTTGGACATCCACAATCATTGAATCAAACACCTTGACCGAAGACCCGTCTGATATCTATGAATCGTTGGATATTCAAAATATTGACTATAAGGTTGACGATAGAAAAAATGTTAACATGGGCAAAAAGATTAAACACTCCAATATGATTGGTATACCCTTAGTTGTTATTTTGGGAAAGAGCCTTCCGTTGGTGGAAGTGGAGGTAAGAGGTAAGAGATATTCCAAAGATTTAGCTTGGGTAAAGCTTCACAAAGAGAACAAAGAGAAGTTTCAATGGAGTGTTATCGAAGGGCCAGAATTCGAAAAACACATTGTACATAAGGATCACCTTGCTGAAGTGATCGAAGTATTACTTCAAGACATGTAAATAGCCAGAATTTAGCGTATATGTATTATACATTTGAGATTAAAATATTGTTCCTATATCGCCTTTAAGAGGAAAGCTTACCTGTGACCTTAGCAAAAACATGCAAGATGATCACGGAGAAAATGAATCCGACAGCTAAAAATAAAACAACCAATGGGTCAACTCTCAAACCTTGGGCTTCATCAGTGAACAATTTTAACATAGTAGCAGATGAACCACCAGCACCTGCAGATCTAGTTGAAACTGGGTTAGCATTAGAAGCTTGTGCCTTTTTGTCGGCGGCAACTTTTCTTTTGGCGGCGCTTCTCAAGCCACCTGGGGCAACTGAAGATGATGATGATGACTATTCTGTTAGTAATTGCTAAATAGATGATTAAAACAGATTGTAGAAGTTAAGATCCAGATGTGGGCATCGAATGATTAGGCCACAATTAGATTTATGCATGGTGAAATAAGTGACCATGAAATGCGTATCTCGAATTATAACCAACGGTTATCTCAACTCTTGCGCTATCTAATTTCTTCGAATACATACCATGATCTCTAATGTAGAATACTTGTCAACTACTTGGACGATAATATTTCGCACTTTTCGCCCATGGCTTTGTGTAATTATTCACGATTCCAAAAATTTTCACCAAGGTGCGCAGCATTCATCCAAAGAAGAACAAAAAATTTTTTCCCACTGCAATACTCAACCTTTGGGTTTTTAGACATACAACAAGTTTAATTACACAAGTTTCTTTCATTTGATACATTATAGCTCTAATTTAATTAACGCTGTAACAGTATCTTTTGCCAGTTCTCCAGACTTATAAAAATTGACATCCGGATCGACTATTCATTAAATCTTTAATTTTAGTGATTTTCTAAATCAATTTGAAATAAAAGTTTTCCAAAGAAATCACATTACCTCAGTGTTGTCAACAAACGTCTACCAGATAGATCACGCCTGAGATATAATATTGTACACCTGTGGAACTTTGTCGTCTTTCTCCTTTATTGTATTCAGTAAACCACCAAATAACCTTGAAAATGGATTTAAGAAATTTGGCCCCTACACCAAATCAGTTAGACATACAGCGCAGAACTTCATTGAGTTCCTTGTCCTCAACTTCTGGTTATGCTTCCTCATACGGAGGTGCTAACGGTAATGCCAACACAAATGTCAACGGAAATAGCTCTAGAGCCAACACCAAGACCATGAACTTAAATATTAATGAGTATACTCAAGCTCCCACCAACGTTACTAATGCTTGGATCGGTGGTGAGAATGGGTTGAATGATGTCGCCCCATGGGTTGAACAACAAAAACAACAACACTCCAAGGTCGGATCGTTAGACTTAGACAAGGATAAAGCCAGAGATTCAAAGGCCCATGCTCAAGATAGATCAAACCAATCTAGTAACTCAAGAGCAGGAACTATCATTCCTTCCAGGGACCCTAGCTCCAGTGGTAATGAATCTATGACCAAGGCTGTGCACAAGGATGACGCTTCTTTGGATAGCGATGATGACCATGATGATGATTTAATACCAACTGCCATCGTAATCAAGAACATCCCTTTTGCTATCAAGAAAGAGCAATTGTTGGACGTTATGACCAAGTTGAACTTGCCTTTACCATATGCTTTCAACTATCATTTTGATAATGGCGTTTTTAGAGGTTTGGCTTTTGCCAATTTTACTTCTACTGATGAAACCTCATTAGTAGTTGGGCAATTGAACGGCAGAGAAATTGGCGGAAGAAAGTTAAGAGTCGAGTACAAGAAGATGTTGCCAGCTCAAGAAAGGGAGAGAATCGAAAGAGAGAAAAGAGAGAAAAGAGGTCAATTAGAAGAACAACATAGATCAACTTCCAATGCCTCTTTGGCATCTTTGATGTCTGCAGCATCCACTACTGCTGCTACCAAGAACTTGAGTGTCAATGGTGGATCTTCCCAGCCGGAAAGATTGTTTTTGAGTTTCCCAACTGCTAGTAACTCCGGCTTATCTTCTCCTTTACCTTCTGATTTGAACTTCAATGATATCGAAGTATTAGAATTGTACACCCAATTGGTTGTTTTCAAGGATGATACCTCCAAGAGTACTTTAGAATTGGCCTACCCTCCAAACTTGAACATGCACCAAAGAAAACTCTTATCAAGTTTGTGTGTTTGGTTAAATTTGTTGGAATTGTACGACAATGGTTTAATTATCATTAGAAGGAAGCCAGGTCAAACATTCAAGGTCCTTAGCTCCGGAAATACTGTTGCACAAGAACCAAGCGCCCCTACTAACCCTTCATCTTCAATGATTAACTTGCAACAGCTTAACCAGAGTAGCGGTATTCCTTCAATGGATGTCAACAATTCATTGCATGGTTCCAACCACTCCCACCCAGAATTGTTAAGATCCCATTCTCAATCCGCTTTACCAATTCCTAGAATGAGACAACAGTCTTCCACTCCTATTCAACCTCAATTCCCTCAATACTCAGGCAATAATAGTGGGAGCAACTCATCTAAGGGATTGTATCAAGGTATCCAGCCATTTGGTTTCATGCCATCTAATCAAGGCAACTTGTTGCCAAACCAATTGAACTCCAATTCCTTTAGCCCTTCAACAAGTGCTGCAGCAATCTTGAGAAACGGCTCTAATTCAGGTAGACCAGGCTATGGTGATATCAGGTCTACCCCTCCATTAAATAATTCTTTTGTTGCAGAATCACCTACTCCAACTCCTCAACAAGCTCATTCAAGCTTGTTCCAATCAGGCGGTGGTTCAACTCCAACTCCTTCAGTTTCAAACAATCAAACTAATCCTCATCATACCGGATCTGTAGGAAGCTATGGAAATAATGGAAGTACCAACGCAAGCACTTCTTCTGGGCCATCTACTATCACCCCGGCTTCTAATGGGGGATCATCCGGTGGTGCTAATGGCAACAGCCAACCTTCGACACCTTTACAAACCCATGATATTAACTCCAGATTTGCACCATTTGGCCAACATGCTCAAGCTTCTGGGAGTTTATCTTCTTTACCAACTGGATCCCTCGCCACTCGTCATTCCGATGAACTTAATGACTTAAATGGAAAATTCAACTCAATTCACCTCAACTACGATGCCTCAGCTTCTGGACCCTCAACCAGTTCTGGAATCTGGGGACCAAAGTAATCGTCAAGTAATGATATTGAAACAGAATATCCCTAATTGCATCACCAAATTACGCCTGAAACTAAGTTGATCATGGTAAATGCCAAACTTTTACCAATATTCTACTAATGTATAATGATTATGTGTGATGATTACGATAATTATGATATGTATACAACACGAATCCCCATGAATATTTGCCTATGAAAAACTAATGAAGATAATGTGCTTTTATAGATCGTTATATATCTAAAATTGTTTATGTACCTAAATATATTCTATTTATTAAGTTCTTTCGGCACGCAGTTTTCTTACAGGTAGGGTATTAAATAGAGTCAATTGTATTTCTGTGCTGATTAAGTTGATCATCTTTTTATCCATTTTATACGTACCTTCTCAGTAATGCAATACAATTTGAATTGTATTTTTACTGATATAATTATGTTTAAACTGACTATGCAGCATTTTGTGTGAGTCTAATCTAAATAGTTACACATTTATTGCTATTTAAACATGAGATAATTTCAGTCTCCAATTTGATTTAGCGTTGCGAAACAAATCCATTTATCCTTCCTTAGGACTCCAATCTTTGACCAAAATTGAAAAATACAACGTTCTGTTTTCACTTCGGCCTCTTGAATATTGGATTTTTGGCTTCACGAATCTCCAGTCATTATACCGTGTTAGTTGTTCCTACTATTTCAACTACTCTTTGATTTGTCACATTTACTATTTACTTATTTTTTCGAGTATCTGTGGAGGTTATTTGAGATAATTAAAAACCCCTTGCTCTTTGTTGCCATTTTACACCCTCCAATCCTGTCCTTTATCGCCTATAAAACATCTTCCATATCTCTTCAGTTGGCATGAGTCCATACTAAGGTCACAGGGAAGTTCCCCGGTGTTAAAGCAATACGAAGCCAAAGTGTCCCGTTAGGCGAGGTGCATAGGATTCAATGCATTCTGAAAAAAGAAATAATGGGCGATATCTTCTCACAGTAAAATTTTTTATATCAGCTTTTAAAGGCAAAAAATTGATACATTTCTTCAATAGCATTGATTTAAGATTTTAAAACTATTCCCGTTAATTTCCCTTTTAACACACTTGAATAGATAAACCCCCTTATTGTCTTCGAAGGGTTCACTTTTTGTGGTTTGTTTATTAACTTATCAACAATTGTACTAGTCCTTTTCATAAGGAAACGTCCAATCCCCAACATCAAGTTATCACCAATTTTTTCAGGGTGATTTCTTACTTATAAAACCACGACCCAGTTCATATAGCCCATTTTTAACCGGGTTTACGCGACGATAACGTACAACTTAATAAATTATTGAATTATGGGGCAGATACTTTCCCAACCAGTTACAGAGAAACACTCCGAGGAATCTCAAGACTCTTATGCATCTTTTGGTCTCTCTTGTATGCAAGGGTGGAGAATTAATATGGAGGATGCCCATGCTACCATATTAGATATGCAAGAAGTCGACGAATATGAACTAGATGATGAATTTGACGACGGAGAGAGTGAATCAAAAAAATCTAAACACAAAACTTCTGAAACTAAAAAGCAAGCGACTGACGACCACGTTAGTTTTTTCGGTGTTTATGATGGCCATGGAGGTGAAAAAGCTGCAATCTTCACCGGTGAACATTTACATGAAATAATCAAAGCCACAGATGCTTACAAGAATAATGATTATGTGAATGCTTTAAAAGATGGTTTCTTGAACTGTGATCAAGCCATATTAAGGGATTATAATATGAGGGATGATGACAGTGGATGTGCTACTACTTCTGTGATTATGACCACTTCTTCTATTTACTGTGGTAACGCTGGTGATTCTAGAACCGTTATGTCTATTGATGGATTTGCCAAAGCCTTATCTTATGACCATAAACCTTCCAATGAGGGAGAAAAGACTAGAATCTGTTCTGCTGGTGGTTATGTTGATATGGGAAGAGTGAATGGTAACTTGGCATTATCTAGAGGTATTGGTGATTTTGAATTCAAAAAGAATCCCGACTTACCCGCTGAAGAACAGATTGTAACGTGTTATCCAGATGTCATTCAACACAATATTAATCTCGAACATGATGAGTTTGTAATTTTAGCCTGTGATGGTATTTGGGACTGTTTAACCTCTCAGAATGCTGTTGAGTGTGTGAGAAGAGGTATATATGAGAGAAAGCCATTAACCACTATCTGTGAAGAAATGATGGAGTTATGTTGTGCTCCAACAAGTGATGGATCAGGTATTGGTTGTGATAACATGTCCATAGTTATTGTTGCATTATTAGATCACACGAAGAATGAAACTTTGGATCAGTGGTATGACAGAGTCATTGAAAAGATTGAAATCACCTTATCCGATAAGGTTGATGAGAAAACTAAAGCTAAATATGGTCCTATTTCAAGCCCCTATGACGAAATCTATAAGAGTCTTTATGGCCAGTATTATGAGATTGGTAAACAAGCTCAAAATGCTAATGCCAGGAATGGGGCTGGAGCCGGAGGACCAAGTGGCTTGGGGGGTTATTCTATGTTTGGCGGCTTAGCAGGCTTACGTGGAAATCAACCCGGATTCAATGACGACGATGAAATCAATGACAATGAAATCGATGATGACAAAAATGCTAGTGGTGAACTTGATGATTTATCTGCTAACGGAGCTATTTCATTGCAAAAATTGTTAGCATCTAATGCTATCACTAACGAGAATGGTGTTATTTATTTAGATACTAGTTCTGCTCAATCTTTATTGGCCCATTTGGGAACGCCTGGTGCTGAAGATGTTAATTTTGAAGATGTTGAAGAAGACAATGGTGTTCATGATAAACATATAGAAGAAGACGTCGAAGATGACGATCAAACCACTGAAATCAGCGAGAAAAAATGATTCAGTTCGACTAATGATTTAAACTGATGACATCCTATTAATTTGCAAAAAGATTTATCTTTTTCTTTAATGATCAATTCAATTTACTAGCTTCAATCTTCATTTTAATTACTATCTTTATATATTAAATATATCTGTAATATTTGACTTGTTAAAAATTTCGTGTACTTAATCAGAACGCGACTTTGTCTTTAGTGTGTGTTTACGTTGATACCCGTCATAATGCCTCCACGTAAACGGGATTATTTAGAGGAACTACGAATCCCTGATAATCGAATATTCGAAAACATAGGCAATGGCGAGAGCCTAGCGAGATCAAAAAGAAGAAAAGCCCTGTTTAATTACTCCCTTAGTCATCAATTTCCCTCGCTTGACCTACTCACAGATGAAAAATTACCAAGCGCTCGGAGTAATGCCACCCCCAAATTAAAGATAATCTCCGATACAAATGGGTCGGTACTTGGCACTCAACAAGATTCAAACCCTTATAGTGCTTCATACGTGCGACGGGGATCTAAAGTAATTGTTTCAATTCGATTTTCAGAAAAATTTAAGAGTATTTTCAAGAAACCTGATCCCCAGTTTGATAACAAAGATTTGCCATATAAAGGCATCATTCCATATCCAGATTGCATAATTAATGACACAGATCCTACAAAATACGACAGAGGCATCTTTGAGAAGTTTCAAAAGGAGGGTGAAGAGCTAAAGAGGATTGAGTATTTTAGCCAAGACATGCCTCGTGAAAAGCATAGCTATATGACTTCACAAATTAACATGATTCGATTTCGAGAGTACAATATTGAAACATGGTATAAATCCCCTTACCCTGAAGAATTCTCACAATGCCAGATTCTTTATATCTGTGAATATTGTTTAAAGTATATGAGCTCACCGTGCTCATATGAGCGACATCAAACTAAGAATTGCAACCAGTCCGATAAGCATCCACCAGGGACGGAAATCTATAGAGACGAAGACCGAAAAGTGGCGATATGGGAAGTAGATGGGAGGAAGAATATCAGCTACTGTCAAAACCTTTGTCTCCTAGCTAAGCTCTTTCTTAATTCTAAGACACTTTACTATGACGTTGAACCTTTCGTGTTTTATATATTGACAGAATTGGACGATAATGACCCTTCAGCTTACCACTTTGTCGGTTACTTTTCCAAAGAAAAGCTTAACGCATCTGATTACAATGTTTCCTGTATTCTAACCTTACCTATATATCAGAGGAAAGGGTATGGGAATCTATTGATTGATTTCAGCTACTTACTAAGTAGAAATGAGTTCAAGTTTGGAACCCCAGAAAAGCCTTTGAGTGACTTGGGACTATTGAGTTATAGGAACTATTGGAAAGTTTCAATGGCCTACAGACTTAAGGAATTATATGAAAGGTATATCGTCACGAGAGACAAATCTACAAGTGAAAGATTGAAGCTCTCTATCGACAACCTAGCAAAGCTTAGCGGGATGACTCCATCAGATGTTGTGGTGGGCTTGGAACAGTTGGACGCTCTTGTACGAAATACTGTGTCCAACTCATTTGGTATCTTCTTAGATTTGGACAAAATTCAATCTGTGATTGACAAGTTCGAACAAAAAAAATACGTCAAGCTAGACAGTACCAAATTGCTATGGAAGCCTATGCTTTTCGGGCCTTCTGGAGGTATCAATTCAACTCCTGTCGTGATACAGAATCAAAATCAACCATACGATCCACTGGCTTCTAGTGGCCCTCCACAAAACAGCATCACATTATTATCTTCCTTCCTCAAAGATGATATCGATAACCCATACACATTTGTAGAAGAATCCTTCAAGGAAATCGAAGTCACAAGAGAGGTGGGAAGACAAGCTTCAATCGAAGACGATGATATCGACAATTATGTAGTGTGCTCCCCAGGGTTTAAGACCAAAACATTCACCCAATTACAGGGATCTACTTTGAAAATCAAAAGCAAGGTTAATGCCGATGTACCCGATGACGATTTTCTTGAAGAGCTAGAACAAGTCAGTGTAGATGGCTCGGACTTCGAAGAGTTCATTGATGAAGTTGAGGGATACGAAGATGAAGAAGATAATGGGGACGAGGAGGATGTTGAGTATAGCGAAGATGATGGAGGAGAAGTTGACGATGAAAGTGGTGAAGATGAAGATGAAATCGTAGAGCCGGAGGATGAAGCTGAGGAAAACATTGAAAAGTCGAGTGAAAATAACGATGAGGAGCAACAGATGAGCGAAAATGGTCACCAATCAGACAGAGCTGATAATGCCACTGTGGACAGGCTTAGGAATCAGGCTATTGGATATAAAGAACGCACAGACTCAAATCTTTCTCGAAAAATACCTAGGAACATCTTGCAAGGGCTATCACCTGTGATCGATGAAAGAGATGACACTTTGCGTAACGGTAATAGCCGACTCAGATCAAGCCGAAGAAACAGGGAAATCCAATCGCCAGCCAAAGACCTGCCCAATGTTAAACGCGTAACCAGATCTTCTGAGGCCCGTCATATTCTTCCGAAAACTGACTCTTCAAAATTTCGGACATCAGTAGATCCCAATCCTCCACTTCGGGCTAGTAAGAGGCTATCTCACAAATTTTGAAATGAAATGCATATAATCTCTATCCATGTACTATAAGTTTATGAAGATTTAATTCCAAATATTTTGCATGTGTTTTCGTAGATGGAATCTAAGAAATCCTCTGCCTCTTTGTCTTTTAGTCCGTGTAACCCACACATTATTTCAGCCACTAAACCGATGAATACAGGCTCATTTCTCGACTTCACGAGCGGTGGTTTAAGCGCATGGTTTCCGATCAACTCACCTTCGTTTGTTTCTGATTTGAGTGTTTTTACGGCATCGAGATGCTTTTGGTAGTTTTCCTTTTTGATTGAAGGAAATGGCAAAAAGTCGTCGAACTTGACTAACGGCTGTTTTCTGGGCTGTGGCTTTTTCTTTTTGCCTTGTATTTCAAGTTTTTCTAACGATTTCTCTATTGGTGGGTCCCCAGACTGGGTTTCAGGGGTTGAAATTTCTGGGTAAAATTGATTAGGATAAGCTGTTAAGTACTTGTAGCCTGCATGACTTTTCCTAATTTCACACCAGGGTGCATCTGTTTCAATCATAAGTCTATCTTTGGGTACTTTTCTTGCCACATCTAAGTTCTCTTCTGTCTTCAAAGAACATCCATTGATTCCAATGTAAAAACCCAATTCCAAGAGTTTTGAAAGTTCATGTTCTGTGCCAGTAAATGAGTGCACAACACCATTTCCCTTCCTGATTAAACCACTGTCAATGAACGGTTTTATTATATCAACAAAGTCATCGCAAGCATTTCTCATATGTAAGAAAAGTGGTAAGTTAAGATGATTCAAAGAAGCTATTACCTCAAGCTGCTTTTTAAACATGGTTATCTGTTGGTTTTTAGTTGAATAGTGAAGTCTATCATAATCTAGGCCAATCTCACCAAAAGCTTTAACACTTCCTTTTTCGAATCCTGTTTGGACTAATTCCTTTAGTATCTTGAGCTTGTTATCACTATCAGGTGCTAGATCTTCACTATAAGAATCTCCAACTTTGGTGAAAAACTCTTCTGCAACAGTACACGGATGGACCCCTACAGTGGAATAAAACCCACTAGAGAATTTCTCACATAATTCAATATGTTCTGAGCTTTCTTTTATGGTGGATGCTGTAACCAAAATGTTTGTGACATTGAAGGTATGGGCTCTTTCTATAACTTGGTCTAAATCTGGTGGGTGCTTTGGAGTGCTAGAATGGTTGTATAAACCTTGAAACATGGAATCAGACAAATTCACTCCTATGTCAAAATATCTGGGCCTCCAGGGTGTGCTTGAAGTCATTGTTGGTATGTATCTTGAGGATATAATTCGAGAAAGGACCTTAGTCGAACATTTCATCTGTGCGAAGATGCAAAAAAGTATTGATTCTATATCGACTATTGATGACAGACGAGTTGGATAAACTTCTTTCAGTGACAGAGAAGGCATCACTCCGTGACCAGGAAATCACAAGAATCTTACTGTCCCATGAGCAAGATTATTTTTATATCCTTGAGATCAATCCATTAGAAGACTCGGATAACCTCGAGTCAATAGTGAAAAGGGCGTTTAGAAAGAAATCCGTCTTGATTCATCCAGATAAGACTGATAATAAGAATTCACCTCTAGCATTTGAAAGGCTTCAAGAGGCGAACAAAGTCCTCATCGATAAAGACGAAACCTATAAGGCTGATCGACAAAAGTTGATAGATATATATCACCATGTTGCAAGTAAAGTTACCGAATTGGAAAAAATTCGTGAAGAAGTGGGTCTCATATTGGTCGAAGAATCGAAGCAAGACAGGCTCGAGGAGATGAAAAGGAAGCAAGAGGAAGACGAAGAGCTTGATAGGTTGAAACAGAGAAAGAAAGATTTTGAAGATCAACGAAATTTTGCATCTAAATGGGAAGACCTGAGGGAGTCAAGAGTGGCTAATTGGAGGCAATTCGTGGGTAAAGTTGAAAAGAAAAAAAAAACAAAAAAGAAGAAGGTTCTTGCCTGAATAGTCAAATATCTGAGTTAAGGATCTGTAAATTAGCGTTCATCAGGTATCCCATATTGTACTACGCGAATCTAATTTTCCAATTTAGAGTACGATGAATCAGTCATTGTTAAGAATACTTTCCATAGGAGCACTTTCGTTTGTGACCGGTATCCTTACCGAAAAATTATTTTTGAGAGGATTACAGCACAGGCCAAGAAGAAAGCAGTTACGTCCGAGAAATACCCAATCTGAAACTCTGGAACAAGAAAGTGAAGAAGAAAGTGACGATGAGGGTATAGATATCGATTCAACGGACTTGAATCAAATAGGCGGAGAGACCAGAATGACCTTGGTCGTACGTCAAGACTTGAAGATGGGTAAAGGTAAAGCTGCAGCTCAATGTTCTCATGCTACACTTGCATTATATAAGAAAATGAGTAATCCTTCATCACCTGCTTATAACCCCGAAATGCTTCAACGTTGGGAGTATATCAACGGGCAAGCAAAGATAACCCTTCAAGTTCCTGACATGGAGGGCATGGACATTTTGTTTTCCCAGGCCATAGCTCTTGGGGTTAACTGTTATATTGTTCACGATGCTGGTAGAACTCAGATCGCTGCTGGATCTGCTACCGTCTTGGGGCTTGGTCCAGCACCAAAGGCAGTGTTGGATCAAATTACAGGGGATTTGAAATTATACTAGACAAAGTTGGTGTTTATAATATACAGTATATAATAGAAATAAATATAATTACAAATGTATCCAACCGGACCAAAAATGAATCGTTAATTGTTAACGGTCAAAGGATTGACGACTGAACTAGTCCGTCTTTTAAGACCCCGTCTATGAGCCTGAGGTATATCGTCAACATCCACTAAAACTTCATCGTCGTCATCATCCTCCGTTACAACACCTATGTCACTCATATAGAAGTCTTCTGCATCGTCCAAACCGATCGAGGACTGTCTCCTTCTTCTTTCCCTAGCCACACTTGACCTGGTTCCATTCCTCAACTTCTCCAAATAATCTATACGAGCCCATATCTCACCCTCGGTACGCTGTGGTAACAATATTGATAATTCAGCAAAAGATAGTTCCCTATTTCTTCTGTTGATGAGTAACTCATCTTCTTCCATGGTCCATGGTAGTTTAATTGCAGCTTCTTTGTTCTCGACCTTCTTCTCTTTCTTGACATCTCGGTTATCTGCCTTTCTATTCCTTGCATGTTTCTTTAGATTCTTTAATTCTTCATCCTTTTTTTCCTGTAAAGGTATCACCACCGACCCTGAGCGTGAAAAGTATCCCGAAGTATTCCCTAATCCTACAACGCTACCATTCCTCAAACTGGGAACTGTGGTGGAATGTGAGATACTTGAGTTACGAGATGGCCCACTTATCAGTCCATTTGACCCAAAGATGATTGGCAAATGAGCCAACGCAGTGCTTGTTTGTTGGTGATGGGGAATATTCATCGATTTGGATGGTAACGAAGAAATACTATCTCTTGAAGACGAAATCGAATTTCTTTCGTCACTGCCTTTAACTATCTGTATGATAGAGTTATTATGGGGAGCATGTGTCCCCGATACAGCCCTTGTACCTGTTGATGAAGACGGTCCAGAAGTTGAATTTCGAGGTGTCATCCCTGGTGCCGGCGTTGGGTGTGGCTGGTGATGAGGTAAATTCATCGTAGGGTCAACAGATATCTCGGCATAGTAACCTCCGCCTTCAGTGGGAACAACACCGTGCTGTCCAGGGTCCAATGAGAATTCAGTGGAAGGTGAATGTTCATAATTACTCGTAGTTTGGGGAGGAACTGCTGGTGAATTGTGGTCGTTGGAAGCAGGTGAATTAATGGACGCCGGCAAAGGGGAAGAAATACCAGAAGAATTGTTCGATAATGCATTCAAGCCAGCAAGTGCATTTCCCACATTATTATCATAACTGGTGAATGTGGAGGTATTGATCGGGGAATAAGCTCCAGGAAATCCAGTACCGGAGTGACCGCTGGCCTTCGTATTGGGGAAGGCGTACTTCTTTTGTTTTTTGGGGGCAGGCTCAGTTGCAGGGGGTTTGTTGAAACTTTCTGAAGACCCCAATGCAGGAGCCGACTTAGGAGGATTCTTTAAATTACCCAGTTTTAATCTTCTCCACCTAAACTGGCAAGCATTAGGGGTTCTATTTTGGAAGTTGCTTGCGATAGCTTTCCAACCTAGCTTCTGTTGATCTTTCAAATGCATCAAAAGAATGTCGTCCTCTGGATCCCATGATGTAGGGGTCCTGGATAGATTTTTACTGTCTGGAGATCCACTGTCTGTCACTTTGACTTCACTAGACCCGCTCATGATTAGGTGTTCTTTCCTTGATCGTTGAATAAATTCAGTAAGTATAATTTAGGTAGCTGGTATTGCTGCCTTGATAAGCTAAGTATTTATACAGCCAAATGCCGTTATCAGCTAAAAAATTGTGTTTATGCCAGAACGAGTTCAAGCCTTTGTGGTACCCACTTGGTGATGATCATCGTCCTCTCGACGCTCGCACTTGAGGATGTGCCCGATTAATCTGAAATGTCATGTGACTGCGAATAAGTAAAATTGATAATCTGGATTTTAGTCCTTAATGTAGAGCCATGTATACGGAATTCGACTCCAGGTTGAGCCTGATATCACGTTTGAGTTTGAGAGCACTGGTTGTAGGCTTTGAGTATCTTTAAGTTATGATCCTGTCCAAATTCAAGACTAAAACACAGCAAATGGAGGAAAAAGGACAATTAAGAGCTAGCATAAATTGGTATATGTCTTGATGGATCAATTAGTTCTCTGCACACTACTTCAAACACCCCGGTGTGTTGTAATGTAAGACATATCTGTGAGTCGTGCCTGCGGCAATATCACATTGTTGATAACATGTTGTGTCGCAGAATTAAATACTCCCTTAATGACGGAATGCTCTGGCTGGTCCATAGTGTCCAATGTTTTTAGCACAATATCAATGATCAGTTGGGTTTGTGCTCAACTGCCCCAAATTTACACCAATTATCAAAACAAATCTGCTGAAGGAATCTCTCCGTCGTTCCTTTTACTATGGTTTCTAGGCGATTTCTTGAGTTTCACGAGCTGTTTACTAAATGACGCAGTGTTGGTTTTCCAAATATATTTGAGCCTTTTCTTCATATGTAACGATGTAGCGTTGTGCTTCCAGTACTATTATTATAATAGTGTTTATCCCAAGAAACATGGCTCCACTTACACACCAATAGAAGCGAGCCAACTGAATGAAAATAGAGCTTTTGACTCCAACATTCCCGAGGTATATTCAGAAGCAAATGAGGTACACAATAGGACAATAGTACATCCACACAATGGACCTACTTTCAGAGAAAGCGACTCGGTCTTGCAATCTGGTTACCCAAATAGTGAATCAACAACTAGCTACGTTAAGAAAGGTATAGTGGCCGCTAACTTACTAGCAGTATCGAACTCCTTACCTGTTGTATCCTACAACTATCAACGCGAAACCCGGGAGTCTTCAAGATCTATTGAAGACCTCGGACTATTCCTTGCTTGGTGTTGTACATGTGTATACATGGCTTCAAGATGTCCTCAGCTATGGAAGAATTATAAAAGAAAATCTGTGGATGGTATAAACTCACTTTTATTCGGTGCGGCTTTGGCTGGTAACCTAGGATACACCTTTTCAATCATAACAAGCTGTGAGTTCCTTTATGGAGACGCTAAAGGTGCTTTCTTTATGAAGGAATTACCTTACATACTAGGTAGCGCTGGTACTTGCATTTTTGACGTTCTCTACTTTTATCAGCGTCATATATACAGAGAGGCTGGTAAGTACACAAGTAGAATAGGCATGACAACTTGGGACTCAAATGAGGAAGAAGATACTTCGTTCCTTATATAATTCAAATACACAATCAATACATTTTTTTGCAACCTCACAAACCGAGTCGCGATTTGGTGAAAAGTTTTATTTTATTGCAACCTTGATACCTCCAGTAAGACAATGGTTACGGCCAACCTACGGCCACGTATTGCATTGCTTCTGATACATCGGCAACCGGTACGCAATATTTCCACTACACGAATACATTTCAAAGCCTCCCTTGCGTTACCTCTACTTCCAAGGCTAGGAAAGAACATATTCACAAGAAACTCGGATATTGAACCACCTAGACATGAGGTGGCAGATAGTCATCCTTTATTCACCATGACGAAGACAGAAATCCTTGATCTCAGTGGTAGAGCTTATCATAGTTTGTTGGAAATTCCCATAGGTAAACTCGAAAACTCTTACGGGTTTTGTCAAAATGTTGTGGATATCATAAATGAAAAGCTACTTATAGATCACAAGCTTATTGCCTCGATCTTTAACGATATTCCTGATTCTTCCATGAAATCTATGATAATTACTTCGTTGAAAAGAAAGTGCATGGGCAATAAATTGAAGTTATCGTTTGTTGAGCTTCTTGAAGATGTTAAATCCGACAATTTCAGGAATTCATTTCTTTACATGGTGGAAACAATAATAGACATGAAGGAGGAAGAGAAGGGGCAAATCTTGCTCAGTTACCTCCGTAACTTGGCGTTTTTGAATATCGTTAATGAGGAGCCTATCGTGTTAGCGTCGGATTTGTTTAAGAGAATAACATCAAGCATACCCCCGGACAGGATGGGGGAATTTTACAGTTATTTGCTCAATATCAATATCAAATCTCAAGATGAACAACCCCTTAATGAAATACAAAATAAATTGGAAAAAAGTAATGAACTAGATAAGTACTTGTTAAGAACAGGGGAGATTGATGCTAAATGGCACGATACTGTTAAACCTATGGATAACGAGAAGCTCAAAATCAAGATGCTTCATTTTTTGTCCTTTGAGTCGCTTGGACGTTTCCTCTTCTCGGCAATCAAGAAGAAGGATATAGCTGATTCTAATATGTATTTAGAGCTATTGGTATCGAAATTTGAGCTGGATTGTGCTGCAATCGAAGATAGTGTTTTTGTGCTTGAGAACATTGATGAGATTATATCAAATAAAACTCAGTATGTTTTGAAGCTAGTAATGATTCATTTGATGACTTTTAAAGGTTGTGAATCTTCTATATCCGTTCTACGGTTCATTAACAAGAATAAACTCGAGGTCAAGTTCGAGTTGATAGCTTCAATGTTGAACATGTTATTGGAGCAGGGATATGTTGAGGAGGCCTCGCTTCTTGTTAATCACGTAGACCCCCAAGCTTTATCCCGATTTGAAAAGAACGTGCTCGTCAAACAGGTATTCAGATTAATGGCGATCAAGTATCAGGAGTCGCCTGACTTACTTCTTGGGTATGCAACAGCTCTTTTCAAGATCCCAGGAAGCGATGATTCCATTAGTGATTTGTTGAACAAATTGAAACTCTTGGGAGTTGTCGTAGGGCCCGGGAAACCGGAAGTGCTCAATAGTTATAAGATAAAACCGGTGTCTATTGATAAAAGGTTAACAGCAATACCTTTTGGTCATAATCATTTGCTTCAGATATATTCAAGTGTCCTAAGCTCTATGTGTAAAAACGGGGTTGATCATGATGCTTTAAAAGAATTGTTTGATAGCTACTTGGATTTGGTAAAAGATTCACCCTACCTGTTCATACAAACGAAGCAACTCGACGACGGCATATTAAAGACATTTTTGAATTTCATGATGAAAAAGAACCCAAAAGCGATTGGAATGGACTTGATAAGGGACAGACCAAACTACGAAATCTCCAAAGCTATTTTTACGAACTTCTATGAGGTACTCGATTCAAAGAATTCAAAATTATCGATATACCCCTTGGAGTTAATGATCTATTCCAGTTTACTGCATCACGATGATGTTGCATTTGCAACTGAGCTATTCAGAATAGGAAGGTCCTATGATCTACCTTTGACCATTCATCAAATTTCACCATTCATATTGTACCACTACCAACGTGGTGAATACAAAAGAGCAGAATCTTTCTACAACTTGATGATATCGCAAGGTGTAATAGCTAAATCAAATTCAATGAAAGCCATATTCAAGATCGCCAGAGAACTACAGTGGAATGTGAAAGGATTTGTTTACCGTAAGAATAACATCAAGAAGAATCATGCCAAGCGGGATGCAACAGTTTCGCTACATGAAAAGGGAGCTCTGTTTTTAGGGCACAACATGGATGGGGTGGATGATCCAGGGGACGACTATTCAGGTTCATTCAAAGAAAATCTCATTGCTTCACTCCAGAATAATGAACATGTCCCCCATAAACGGAAGAAGAAGAATCATAAAAAACAAATGTCAAAACCACTCCACTAGGTATCTGATTGTCATCACTCATGTATATTAGTCTGTAAATAAATGTTACAAATCTCAATGTTTTTATTAGTACCGAATTGGGACAACTAAGTGATAATATAAACAAAAAAATATGTGAGTGAGAATCCTCGTGACTGAAGACCTGGGTAAACTTTACCTTCAATACACTTCTATTGTACCTTCCCTAAGATCATTATCTCTTGATACCCCCATATTTGCTGATTTGCGTCAACCAATTAAGACATGACTGATGTGCAGACTCCTTCTAGAATAGTTGGAACTCCATCCACAAGCAAATATGCCAACATCCTCGATAAAGAGGATATGGATGTGACTTTCACCAACACAGAGTGTGGTTACAACAATGGACAGTTGGACATAATAGCAGCAAATGTCAACCAAACCATAAAAGAATTAAACATAATTTACAAACAAATAGGGTACACTAACGAAGACATATCCAATAAGAAATCACAAATATTCAACGTATTGAAAGATGCAATCAATAATTTCACTGAAAACGTCAAGCGTGAACGAAACAATATCGAAAATGAATGTGCATGGCTAAGACAACAAATAAGGATAATACTTGCGATGATTAATGACAGTAATGGATCAAAGACTTTGTCTGATATGAACAGAGGTATTCTCAACAATGACATGACACTATATGAGCAAGGATATAAGAGGGAGGTGGAAAGGAAACTTTCAAGTTTGAAGAACAGTAAAGAAAACTTCTATGAGGATTCCCCCTTCAACATCACTGATAACACAAGCAATATAATGGAAGATATATCAATGGAGAAACGGACTGAAGAATTGTTGGATAGTGTCCCCGAATTATCCCTCCTCAAACAAAGAAAGGAACTAAATTCAATTTTCCTTGACACCTTGAAACACTTTAATAAATCCTTCAAAAAATTTAACTCCATTAATCTTGCATTGCATGATTTCCATGAAACTATTGGTGAAATCGAAACCCATTCTATTGACTTGAAACTTCAAGATATACTTTCGAGTAGAACAGATGCAGAATTACACAAAGAACTACTAGATCTGTTCGAGGCCACTTCAAGACTCTTGAAACTATCTGACCTGAAAACGAAATCGTTCAATAGCTTCAAGAATTCATCAAAGCCAGACGTGCTATACGTGCTTCCAAGTCCGAAAAAGGCCAAGGCTCTGTCCTCTTCCGCAGAGGAGCTAACCTCATCTAGACCTGAATCGTCCATTGATACTGATGACTTGATGAACAAATTAAGAGAAATAAATTACAATATTGTTAAATCCATACGATCACTCAAGATCACAAAGATAACACCCGAACTTATATCGGAATTGAATAAAGTCGTGTCATCCTATAATCTTGAATTTGATGAAAGAGTGAAGTTGATGAAATCTTTAATCGGTAAGGCGTTTGAATTGATAGATCTACTCGAATATAGTGATGAACAGGTCTTGAATTTGCAAAGACAGTACAATGAAAGGGAAAAAGAAAAGAGTAACGAATCACTCAATGATACGTATTTGGATATCGAAACATTGAATTTTATTCAACTTAATCCCTCCCAGTTCGGACTAACTCAAAATCATATAAAGTACATGGAATCCTTCACTAACTTACTTGAAAAAGTGAAAGAAAACAAGCAGAAAAAATGGGAAAATTATATGGGCTATTGTGAGAAGCTTTGGGATAGACTACAAGAAAATGCCCTGTATGTGGAGGCCTTTGTTTCATCCAATAATAACTTGAGTGATGTTTCGATGTCTAACTTGAAGACTGAGGTCAACCGGTTGATTGCAAAGAGATCCCAACACATAGACAAGTTCATTTCTGATACGAGAGAGGAAATCAACAATTACTGGGAGCTTTTATTTTACACGCAAGATAACAAGCATAAGTTCAAATACCATGAGTATGAGTTGGATCCAAATGAAAGTTTTGATAAAGAGTGTATTTTAAGTGAACATGAACACTATCTAGCAAACCTCAAGAAAGAATATCAATCCAAGGAAGTAATATTAAAGAATTATGAGGAGTTAAGGAACTTGCTACTGGATCAAGAATTTTTGCTCGAGTCATCGAAGGACTCATCCAGGTTATTGAGTAAAAATTCTTGTAAGATTCTCCTCAATGAAGAGAAGATCCGGAAAAAGATTTTGAAGTCTATGCCAAAACTCATTGAAAGTCTCAAGCATGATATCTGTAGCTTCAACTCAGATCATCCTTCCGAGCCTTTCACAATACTCGGAGAAAGTCTCCATGAAAAGATTCTTGCAATTGAAAGAAAACAAAGCAGTAAACGAAAAGGAGCCAGAGTTGATCTGAATAGCAAATTACCGACATCCACAGCTCCATCACGATCCGCTTCATCTACCACATCCCCGGTCAAATTTGATTACCACCCACCAAGAAGTCTCAGCAGAGTATCACCCTCCCTGCAATCAAACATGCATGGCTCTAGAAATTCTTTCAGGAAGTCACCTCTTCGCTCGTCAAATCCTATCAGAAAACCGGTATCAAAGCTGGTCAGAAACAACACTGTGGATGCAAACCAGAGAAAAAATAGAATGATAAACGCTATTAATAGTAGTGTTGTTCAGACAAATGGACAGTTGCCACATCCCAACATTGTGAATCATTCTTATAGTAGCAACACTAGTAGCTTGAGTCAGCCAAGCAGCCAGGTTAGTCCCTATTTGGCTGATAAAAAGAGGACATTGAACAGCTCATTTTTGAAACCAGGGACGACTCAATTACAGCCCTTGAATTCCCCATTGATTGCGGATGGTAACTTAGCCACAAAGTCGAATCTGAACTTGTCTAGGGTGTCCCCTCTCCGAATCAATCACAATTTTACCTCCCTAATGGAAGAAGAGAAAGAGAATACCTTTCAAAAACCACCAACTAAACTCGAGGAGTTAACGCTCAATATAACCCCTATGAAGAACACGCTCAGATGGGACAATAATACCTCAACTCCTGCCAGTGAGAGTAGGAGTTTGGGGGACCACTCCAGTAACATTGGGGAAGAATATCTTCAATGGAGAATGGAAAAATTAAAACAATTGAACACTAATGATTGAAGTATGTAATATAATATAGAATGTATAGTAGTGATTTCAATCAAATGTTGTAAATTAAGATATTACAAGAACATTAGAATACATAAATATAAATAATACATGGCGATTATCGACTGCGTGACATAATTCGTGGACTCGTTAGAATTGTTGGTGTTCACTGTTAAGTCCAACTTAGTCATTTATTGACTTCAGCCTCTATGGACCCTCCTCCGTTATCTGGTAGTTCACTGAACCTCTCTGGCTTGGCAGCATTGTTGGAGTTGGCAGTTTCATCTTCGCCTTCGTCTTCGTCATCATCATCATCGTCGTCGTCGTCGTCGTCCTCATCCTCCACTAGGGTCTCATCGATATTGTTTTTCTTGTCACCGTCGTCGTCTTCGTCATCCTCGTCATCTGGATAGCCCCCCAATTTTATAACAACTTTATTCACGATTTCATTTATGTCCATCATACCACCCATACCAATGTCACCATAACTTCCAACCACTTTCTCAACAGGTTTCAAGACTTCGATCCAGGGCATTTCTTCTGCGATTAATCTCAATTGCCTTTTGGTTGTAACTGCATTGTAACTGTAGCTGACCATAGAAGGAGCTAACAATAATGGGTATGATGTGTTCCAAGCACGAATCACATTAGTCAAAAGGTTGTCGCATAAACCTAAAGATATCTTTGACAAGGAGTTTGCTGTTAGAGGACAAACCAAGAATATGTCTGCCCATCTCCTCAATTCTATATGTAGCACAGGATCTGATCTTGAATGCCAGGTGTTCCATTCGTCTTCGTCTCTCCAGATTCTGATTTTTCTCACTGTCTCTAGGTAGTTCAATATTTCTGGAGAAATGAAATGCTCAGAGGACTTAGTAAGAATTAATTGAATTGAAACCTTTTCAGGACCATAAATTTCTAGCAATCTTAAAATGATAAATTTCACTTTTGAGGCAGAAAGGGCACCGCATACACCTAACAATACATGAATTCTTCCATCATCTTGTGGCAACCTTGGGTCAATATTTGAGTTTTGCTCTCCATTTCCTTGGGCGATGTTGGGACTAGAAAGTGTGCTATGGCTAGCTAGCTTTTCTAAACCACCAACTTTAGAAACAGTGGACTTTTGGCCAGGTAATGCATTGGCCAGATGATCGGATACTGCGCTTGCGCTTCCACTACGGGAACGGTTAACTTTGGGCTTGATAGTCTCATCTACATAGAAATGAGCATGCACAGAAGGGGCTTTATGATGAGAAGACTCTCTCGGTGGTTTGGTGGCATAATCCAAGCTAGCGGTAGAATTATTTGCAGATGGAGAGTCCATTGTGAGACTTTGAAGATGATGGTTACGATGGTCATTTATAAAATTCTGCATGTCCTTTTCCTTATCTATGGCAGCAGCATTGAAGCGTAACCGATCAGTGAACTTCTCATAGTCCTCCTTAGGAAGACTATCATTTTCATGTTCATTCAATATAGCTCCTCCACTAGGAATGGTAGGGCGGGAATCAGCTTCTGAGTGCATTGAAGTGGTTTCCGAATGGACAGATGGTCCTGGTGGGGAGACTGTTGAGGCTCTTGCACTGTTAGTCAAGATTGGCGGCGGCGAGGGGCAGCGCAAATTTGAAATTGCCATCACACTAGGAGGGATTTCGTTTGTGCTTGAAGGAGACGAGGAATGCGATTCTTCGATGGCTTTATCATCGGTATCGTGTGTTTGTTTGGTCATTGGGTTGAATATATTAGTCAAAAAGAATCAAATTAGTAATTTGGATTTCTGGTTTCACCTCAATCCTCAATTTTTTTTTTGTATGATCGGCCTTTGTGTAACTTAGCGAGGGTAAATAAAAGTCGAGTGACAGGTCGTGCGGCGTAATGACCGTCACTAACGCAATTGTCGTTCTATAAATAAATGAAGTGATTACTTACTTTGTAGTGAGTCTTGCATATTTAACCGGGTGATTCATATGTAGTTTTGAATTTTCTGCTTTTAGTTATTGAGTTGCTAAGGTACGACATTTGATTCGTTTTTGAAACAAAATGTTCTGTGAATTTTGCAACTCTTTTCAATTTGTCTTTTGAAATTGTAACTCAACTAATAATAAAAGATCAAAAGAGCATAGGAGCAGTTCTGTTAACTTAACGTTGAAAGAGGATATTAAAAGCTATTTATCTTATATCCAATAAATAAATAATAAGCACTTACTCGTTTTCGAACATGTCTGGGTTAGTGCTGCGACGAATGTTTTCGCCAAACCTTATGCATATCAAACAGGAGGCAAATCCAAACCAAAGTAAGCCTGCATTGAGAGTTGATGTCCAACCAATTCCCATTTTATGAATTTGGGGTAAGATTGTTCCACTCCCAACTGCAGTCCACAAAAACCTCAAGAAGTAGCTGTGGGATACCGAATCATTAGCCATAAAGGGCATCAGATCCACCGAATAGGAGTTGATGGTGGGAAAGCACATTGTTTGAGACAAACCATTTATGAACATCATAATAATGGGGAGTGCATAGCCTCCCACTCTCTTTTGTATTGACCACCCATATATAAGAGTGGAGCCCGGGAGCAATAAACCAAAATTAATATACGTACATCGTAAGCGGTCTTCTGAAATACGCCTACCTCTAATTTTTATGAATTTTTTGACTGTGTAATCAGATAATCGACCTCCCAAAAAGCTTCCAATGAGATAACCAGCTCCTGGAGGGAGATAAAACAATGCACTGATCACCGATGAGTGGATATCGAACCGTTCATCCACCACGTACCGTAAAGGAGTAAGCAAGGTGTACATGTTGTACATGATAGTTGAAGCCATGGTTGAGGCTAGCATCACCGTCTTATACCTCGAGGCAAGTATTACCCCAAATGGGTTAAACCAAAAGAAATGAAACTTCTTACCCGTTTCACGCCTGTATTGGGAAAGCTGAGTATCGACTGCAGTTTCTTTCAATACAAATATTGATAATGCCAGGACCAATGCTCCACATCCACCTAATATAACAAAGATAATACGCCATGTTGTATAATGAATCAAGATACCCCCAATCAAAGGTGCTATTGCCGTTCCCAATTGACCCCCAATCAATAGATAGCCCATAGCTCTACCTCTCTCTTGTGGAATGTATATGTCACTTACAACAATTGCACCCAATGAAAAAAAGGTCGTACCGAATAAAGCCATGACAGCTCTGAAAATGAAAAACATGGCAAGGTTCTGGGAAGCTGCAGTTAAAGCAGAACCAAGGGTATAACCCAATCCGCATAAAATTGCTGTGGATCTACGACCATACATGGCTGCAAATGGAGACGATACACAAGGTGATATAGCCATTAACACACTATATACAGAAGTTGACACTGTTACAAGAGTACCAGTAGTATTGAAATCATCTGCAATGTTTGGTATGGCAGGCAAGAACATGGTTGTACTTATAGGTGCAAGAAAGGCACCCATGGCCATTATAGTAACATATATGTTCTTTTTTGTAGGACCAAGATTCTTTGGGTCTTTCAATTCTGACAGGTCAGTCAGAATCCTGGATGTTGTGTATGATATACCTGATATGCCTGGTGTATACTGGTCAGATGGTGGCACCTGCAAGTCAGGTCGAGACTCATAAAGCTCTTCATTCTCTTTCTTTAATTCATGGTAGTCTTTAGGTTCTTCGGTTGATTTAGACGATACCCCTCTATTATGCAAGCTATCCATATCACTTTAAAAAAGTCTCTTGCTCAACGTAGATGTATACGACCACTGATGACGAATATGTGAAGCATAGACCACAGTAGATAGGAAGGAGCACTGTGGATCCAAGACGGGTTTGGCGCGCGCACTCCTGGCTGCAGTTTTACCGTGCAGGGAGACTTCGCTTTGATGGCCCCGTACACTACTTTTGCTTCACCCCAAAGTATAATTAGATAGATGTCCCCCACGACTTGAACGAATTGACCAAATCACGTGCCTTTTCCTCTTCACTTAAGCCTTCATCGATTGGTCTCGTATTTCCTGTGTCTATTTTCTTCTTCGAGGACCTGGGAAGGTTGAGGTTGTTGGTGTACCTCACAGATGGATGAACCTGGGGTACAAAATTTGGTGTAATTACAGGAAGCCTAGGAGAATGATGTGAAGAAACAGATGCATGCCTTCTGTGGTGGAAGTTATGCAAGCCTGGGCTTGTACCGAACGCTTGTGACCTACCTTGTGCATCACCTGCAGAAAAGTTGGGGTTCATGCTCGAGTTGGTATCTCCATAATAAAATTGGTGTTGTATTGATTGCCTCTCAAATGCAAGATTTGAAAGTTCCTTGTCTTTGGAATGACCAGCAAGCAGCGGTAGACCGAACAGACTATATTCAGGAAATCTATCGTACCTTACGGTTAGGTTACGACCCTCGAATTCAATTCCATCAAAAATCTCGATGAGTTTTTCACTAGACTTTTTATCCGTTGTTGTGACAATAGCAAATCCACGCGATGCATTACGGATGTTGTGGTGTTGAGGCGAGTTTCTAGCCGGGATAGGACTAGAGTTGTTTTCCAGATCATATCTTATATTAGGATTAGAGCTTTTCCGGGATGTGGGATGTAATGGGATTTCAACTCTCAACAAGTCAATACTATGGTTGGGATCTATTTCCTTTGATTTAGAGACGAAAAACTTCTTCAATTCGGACCATGTGGTTGAGAATGGAACGTTACCTATGAAAAGTCGACATGAATTCACCCGAAGTTGGTTGCCGTCATCATCTGTGATTTCAATATCTTGGTCTCCTGTCGGAGGCTCATCTGTACGACGCACAAGGTTCATTAAGAATGGAGGTAATGTGTCTGCTGATGCCCGAGAACCTATGGAAGCACTACGCAGTGGAGAACTGGAATAGGACAGACGCCTAGAGGACGCTCCATTCGAGCGGGAATAAGATGGAGTTGTATATCCAGGGAAAGTTGGGGTGTAAGGATAGGGCATCATTCCTGGAATAGCTTGTGGGTACGGACTAGCTTGTGGGTATGGACTAGCTGGTGCCAAGGGGTAGGGTGGTGGAAAATACATAAAATTTGGGTAGAAAGGGGAGAACCCTGGAACAGGTTGGGATGCAGGAGCCATTATAGGAGGTGAGGGTAAGATTTGTGCTTCGATCACAGTACTTTCCCATTCAAGACCATTTAAGCGGGAAACAACTGAAGTCACCATGGCTTTAGGCCCATTCATAGAAACGATACAATGTTTCGTGGGAATATTTCTGTTTTCAGCTTTTCGAGGATCATGGCTATTAGCATGATCCTTTTGTTGCAAGTGTTTACTTGTTTCAATACTACCAGTATTGATATATTTCTCATAAGAGGTTCCTAAACCCTGACCTGCGGGGCTGAACAGAATCAACAGAACGTCGATAGATGGATCCAAAGACTGAATAAATGTAACCAAAGAGTCAGCCTGAACATCGCTGTGGATATTGGATATGTGAACCAAGGAATGACTGGGATACGGCTCAAGAGGTGGTGATGACCCCAGGGAGGAGGAAATTGTTGATGAGATAATAGACGAGGGAGCCGAGAACGACCCCCCATTGGATGGGACGAAAGGAGCAGCATCTGGATTATAATTCCACCTATTACTAAAGTGATCATCATGCTTCGGTTCTGGACTTTCGTGGGCTGCTGGAAAGTATTTAGTCGAGTAGGATCTCGATTTCTTGTTTACCGAAAAAGTATTGGCGCCCGATTTAGATGATTCGATTCCAGGCGGATAGTGTTTGAGCTGGAAGTCAGCACTATACCCAGCAATGGATCCTCTATTTATATCAGTAACAACAGATCCACCATCATCTTTTTTATCTGTATTTTCCAGCGACATTTACAAAGTGTGGTAAACTCCTTAATCAAATTTCTCGGTTTTATGAGATAAGATTTTGTGTCATTGCGAGGTAACGCGAGTTGCACCCATTTGCAACTGGTTGCGAATTGTGGTTTTCTAGACTAGTTTGATTAAATATGAATAGAGGTGATATATATGAGACAGAACTAGATACGCTTAGCAACCCCACTGATCTCAAGTTTGAAACCACCAACGCATGCACTAAATCCGTACAATTTGGGGGTGAAAATGAATCAGCAGAGCAAGAGAAAGTGGTTTACAATAACAAGTATATCAGGTGGTGGTGTGTACTTGTTTCGTTCAGCGGGATGGTTGTAGGGTTCGAAATTGGAACCGCAAACACATTATTTGGCAGTAGTGATTTCAAAATGAGGTTTGCCAATTTGGGAGATCTCCTCTTTGGATTAATTGTCCTGTCATTTAGTTTAGGGTTGGCTATAGGTAGTCTACTGGGTGTCATATTAGATCGATTTAAGTGTCGAACATCCATGCAAGTGGCGTATGGCATCTACACCATTGGCGCCATCATAAATGTGGCAGCCAGTATCGCTCGTGGTGGTGCCAGCCAAGTATTATTTGCCGTTTATAGAGTATTGGTGGGAATCAGCGGGGGTGTGTTAATGTTAATCAGCCCCGTATTCATTTCACATCTTAGTATAGACCCCGACACGAGAGGAATGAACCTTACGCTTCCTCAGATAGTTCTTTGTGGGGCCATGCTATTAGGAAGCATCATTGGGTTGCATGTCAACCCTTTCATTTTGCAGCACATTTTAAATTGTGGTGTAGTGTCAATGGGGGTAACCGCGTATGCACTCCCTTGCACTCTTAGAGATGAGAATGACGACACAAAGAAGAGCAAGTTTTACTTGTCAGGGTATAATGCCGTGAGAAATGTCGAGATTGCTAAACCTTCTGTGTTCAGCATTCACAAAGTGTTTCTTTGTGTGTCACTTCTGGGTTTGCAACAATTGACAGGAATCAATTTTTTTCTCTACTATGCAAACCAATTAGGCGCCCCTGACTATCTGACAATTGTCCTCGCGACGGTTAATTTTATTGGAGGGGCTGTCAGTTTTTTGGCGGTACAATGGTTCAATCGCCGCACGCTTCTTGGTGCCGGAAGCATTCTTATAATCTTGACATTGGTGGCCTTCTATATAACCAAGCAGTTTTGGTTTATTTACCTCTTGGTGTTTACATTTGCCAGCTCATGGGGCCCCGTGTCGGGAATTGTTCTGAATGAGATAGCAAATTCTAACATGATTGTGCTAACGATTTCGATCCTAGCTAATTTCTTGATCAACTTTTTGATCATCAATTTGGCACCTACACTTCTCAGGTTATTATCCCTTAACATCATTTGGATATTTATAGCTGCACTTGCATGCCTGGTTCCATTTCTTTACATTCTTCCTGAGACCAGTCGGCTTTCACTTGACCAAATTGAAACGTTATTCGTGCGGTGAAAATTTATACTTCCTGTATTATCGTGTTTCTATTACATAATCAAAGCAGTTAGTACGATTGGCGTTTGAGAATTTGAACAGCGCATAATGTTGTGTTTATAAATAGGTGATCACTAAACAGCACATTACTGGTTGAAAAGATACTATTTCAAGGGATCAAGGGGGTTACGGTAAGCGTTAAACAAATCTATAAACATAGGTAAATATGTATGTATTCCAAGGTTATGATTCATGGTTTAATTCGCTTGGGTAGTTGGGGTTAGTTTTGGTGAGTTTAATTATATGTATTTTAGACTTTTTAAAAGCAAAGAATAATAGTTAATGTCTCATCTGGGCGAAAACAAAACAAAAAGAAAAAAATAAGATTGTAATCATATCTGGTTATATAGCAGACGTGCCGTAGTGCACATCAAATGAGCGTCAGCATCTGGGTCTAGATATTGACCTGTATATTTGTCAATTAATTAGTTTTAGTTTTGGTTTTTTTTGCACGCTAGCGTGTGCTATTTCTGCTAATTTTGGAGCCATGTGCAGGTTACCTCGAATTCGAACATCCGTAGGCTTACTAGCTGTAGGAATTGATTATATGAAGGTGGTTCTATGCTTTAGTTATTTTTATTTATTTATTTTTCATTTTAGTTCTTTTAGACCTCCCCTTCTCATATTCCATATATATTGTATTTAAAAGAGGAATTTCTCACCAAATGCGAGAAACTTACAACTGATTTTGAGGTAATTTTTTCTTAATTCCATTCTTGCCAACACCTTGGAGCAATTATCTTTAAATCTTGCACATTTTTCTAGTGGTACCCTCCATTGTTACGAATAAAGGTCGATAGTCGTTGGATTTGAAAATCACCAATCGTTTTTCGAGAATTTATTGGCTTTGGTTGTTCAAAAAACAGCGCTTAGAAAACAAAGTCTAATTATATAAGTTGTCATTTTTTACATGTACCTCGAGCATATACCGATATAATGGAAAAGGCCAAGCCCATAAAAAAGAGGACACGATCAGGGTGCTTGACATGTAGAGATCGGCATATGAAATGTGACGAACAGCTACCTGTTTGTCAAAACTGTATTAAATCTCAGAGGAAATGCTATCGAGGTGTGAGGCTTAACTTTATTCAGTACAGTTTCTACGATCCTAAAGATGATTTGGCACCTTCTCCTGCCTACAGCTTATTAGACCAGTCTATTACCATTGCGAAGTTATATGGGGGCAAGAGATATTATCGCCCCTATTTAAACTTGCATACCAGGGAGGAGTTGAGACAGTCTGATGAAATATTTAAAATGGATTGTGAGAGTAATCCTTCCATACCATTCATAGAAATGGAAAGGAATGATAACCTGTATAACTATGGTAGGACTGCCGCTGGTGGCCAACATATAAATACAACAAAGAACAATTTCAAAGTACGCTCGGTTGTGCCTTCTTTCCCAGTGGCTTCGGAAGACGAGCTTTCCATAAATAAGAATCTGGAACTGGATGATAAAGAATCAAAAAATCATGTTGCGTCTATTAAACTTGAGGACGCAGGGTCTTCTTCCTTCTTAGGATACCCTATCTCACGTCCCGAGACGTCTATCGAAAGCCCCTTTTTCAACGAAGATATCTTGAACACCCTACAAGCTCCAAACCTTTCGTCTTCCTTCAATATTCAAAACTTCCTTTTGAAGTCAAAGCATGAATTTGAACCTCCAAATCTATCAAGCAGTAAAGTTATTTTTGACAATCCAAACTTTGAGTTTGATGTTGAAAAATTCATAACGGTGGTCTATGCCGAAAATTATTACTGGATTTTGGACTTATTCAATGAGTTGAGTATATGGAAAAGTGTTATACCGACATATTGCTTGAACTTGATCAATCGAAAGGAGAGCAGCCTATTCATAGGACATACGTTTTTGATGGATTGCCTTTTGTGCTGTACGTCCCAGGACACTACGGTTGCATCCCAGTTTAGAACAAACTTAGAATCACAATATGAATACTTCAAGAGTGTTAGAAAACTTCCGGTAAACGTTGATAATTTCCGGGTATTGGAGATGCTTCTCATTTCAGTTGTTTTCAGCCTTCTTACTTTGTTGAATAGGCTTGTTAATAAAATTCAAACAGACAATTTCATCGTGGTGTTTAATAACCAAATCCGTATTTTCAACAAGATTGTCTACAAGTTATTCCAGCTATCCCCTTCAAAGTTAAAGAAGATTAGGTCTGTTGTCATGATAAGTAGTGTTCATTCAGTGATGATATTGAAATACCTTATCAGAAAGAACGTACAAGATCAAAATATATTGAAGTTTGAAACAGACAACGCTGCCAACAACGTGGATGGGCTGACCTCCAATACAAGCGACAACATGAATCATAGTGGTATAAAGCTGCACGATCTAGATGTGAATTCTGGACAAACCCAGATCCCAGATGAGGAATCTGATTTGATTAACAACCGAGTACAGTCTCAAAATCCGATATCAGCTTCAATTTTTGCACATAGTCCTCCAGAAATGGCTAATGAATTCATCGATTCTAGGAGATGGGAAGAAGATCTTGAGGAATCTATTGATTACGACCATGACGAATATGTGCTTATCAACAAGTTGAACTTCGTAGAGGTCCGTCAATTGGTAGCAGGAGAATCCTTTGAATATGGCCAGGCAGAAGAGTCGTTTGAATCCACTTCTTTAAAGTTGAGAAAATTAATCTGGCGTTCAATCAAATTGGAATACTTGAAACAATATCCCGAGTTCAAGGCATTCGAATATAACTCAATAAGCCATATACCTGAGTTTGGGATTTTGAATTCCAATACGGTATTTCCAAGTGATAAATTGGCACTTTTGGTACTTTTCAGCAAGTTTTTAACTAGAAAGGTTCTTCAAAATTCTCCAAATGGGAGTAATGTTCAGAAAGAGATTGAAAACGCAAGCTCTTCTATTTCCCAATCTTTTGAAGTGATTACGACGTCAATGATAAGAAATGAGAGGAAAGGTTTTTGGGTAAGCTATTTCAATTGGATGCTTGATTAGATAAACAGACGATACAAAAGAAATTATAGCGTCAACAAGAGATTTTGGGCTTCAACAGCAAAATGTAAAATAGTATATTAGAACTCAATAAGTTTGCGGACTTTTTGTATTATAGAACAGTAAATAAAATAATAAAATTGGTCATTTTTACTATTCCAATATGCTAAACCACCCCATGACTAAAACGGTTGAAGCCATAAAACGTTTTGCTCGATTGAGAAGTCTTGAGTCAATCCCGATTCAGCCACATCTCAGCAAAAAAAATTTTAGGACAGCGACAGCGAAAATCAATTGAGAAAAATTTTCAATTATTACTATTTTACTTTGAATTATGTCTCTCGGTACTTTATACACTAAGAAGGACTTAACCAGAACTAGAGTTGCTTCTGGTTTAGTCAAGCACTTCAAGCTTGATGTTAAAATTTCTGAAGCTGATGCCGCTTTTGAAAAGAACTTCCCATTAAAGAAGTACCCATCTTTCTTAGGCCCTGACGGATTCAAATTGACTGAAACCATTGCCGTTTCTGTTTACTGTATGTATTCAATTCTTCACTTACTACCGAAGCATGAACTTTGCAATGCTGAAATGATGAGAATTTCCATTTAAACAGTTATCCCTGTCTTAATAAATCATGTCGAGGATATACCAATATTTCTGATACCACATTGCAACGTTAATGTTTTTTTTTGTCGTTTGCCTAATACTAACAATCAATAGTGGCCAAGAAGGCTGACCCAAAGAACCCATTATTGGGATCTTCCGACGAAGAATTCGCTTCTATCTTGAGATGGGCTTCTTTTGCTAACTCTGACATCATTCCAGCTATTATTGACTCATTCGCTGGTATTGTTGGTAGAGTCCCATACAATAAGAAGATTGTTGATGCCGGTAAAGAAAGACTTGACAACTTCACCAAGGTTCTCGAAAACAGATTATACGACTTCACCTACTTGGTTGGTGACAGAATCACCTTGGCTGATTTACTTGTTGCTCAATCTTACTTCAGAGCCTTCGACAAAGTCTTCGGTAAGGCTGAGAGAGCTAAATACCCAAACTTGACCAAGTGGTTCAAGACCATCATCTCAACCGATTACCTCAAGTCTGAATTCGAAGGTTTCACCTTCCCAGAAAAGGCTGTTGAGTACGTTCCTCCAAAGAAGGAAAAGAAGGTTGCTGAAAAGAAGGCCGAAAAGAAGCCAGAAGCTGCTGCTGCCCCAGCTGCTGCTCCCGCCGAAGCTCCAAAGCCAAAGCACCCATTGGAACTCTTGGGTAAGACAGCCATTCCAATCGATGAATGGAAGAGAACTTACTCCAACAAAGAAACCAGAGAAGAAGCCATTCCATACTTCTGGAACACCTTCTATAACGACAAAGAATGGAGTTTGTGGAGATTTGACTACAAATACAATGACGAATTAACATTAACCTTCATGTCTAATAACTTGGCTGGAGGTTTCTTTTCTAGATTACTCGGATCTACCAAATACATGTTTGGTACTTCTGTTGTCTACGGTGAAAACAACAACAACGGTATTCTCGGTTTCTTATTGATCAGAGGTCAAGAATTTGAACCAGCTGTTAATGTTGCTCCAGATTGGGAATCCTATGACTTCAAGAAGCTCGATGCTTCTAACGCTGAAGACAAGGCTTTCGTTGACAACTTATTAGCTTGGGACGAACCAGTCGTTGTTAACGGTGAAAAGAAGGAAATTGTCGACGGTAAGGTCTTCAAGTGATCTCTATTTGTATTTTGTTTCAATCTTAAATATAGCTCAATCAATTAATCTAATTTAATGATCCTTCGTACCCCCTCTTTCATCTATTGTTTTTCTACCCAAGCGAAAATTTTTCGATCCACTGTCAAGTAGATTTCTCAATTTTGAGAAAAAGCGAAAAATTAAAAAGCACTGAGGTCATATCTATACAAACACTAATTTTCTGTTATAGGTTTTAAAATATAACGTTATATTTTCATAAATATACTGTGAGGTACCGGAAAGTTAGCCCATTTCACTGCTGTATTGACTTGTATCCGATTTGAGTATTTTGCCTGGACACGAGGCTTTTGTAACAACCCCGAAGTTCAATAAAACTGTGTTTTTTGAAGACCTTTGATCACAACTACTAAGGTCAGCTACATACCCACAAAAAAGTTTTAATCTGCATATTATAAGACCAGAGTTATCATAATATTCAATGCCAAACTCAAAACTGCAAAGGTCAAAATTGTCCATAGCTATACAAAAAGCCGAAGAAGAAGAGTTAGCATATAATAATTCAAGCATTAGTAATTCAACTTACCATCTTAACCCGCAGATAAATGACAATGATACGAAGAACACGCAACTTGGTGAAGGGGATAACTCCTATCAATCCAATTCTTTTTTACCTTTGATACAACATAGTTCTCCTACCGTGAGTACAAATTCTTCTGCTCAGGTAAAGTCTTTTAAACCAAACTTATCTCCATTAAAAACCAAGTTCAACGAAACAGACTTCAAAAAGGGAGAGTTCACACCAGGTTCCAGGTTTGATTTCGGTTCTGACAACGAAAAGGACGACACAAAAGATTCAACCAAAGACTCCAATGAGCAGCCATTCGATGACGATGAAAGTAATGGCGATGATGAATCAGACGATGAGGGTGAGCCAGTTCAGCCGGAGAACGAGGAAGACATGAAAGATTATGTACCTGGTGGCTATCATACTTGTTACATTGGTGAAAACTACAAGGAAGGAAAGTACACTTTAGTCAGAAAATTAGGATGGGGTCATTTTTCTACCGTCTGGTTAGCCAGAGATAACGACAAGCAGTGTCACGTAGCGATGAAGATCGTTAGACTGGCAAAGCATTACACTGAAACAGCAGTAGATGAGATCAAACTATTAGACAAAGTGACTACTTCTGATCTTCATCATCCTGGCCACGAGCATGTAATTCAGTTGCTTGATACTTTCACCCATAAGGGACCTAATGGGGTTCACGTGGTGATGGTATTCGAAGTTCTTGGTGAAAACTTATTGGGTTTAATAAGGCGCTATAAGCACAGAGGAATACCTATTGTATTCGTTAAACAAATAGCCAAACAACTTTTAGCATCATTGGATTTCTTGCACAGGAAATGTGGGGTCATTCATACCGATTTGAAACCAGAAAATGTTCTAATTGAAATTGGAGATGTGGAACAAATCGTTAAAATGGTTGAAGAGGAAGAAAACCAAGCAAAATTGCAGAAAAAACTTCAAAGAACCAAATCCAAGTCTAGTAACTCCACTCCACAAGTTTCGAATCCTAATACTCCTAAAGTAGATCATACTACTGATATGGATTATAAGACCCCAGAAGGTTCTTCTTTCAAGGCCATCAACAATTCTCCTTCCATCGGAAGAAATGGAAGAAGGTCAAGAAGACAGACTTTGATAACAGGATCGCAACCATTACCTTCTCCTTTAAGATCCTTCAACAAGTCATTCACCAGTGTTTATGCTTTGTCGAATTCAACAGCAAACACACCAATAAAAGAATCCTTCCAAAACGAAGGATCACACTCAGTGATTAATATTTCTGATTTTAAAAACCAATCAAATGCTAACTCGTCGTTTCACAAAACGAACAGTAATAATGACATAAACACATCTTTGTCATCTTTGTCGATTTCCCATAAATTTGAAGACAGCTCACAACTTGAAGCTAGTTTCACAGAATCGATAAATGAAACTTCATCTTTCATGATCAATGACGAAGAACTTATCTCTGTTAAAATAGCAGACTTGGGTAATGCTTGCTGGGTCAACCATCATTTCACCGATGAGATTCAAACACGGCAGTATAGATCGCCCGAAATCTTATTGGGTTACCACTGGGGTTCTTCTGCTGATTTATGGTCATATGCATGCTTGATATTCGAATTGTTGACAGGCGATTACTTGTTCGATCCAAGAGAAGGAAAAGCTTATAGCAAAGATGATGATCACATTGCTCAGATCATTGAGTTGTTAGGACCGTTCCCTAGACAAATGTTGAAAGAAAGCTATTATTCAAGAGATTTTTTCAACCCAAGAGGAGAATTACAAAAAATCCTGAAATTGAAACCTTGGGGATTGAAAGATGTGTTGGTGGAAAAATATAAATTTTCAGTTTCAGATGCAATTGAAATATCCGACTTTTTGTTACCTATGTTATGCATACAGCCGGAGTCTAGAGCTGATGCAGGTGGTATGATCAACCACCCCTGGTTAAGCGATGCCCTAGGATTGGAAAATGTTGTTTTAGAGAGGCCTGTTGGGGGTTCGGGCGAGGACATTCCTGGCTGGTCGAGAGAGATTGTCCACCTGAACCACTCACAGCACAACAAATTTTACCCTAATTAATGTATTATTATTCTCAAATTGTGTTGCAAGTTCATCGAAGCAGCTTCATGTATGCTCGCTCAAGTGGCACCCAGAGTTGTGTCCTGTTATAGATATATGTAGGTACTCCTACTGTCATTCATTACAATACATAATACGTATACATGCAAACAAAGTAAGTATTTCTCTAATACTCTTCTTCATCGTCGTCGTCAGTGACCTCAGATCCAATCATCTTTGACATGTAAGGGCCATCCAACTCATAGCCTAATCTTCCATAATAGTTCCTCACACCAACACCAGCAATAACACTGATCTTTCTTGAGCCATGTTCCTCCACAGCAATTCTTTCTGCTTCTTCCATTAACAAGGTACCAAATCCTTGATGCTGGAACTTTCTTGGATCTCTGGAGTGTAGTGGGACAACGGAACCATACACATGCAATTCTCTGACAATGGAGGTTGGTTGCTTGGTGAACTCTTCTCTATAGGTATACTTCTTTGATGCTTTTCTTAATCTTAAAAGACCAATCAAGATATCTTGTTTTGGATCTTCATAACTCAAGAAGGTTTCCCAACCACCGTTGGCGTAATAGTCTCTCCTGATTAATTCAACTTGATCTGGAACCACCTTGTGGTGAACCTCTTGGATTCCTACCTCTCTTGTTCTTACATCTCTACAAGATGTTCCAAAATCTTTCATTCTGGCGAGTGCAAGTTCTCTCAAGTTACCATTTTCCACACCCGATGTCACCAATGGCATTGGAATATCTCTTTGCACTCTATAAATTCTTGTCCAAGGAGGTACCAAAGCCATGATTCTGGCAACCAAATCAATTAAGGCGTTAGCATTGTAAGATTTGTAAAGGCCCTTTTTCCATAATTCATAAAGACCAGTACCTCTAATAACCAAAGTTGGGTAAATTTTTAAACCGTCGGTTCTGAAAGCTGGATTTTCGAAATATTCAATGAATTGCTCCAAGTCTCTTTCCATTCCAACGTTTGGTAAGTCAGGCATCATGTGACTGACGATTTTATAACCGGCATCTTTTGCAACTGAAAAAGTTTCACACACAGATTTAACAGTGTGACCTCTATTAGAATCTCTAGCCACATCTTCATAGCATGATTGCACTCCGATTTCCAATCTTGTACAACCATAACGTAACATATCGCTCAAATGAGTTGATGTACAGTAATCTGGTCTTGTTTCGATCGTTATACCCACACACTTTGTTTGCGATTGTTGTGAGTATTTGATGGCTTCATCGATGTCACCACCATTGAAACCAGTCAAGGCATTGTGTAACTGAGTGATGAAATTTTCCCTGTAATCAATAGGTAAAGACATAAATGTACCACCCATAATGATATATTCGACTTTATCAATAGAATGACCTAATTGCCTTAATTGTTCAACTCTACCTCTTGCCTGTTCATAAGGATCATATCTAGCTCTGATAGCTCTCATCGACGTTGGCTCATACCCAGTATATGATTGTGTAGAGTATTCGAAATCGGAGTCGGGACCACCTGGACAATAAACACAAATATTACCGGTATAAGCTATATGAGGACATCTATGTGGTTTACACATAACAGCCACAACAGCAATACCAGAGGCCGTCCTGACAGGTTTGGCTTTCAATTTAGGGATCAAGTACTTTTTGTACTGATCAGGAATAGACGAAATGATATCAGTTAATCTTGGCTGCTGTTTTAACTTGTACTTTTTTGCGTATCTACCAATTAATCCATTTAAATTAATGTCCTTAGAGCTTTTTAAACTTGAGACCAAATCTAATGAAACATCACCACAGCATTGGATGAATCTTTCCTTCTCAGGAATGAGTTTCTTTTTACCATTCTTACCTTTGGTGTTCTGACTCGTGAGTTGCTTTACAGAAGGCATTTTAGTTTCTAAATGTATTTGAATCTTTCCTCATCTCAAAATTTTTGTATTGATGTTGCGTGAATACACTACTTTCGCTTTTCTTTTCTCGCTGAAAAACTTATTGCACAGCATAAACCTTAGATTATGATTTCAATTAGAAAGCCTGTGGTTATTAAAGCAATACAAACTATAAGACCGGGATTTTTACCGGTGGGTAATACAATCTTGAGAGCTTACTCGACGGAGAACAAACCTTCTAAACCGAAGAGAAAGTCTTCAAACCAATCTGCTGATATTTCTCAAATCCCAATCAAAAGTATCGCTACCATTGCAGATTTCTATGTACCTCCAAAGTTGAGAGATTGCCCATTCTCATCATGGCCAAGACTCATCTTAAGAAGGATGGGTGTTTTTGCTATCAATACTTATAGTGTCGCAAAATTCAGGCAGGAAACCAAGTTGAAGTTGAAATTTAACGACTGGAAGGAAGAAGCTATGGAGAAGTTTGTCAGGACCAACAAGATATTTGCTTCTAGTTGTAATCTTCCAATGAGTAAGAGACAAGAATATTTGAATCTTCAGTTGGAAGGAAATGCTGGTACTTTGGTGACCCAGAGATTGATCGAAAGAGCTAAGACTTTCCCAAATAATGGTAAATTAGAATGGGAGCTCTTGTCAGTTGAGAAAAATCCAAAGGTGATATCATTCACTGTTTTGCCAGACTCAAATAACATCTCAACTTATGTCCAGATGGTATTAAAGGTATCTACTAAGCAAAAGGTTACTTTCAGCGATGGGCAACAGTCCAAAGAAACCGAGAGAGTTGTTACCGACAATCTTGTTTTCACATTAAATCCATTTGCAGATGATCTTGTATGGGTAGGTACCGTGTTCTCATCAGATTACGTAAGGGGTGTCCAACCTGAAATAAGTTTTAAAGACACAAAATTAATGCAAGAGTTCCAAAAACAATCAGCCGACATTTTTAGAGCAAATCCTAAATCGATCAGCCTGTAAATAGATACGAAACATGTAAATACACTCCAATAAAATCAAATGTCAATTCAAAATCTATATAATCAATAGTCTTTTTTGTCCTTTTTTTAGTATTTTCACAATTGTAGTAATCCTTACTCCTTTTAAAAACCGTCCAAAGCCATAACTGTCCATAAAATCATTTATTCCATCACAAAAACATCGTCTTGTGCTACACATGTATCGTTATCTTCGATACCGTGATCAGCGTCGTTATCAATATCTCTCATAATATCTTTCTTGATATTTGGTCTAACTAATAATGTTCCAGATTGAGACCTAGAAACTCTCCTTTGTATTTCTTGAGGAGTCAAAATATCATCTCCAAGAGACCCAGGGACGTAATCTTCCTCATAGAATTGGTCATCTTGTTCGGTATCGTCTATGGCAGACTCATCAAAAGACAGATCTTTGCGGATAAGATAAGAACTTAAAGAGCCACTGATCGAAGTCATCTTGAAGGTGTCTTGACTCCAATTAGAAACTGGTGATTGTGGTATTGGTTGGTTGTTAATGAAAAAGTTTGATTGTGGTGGTGAAACAGAACTCTTTACCAAGGTGTTTGGTGAAGTACTTGATGAATACTGGCCGAATCCACTTGCACTACCCAAGGTAGACGTAGATGTCAAATTGGAGCCATTTGGATTGATCATACCATTAGATCCGGTGGTCCAACCATAAGAGCCCGTAGTGAATGACTCAGGTGGGTACTGGGAAGAAGAATTAAAAGAGCCCCAAGTATTATTTGACAATGGGACAGACTGGATAGCACTGCGGTGGGGGATCTCTGATGGTAAGTTGTAGGACTCATTAGCACTTTCTTTTGGCCCCCCACCAGTTCTTAAAAAGTTGATACCTGATTTGCCCGGTGGAGTAATGGGTGGATTTGAAGATGCTAAGTCCACGCTTCTTGATTCCTTTGACACAACCTGAGAAGAGCCATGTGAATTGCCGGAATGAGAACCGTTAGTTCTCTTTCCATGTCCCAAACTAGCACGAGAATTGACTCTAGTTCCATCAGGTAAAAAATGGGCCAAAGCACATTTTAATCCAAACTTACAGTTACCCTTTTGAAAGTACTTGCAAGGTAACTTATCAGCACCTGTCGAGCCCTCCAAATCGTGGCTGAAAGGACAAGATGATCCAGCTTGGCAAGCACCTTGTTTGTGGAATTTACAAGGAACATGACTCAAATTTTTGTTGCTATTACTATTATTTGTCACCGTTGAAACCGATCCAGGAGGTCCTGTATTAGGAGGTAATTTTGAGCCTAAATTGGAAAGATTTAAAGCACCCACATCATCCCAAGAATCCTTGGCTTTGCTGGACGTTGAATGTGAGTTTTTGGATTTGTTTAAAAGCTGAAAGTTTGAAGACTCCACACCAACATTCATGATAAACTGTGAGGCTTGAAAACCGATAAATTTGACAGATTATTTCTTTTAGGTAAGTGGATTACTTGATTGCAAGGTAGAAACAAGTGTAATGAAAGCAATTATCAGTATGTGGATTTTATCTAGAAATTATAATACCCGATAACCCTCAAAATGTTAGATAATGGTATAATAAATTCAAATAACTTTCATTCAGGATTTCAAACGACCCTTATCTAATCAGTGAGACGCAAAAAAGTTTGATTTGTGGCTTTTTCAATTTTGTGTCATAAACTGGTTTTCACACAGTGGATAAGAAAATGCATCTACACGGATAACGAAAAAGTTCACCAAACGGGCAAAGTAGAAGTTTACAATACAACAATGTATAAAGTTTCACATTAAAGCATACCGATTAACAGGCTAAATAATATATACTAAGAAACCCACAGTTCTTAGATCTTAAGTTAAATTGTTTCATAAACAAAACCTTTGGCACCACAGTAGCATCCTTAACGACGATCAGCTGAGAAACTACGCTTACCGGTATTCAAGTGCTTAGGTAACATGGTTGGGATGTGACGATCGGATTCACCAATCTTACCTTGTCTATTTCTTTCTCTTCTTTCCAATTTACCAAGTCTTTCGGTCTTTTCCTTCAAACCTTCACTGGTAAGACCATCATTAAGTCTATCACTTTGATGCATTGGTCTCTTCTTCTTACGTATATGCTCTTCGACATCCAAATCGTAAGCATCCTTACCCTTCTTAAGGATTTCGATACCCTTAACATTCTTGACAGCTTGTCCCTTGGATAACATCTGCTTGTTACGCAACTCACTAGTATCATGACCAATATTATACATATGCTCTTCCATATCATCGAAAGATCTCTTGACTTTATCTCTAGGCATAACAGCTCTGTTGTTCAATGCCTTTCTATTTCTAGCTTCATTAATCATCTTCTTTTGTTTGTCTCTAATCCATGCTGCCTTTTCCTTGATATCAAGTGTTTCCTCGTCTTCGATGTCAGAATCAGAGTCATAGAAACCTTCTTGTTCCAATTTTTCTTCTTCGTCTTCCAAAGCTTGTAATTTAGCAGCGATATCAGGATCCAAGAAATCATAAACGTTCTTACCGTCCAAGACTTCGGGCATAACATCATTCTTCCAGTCTTCATCTTCCAATAAGTATTTATCCTTCAAGTTGATGTTGAAAACACCAGCTCCACCATTCTCGGCTTCGATATCTCTGGCCAACTTTCTTCTGTTTGGATCCAATGGGTCATATTTGACCATTCCCTTCACTCCTTCCGGAATTTGAGCAGGTCTATCCAAGTCATCTCTTTGGGTTGGTTTAGCAACATGAATCTTGTTCAAAACATTAGAAACTCTAGCTGAACCCTTCAATTTCTGTTCAATTCTAGAAGCCAATAATTTTTCACAAGCTTGGTTTCTAACTTGCATGACATTTTCTTCTTCAACACAAGAAGTATTCATAATTTCAACATCTTTCAAATCATATAAAGATTTCAAGACTTCTTGTTTTGATTCATCTAAATGTTGGAATTCGATGATATCGGACTTATTCATAACAATCATGACGGACTTATTGGCAAATAATGGTTTGATGGAATGGAATAATTTGACTTGAGCTTCAATAGAAAATCCACACTGTTCACTCAAATCCATAAAGTACAAAACACAAGATCTTAAGTGGGCAATAGCGTAGATACTTTGCATTTCAATATTATTCATTTCTTCAGTGGGTCTATCCAAGATACCTGGGGTATCGATGGCTTGAAACCTCAAATACTTGTAGTCAAAATGACCGACGTATAAAGATTTTGTGGTGAAAGCATATGGTTGAACATCAACTTCAGCCTTGGTGATACATTTCAAGAAACTAGACTTACCGACATTTGGGTAACCACAAATAACCAAAGTTCTGGTATTTGGGTCAATACTTGGCAATCTACCCAAATGTTGCCTAACTTGTTCCAAATAAACTAATGGGTCTTTTAATTTCTTGACAATGGTAGCCATTCTACCTAAAGCAGCCCTCTTCAATTGTTTACATTGGTACAAAGATTGACCAAATTTTAATAATCTAACATAATCTCTTGCAACTTGTTCGATTAAAGTTTTGGCCTTAGAAACAGCAGCCAACGAGATTTTATAATGGTTCTTTTCATACAAGGTATCCATTAAATCACGATGGAATGGATGAACATCATTTATGTTTGGGAACCCAGAGATTAAGTCGGTGAACTTTTCCCCGAAACCTTCAGCAGTGAATCTAACTTTTCTCATATAAAATGCCCTTATTCTGGTTATTTTGAAACCTGGTCTGATGACAGTTGGTGTCTTTCTTTGGGTCCTGTTGAGGACAATGTCCAACATATCGTTGGAGGTAGGGACACTAGGTATGTCCTTCCACGAAAGTTGCATGTCTAGTTATCTCAAATCACTAAAGGTATTTTTTTTTCTTCTCATCTCATCCCAATTTTTAAAATTTTAGCAGAGGAAAAGTCGTGCACAGACTGTACAATTTCTATTTAATTTGAATGAGTCCTTCAAGCTGATATGTATTTAATCTATTCATTGTAGTGATACACCAAATAATTGGGTAAGCCGAAAACTTCATACCCTAAACGTTTAGTCATCTTTGCAAAACCTTCTGTTTCGATCAAGTGATAAAAGGGGAACGATGGGAACATAGCTCCGTCTCTATGGACATCAGCTTTAACCAAGACAGCTCCACCCCCTACACCATCCAATGGCATTTCAGTACCCTTGTCTCCCTTAGGATCATAGTAGTGTGCCATCAATGGTCTGTAAGTAGCCATTTCACTGTATCCTTCTACGATGATTTCATCATCAGGTAAACTAGCAGCTAATTTTAAGCCTTCTTCACTTTCAACCCAGTTATTGAAATCATAAGGTCTGATATCATTCTTCTTGAGTTCAGCGTTGTAATATCTCTGGTAAACATTTGCTGAAAGGACCGGCTTGTTATGAGATGCCAAGTCTTGAATAATATCTGGTGGTGTCTCAATGATATCGGCATCAAGCCATAACACCCAGGAGGTGGATGGTGAGATGGTGGTGAAAACCAAGGAGTTTCTGGCCAAAGCCATAAGGCTTCTTCTCTCCTTCTGGACACTAAGTGCGTGCCTGTCCTTCTCTAATTGACTTTGTAATGAATTAGAATCTTGTCTTAAAACAGTAATTTTCTTGAACTTAGTGGTAGGATTCGATTGAGTAGTCTTAATTGCTTGTTCCAAGCTTTTTAAGGCTGCGTTACCATCATCATCTCTTGGTAAAATGAATCCTAATGAGATCAAGCTATGATCGTAAGAAAGCTTGTTTATGTTAACCCAGTATTCGGGGAGAAACTTGGACATTGGTGATAAAATTAAAATCTCTTCTTTGTTCTCTAAAGGAGTGGAACTAACAGTGAGCTGATTCAAATCATAATGACTTAAATGATTCTTTGGCAAGTTTCTTAAGATAACAGAGTCTTTATTTTTATTGAACCATGATTTGTTCTTTTGCTTGTAGCTATACTTAGAACTTGATTTCTTTGATCTTGAAACGAGTGAATCACTACCGGTGAAGAAATAAAAATAAATCACAAGAACTAATGCTAATGGACCAATGACATTAAGAGGTCTCCTTCGTATACTTCGAAGTAAGCTTTGTCCAGCAAATGGCATTGACTTGGTATTAGGCGTGTGACAATTTTTTCAAACAAACGCTTGAAGGATCCGCGACTTTGGCCACAACTTACCCGGAGGACATTCTGGTCTACAACGTGGCAAAGTAATGGCACTATTTTATCGAGACTGGTACTACCTTGAACAATGAAGTAGTTGTTTACACATCGGAGTGGTTACTACGATAACTGACGGTAATCTTTTTTAGGGGAAACATCGAATTTAAATATTGATTAAAACACTATATACCTTCTATTTAAAACGTAAGAAATCGTGTCATTAAATATTATGAAGATTCTCTCACATACCCATTTCAATATCTTCCTCTTCCTTAGAAGCTTCTTCCTTCTTTGGTTCTTCTGGTTGGGCAGATCTTTGAGCAGCCAACTTTTCAGCCATGAAAGCAGCTTGTTTAGCCTCTTGCTTTTCTCTCAAAGCCTGCTTCTTTTCTTCTTCCTTAGCCAAATATCTACCTCTGATGATGTTACCAGTGGAAGCCAATTCTTCGTACTTAGCAATATATTTGGCCTTAGTTGAATCGTAACCGTCATCGTAGAGCCAGTCTTCAGCCTTCATCAACAATGCAGATAATTTTTCCTTTTCTTGCTCAGAGGCAAAGTCCTTGTATTGGTCTTCCAACTTACCTCTCAATTCATAAATGTATTCTTCCAAAGCATTCTTTTTATCTTCGGTTTCAGCAACCAATTTATCAGACATCACAAGCTCGTTTTCCTTTTCAGTCAAAACATTTCTGGCACTGTCCGTTAAAGAAGAAGATTTCCATTCGATGGTCAAGTCGTCCTTCTTGACGAGCTTCTTGACTTCACGGTATTCTGGTTCTTTATCTTCTTCATCATCTTCAGCTGGCTCTACTAATTCTTTAACCAATTTTTCTTCAACAGTGTGAGCTGATTCAATGGTGTAAAATCCACTTGGGTCGTTTCTCAATTTCAACTTAGTTGAAATAGATTTAGAACCTTCATTAAGTTGAACACCCTTGATATCCCATTGACAAATGGTTTCTTCGGTACCAACAGGTAACTCTTCCTTGTTGGTGTACTTAGCTTCCATCTTGAAGTCACCAGTTCTTTCCAAGGTGATAATCTTGGTAGATGGGAAAAGTCCACCTCTTGGGAAAACTTCCAAGTGGTCGTCATCTTCTTCTTGCTTGTCCCAGAAGTAAGAAACTGAGTAAGGGTTGAAGTCTTCGAACTTGAATGGTCTAACTCTGAGAGTTGGGGAGTGCATGGCACAGATGAAAGCATTACCTCTAGCAATAGCTTCATCTTGGTTCAAGGTGAAAGATAATTGTTTACCGAAAAGTTCAGTCAACTTAGCCTTGATAGAAGGAACTCTGGTACAACCACCGATAACTTCAATAGAATCTATGTCGGCAGCAGTTAACTTAGCATCCTTCAAGGCGACTTGGATAGGAACATCAAGTCTTGCCAATAATGGTTGGACAAATTCTTCTAATTCTTCTCTGGTCAAAGAGGAAGACACATCGATATCGTTCATCAAAGATTCAATGTTGAATGGAGCAGAAGAGTTGGCAGACAAAACCTTCTTCAACTTTTCAGCAGCAGTCAAGACCCTGTAGAAAGCTTTAGGGTTTTCCTTAATATCAATCTTGTATTTAGTAAGGAACTCCTTGGCGAAATGTTCAGCAATAGCCAAGTCAAAGTTTCTACCACCAAAGTGCTTGTCGTAAGCAGAACCTAAGATTTTCAATTCACCTTTCTTAACAGCAGCGACAGAGACTTGGAAAGAAGAGTGACCAATATCGATGAAAGCGACCTTCTTTGGTTCATCTTCTGGCAATTCACCAGCCTTGAAAACACCGTAACCGACGGCGGCAGCGGTGACTTCGTTGACAATTCTAACTGGGTTCAAGCCAGCGATCTTACAAGCATCGGAGGCAGCTCTTCTCTGTTTCTCGGTGTACCAAATTGGAACTGAGAGACAGATATCTTGAATGTTGGCCTTGGTTTCCTTGAGGGCAATATCCTTGATCTTGTTGATGTACATAGCAGACAACTGGGTGGAAGTGAATTCAGTTTGTTCACCCAAGAATCTAACCTTAGCGCTAACACCACCGTCTTCATTTTCAACTAATGGACAAGTGAAGTACTTCTTTTCGATTTCAAAGTCTGGGTCACTATGGTTCAAACCCAAGATTCTCTTCAAGTTGTCAACAGTGTTTTTCAAATTAGAACCTTGTTGGTTTTTACCAGATTCACCAATGAATCTATTTTTCATACCGAATCCAACTAATGAAGGAGTAGCACGGTTAGAGACTTCATTGACAATGATATCAATACCTCTGTTTCTTGCACAAGCGATAACAGTGTTACTGTTACCTAAATCGACACCAAATGGGGCAGACATTTTCTAAATTGTATTTTAAATACTTTAATTGAAACAGTTCTCTGTTCTTTTATAATGAAAATTTTAATGCACCTTGTCCGCCACTATAAAAATTTTCCTCATCAAAAGAACCGGTCATGCGCACGCCCTTTCGAACTTAATAGAATGTTTAAGATTTCTATAAACTATATTACTCTAACTATAAGTACAGGGAGTTAGCCACCTAGTGAGCCAAATACTACAGTTCAAGAGGTCCACAACGAGTGTAATAATGTTCAAGAAATTTTGACAATGCATTGGCAATTGCGGAAACAGATCATATGCTAAAGCGCTTGAATTTTGGGTGAATTAGTGATGATTTCTTTGACTAGCCACTCGGGCTTTATCTACCTAAGGTTCAAAAACATATACCAGTATATATCATTAGAAGATACTCATTAACTACAGGAAAACGCAAATTGCATACATTCATGTGAGGACATGGCCCTTGTCTATTGCTGCAAATTTTCGCGACCCACCTTGAATGCCTTGTATGCTTACATACACAAATAGTTTCTTGGCTTGCAAAATTGATTACGAACTTTGTTCTAGAATAGTAATCAAACTCATCCATCCCGAGCTTTCAATGAGTTTTAAATAAGACTGCTTGTCTTTATTCTTTACAAAGTCAACCAAAAGTTGGACCTCGTTTTCATGCAAAATATTCGTATTCAATAAGAAGATCAAAAGATGTGCATCTAATAACACACCACCATCTCCTTGATCAGTGTTCAAGCAATCAAAGAGAGTTTTGAAGTTTTGAAGGTCTCCTAAGAAATCCCTATTCTCGATGACGAAATTGTTCGACTTGAAAAGTGGATCCGGCTCTAATGGCATCGAGTCCAGAAGTGTGACAAGTAGATAATCAACTGGGAATGCTGGTTTGGCATTACTTTTAACCTCTAAACCATATTCATTAATTTTGGAGTAGAACACATCCGGAACGTAACGGCGATCATTAGATTCATTGATGTACATCATTGACGGCTGTGTAGATGTAGTGATGATGTCAGCCTCTAATAAAGCCTCTGTGTTAACTGATACTTGATAAGATCTAGGTTCTATCTGTCCATCCAAGCCACCAGATACAACACAGGTGACAAATCTTGATGAGAATTCACCAGCATTGGAGTACTTGGTATGATACTTATGCTGTAATTGTTGACGGGCCGCCATTAACACTTCGATGTTACTCAAAAAGTAGCTGTCCTTATGTCTTTTGCATAGCACAGTTCCATTTTTGAAGCCAGAATCTGTCAAATCAGTGAAGATCATACCCACCTTGTATAGGTTGAATTTACTAGCAAAATCATCGACTGACTTTTCGTTTTCCCAAGGTAAAAGTGTAATACCATCGAGCTCGTTAGCTTGAGGAGGCTCATAAATGAATTCAACTTTTGCTTTAATCCCGAGTGGCACTTTATCGACGGGTTCATAGGATCCGTATAAATACCCAAATCTTTGAGTTCCACTAAGTCTCCAAGTATCGATGAATTTGTTCAAAATCATAGAATCGCTGAACTCAACATGATCAACCATTCTGAATTTCTGTTGTTGAAGGGTAATCACTGGAGGCTGACATTTAGAACATATACCCTTTGGATAAGGTTGATGACCGGAGGGACAGTTTCTGTTCACCTTGTAACTTGGATTATCCAAAGGAGCCATGTAACTGGTGGCATTGTTTTTGTTATTCTTGCTTTCGTTGATTTCCTTCAAGTAGGAGTAAAAAGATAAGTGCTTTATACCATTATTTTCCATATATTCTTTGTCCCATGGAGGAAGTGATGAACAGTATTCACACATCCCCTTATCACCGTGGCGGCAAAATTTGGACTTTTGCCGTTTGATCAATCCATCCAGTCCATCAAGCAATTTGTCAACTGGTAACTCTTCCGCTGGAGTGATGGAAGGAGAAACAGTGTTTGGGATATCTGACGATCCACCCGAAATTGATATGGATGCTGTACCGGTTTGAACATCTTTCATTGTACTATCTGGCTTATCATAGCTAGCGAATAGCATGTCTCCATTTTTTAAACCTAAGCTTGAAACTGGCTGATCTATCATATTTACGGCTTTTTCTCCCTTGGCATTGGGAGCAGTGGCAAAGCTCAAATTTTCAATACCAGCCCCTAAATTCTGCTGAAGTTGATCTATAGCACTTGAGAATGAGTCAGACTCATTGACATTGACACGGAAAGTACCATCCTTACATCGGATTCTCAATATCATGTTTGCCATCAAATATTGAGCTTGTCTTCGCACTTCTTCTATAGGGGGCGTGTATCAAGCAGTAATACGCTGTAGTAATATGGGTGGAAAAAAGAACCCACATAGTAGGTGAGAAGATGTAGGTAAGTAGTCATATTCCAGGAGTGGTCATTACGGTTGGTATGAAGGTATGGAGTTGATAATCCTTCTTATCAAAAGATTCTGATCGCATACGTGGTTTTCTCAAATTTGGCTTTCGTACTATCCTCGCGATAGTACATTTGTCAAATATAACAATACAGAGAAGATTAGCATTGTCCTTGCATAAAGATGACACGCTTTACAAAGAGATTTATGATTTTTTTTTTAGTCAGACAGAACCAGTATACCATCTTGATATCACCATGTGGTCAATTACCTGGAGAGAGTACATCAATACCATTAAAACAAGGGTATAGGAGGATAAGAATGTGCGGCCCAAGTTCAATTCTCAGAAGATAACAATTTCCAAGATAAAATCCCAAATTAATTTGACAGGTATTATTCATTGCTAAAAAATGAGGGATAAGCAAATAGTCTATTTGCCATAATAAGAAATGTGTTTAAAATTGATTGTCGACTATTGAACTTCTTTGAACAGAATCTCTTGTTGAAGAACCTTAAATCACCTATGGTGAAATTAGCTGCACCCTTGAAGGATATTGGGTCGCTGATATTTGGCTGGATAATGACGTAATCAGGGCGGATAGCCCAGATATCGTTCTTTTATCGAAAAAAACCTACAGATCGAGAGGGTCAGGCTTGATGAATGAAACGAGTACTCGCCTTCCCGGCTATTTGGGCTTTTTGTTAAACGTGATCGAATTCCCAAGTGGTATTTGAACACGCAACCTGTTTATTTTTAACCTCCTGTGTATGAGCTCGCGGAGTGTCGTGGTGACGTTTACAATCAATACAGGTAGAACAAGTTAAGGGTATATACTCCTCCTCGTAAACCACGAGGTTATGGTTATATCAGATCTAGTTTCTCAAGTTTAAATTTGCCCAGGGAAAACCTTACGACCCTTTTTGGCACATGTGAAGTATATTCTTTGCCAGGACACAAAGTATTTTTTTATTTTTTATTAGTTTGAGGATATTCGCGGGCTTGAATTGGTATAGCCATGTCGTGAAATTTTTGTGTTGAATCTTCTTCTTTTTATTGATTATAAATTTATTAGCTATTTCCAGTTGAAACACTAGTATGGCAAGGTTATCAGTTATACGAGTTGCTGCTGTAATTGGTGGGCTTGTCATGTTGTACACTTTGTCGACATTCTTCACGCCCGCCGTAGTTTATGTGGATCCAAAGACAAATCAAGTTTTGAAAGACTATAAACCGACTGAGCCGCAAAGCAATGGTGCAGTTTTCGGGAATATATTGCCAGATAAGCTTCCCTTCAATATTGGTAGTCAATCTGCTCCTATCAAAGATAATGAGAAGGAAAGAGAAATGGCTTTGGCCCAGATCAATCAAGATTCGAAAACGCCAAATAACAACGATCCAGGAAAAGAGACAACCAATGAGGAACCAAAAGCGGGAACTGGACAAGAAATTAATGCTGGAGGCAAAGATGAATCCCCTGATAAGCAACCAGTCAAAGATGACAAAGGAAATGTAATTGTTACAGCTCCGAAGGATTCTGACTTTATAGGCAAAAGTGACGACATCAAAGCTACGTTTGTTACTTTGGCCCGTAACTCGGAGTTGTATGACTTGATCAAGTCTATCCGTCGTGTGGAAGACAGATTTAATCGTAAGTTCAATTACGACTGGGTGTTTTTGAATGATGAAGAATTCACTGAGGAATTTAAGTCCTTGACGACCTCGATTGTAAGTGGTAAAACCAAGTATGGTCTTATTCCAAAAGAACATTGGTCCTATCCAGACTGGATTGATTTAGAAAAGGCTGCCAAATCTCGTAGTGAGATGAAAGCTGCTAATATCATTTACGGGGACAGTGAAAGTTACCGTCATATGTGTAGGTTTGAGAGTGGGTTTTTCTGGAGAAACCCGCTTTTGGACGATTACGATTGGTATTGGAGAGTTGAACCAGGTATTCAAATCCACTGTGATTTGGACTACGATTTGTTCAAATTCATGAGAGATAACAAAAAGAGGTATGGGTTTACCATCTCCATTCACGAGTTCCGTAAGACTATCACCACTTTATGGGACCACACCAAAGCCTTCATCAATGACCACCCTGAGTATTTGGCAAAGAATAATTTAATGGACTGGATCTCTGATGATGGAGGAGAAACTTACAATTTATGTCATTTCTGGTCCAATTTTGAAATTGCAGATCTTAATTTCTGGAGGTCAAAGCCTTACCAAGAATATTTTGATTACTTGGATAAGACGGGGGGATTCTTCTATGAGAGATGGGGTGATGCGCCAGTTCACTCTATAGCTGCTGCATTGTTCTTGAACAGGGATGAAATACACTATTTTGACGACGTGGGCTATAACCATGGGGTGTACACACAGTGTCCTTTAAACAATGCATTCAGATACAAGCACAAGTGTCACTGTAATCCCAATAACGACTTCACCTTCAAAGGTTACTCTTGTGGTAAACAGTACTACGACATCATGAAAATGGAGAAGCCTAAGGAATGGGTTGACTATCAGTAGTTCATGCTCCTTTTATTTGTATAATTTATAGCGTGGTAAACAATAATCTTTCGGTCTAATGCCTTTACGTCATCACTTGTGTTGTTTTACTTTAATACTGTTGAGTATTTGACTCACAGATAATTTCAAGAGTTAAGGTTCTAGATAGAATAGATTTTTCAAATATCGGCAACACTTAGCTAGGCACAACCGGAGTAGGGTTTTTACAATGTGAGCAGTGAAAACTACAACCAAGAGATATGGGTAGATCTCTATAACTGAAGATCTCTACAACTGCAGTCAGAACTTTTTTGGGGTTTATATTAATCAAATGCTGCATGATGCAACAAACTCGTGGGAAAACAATACACAAGCGATTCTTAACTAATAGTAATAATTGATCACAGGAGTCACAACGGTAATAAACGAGACAATATCAAGCACAAACACTAACAAGACATACGATATTCAAATCGAAAATGAAGGTACAGGGCTGAAGGGGCCACCATTTGGAAATCAAACAAACTCAAAATTCAAGATTTTAGTCATCTGGGAATTCTCGAGAGAAACACTGAACAAGCTAGAAAAGTAAACTCAATCGTAATTTTCTTCCTTCTTGATAGACCCAGGTAAGATAAGAAACGGGTAGTGTTGAGCATCCCGGACTCCGAAGGTGTCTTTCATTTTTGCAGCCAAGCAGTCAATTTTATAATCCAAGCCGTCGATTTGGACTTCCAATTCGTGTTTCAAGGATTCATTTTCATTCCGTAAAGCATCAAATTGGGTCTGAGAAGCTTTCTGATCGGAATCCAACCTGTCATCAAAGGAACTCAACTTAGTCAATATCTCGTTTCCATGATCATTACGTGTGAGAGCAATAGCTTCACTAGAAGCGACGAGAAGAGGCATGCCCACAATTGCGTCTAAATCGTCTTAAGTGACTAAAATAACCATTTAACTTTTCTTTCATATTAACTCGGCGTGGATCTGGTAGGAAATGAGAGTAAGCATCAAAGAGTTCCCCAATAGCTTGGTTCAGTATCCCTTTAAAATCCTTGAAGCCTTCACCAAGAGGAACGTCGCTGATCGGAACACCATTCTCATCTAAAAGATGCTTTAACCCAAAACCACCATCGAAACCCAAAGGAATCATTGCATTATAAAACTTGATATAGGTAGCTCCAGGCAAGTTCACCACATCAAAATATCGCTTAGGAACAAATTCGGTGATTTTCGAAGGGTATCCCAAAATTTCTAATTTAGCCTTTAGGGTGCTTGGGTTTGCAGAAAACACCTCCTTCAAAGAGATAAATCTGGCTGTCTGGGGGGTAGTATCCAGATAAACTAAGTGAATTGAAAATAAGGCATTTAAGGCGGTAGCGTGACTTTTGGCGTCCATGATCACTGGTTGCTTTTCTGCTTCGAACATAACGATCAGAAGAATAAGTTGCAAGGATATCCCAACTGTAAATATACAGGACCAGATAACTGGGTTTTCTTTGAGTAAATTTACTTATCCTGTGATTCGGAGCTTCAGTAATATTAGTTGTATATTCCATTCACCGTTGTGACTGGTATGATTTATATCATTACAAACGAACACAGCTGTAGGGTTTGCTAGGATGGTTTCATCTCAGTGAGAGCCAGTTGCCTCTGGACGGTACTTGTAACAGTGATTCACGAAGCTGTTTTTCAAATCTTATATTGCCTGGTACAGTAATTAGAGCCAAGTCTGACAAATGTGGTAACAGAGGTATTAATTATTGGTAGCAGGGAGGATATTAGTACTGGATTAGTACTAATATAGCCGAAACCTGATCAAAGGAAAGGTACATAAACGTACAGGGATACCTTGAATCCAGATGCTTTCCTTTGCAAGAAAACGAACGTATACTCTTGAACAACCCTACCTTTAGACGCTCATCACACAAAAACGGCTCAAATCTTCAAGAAGGTTTCCAATGAGACCCTGGATGAAGAATCAGTGGGTTGCATTTGCGCGGGTGCTGCGATTCCAGGCGAGGCGCGCCTTTAAATTCCATTATTTAAAGATGCGTATGGCTCAAAAGAATTTGAGAAAGTGACACGTCAAATTTAACTAGCAGGAGTTTTTATTCAACAAAACCGATACTTTATACTTTTGTTTCATTTTTTGGCCACTCCTGTAAATCTTTTACCATGAGTGCAAATAGATCAAATGCCAGAATAATCAGGTTTGCTGTGTTTGCGTTCATCTTGATTGTTTGTGGTTTCATCTTGTCAAAGGGATCAAACTACCAAACACCTAACCAACCTGCAATTCAACAACCACAGACTAACACCCAAACAAGTGCTGACCAGAAGGCACCTGCTTCTAATGAGAACAAGGCCTCCAATGAGAACAAGGATGCAGCCCCTGCCGCAAACAAACCACCAGCTAAGGCTGTTTCTGGTAAACAGGAAACAGTTGGGGCTGAAAAATTAGTTCCTGTTCCAGGTGAAAAAATCAAGGCCACTTTTGTTTCTTTAGCAAGAAACTCTGACCTTTACAGCTTGCTTGGATCCATCAGACAAGTCGAAGATAGATTCAATGGTAAGTACAACTATGACTGGGTGTTTTTGAACGATGAAGAATTTACCGACGAATTCAAGGAAGTTACTTCCTCTATCGTTAGTGGAACAACTAAGTATGGTTTGATTCCAAAAGAACAATGGTCATATCCAGACTGGATTGACCAAGAAAAGGCTGCTATTTCTAGAGAAAAGATGGTTGAAAAGAAGGTCATTTACGGTGGTTCTGTTCCTTACAGACATATGTGTAGATACGAATCTGGTTTCTTCTGGAGACATCCTTTGTTGGATGAATACGAATACTACTGGAGAGTTGAACCAGACATTAAGATTTTCTGTGATATTGACTACGATATTTTCAAGTTCATGAAGGACAACAAAAAGAAATATTCTTTCACCATTACTTTGCCAGAATATAAAGAAACCATTCCTACCTTATGGGAAACCACCAAAGAATTTGTCAAGAACAATCAACAGTACTTGGCTAAGGACAATATGATGGAATGGTTATCCAATGATAATGGTGAGACTTATAATGGATGTCACTTCTGGTCCAACTTTGAGATCGCTGATTTGAACTTTTGGAGAAGTGATGCTTACAAGGCATACTTTAATCATCTTGATCAGGCCGGTGGATTTTTTTATGAGAGATGGGGAGACGCACCAGTTCATTCCATTGCAGTTGGATTGTTTTTGAATAAAGATGAGGTCCACTTTTTCGATGACGTTGGATACTTCCATGTTCCTTTCAACAATTGTCCTGTTGATCCTGAAATCAGAAAGGCTAAAAGATGTGCATGTAACCCACAAGAAGACTTTACTTGGAAAGATTATTCCTGTACCAAGAAGTACCACACTGTTAAAGGTTTGACCAGAATGAAAGGCTGGGAAAACTTCACTGGATGAAAAGCTACTGAATATTATTAAGTATTTGCGTTAAATTAGACGATATTCGATTCACACTTGTAGACGATCAGCATACTGGTATCGAAGTCAAGAACTTTTACACCATATACTAACAAACAATAGATCACATATACGGTGATATTCAGTATAATACCAGCTATCCCTGAAAATGTAGCAGGACTTACTAATGCGTTGGTTTGTAGTATTTTTTGCGCAGAAGAGCTAACCTAACCAAGGCAGTGGCCCGGGTTATCTTAAAGAAATGTTAGCCAAAAAGGGTTAAGCCGTATATCCTCGATCCTGGTAAATTCATGGTCATCTACTCAATGTCAGGCAAATTTCAAATACCATCGGCATGTTAGAATTCAGATGCCACTTGGTAGGGCAAAAGAGTTGTCTACAAAAGAATTGGAACAGAGCGAATGTTGACTCACGCCGTTGTCTGACGAGAATGTTGGCATGGCATTCTCTTATGGTAGGTATGTCATTCTTATAAGGTAGCTTAAATGGTCCTTAAAACATTTGTTACACCATAAAATGTTGCTGAAATTTGAATCGTAAAATCCATTCCAAGAAATTACAGGTTAGCCGATTTCTTTTTATAACCCCGAAATGTACTGCAGGCCTACAGTTGAAAAGCAGGTGTCGTGTCACCATAGAGGTTGTACGAAGGCCATCTTTAAAGCACATGTACTAATGTTCATGACTCAATCTAAGGCCATATGTGACTCGTGAAAACCTCAATTTGATCAGTCTATTTAATCAACTTAGCCACAGAGACCACCGATATAACTAGGCTCAAATCAAGGTTGAATACCATTATGTCTTTACCCCCGACTTGCTCTTTTGCTGGGGTTATAAAGCTAGTTAACTAACCTGTAACTCGATGAATCAAATTAAGCATCGCACTATGAAATTATTTGTGGCACTCTTATCTATATAATTCCCGGCTGCTGCATCAAGTAGGCTTGTAAGATTTTCGCTTCTATTTTGTATTCCCCCAGAAACTCACCCATCAAATCCAAAGAGATACTACGACGCCCGTCACGCCTGTTCATCAATTAGCCTGAGTACCCTCTACGAACAAAATCAGAACTGGTAAGAATCTGATCTATTCAAGGTTGTCAGATACTGAAATTTATTAAAAAAAAAGACTTTCCATCTATTGTATCATCTCATAATTTGGGTGTACACGTAACTTCATTTCGCGAGTAGACATCCACATCCTTAGCGAATACTTAAAACACAACAAATAATTAACTTGTGGAGATTTTTTATATTTTGTGCTCTTAGCTGTATCGGTCCTGTTATAGTGATCGCTAACATTTAAGAACCGTTGGATAATTCTGATATCTTCTCGTTGGGTTTGACTATCTGGCCATCGCATTCGTTAAGTGAATCTTTGGGTATTTTCTCGTCGTAACTTTAAGGAACCCCGAAGTTTGTCAAAGGGAAGTTTGATAGTATTCCATTAAGCGAGTGTTTTCCTGTTCCCTCCAATAATTCACGTCTTTTTTCGTGCATTTTTTTCCTTAACTATTGTGACTGGGTTATTTTTTTTTTTATTAAATTTACTAGGCCATTATTTTAGTCAATTTCCTCACACATTCCAAGTATTGTCTATTGTTATAGTTGAATAACTCACAACCCTGTGTTTTTTATTTTCAGGCCCGTCCTAGAACCTATTTATTATTATTTTCTCCCATACAATGTCCCACGGAGAAGTCGACACCATTTCTATCAAAGTTGCTGGCAAAAGACATAGACCCACGTCGTTGAATCTCTCAAACATGAATATCAGTCGTTTGACGAACGACAAGGATTCTGCCTCTGCTCAAGAGGAGCATGAGACTTCCATCCAACTGTCGGCTGATCCTTTGACTTCAAGCAGTCATCAAGACCCAAAGTCAAATCTTAGTAAAATTCAATCCGACACAAATCTGAAAATCACTAACGTCCAAGTTGATTACCCAAAGGATGATAACTCAGACCTAGCATTACGTCTTGTAAGTCCAGGCTTACCGCAATTATCTGACGAAATGAGGAACACTATGAAGATTTCCCAGCAAATCCAATTGCAGCAACTTAGTCTTATAGCTGCCAGGCTTTCAGGCGTAGAACAAGGGGACATTGAAAATGATGAGGAAGACGATGAAGCTTCTTCATCCACAAACAAAGACATTAAAGACATTAAACGTGACGAAAGCAAGCAAGCAGATCCTGCTCAGATGCATGAAGCTGAGGAAGATGACACACCACAATCAACATCTCCAGCAATGCAAATTGATACCCCTAAAACTGATGAGGCTCCCGTCAAAGAGACAGTAGTCTCTATCCCTCAAGACAATATCACTTATAACTCCACTTCCCTCTCCAGTTCAGCTAAAGGCTTAAAACGAAGACATGTTCCATCGCCATTAACATTCGACAGCCCAACCCAATCTGTAAATGTGACTCCTCTGATACATTCAGCTCCATTGTTCAACAAATTCAAGTTAAGAAAGCATCAGACCACACCGATTAACAATGGGAAATTCACAACTTATCTAACACCTCATAAGTCATCTCCATACCAAGGTAAGCGAGTGAGAATGATACCACAACAACCACATACCTCGAGTTCTCCTTTCTTCCCAAGACCGAGATATCACCAATACCAACAATTCACTCCACAACCTTCTGCTAGCATTTATAATCGCATGTACCCATACCAAGTACCCTACCCCCAGTACAATTACTCCATGTCAGTACCAACACAACCACCCCCAAAAACCCACGCTAATCCTTCACTCGCGATTAATCAATCGTCTGGGCTGAAGTCAAAATCAGCATCCAAAGTTATCGACGTCTACAATGATGATTTAGTAAAAGACGCTCCTCTTAAATCACAGCCTTTGTCAGCTCAGAGAGATGTGTTTGACCACCATCTGACATTGAGGCATCTTATAGACGATGATAGATCTCCGGTTTCAGAAGATGAATTGAGAGAGATGCAAGAAAAATACTCTGAACATAATGCAATTTTTGCTAACCAGAATGACATCTTTGGATCGATTAACTTCATGAATGAAAAAGCGTTCAATTTCAGAATATTCCAAGAGAAAGGCGACAAGCAAGACAAAAGAGATCAACCTGATAAACGGGAGTCTGGTAATGATAACGATAATGACCAACCGTCCTCTAATGACCCAATAAAAGATAAAGAAAAATTTCTTAAAATATGTGAGGAGACATGGGATCAGTTTTTTTTCAAATAGACGTTAATACCTGTTGTAATATTAATTTAATTTACCATTTTTCTATTACTCTTCATAATTACATGTAAGACTACCATCTACTTCGGCTTAAAAATGTGCGCACCTTTTTTTTTCAAGAGGCAAATACAAAGACCAATGTTGGCATCTTATATGCGTTATTCACAACGCCTTATAAGACCACTTCGTTTCACTTCAAGACCGTACTTGGCTAGATCCTTTGCTACCTCCGGTTTTGTACAGTTCCAATATTCTCGCTTCAATCTCAACCAGAATGATAAAGATAAAAGAGACCAAACAGACCCGGACAAAAAGAACGACAAGAACGACAACAAGAAAGATGATGAAAAGAAAAAACCAAAGCTGAAGGAAGAGGAAGAGTTCAGAGAGGAGATCAAGAAACGGTTGAAACAAAAGAACCCGAACTTAGATGTTAACAATTTAAAGATATATGACATCGATAAAGATACTTTAATCAAGATCCTTGCTGGTGTATTTATCGGATCCACTATTTTCGCCATGGTATTTTCAAGTAACTCGAACGATCATAACAATGAGCTTTCATTCCAAGACTTCAAGACGAATTTCCTTACTAAAGGATTAGTTACAAAGCTCAGAGTTATTAATAGATTCTTAGTTGAAGCAGAATTAATCCAAGGCGCAGTTCTGGACCAGACTTATCAGACATATGGCGGGAAACCAGCTGTTGGATTCACTATTGGTTCCGTAGACTTTTTCGAAAAGGAAATCAATAGTATACAGGATAATTTGGGCATACCTATCAACGAAAGAATACCCATCTCTTATGCGGAAAGGGATGGATGGATGAATTACGTTTTACCGATTCTTCCTACCCTTCTCTTGATTGGTGGTTTGTATTATTTGACTTTCAGGAGGGCCGGTGCCAATTCCCCAGGGGGTGGTGGTGCCAATAATATCTTCAAGATTGGTAAATCCAAAGCCAAATTGTTCAACCAAGAAACTGACGTTAAGATTAGGTTCAAGGATGTGGCTGGTTGTGAAGAGTCTAAGGAAGAGATCATGGAATTCGTCAAGTTTTTACAAAACCCTACAAAATACGAGAAATTAGGGGCTAAGATTCCTAGAGGTGCTATTTTATCTGGTCCTCCTGGTACTGGTAAGACTCTTTTGGCTAAAGCAACTGCCGGTGAGGCCAATGTTCCTTTTTTGTCTGTTTCGGGCTCAGAGTTCGTCGAAATGTTCGTTGGTATTGGAGCATCTCGTGTCCGTGATTTGTTCAAGACTGCCAGAGATATGGCACCAGCCATCATTTTTGTCGATGAAATCGACGCTATCGGTAGAGAAAGAGGCAATGGTAGAATGGGTAATGACGAGAAGGAAAACACATTGAACCAATTACTAGTTGAAATGGATGGTTTTGATTCATCTGACCATGTGGTAGTGTTGGCCGGTACTAATAGAGCTGATATTTTAGATAAAGCATTGTTAAGACCTGGAAGATTTGATAGACACATTTCTATTGACATCCCAGATGTCGAAGGAAGAAAGGAAATCTTTAAGGTTCACTTATCAAAGTTAACATTGCAATGTGATGAAGACATTAAAGCTACTAAGCAAGATGTGGATTTCAACAAGTACCAAGAATTAAAGGCTGAAGCCGTTGAACAATTGGCCGGAAGATTAAGTGCCTTGACACCTGGTTTCTCGGGAGCCGATATCGCCAACTGCTGTAACGAAGGTGCGTTAATTGCTGCTAGAGAAGATGCTCCATCGGTAGATGTTCATCATTTTGAACTTGCTATTGAAAGAGTTGTGGCCGGGTTAGAAAAGAAGTCAAGAGTTTTGTCTTTAGATGAAAAGAAAACTGTTGCTTATCACGAAGCAGGGCATGCTATTTGTGGTTGGTTCTTGGAATACGCCGACCCGCTTGTTAAAGTTTCCATTATTCCAAGAGGGCAAGGAGCTTTGGGATATGCTCAGTACTTACCTAAAGATCAATACTTATTATCCAAAGAACAATACATTCACAGGATGATAATGACCTTGGGTGGAAGGGTTTCCGAGGAATTACATTTTGACACCGTTACTACTGGTGCTTCGGATGATTTCAGAAAAGTTACTCAAATGGCACAGTCAATGATTTTGAAGTTGGGAATGTCAGATAAAGTGGGTAATATCTATTACGATAATGGTGAAGATGCAGATGGCTTCAAAGTCCATAACAACTACTCGGAAAAGACAGCCAGATTGATCGACACCGAAATCAAGAAATTTATCGATGAAGCTTATGTTGCCTGCAAAAAGTTATTAGAAGAAAAGATCGAGTTAGTGGATAAGGTTGCTGAAGAGCTATACAAGAAAGAAGTTTTGACTAGAGAGGACATGGTTAGATTGGTTGGACCAAGACCATATACAGAAAGAAATGATGCTTTTGATAAGTATATCAAGGGCAATGATGCATTCAAGCCTAAGTCTAAACCTTCGGAGCCATCTCCAGACACTTCTGCCCCTCCATCGAATTAAAAGCTGATGTGCTCCATCCAGTCTCACTTTTAAATAGGCCGGGTCTTTTGGGATTTGATTTCTGAAATCCAGGAAAGAGAATTTCATGTAAATAGTTAAACAATTAATCGTCTCAGGTGTTTTCCTGGGAGATTTAAAAATTTCATACATATATACAATACAAGTTTATATAATACATCGGAAAGAACACTGGAGTACTTCGGGAATATGTCTCACCCCTCTTGGCACTTTATCTTAAACGTGTATCAATCCTGGTCGTCACTATCCTGAAACAATTCATCTAACTCTTCCATCACATGGGAATTCTTCGAAGTAGATGTTGTTAAAGGATTCATGGGAATGATCAACTTCTTGTTATGAGGATCTTTTATTGAACTCACGATATTGCTGCTTTTAGTATCCTGTATTTGGGTTAACGTTGAGTCGGCCTCTACCGTTCCTCTCGGCTGTATTCTGGCATAATGCTTCATATCTATAAAATGTTGTCTCCAATGAAAATACCCTTCGTCTGTCATGAATCCACAGCCCAATATTGGACAAAGATAAACCTGCGTCTTGCAGGAACAATGGAACGGGTAATTATCCTGATGATGGTTCAATTGTTGGACGGTAGGGAATTCACGTTTGCATTTTTTGTTCCCATTCTCAATTAACAAGTTGCATTTGAACATCTCACCTTTTGGTGATAAGGGTAACGGTGGCACTTCTCTAATCAATGGGAATAACTGTGATAGCTTTTTGACCATTGACTCAGTTATGTGGGGTTTCTTTGACTCATCGACTTCATCGACAGATATGGGATATCCAATTATGTATAACTCGGTTCTATGTCGCTCAACAAGGTGCCTCTCGAATATCCTACGATTGCCAGTAGTATAATAACAGTTCTGAAAGCAACAGCTTAATATTCCTTGCTTTGAAGATTTGATGTACAGTTGGGTTTCATCGATGAACAGATATTCACTGCCATCCGAGTCTTCGCCGGTATCCTCATCAGAATGGCTTTCCAGCACTTCCAGACCATTGTCGTGTCTTGTTTTATGTGCCAAAGGACTGGATGGGGTATCAAATTGCTTGGATAAATGGAACTCCTCTTGCTCTGCACTTGACAGTAAAGAAGGTGATACAGTTAACTCTCTTTCTTTCGTGAGATCAATTAATTCTGGATAAGAATCCTCTGAGTCTGAAATGCAACTTAATTCAGGAGATTTGTTATCTATTGTTAAAACGAGTTCAGATTGTTTCTTCATTGGCGATATTTTTTGCTTTTTCGTAGGGGAAGGATCAAGTAGTAATATATTATCTGGGGATACCTTCCGTATAGGGGACTTATTTCGAACAGAAGGATTCAAATGAAACTGATCTTGTGCCTTCAACTCTTTCTTGAACATCAGCTTACGACTGATCTGAGATAATTCTCGTCTTCGCTTGTTAAGCTTATCTCTCTCAGCATCGTAGTCCAACGACCAAACATTTTGACTGGATAAAGAGCTCCTTTCCTTCATGGCTAGGGATCTGATATGTCCATTATCTACTATTATCTTTCCAGTTGAAAGATTTATCTCATCACTTTCCAAATCATCATCTATCTTGGAGTATCTATGAAGTATTTCTTCCCATTTGTCACGAAACTTTTTGTTACTTACCGCTTTTAACTTTGATATATTATCTTCAAACTCTTTCTCGGTTTCGAAATGATTGTTCGCCAGTATGTCCACATGCTCTTCCTCGTTCTGTGAGTCGTCTGAATACTCGAGGGATATCAGGTCCATATTGTTGTCTATTCGTAGAGACCTCATTCTATCATACCTAGCAGTAAACAACTGATTTTTAGTGCGAAGGAGGAAATGTCAATACAGCATATATTAGATATCTATTTACAGTATATGAACCTCCTACCGAGAAATGTGGCCGGGAATGTTTAGCTGCTTTATACGTCTGTGTTATCTACCGTTCTTGTTCTTTCGTTGTTATTATGGGCTGCCCAGCACTTTCTAAACGCCTGGAGCTCATCAGAACATTTCCTCCAATCTCCAGTATCTGCATGGCAAAGCTGGAGCCGTAAATTCTCTTGATCGCAGCCAGTATCTATTATTCTTTGATCCCATTCATCCGGCTCGTCGTCGTCGTCATTAATGTCTTGCTTTTCAACGCTGTTGTGTGATGGTGCCATATTCGTTAGGAACTTTCGCAGAGATTATAATTTCTCAGATAACTTGTATTTACAGTTAATGTACACTATATTATCTTAAAATCCAAATCCACTCTTGGAATATGCCATTGGCTTTAAGTCTGGATGAGGAACAGCTGCAAAAGTCTCTGTGCTTAAACTCCAGGGACAATTGTCATCCTTGGCATCTTTGTATCCTTGTCCATCGTCTTTACTCTGATCGTACTTATTGTTCTCGAAAATATGGACGACTCCACCCAAATTTCCGGTGGAATCACAATAGTTTGGTGCACTAAAAACGGTCACTAATCTCCCGTTGTGTTCTTCCTCGACACCGTCCATTCTGACTTCATGAGATCTAAACACTTTACGGATCTTATTTTGTAAACAGAATCTCTCCGTGATGTCTGGTCCAAATTGCATACCTATGCCTCGTTTGGATGGAGAACGGCCGTTTTCTGGTTGAGGATCTGTCCATAAAAGTTCCATGGCAATACCATCTCTAGGTGGCTGGGTCGACCCGGAAGCTGGAAGTCTATTGAACTTCTTGATATCAGCCAAAGTCACATCGTCTCTAGAAAACAATCCTCCATGCATACATAAGTAAGATTGGTTTATCAAGGCAGCATAAGGTAAAGCTCCAAAAGATTCGGCAAATGCTTCAAAAATCTTCTTGGAGTATTTGTGCTCACATTCATCGGTAAAACCATATGTCTTGTTCATATCGTTTGTTTCATGATTACCTCTATTGATGTAGATAGACTTAGGAAACAAGATTTTCAAGACATACAAATATAAAGCAACCTCACAGGACCATGAACCTCTATCGACGAAATCCCCGTTGAATAAATAAATATGTTCTTCTGACACATGTCCGAATCTCTTGAAAATGTTTAATACGTCATAAAATTGACCATGAGTATCACCAACAATAGTTAATTTCTTACCATTCTTAAGTACAATTTCATCTTCATTGACATCACCCTTGAGCTTGGAGTGAGGTAAGCTTAACTCTACCATTGTGTTTTCAGTCTTCAATATAGAGAACACTTTGGCAATAATAGCGAAAACATGCTTCTTTGGTAACTTACCTCCTTCTTTGAAAAGCTTTATCATGTACTTCAAATATTCAATGTTTAAGTTTCCGAGTTCGATCTGTATGTCTTGTGGAGTCTTTTCGACCTTAATGGATAACTGGGGGCCTTCCCAATTTTTCTCAATCAACATGGAATCATAATCGATACTACTGAGGAGTGAATCCTTTTCATCTCCAGCGATTGCTTTTTCAAATGCTTCCTTCTTTAAGTAGTTGACACACTGTTTGTGATTTTCCAACGTGAGCTTATCATTAGGAAGTTTTGCAAGAATAATTTTAAAGTTTTGTACAGCTTCTTTGTACCTAAGGATTGCCATCAACGAAACTCCTTTCCGATAATAAGCTTTCATGAAATTAGGGTCAACCTTCAAAGCTTCATCACAATCAGAAATTGCCAAACCGTAGTTTTCAAGTTTGATATGTACTTGAGCTCTGTTAGAAAAGAATACAGCATTCTTGGGGTCTAAAGCAATGGCTTGCGTATAACAGTCAATGGCATCATCATACCTGTTCTCCTTGAGGTTCTTGTTACCTTGGTCCTTCAACTGTAAGGCAGCTTCTGAGCTAGTCATTGAGGTTTATCAAAAATCGAAAAATTTCACTGATTTTATTTTTTTCAACCGCACTAGAAAAATCGTAAACTTTTTATTAGATAATGAACAATACAAAAAGACTATAGATCTACTTCCTAGCTTCTTATTCTCAAACCTGAAGCAGTAGCACCAATGGATGTGATGTTGGTGATCTTACAGATGTTTCCAGCATACTCTGGTTTGTATTTAGCACCCACTAGAGCCTCGCTAACAAGAGGCGACCCTTTATAGATGGGTGTTAAACTTTCAGCACAAATTTCAAACTCAGCATAAGGATCAAAGTCGATCTCAATTGCATCGTTTGAAACAGCGTCAGCTTTGGCCTTCAACTTGTGGGCTTGTTCGGCTCTAGGGCCACTGCTGACCAACTTCAACATCTCATCTGCGAAGTGAGAAGCACTAGAATAATTTTTATTCTTGAAACATTGGGTCATGGCGACTTGCAATGCATTCACCTTGTGTGCGTTTTGTAAGCCGGTTCTTGTGAAATATGCTGCCAATTCCAAGTTACGTTTTGGATCTGAGGTTTCAATTCCACGACGAGTTAATTCAATAGTCAAACCTAAAATGTATTCACGACACAATTCCAACAATTCTTCACATTTGGTTTGTTGATGCTCATCTTCAACAGTCAAAACAGCAATAATGTAAATGATTTCTCTGAAAGTCTTGATGGCTTCTTCCAACTTATTGGCCTTGAAGGAAGCAAACCCTTGCTGTACTTTGTCTTGTAACGATTCGAAGCCAGGAATAAATGGAGCATACTTGTGGGAATCTTCTTCATCATTATCCGCCCTGATGTAACTCTTCATAGCTGGTAACCCATCAATACCAGGTAAGAATAACTTCGAAGATTCGTATACTTCTGTAAATCTTTCTCTTAACGGTTCAAAATTAGTGACACCCAACTGTTTGTTCAACATTGAAGCACCCTGCTCAAATGCACCTGCAGCGATGTATTGAGCAGCAGTCTTAGAATTTCTGAGCCAGTGACCAATTTCACTTTCCACACCCAAGGTCTGTGGTAATTCACTTTCTTCTCTGGAATCTGCAGCGTTAGCTCCCATTTCATCATCGGCTCCCAAGTCAAGATCATCATCATCCAAGCCCCAGCCACCTTCGTCTTCTTCTACTTCCTCGTCAACGAAGTCTTCTTCGATACTCAATTGGTGTCCCTCGTGTTCCACATCCGCAGCATTGGAATCTTCGATGGTCAAATCTTCCAATCCTCCGTTCAATTGAGCACTTTCGAAGAAGCTTAACTCAGAGGCCTTCAATGGCCAGTTTTGGATGGTATTAGGTACTGGCTCTGGAAGCTCAACAGGTCCATTAATTTCAGGCAAGTCAATATCACCCTCAGTGACATTTGCTTGTTGCAATATTTCTTCTGCTAAGTCATCCAACCCGTTAGATTTAGCAAGTGTGTAAGCTAAAGGTAACATACCACGTTGCATAAAAACGGCACATCTCTTCTTAATATCACCGTTATAAAAACTGTTTTGAATCAAAGAAGAAAAGTCGCCACGGTGTTCAGCAATAGTTGTCATTTTGTCTAACCTTTCTTTGTCTCCCTTGTAAAGATAAAGGAAGGATAACTTATCAAACAAGTGCAACTTTTGGTAACATAATTCAACTATCTCAACGTTCCCTTCATTCAAAGCTTCTTCACTGAGTCTTTCCCAAATGTAATTGTTGTTCAACTTTTCAGCTTCTTCCAATGCAACTTGCAAGTTACCACAATCCAATGCTAAATCAAATCTGGTTTCAGGATCTTGAACAAAAGCTAAGGCAACTTCTGGGTATCCTTTCTTTTGTAAATAAGCAATTATATTTTGACCCACTAAGTTAGAGTTGTTGATCATTCTAACGACTTCCTTCAAATTCTTATTCACCAAGGCTCTCTTGAATCTGTATTCAGTAGGGTCAATCTTGACAACTTCGACTTGACCTTCACGGCTCAAACAGTAGACCTTGTTTTGGGAAACCTTATTAAGGTACAATATGCTATCTAAAGTCTTAATAATACCATTGTCACCATTCAATAAGGTATACTTAATGTGATTCAAAGTTGAGTACAACAAAACGTCCGAATCGTCCCATGAGGCACTCTTGATTCTGATAGTCTCGTGTAATGAGTTTACAAGCTCCAAGTCTTTGGTAGCGATGGTAATGGTGTGCTTGGAAATCAATGCCAAGTATTGTCCGGTGTTGGACCAAGATACGTATTTGACGTTGTTAGCACTAATCTCAGCCAATTCCTTTCTTTGCTGAACATCGTAATTGATAACTGAGTGATTCTTCACCAACAAGACGCGGCCAGGAGCTCCAGCCAAGACATCGGTCACAGAAGTGTCCAATTGAATTGACTTGGTGATATTATTGTTAAGATCTTTCACTTCCAATAATTTTGAAGATTTGGTGAAGGTAACAAATCTGTTTCTGGAGATGAAACAGGCAAAGTTACATTCACCTTGTCTAGTGTCTGTAGGCTCGATAGCTCCAGTGACATGTCTCGGTAATGAGATCAAAGAGTATTTTCCGTCGTCACCTGTTCCGTGGGTAACCAAAATAGAGTTATCGGATTGGTTGTAGGACAAAGACCTCATGAAGGACCATGTCTTTCCTATTTTCTTTAAAGATAACATTGGCAAGGAGGTTTCATTCTTCTGGAAATCGTAACTCTGGATCTGCTTTTCATTGTTAACAAAGTACAACTTGTTTTGGAAGAGGGAGAAGGCAGGTCTTTCTCTTTCTAGCTTGAAAATCATTACACCTGTGTCGTGACAAGCAGCAAACAAATTGACAGTAGGGTGGCATGCGACGGACCAAAATCTGTCATGTTCACGTCTGAATTGCTTGACAGGGGTTCTTTTATTCAAATCCCAAACTCTAATAGTTTTATCGTCACTGACAGATAAAATTAAGTCTTGATGAGGATGGAAAATGGTTGATAAAACAGTTCCAGTGTGTCCTCTACAAGTATCAACTTCCCAAGCTTTGGTTTCACTCATTCTCCATAATTTGACTAACCTATCGTCACCACCTGAAACAATTAATGGAAGGGTAGGATGGAAAGTAGCATAATTTACACCTTTGTCGTGACCCTCCAAAACAAATTTGACAATGGCGTTAACATTACCAAAGATATCTTGTTGAGGTAATTGTTGTCTTTGCAATTGATCTTCGAAAGATCTCAATGACGAGGTTGGGGCGGAATGCTTTTTTCTCAATCCAGAGATATCCCAAACCCTGACGGTTTGATCCAAAGATGCAGAGACAATCAAGTCTTCCTTTGAATGGAATTGAGCAGACATGACATAATGGTTATGGCCTGTTAAACAGGCAATTTCTTGTCTATTTTGCCAATTCCAGATTCTAATGGTTTGATCATCGGAACAAGATAAAATCCAAGGCAAATCATGGTGGAAAGATACCGCTCTCAAATAGTCCAAGTGTCCATTCAAGGTGAAGATACATTTTCTTGAATTCAAAGACCAAACTTTGATCGAATAATCGTCACCACCAGATACAAATAAAGGCTGAGTAGGGTGGAAACTGACGCATCTAACAGGGCCGCTGTGATCCTCGAATCTATCAATCAAGGTACCCATACGATAGTCCCAAAGTTGGATGGTCGAAGAGTGTAAAGACACCAAAACCCAAGGCCTTTTTGGATGGAATGCCACCCCTTTGGCCCTTGAGGATTTTGACTCAAATTTAGTTAACATTTTCATCTTGGCAGACAAGGTATGTTAAAATTACAGATCAGGGATTAGTTAACTTAATAACAAGTAATTGGATTCAATTGATCTGGTTAATTAAAAAAACCTTTTTCTGTTGTTGTCGATTCGTGGTTAATTTGTTGTTCATTTTTCAGTTGAACTCAACACGCCAAATAAAATGTCGTGTCCTCGCGCACAGTAAATCAAAATGCAATACGTCAAGATTACACCCGAAACTATTTAATGTTTGTACATTTACCCTATGACCTATATAAAACTTAGATGACTATTATGCCCATCATGATTGATGCTAATAATCCAGCAATACCGCTTAAGGTGATATGACTGGATGATGATGAAGAAGACGAATTAGATTTGTTTGAAGAATCAGACGAAGATTCAGTAGCGTCACTGTCCTGTACGAATCCTCCAATGCCAGCGCTTGGGTTATAATTGTTACTGGTGGTTGTTTTGTCACCGCCACCACCACCACCGGCAGCAGCTGGAACATCAACGTCATCAGTCTTGGATGATTTACTTGTAGTCTTGGTCTTGGTGCTAACCTCGCTTCCTGAACTGACGGTTTCAGTTTCGGTTTCTTCGTCATCACTGTCATTGTCAGGGTCCAAACCTGTGGCATCGTCACTTCCTAACCAGGTCTTCTTGTTTGTCAAGAAAACGTTTTGAGCGTCACCGTCAGTACTGTTGTAAAGGAAGGCAGAAAAGTCATCTTCTCCATCCTCAGATTCAATTTCTTCAACAAAGTCTGGGTAATCAAACGGAGTGATGCTTACCAGCTTAACGAACGCATAATAATAGCCATACTCTTTGATATCTTCAGAATCCCAATCGATTTCACCACCGGCCCATTCAACAGTACCAAGAGCATTAGTAGCATAACCACCAGGCCATAAAGAAAATTGAATACGAGATGGAGTCTGTGGGAAGTCGTATCTATCGGTGGTTTTGTTATAAGTGTCGGATTTCTTCAAGACACGGATTTTTTCATCATCAATGTACCAAGTGACTGCATCTTCAGTCCATTGAACAGTGTAGTCGTGGTAGTTTTCAAATGTGTTACTGGTGGACTTGTTTTCCTGATTGTCGTAATCCAAAATACCATGAGAGTAATAATTACTTTGAGGGTGGGTCAAATCGTAACCAATCGATTCGTGATCAATTTCGTCTTTAACGTCCGAGAACAAAATAAAAGCAGTAACAACACCCCTTCCTCTTGAAGTCTTGACCTTGGCAGTGACATTACCGTACCAAAGATATTTGGTTGAAGATACAACGGTACCGGTGGTTCCGTTAGGCATTTGCAATAAAAGAGCATCATCAGCAGTATCAATGTAACCAGTATAAACCCAGTCGGTATCATTAGCTTTACCCAAGTACTTACTCTGCTTGGTGAAATACTTGGTGTCATCAAATGTCTGTGAGTACTTTTCAATAGCAGGCATTGGCATACATGAAGTAAGATTATATGAAAATCTAACATCACATCCCCCTAAACAGTAGGCTCCGGTACCACACACACCATATTGGGAACAACAAGGACGCGACTTAGGACACTTGTTGTCTTCGTCACACTTATACTTGTCCCACGCATCTTCAGCAAGGACAAGAGAGCATAAAAATGAACCTATGAACATCAAAATCCATAAGTTATTACGAAACATCTTTGCTTATTCTCTGCTTGATATATTGTGAATTATTGAGATGCTGTCTCGAGAAGTAGCTTTGAACGATGGAAATATGTTTGAGCGAAGGTATTTAACTGTGCTTTGCAGTTATAACAGCAGTAGAACCAATTAATCCTTTTTCGTAATAATCGTCTACTTTCAATATATATGAGCGCGTTGAAAATTTTGCTCGATCAGCCGCCTTGGGTTATTGACATTTACCCAAATCGGGACAAATCGCTGCTAATTTTAGCGCGAATGTGCGAAGGAGGTGGAAGGAGTTAAAGTTGCCATTCTGGGCTATTGAGGAAATCTAATTAACGATTTGAGAAACGAGGGAAAATTTAGAGCATTTCTGCTAGAAATACGATAATGGTTAATCTTTGTCTTTTGGCAGCAATTCGTATAATATAGCGAACAATCCTCTCTTCAAGGTTAAAGTCTAGCCGTCTTTTACTAGGTTGTTATCGGGCTAGCGAATCGTTCGTTAAAAGACTTGCAGGGCTTGGATCAAAGGCTTGGATCTTAAACTACGGTGCATATCCAGAATCTGAAATTTTTACAAGAGTTTAGTAAGGCTTGTATGCGTGTATTTTTGTGGTCGCATCTATTGTTTGGAAAAGAAGTTATACATATTAGGATCATAGGTGGAGGGTTGATTATATATCAACTCTGAATCTTTCGGACGCTGTAGGGCTTGTGGTGCTTGATTATGCAGTTCATGACTCCGTGCATCATTGGAATAATTCTGGTTACCCCATTGCGGGTGATTGCTGCTCTGCTGATAACTCTGTGGCTGGTAGTTCGTAGGTGGGATTGATGGTGCATGCTTTGGTGGTAGACTAGGAGGTGGGCGCTCATACCTGTTGTTGAAACTTGAACCGCTCAGGTTAGTTTGGCTAAGGTGGGGCCTATTGATGTATTCACTAGATGTTTGTGGAACACCGTAAGGTGATTGAGCAGGACTTTGGTTCACTTGCGTTTGCTGGAATCGATATTGGTTGAAATATTGCAGATGTGGTTCAACACCAGGACTGGACTGGTAGCCTCCTCCTAAGCTTAAATCCTTTATTCTCTGTGCGACATCGACGTCTTCGCTACTGATCTTATTTTGCAATTGACTGGTAAATCCGTAAAGCTTTTGATAGAATTCTACGCCTCTTTGCAACCCCAAGTTGTAAGCCTTCCAATTGTTCTCATAAAAGTTGTTTATCCTTTCAACTTGATCCTTAACAAGATTCACCTGGAAGAATTGGGATTCTTGTACTTCTCTAATCTTGGAGTTGTTTGAAAGGGATGACCATTCTTCGTTCAAGGAAGATATGAACGATTTTTGCTTCTGGATTAAATTGTCTAGCTCCTTCGCATATGGATCAAACTTTTTCAATTCTTGGGGAAATATAACACTCTTGATTTCATTATTAGTCTTGACCTTCGTATTAAGAATAATGATGTCAGATATATCGTCATTATGGATTTCACTCTTCAAGGTTTGGACAAGCTTTTGTTTGTTAGTTTTGATCACATTCAAGTCATATAAGATGTTTTCAAGTTTCTCTATTTGACCGAAGAAATTACCATCGTTGGAGCTGGGCTCATCGATGATGTCCAATAAACTGACTTCGTTCTCTTGGTTAACCTTTGCTTTGGTCTCCGTGTTGAACAACGACTTAAACTCTTGAGACTCCGTGCCTTTACCCATGATATTGTATAACTGGCTATTATCGACATTAATCAAATTAAAAAGCTTCTCGTCCGATAGGGTGGCATCATACAATGACTTCTTGATATTGATTATATCATCCTTATATGATAGAGCACCTCTAGGATTACCTGTTTCTATTTTTGAAAGAATAGAATATATCTGTTTACGAAGTTCCACAATTCTTGCCTTATTGGTACTGTCTTCAGAGAAAGATTTGTGAATGTTGGAGACACGATCCAATGTTTCTTTATCGATCTGAGGAACGTCACCAGAATTTGAGGATGTGGGTGTGTTTTTTTGCAAACTTTCTTTCAAATTGATCAAAGCTTTCGGTAACTTCAAATACTCCAAGACGGAAGACAATTCCTCGTTTGAAACATCAACCATGTCCAATTCATTTCTCAAGAATTGAGACTTCTCTTCAGAATAGTAGCTTAGTAGCTCATGAGTGTCAATAGGAACAACATTCTTGAGGAAATTTTCATAATTGTGGTCATTGATTTCATTGAATAAGGAAATTTGGTTCATGGGAATAACTTTGGCACTTTCTAAGCCCTTTATTTCGTCCAAAGTTACTGATGAAGGAACGATGTCATGATATATCAAATCGTTGTCTTTGTTCAAGTCAGTCAACTTGATTGAGAGGGCATCCTTGTGGTATTTGAAATTGTCCAAAACATCAAAGGCAGCACCCACTTTTGAGATTGAGATCTGCTTTAAAGTGGCAGAGCTAATTTCGTCCAAAATTTCACTGGACTTGGTCAAATAAGCAATGGCTTCTCCGAATTTGCTGGACGATTCTAACTGTAAACCATGAAAATAATAGCTCAATGACTTATAGTAAACAGATTTGAGCAGAATCAATGAGATCCATAATGAGTCCAATTTAATCAATACCTTACCATCATTATCATCTGACTGGTCTGGATCAATTATAGCCTCTAGTTCATCATCGCCATCGTCCTCTAAAATATCAAATTCAGAGGTTGAGTAAGCTTCTCTCAGTACAGACAGGGTGTCAATCATCTTGAAGCATTCCAGGTATAAGTTGGAAGCAGCTGCACAAAGTTTGGCGATCAACGAGTTTTTCGACTGATTCAAGTCATCATCGATAACTTTAAGAACAAATAACTCTTGGCTTTGGGCCAACATAAGTTTCTTCAAAAAACTCAACGATGACTGGTTCAAGTCATCAGAAGGTGCATGGAGAAAGTTTTCACTGATGAATTCAAAAACACCAGCTGCTTGTTGTAACAATTGCAAGACTCCTTTGATAGGGTCATCTTTGAGATCCTTCAGGTTCTCCCTGTCATCATACTTCTTAGATGCAACTCTGGAAAGCATTGAACCAATATTAAATAATATATTTGCCTTCTCGAATGGTAGGGAGTGCTGCTTATGGTTTATGGATTTTTGGAAGGCATCATGCCAAATAAAGTTCAACGACTTGGAGTTTATTTGTGAAAAGGGTATTCTAAGATCTAGAAGCTCCAATTGGCTGTAATACTTGAAATACAACTTCAATCCTGTTGTATCAGCATTCACACCTTGGAGATCTTGTCTCAATTTATTGAACGATGATACATCCAGTTGATACTCATTTGCATCCCCATAAACTGCATTGAGGTACTTCTTGAGGGAGTGTGCCCAATCAACCTCATCGGTGCTTTTAAGGGGCACTGAAAGAACATAAGTTTTCATCTCGTTGGGACTTGGTTGCGGATAATATGTTAATTTCTCAACGCCGCACTCGAGTATGAGGCAAAGTTGCAAATCTTGGGAATAATGTAAATGTACTTTTTTTAGTTTATAAATCATACATACGAAAATAAATGGGCTCTTAATATCAGGGATTTTCAAATATGACCTCCTTCTTTACAAAGTGAGTAGAAGATGCTTTTAGTGTCTTTAAGCAATGCTTGAGGTGAATCAAACTCCTTTACTTGCCCCCTCTCTAATACAATAATTCTGTCACTATCCAAAATGGTTTCAATTCTATGGGCAATCGTCAAAATAGTCTTGTCTTTAAAAGCAGATCTGATAGTGTCCTGTACGATTTTGTCTGTTTGTACATCCACAGAGGCCGTTGCTTCATCCAAAATCAAGACTTTAGACTTATTCAATAAAGACCTAGCGAGACACAAAAGCTGCTTTTGACCAGCAGATAAATTACTTCCACCTTCTTGGATCCTGGCATCCAATCCTACACCAGCTTCCGTATTCTCTTCCGGGTCGTCGTCTTCATCACCCTTATTTTCCTCGGTTTTCATGGATGAAACATGATCCTTAAGGTGACTCATTTCTAACACATCCCACAACTCTTCATCCGAATGGTTACCGAATGGATCCAAGTTCTGTCTAACTGTTCCATCTAATGCTTGCGAATCTTGTGGGATAATGTTAAGTTTTGACCTCAAATCAAACAAGCCAAGTTTACTCGTATTTATGCCATCAATCTCAATGTGACCCTTTGATGCTTCGATGATTCTGAAAAGAGCAAGAGTCAATGTCGATTTCCCTGCCCCTGTTCTTCCCACAATACCAACTTTTTCACCAGGCTTTATTTGAAGAGAAATATTCTTCAAGACAGGATCCAAGTTTTCCCTGTATCTGGCTTCATATTCTTTAAATATTATTGAGCCTTCTTCTGGCCAGGTTTCTTTGGGTCTGTTCTCCTCTATAACCATTTCAGCTTCTGGTTTCAAGTTGCAGTATTCTACCAATCTTTCTATAGTTATCGACCTTGTTTCCAAATCCGAATACGATCTAACAATAGCATTCAATGTGCCTGTCACATCCAAAACGTATGTCATGATGAAACCAATTAAACCAGGACCCAAAGAGCGATTTGACATCAAAGAAAATATGATCAAAATGGTGGAAAGTAACACGATAATAGCTGATAACCCTTGCAATCTCATGGATAACCAACGGTTGCATTGAACAGTAGCTTGATTAATACGAATCACGTTGTTCATGTTAATTTGGGTGCGGTGGGAAAACCTCTCATTCTGACCATAAGCACCAACTGTGTCAACACCTAAAACTGACTCTTGAAGGTGAGAAAACATAGGACTCTTGTAAGCACTTTTCAACCTCTTCAATTCCCTTGAAGCAGGGATAAACTGTCTTCTATATGCATCATAGAAATACGCAAGGACCACTAAAACAAAAGCCATGAATGGAAGATTATAAATTACAACCCCAAAAACAGCTAATGCTCTGAATGTGAAGGAAACGAATAAAGTGATGACCCAAACCATCTGGTTGTCAAGAACGGTAATGTCTTCCGTGAATCGATTTAAAATTCTACCGACTGGTGTTGTCTCGAAAAAGGACATCGGAGATCTAAACACGCTTCTTGCCATGGTATCATGGAAGTACTTACTTCCATTTATAGCCACTACTGCCCTGATAATAAAAGAACCCAACACAGTAGCTGAAAGTGCCAAAATACCAATACCTGAGTAAAGCAAAAGATAAAATGTAACATAGACATTGTGGCCATACTTGGTATTGTCTTCGGACCAATGTTTCAAGACATAAGTATTAGCCAAGGTGAGTACGGTACCGGCTATCATAAAAATCATGTAAAGCCCAACATACCAAACCCCGCAAGCCTTGATATAGATTTTGTAAATGGATAAATTAACCTTACCTTTAGTTTTAATTTCTTCGGTATCACCTGTTCTTCTCGTGGTGGTGGGATCTTCATTAAAGTCTGCTTCGTAATTGTGGTCAAAGGAAACAAAACTAGGGGCAATAGTAGCGTTGGTCGGAACTCTCACTAACTTCAAATTCTCAGATTCATCGTAAGGTTCATAAGCTTCAGTTGCATTCTCATCGTTAGATGAAGATTTATCCAGGGCAACATCTTGCTTTATCGGTGTCGGCATAGTTTCCTCGATTTTATTCTCTTCTTCGCTGGAACTCTCACTAGTCTCTTGATCTTTCTTCCCAAACTCCTTTATAAGTTCCGCTAAATGAGAATTACTACTTGTTACTTCCTCATACGTTCCACTTTCAGATATTCTGGAGTTCTCCAAAAGAACAATATTATCAGCCTCATGTAAAACCGGGACAGAATTGGTAGCCAAAATGATTGTCTTTGAAGACAAAAGCCCTTGTTTTCCCAAAACATTGTTAATGATATTCTTACCGACGTGAGCATCCACAGCAGATAAAACATCATCCAATATATATATGTCAGCCTTGGAATACACCGCACGAGCTAAGGAAATCCTTGCCTTTTGACCTCCGGATAAAGATATACCTTTCTCCCCTACGACCGTTCTATCTCCATCAGGGAGGACTTCAAAATCTTTCGTTAATTCACAAGCCTCAATAGTTTGTTGGTAAAATGCTTTGTCATATTTACGACCAAATATGATATTATCTCTAACAGAGGAGTTCAAAATCCAAGCACTTTGAGCACAATAAGCGATAGAGCCATTAACCTCAAACCTGAGTCCCAGAGTACCCGATTGTACAGGTATACAACCCAATATTGACCGCAATAAAGTTGTCTTTCCAGAACCAACGCGTCCAACAATACAAGATAATTCACCCTTTTTGGCGTGATAGTTTATATTCGAAAGAGCAACAGGGTCAATTTCATTTTCCGAAGATTCAATCAAATTTTCTGTTTCACCGGGGTTGGGACGTTCGGTCAGTTCTGGTTGCTGATCACTTTCTGATTCTTGGTTCCAAAGAAAATTGACATTTTCAATTATAACAGAGTCTTCGCCGGCCTTGACTGCTTGCTTGGACCGCTTTAATTCCTTCACTTCTAACTCGTCCATTAAGAACAATTTCGTTAATCTCTCTAATGCAACCTTACTTTCTGCTATATTACTGAAAATTCCTGGAAGGGCCAATATTGGGCCAGAAAGTAAATCAAATATAGTCAAACAAGGAAAAATGATATCAGGGGTTAATGTCCTTTTGGAGAAAATTGCAACGGATACAAACGTAGAGACAGCAATACTGTATGGGATGGAGTCCCACAAGAATTCAATGAATGTAGAGATGATTCCAACCTTTTTCAAAACCTTCAACTCTTTCTTGTTTCTTACCTCAAACAATCTCGCCAACATCGGATTTTCCCAAGAGTATAACTTTATACTCTTGATCGAGTTAAGGATTTCTGCCATCAACTTCGCCCTGCTATCTTTGTGTTTCATTTGGATATTCATCTGCTTGTAGACAAAGGTGTAGCATGTAGTTGCTATTGGGATCAAAATGAGAGCAGCAACCAAACCAGCAATCGCTGATACCCCTAAGAATCTGTATAATGTATAGATGTAAAGCACTAACCTGAATGGTTGCGACAATATATCTATTGCAATATCAGGTGTATTTTGGATTGTTCCAACATCTTGAGCAACATTGTTAACAAGTTCACCAACACTCTTATCTCTTCTTGACTTTGGGGACAAGTTCATTCCCTTTTCGTAGATATGAGATGACAACGCTGTGAAGATTATGCTTCCTAAAGTCAACAAATTTAACATGTTCCTGTTAAAAGACACATACCTGATAACAGCCACCACATAAATAAGAATTGCAATTGAAAATCCCACTACCACGGGTTCCCTTTCAATACTTTCATTTGGGGAGTTGGTCCTGGTCAGGTAATACATGTTAGTGGCAAATAGTAAGAAGCGTCTCAAAAGGTATGGTTGTGAAATCTGAGCAGCGAATTCCAACAAATCAAAAAACATGGCGGTAAGGAAATATCTTAACGATAAGCGATACATAGCAAAGAGAAGAGAAGGCTTCTTTTTGGTGAACTTCTTCCCTGTTTTTTTGAATTCCTGCTGTAATAATTTGTTCTCTTTTTCAGCTTTGGCTACAGACTCATTCCAGTACTCAAGGAATTGTTTGTAGGCAACAGCATTGTCGAGACCAATGGATATTTCAGGCAAGTCTGCTACGACAATATTGTTCGATTCTTTGGCTGTCTTTATGGTGTCTTTCAAGTGCCAGAAAAAGAACCTTGTGAACACGTCTCTGACTCTCTTGATATCCCACCCGTTCAAGTCATAATATTCTGTTAATTCAACTGATGGTTGGTAGTACCAATTTTCTAGTATGAAAATACCAATAGAATTTAAAGTAAGGAATATTTCAATTAGAAGAATCGTGGACTGAATTGAGCTTCCGTCAGCTGGAACAAATACCTTGTGTTCGGAAAAAACATCTTGAGCTAGGATAACCAAATCTAGTATGGAGATAAGTAACCAATAAAACAATAACGAGGTTGAAGCCACAATCTTTCTCAACGGCTCAATGAAATGTAACGGTAGTACGAAAATCAACAAGATCACGAAATTAAAAATTGAAGCCCAAGATGTGACATCGTCAAAAGACTTGAAGCTAAAACTTATAAGGATAAATGATAAAAGAACTTGAATGAAAATGGAGTTGAATTTTATCAAGTTATATATCCCAACACTTTTGACCTTGAATGGGCTACCAAATGAGTAATTTATTTTGTAAGGACCAAAGTAATTGTAGTATAACGTTGTGGCCACCTGGTACGAGACCGGGAAAATGAAAAACACATTTGTCACCACAGCAATGAATGAAATAAAGCACGGATTAATTGAATTTTCATGGGGATCCAACAAAGGCTTGTTCCATGAATCATTCAACAAGCACCTACTTGTAGATGCTGTTAGATCCAGATACAAATTAGTCATCAATTACGGGAATTATGAGAATTAGGTGCAAATTGATGGTATTTATGATTTTTCATTATCTCACTGATAAGAGCCGCATAGTCGAGAGGTGTCATTCTTGTATGCAAACCTGTGCCACAACAAACAAAGTTTATTGGAGATATTAGGTCTATGTAGCTTCCTCCTTTCTTTCTCTTATATGACACGTCCGTTTGTCTGCCCCCATGTATCTCTGACATTTACAAATCGTCCCACAAGGCTCTGCACGTAGATAACAAGTGACACTTGTATTAATTTGATCACTCTGCCTTGAATTAGCCCCGTCATTATCCAAGGACATGCATATACTAATTTTTATCGTTGGAATGCAGTCAAGCGGGCGTGTTAATAGGTGACTCATATGGGCCGGAGATAAAATAAAACCGAAATCTTTCACGGTATTACTCCCGAGCTGAAATTGAAAAGCGAAAACTGCAAAATGCACCTCAAGTGAGTCAACATAATCTGCGAGAATTACCACTCCTGATACATCCGCATGGGTCTACGAGGCTGAACCACTTGGACGTGTATTCGTATCTGCCCTTAACTCTTTGATTATGTAATTGGTACATTTTAGTCAAATTCGCGCGATGGCCCCGATACTGTTTATGGGTACAATCTAATCTCTCCAGAGATGTCTACAACCCCACGATCGGAACGGTCAGATGAGACCCCTTCAAGAGCTGGTTCAGTTATCTCTTCAAGGCCAAAAATACACGCTTGCGATTTCCCTGGCTGTACGAAATCGTATTCGAAGCCATCCTTACTTGCACAGCATATGCGGTCCCACACTGGTAATAGGCCATTTCCTTGTACACATCCTGGGTGTGATAAATCTTTTCTACGGAAGTCACATCTTAATGCGCATGAAGTATCACATCAGGGAGGAGAAGACAAACCGTTCCATTGTTCCGTGTGTTCTAAAGGTGTAAATTCTGCGCAGCATCTCAAAAGGCATGAAATCACCCATACTAAGTCTTTCAAATGCACCCACGAAGGTTGTGGTGAGTCATTTTACAAACACCAGTCATTAAGGCATCACATACAATCCGTTCATGACAAAACTTTGACTTGCAAGATTTGCAACAAAACATTTAGTCGGCCTTATAGATTGGCACAGCATAATATTAAATATCACTCAGAATCGCCAACATATCAATGTGATTTCAAAGGTTGCTATAAGAACTTCAGAACGTGGTCCGCCTTACAATTGCACATCAAGAGTGACCACCCGAAGTTGAAATGTGACATTTGTGGGAAAGGATGTGTTGGTAAACAAGGTCTTCATGCTCACATGCTATCACACACTTCCGCAAGTGTTCTGAAGTTATGGACGTGCAAGTATTGTGATATGGGAAAGTTTGTTAAGAAGCTTGAACTTATAAAGCATTACCATGCCTTTCACGATGGAAACGTACCTGATGACCTCTTGAAACCTGAAGAAAAGAAACAATTGGATGAAATCTTGGAAAAAGGGTTTGGTAAGATTAATAGTCTCGATGAACTCCTGAACTTGAGTGGATACCAAATAGTCGAAGTTCCTTCAGAAAACGGGTCCGTGGATGATCCGGGAACAACTCCAAAGTCAGATAAGTCTGCCGTTTCGTTGAGTTCTGCATTGAGTAGAAATAATTCTATAATCAGCCTCTTGCTGAAGAACTACAACACGAAAGATATTGCATGTCCTAGAGATAAATGTGGCCGTATGTTTTCTAGGGACCATGACTTGAGACGGCATTTGAAATGGCATACTGAGCACGATCAGAGGGTGACGCACTTCTTGCAATCCTTAGAGGATCCGACCATCTCTGATAATGATGTTTCTGACAATTACGAAGAGTACTCTGCTGCTCTGGAAACTAAAGTGAATGAAATTGATGAAATGATTGATGAAGAATTAAGGCTTTTGCAAAAATAATGGGTAAATACGATATTATATTTATATATAGAATTCACAGTTTTTTATAGTTTTTATCATTGGTATCTTGGACGCTTATCCTGATGTCTTCCACTTGCTTGGCTGTGGTCATATTTTTTCTTGAAGTCTCCCCTATTGTTTGAAATTGGTGGTGGTGGTGGAGGTGGAGGTGGCGGGAGAGCCTGGCCATCACTCACTGGCCCTTTAGCCCCAGACCCATTCTTAAACTGGTGTTTCCTGTTATCATATGTGGTGTGTGCTTTTCTATTATCATATGTCGGAGCTTGCTTCCTATTATCGTAGGTAGATGATTGCTTCCTATTTTCATAGCTAGACGGCTGTCTTCTATTATCATAGGTAGGAGGCAACTTTCTGCTATCATACGTGGGTGTGTGCTTTCTGCTATCGTACGTAGGTGTGTGCTTCCTATTATCATAAGTAGGAGCTTGGTGTCTAGTCTCGTACGCTGAATTAGGCTTTCTCAAGGTCAGTTGAGGGGGCAAAGGTGCTCTTTGAGGGGGCAAGGGTGCTCTTTGTCTTCCTCCAGAAGTATCGCCACTTGGAGCTGACGGTATTTTTGCATCGATAGTGGAACCACCTGGATTTGGTTTCTGGGTGGATCCTTTTGTATTCTTTATCTCAATGGAGGATGCTGGAGAACTCTTTCTAGTTTCACTTGGCGGTGCTGGCTCTTTGGTCCCCACCTTATCAGTTGATGAATGTGTTACCTTCTTTGAGCTAAGAGACGTTTCTGTAGCATTATTCAAGTTGGATGAACCCTCCTTCTTGAAAGTGCCAGACGCTTCATTTGTCAGAATTTTTTCGTCCTGACCAACATTGGTTTTTCTTTCTTTCTCGTATTTAGAGTAATAGTCCTTCCTCAAATCAGATTTCAGGGTCAGGTTCTCGTTACGAGCAGCTACTGCTCTTGATTTAAGCCTTTGTGCCTCTTTTTCCTCTGCTTCTTTATGTTTTGCAGCTTCTACTTTTTCTTGTTGTATCTTTTCCAATCTTTGTTTCTCTTCTCTTTCTCTCGTTTCTCTTTCTTTCTTTTCCTTGGCCAACTTCAAAGCTAGCTTCCTCTTGATCCTGGTTTCGATCATCTCTCTTTTCTGCTTCTGCTTAGCTAAATCATCGTCTTCCATTTCAATAAAATCCCATAAATGAACCCACCCGTCCTTTCTCGATTTCAAAAGACCGAGTAAAGCATTTGCAGAAAGCTTCAAATCCTCTCGCTTTTCTGAAGCTACGATTCTTTCAATTAGACGTACGAGCATCTCACATTGATCTTCGACAATCGGAAAGATACCAGCAATGTGTTTCAAAAATGTAATGGCATTTTGACGACACATGTAATCAGAAGATCTTAACCCCTTCAAGAGATTGTCCATCAAGGAGGTATGATATTGGTAGATTGTCTCGTTGGTTAATACTTCTGAATTTGCTTCGTCATTAACAATCCCCTTAGTCTGACTTCTTGTCCATGTACCCAATACATTAAGTATTTCGGTGAAGAATATCCCCAAATTGTCTGATTCCACAGGTGTGGAAGTGAAAAAAGACCCAAATAGTATCTCTGAGTTGAACAAGAGTCCGAACGCCATTCCAATTGAAAATTTTTCGACCCCTAAATCATTCAACTTCAAAAGAAACTTGGCTGAGTATGCTGCATCATAGGAAGAGTGTACTGCCCTGGGGAGTATACAATACTGTAAAAAGCATTGCATTTGTTCTGAGTCGTTGCTGCGGAACCATCCAGAAGAGTTTTCAACAACTCGCTTATTGAATACTTCGACGTGTTGTTTATGCAGCTCCTGTTCTAATGGCAAGTCTTGCAAAAGAGCCTTCAAAGATTGCAATTCTCCTTTGAGTTTGTCAACCAGATGACGCAGTTGTTGAGAATGCTTGCTTCTATTGAAAGCTGTCTCTGCCGAAGCCAAAAGTGGCTCATGCTTAGTTATGGCAGAGGCATAAGCTCCTTCGAGGTAGTTTATATCATAAAGAGACAACTCCCAGAAGCTATGATATAATTCAGGTACCAAGTGATTCGTTGCAAGTTCAGGTAAATACGAATCTATTGTCTGACCTCCGTTTGGCAACTCCCCACCAACCTTGGAGCTATTTCGCCAAAGTTCGAAACTCCACTCAGAGGGAATAGAATATTCGGTAACAAGTTTCTGCACTGGAACGAGCTGCTTCCCCACCTCTTCTTTGTTTCCGAAAAAATTAATAAAATCACAGAACAATTGAATCACTTCGGATAATTCATCCTTCCTGTTGGCTATGACTTTGAGAGGTGTTGAGTCAGACTCATTTTCGGCACTCTTCTGTGAATTACATAATAGAACCAAGAGCTCATTGATGCAGTCTAACTCGATGAATTTCTTTATTAAAATGGAACCTGGATGCACACTTTCATACCTACTATCTTGTATGGTGGAAAGTGCCATCTTTTGAACACTCTTTCCACAATTCAATTTGTAGATTTGGTCCAATGTCAAATTATTTATACTTTGCAATCCACCCATCGATAAAAGCATCTCTTTAAATACACTCAAAACACTATTATCGTTGCTGTGCAACGATTTCAAAATAAATTCGAGTAACGTAGCCACGCCAATTTCTGAAGGATAGCGTTGGCAAATCTTCCCAACAAAAGATGCCAAAGACTGAATCCACTGCCGCTCGAAAAGGCCATTACTTTGAATATTCGATCTCCCTGATGCCGTTATTCTCATCATTATGGCTAAAGTTAAACAGTCCCAGCCGAAATCATTGAAGTACCTGGCTGTTTCCACCACTAAGCCAATAAGATTATCATAACTTTCAATTTGTTGGAGAATAACCAAGAAACAGGGAAGAGGGTTTGCAAAACTTATCTTGGCAATCCTTCTCATCATTGGTCTAACTGTTTCTTTGGACAACCGCTTTAAAACGTCCTTGGTTGATTTTTCTGCTTTTCCATATGCTACTTTCACATAAGGATTATTTTTGGATGTTACTTGGTGGAATTCGCTGTAGACATTGAACCGTACTTCCTTAGGATAGAATGAGAGTATTTTGTAAGCCTTGTCAATCACAACGCAGTTTTCCCCAAGAAGCGATATACCAGGGAAGAGGTAAATTCTGTAATATGTGAGCCATTCTTCACTAGGACCATGTTCAGTCAACTCGTGAATGGCTATATCACAAATTTTTGAGTATAAAAGGATATCCTTGGCAAGATTTACATTGAGAAATTTCAATAGACCTTTGCTCACGGCAAATAGTTGTTCACCGTTGTGTACCAATGGTAAGCCAATTTTCCAGTCCAGGTAAAAAAATGTGAATTTTTTCCCTGAAAAGTTTTTAATGTTGGGCTTGAATGTGATATATTCTTTATGGGTTAAGTCTTCATGGTAGACATCATTCCCCAGTCTTGGTAGAGCCGTTTTTCTAGCCATCAGCAATTCTTTGAATTCATCTTGAGTAAATTGGATCGTTTTGTTGTACAATGGCGATATGATTTGGTGATAAATTCGAGTTATCAGTTCGACTATATCATTGTCAATAAGGGCAAGATAGGGATATTTCGTCAATATGAAAACAGATGGCCAGTATAAGCCAATAGCCAAAAAGGACTTGAGCATTTGGAATTTGAGGTTAGTAGAAAGATTGTTGTCTATTGCTTCTTGGGTTGGAATTGTTTTGTCTTTTGAGGGGCCCTTGTTCGATCCCAAAGCCTTGAATTCATCCTCTTCATCCATCAAAGGTGCAGCGAGTGCCAATGCGTTAGCACTCGACTTGAACACTTCTTCCTCTAACTTCTTATTGTATAAATCCTTCAATTCAATCATTTGTTCTTCGTTACTCCCAATAAAGTTGTATAACGAGCCGAAACTTATAAGACCCTCTTTGATAACAATGGAAACTAATAGCTTGAAGGTTTCAGGCAAATTCTTTTCTTCGGCAACCGTTAAAAGCTTTAACCCAATTATTTTGCCTAGGTTCTCATCACCTCCCTCGTTTAGGGTGGTTAAGTTGGAAGTATTTCCTTTGATAGATGGCCACCATCTTGATGACTTGAAGAAGTTGATGATAAAAGTTTCATTGTTAATGAGAGAATTCGCAAAACAGTCAAAAACAATATCAAAACACCTGTTGGGGTCAAGGCGATAATGACCCATGATTCTTTCCGTGGTCTCCACGGCATATTGCACTTGAAACTCTGAGTCTTTACCGCTTAGTATATCTATCAATTCAACTATGAGTCGAGAAAATCCTTCAGGCTCTTCGTGGAACAAATTGAACTTCTTTTGGGTGTAGAATTTGTCCCTCTTACATGTATTCAATTGCCTGGTTAGTGGATCAACAGGAATCAAATCGAACTTACCTATTTTTTCGATAGACAAGAATTTGACTAAAGTAGCAGGTTGTATGATGTTCTCTGAGGAACAAAGACTTTTAACCAACTCTTGTATACTCTCGGTAGATGGAAACAAGTTTAAAACCTGACAGAATTCAATAGCTATATCCTCATCTCTTATGATAGAAGACAAGAAGTGGCTGATATCATCTACCTGTAATTGTCCTTGATCCAAAGCCATCAATAATTCCGTGAAAATAATGGCACCCGTTTCATACTTATCTCCTTTTGTCATGTTGGAGTCATCCAATAGCTGAACCAATGATTGGGTTCCCATGCCCTTGAATTCACTTATTATGTCGTCATTCAAGTAAGTGGGCGTCTCCTCCCTCTCTTCTATGTCAGCCATTGAAGTATTAATAAAAGCTCGAGCACCTCGCTTTGACTTTTTGACTTGAAAAAGTGAGACTTCCCAAACAAATATACATGAAAATGGGTGCAAATTAAAATACAGGCCTACTTTTAGTTTAAAATCATTGGCAATTGTTGAAGGACTTTCTGCCTTCCTGGAAGGTCTTTATATATACTCATTGTTTTCGTCAATTGAATTTTCACAAAATGTTACTCCCGAGAATGTTGTCGAAATTCGTGAAATTCACATATTCCTTTAAAAATACAATTGAATATTAGAAAGAATAAAATAAGTTTACTTTAAGAGTCCAGACTCGCCAACACCATGCTTGGATAGAATTACTGTGTTTTTAACTAAGGATATGAGTGTTGAAAACCACTCGAAAATATTGTACCGACAAGGTATTGCGACATACGGATTCGCATTGTATCATAAGACTCGGGACGTTAATCTGCAAAAAACCCTTGCACAAGGATAACCACGGTAACTTTCAATTCCCTAGACTTAGCAATTCTGCACATCCAATAGTTTTAACTTGGTTACACTATTTCAGTTGATGTTCCTTAAAGTAGTGCACGCACCCTGAGCCTTGTCCAAATCAAATCAGTCGATAGTTTTATTTGCATTTATATCATTGTTTAGATGAAGATTGTCCAAGAGTATAGGTCCAACACAAGAAATGAACATCATAATAGCTCGAAATGCCAGTATGAAATTTTGTAACAGGCCGCTTAGGTCTCTTCGAAATGACTGCCTCGCCCTCCTGAATCTAACCAATAATTCACAATTGAAGGCGAACCTGTCAAAATTGTTTTCAACCGCTGTTCCTAAGAAAATTCCCCTAAAAAAATTATTTGAAAGATCTGATACACTTTCACTAAGAGTTTCATTGACCAGAACTAGAGCATTACATTCATCCTTCATGTTGTCTAAAGATAACCAAAGTAAACACGAACACTCACATGCCTCTTTAGGATCCGACAACCGAGAAACCACAGAGGAGCATGATCATCAACACCAATTGGCAAGAGGACGTCAGAATGTCAAGAAAGAGGAACATGAGAATAAACACGAACACGAACATGAACACGGAGGAATGTCCATGTTGACCCATACCCACACCCATGCCCACAACCAACCTAATGAACTTCTTTCTTCCAGCCTATCGAATCCCGCTGTCAGAATAACTTGGATTGGACTCCTCACCAATGTGGCGCTTGCAATTTCCAAAGGAGTTGGTGGAATTTATTTCCATTCCCAGTCTCTCGTTGCCGATGCTCTTCATTCGTTGAGTGATATGGTTGCTGACTTTTTAACATTAGCTACAGTCAACGTTGCGACGAAAATCGGTAATCCAGAGAAATATCCTTTGGGTTACGGTAAAATCGAGAGTTTCGGAGCTTTGTTTGTAAGCGGTGTTCTTCTTTTTGCTGGAATCTCAGTCGGATGGTCATCCTTACTTCAAGTTTTCGAATATACTATGCCGGGATATCTTTATGACATTGTTTCTAAAGTACAAATAGGTCACAGTCACAGTCATTCATTCGATTTCGATACTTCTGGAGATGCACATGAACACAATCACTCCCATTCTGATACTACTGGCTCTCAGATATCTGCTGTTGAAAATAAGATTCCAAATATAAATGCAGCTTGGCTTGCGGGAGGATCAATCATAATAAAGGAGGCTTTATTCCAAAAGACAATGAAAGTTGCCAACCAAATGAAGTCTAAGGTCTTGGTGGCAAATGCATGGCATCACAGGGTCGATTCCCTTACTGCATTGGTTGCCGCTTTGACTGTTACGGGAGGAAATGTTTTCAATGTAGCATGGTTGGATTCTGTCGGGGGTATTTTGGTTTCGATTTTGATCATCAAGGCTGGATGGGGCAATTTCAAGGTTGCATTGTTTGAATTGTTAGATAGAGGTGAAACCAAGAACAGTGAGGATTCTCTTAAAATACAGTCTATTGTGCAAACCTCATTGAAAGACGAAGACTTTAAGATATTGAATTTGTCCGTTTTAACATCAGGAGCAAACTCCAATATTTTCTTGACTCTAGTTGGTCCTCAAAGTAAGAATGAATCTATCAATGAGATAAACCATTTGGAAGAGAGCATCTCCAAGAACATTAAGAACCAGGATAAATTTATTAGAGGTGTATTCATTCAGTTCAAAAAGGTGGACGTTGCAAGATACAACAAATTGGGGGATGAAGATATCAATAAGTCGAATTGAAAAGCCTGTTATGTAAATACTAAATATCAACTATTTATAGATTATACGAAGACTTTAAAATATGAACAGTAATATACTATATACAAGAAATTAGTTCTTTTTCTTATTTGATCCTTCAATGAAGTTCATTATATCATCAATCAGCTTATTAGCAATTTCTTCATTGATTTTTGGAGCATCCTTCTTCTTTTTCTTTTTGGTACCAGATTTGGAGCCATTGGAGTTCGACAAGACAGCCTTAAGTTTACCAGGCTTTAACTTCCTTTGTTCCTCGGCTTTTTGATATTCCAAGTAAGTGTTCAAGTTGGTATAATAAGTTAAACTTTTTGTTGTAAAGAAGTCAGTAGGCCCCAATAATTTTTCTAGAATACCATGGGACATTAAGAATTGATCTTTGGCAGCCTTGTAGTTGTTAGCAATAATCAACATTTGACCATATTTGTAAATAATCAAACCTGTGACTTCCGACATTTCACCATCAGTCTTGGTTGAGATACTGATGGCCTTTTCAAAAAGCTTTTTAGAAGCGTCGAACAATTTAACACTAGCAAGATTGTCAGCCATATTGGTATAAGTTGATATTAACGATGGGTGGTCCTCCCCATAGATTGAGGTCCAAGTTGAAATAGCATGCTCATACAATTTAAGAGAATTGAGGTAGTCCTTGTTAGTGGACTCAAAGAAACCAGAATTGATATAGGATGCGACGGTGGAGTGACTGTCGAAACCAGTAACCCTCTCATTCAAAATACAAGATACCCTTGATAAAGTGGCAGCTTCGAATTGATAGTTTAATTGCGAATACAACTGACTTAAGTATCCATAGTAACTAGCAGTCTGTTGATGAACTCTTCCAAAAACTTGTTCTTGGAAGGACAATAATTCATTAAACAATATCAATGCCTTTCTCTGATCGTTTTGAAGTTCGGATCTTGCAGTTTCCAAAATTTCATCGAACAAAACGGGCTTGTAGCTAGATTCCTTAACCAAAGGAGTAAAGCAAACAATATCATCTGGAACGAAAATGGTTTGACGAGGGATGACCTTCTCAACGACTGTTGATTGATGTTTCTTTCCCTTCTTAGTTTTCTTGTCCAGAAATGATTCAGAAGCTTTTAAGGAAGATTCTTTTCTTTTTTCGAAGTCTTCCCTAGTGAAAGGGTAATCCTGAGCCTTCCATTGAATACCAAATTTAAGCGAAATGGATCTAAACAATTGGAAAGGTTTGGTGATGTTCATCCAGTCTTTGGGCAAGTCAAACCTGAATCTAATTTGAACTTCCTTGGAAATTCTTTCAATTAAATCCTTGGCTGTCAACTTCGTGAATAACAAATCCTGTAACGAGTAAAATGATTTGAGCTCTTCATCAATCAAACATACAGGGGTTGCATCAACGTCGTGGCCAAGCAAGCAGTTGAAGAAATGACTGACCATGGTGGGCATCAAGTTAATAGGCACAGATCTGGACAAATCACGCAAGATGTGTTTTGCGGCTCTTGACACCATTTCATAAATTGCAAGCTTGTAAATAGTGTTGTAGTTTGCAACTTTCGGTTGGAAAGTACCCTTAGATTGCTCTTCTTTCTTGTCTTCTTCTTGATCTTCCTTCTTATCTTTCTTCTCAGATCTTTCAGTGTCTTCAGCTGGAGACTTTTTGTCAGCTTCTCGGGCCACCAATGCCTCATTTTCCGAAATTGTTTTCGTGATCCTTTCTTGTTCAAGTGGTATTCTTTCTAAACACTTTTCGGCAACAAGACCCAAGTATCTCAAGTTAATACCGATATCATGAAGCCAGGAAGACAAATGAGCTCCATCAAAAGGCGCCAACTCAGTACCACATGTGTCCAAGAACTCTTCGACTAGAGTCAAGATGAAATTGGAAAGCTCTCTAACTTCTTTTTGATCTTCTACAGATTCATTAATACCAGTGAAGGTATCTGGGTTAATTGTAACATGGTTATCTTGAATCAAGATTTGAGGTTTCTCACCATCCTTGGTATCCAACTGTTTACCTTCTCTTTCTAATCTATCAGTTTCTGATTTGATGAGAACGGCGATTTCACGCTTCCACCATTCATCAACAGCTTCATGCCTAATAGATGCTTCCTTATGAGGGTAACTGAATTCGTCACCTTCCTTGAAGTTTTTCTCGATAAAGTTGATATCCAAAGGCGTTGTTCTGTATAAGTCAATCATGTATTTACGGCCATCTGTTCCATAAATACCCTTCATGTCTTTCGATGTAACCAACTCGTGCTCCGATTTAATATCGCCTGGTAACTCTACAGTGTGGGGCTTCAAGTGGAACACTTCACCAATACCTTTCAACGACTCGTTAAACTTTTCGCTGTAAACTATTTGGGTGTTATCAGAATTTAATCCGTAAACAACTTTATCGTAAACTTCATCTGATTGAATGTCTTTGGTATCTTGGAAGATACCTGGCACTGGTGCTTGACAAATAACTCTTTTACCCAAAAAGTCAACTACTGCAGTCAACAAAGTGTGGATACCGCTTGAGTCAAGTCTGTTCAACATTCTTACAGACACGAGATCTTTGCCACTTGTGTAACGAGCAGCAGCATCGCCCCCAGAATCATTGAAATTGCCAGTAGCATCAACACCAAAGGAGTAAAAAACGCCATTTCTCAAATAGGTCAATTGCTCAGGATCATTACTGATGTTCAAAGAAGTTAAATTACCCTTTACTATATCCATAGCAGTCTCAGTGGCTATTTGGTTGAACTCAGAGATAGTCTTGTGAATCAATTTCTCTCTTAGGATTCTTTCATTGATGGTGGTCTTTGGTAATTCCTTTATAGATTGAAATTCTTCATTCCAGTCTCTAATAGCATCTCCACCATCAACACCAGCATTCAAAACTTGCAATTGGTTTTGAGTCAAGTCAGGTTTCTTTCTGACACTTTTGTCATTAACCAACCATGGGTAATTAATGGATGAAGTTGTTGGTAACAAATAAGTTTCAGGGTACGCCGAGCTAGAATGTAAATTTGAAGCATTGTCAATGATAGTTTTCTCAAATAACGGGGAGAGTTCTCTGATTAAATCAAACAAAATGAATTGTTTACCAGACTTGGCATCCTTCTTCATATCAGGGTTGAAGGTAGCGGTTGATGATTTGTTAACGAAAAACCCAGTAAAATGACAAGTTATTTGGAAGCTTTCATTTTCCAAGGTTTGCAAAGTCAAGTATAACAAGTCACCTTTGGGGCTTTGAGATCTAGGTACTGGGGACCATTGTGAGATCGCCAAGGCTTTTATAGGTAACTTAAATGCACCATAAGGATCTGGGAAAGTACCTACAGACAACAAATCCTTAGTCTCGTCTTTAATTAAGGATTCCACGAGAGAAGTAGCAACTTTATTTTCCTCAGTTGAAAGTTCAACTTCTGGAGCTTTTGCTTCAGGCTTATCAGATTTGGACTTTTCATCGGATTTCTCTTTGGATTTATCATCTTCTTCTTGAGTTGGTTCTTCATTAACCTTAACTCCAGCAAGATCCAAATTGACAAGTTTTGAAACTCCACCATTAATCCCAAAAGAAGCATTAGACTTGTCCAAGAAGTGTAAGCCAATAACTTGTCTGAATTTCAACAAGTGCTCATAAATATTAGATAAATTGTATGCCTTTTCAACTAGCTTAAGGTTCAATTCCTTCTTATCATCAATGCCCAAGTTCACCATTATATCTTCAAAAGTACTCATTTCGTTGAACATGTCAGAAAGGACTATATCATTGTAATATATATGATAATTGGTTAAATTCTCAGTTCTTGGGATCAAACTGATAGTCTCTTTTAACTGGGGTAAGGTTTCATCAATTCCAGTATCGATTTCGACTTTTTCCTTCTTCAGAGTGAGGCAGGAAGGCAACTCAATTATGAGCTTCAACACCTTCACCTTGTCCAGGTTCAGGCTATCTTCTTCAGACATGCTGTGAATACAAGTTGAAAAATTCGAGGTAAAAAATTTTCGGTTGAGGCCCTCCAATCCCGAACTCTGTCTGGGGACTAAAGTATCGTTTTGTTCCAATAGAGTTGGTGGGATCGATCGCTTTCGTGAATATCACCAGAGTATAGGAATTGAAACTTTGTAACTAGGATTATTTTCTTGTCTTGTTTTGAATGTATCTTCTAAGAACAGATCTGTAATAGTTAGATGAGTTTGAAGGCTTCTTTATATTAACAATAACTAGAACTAAAGTACAGCACTAGTTGTACATTGCTATGCATGGCTATATACACGATGTACCAGGGACGCTATGTTTTATGGGTACATCCAAAATCATTAAGCTGAATCTATAATTTGGAAAGGAAGTTGTTTTCTTTAATCGTTTGAGTATTGGTTTTGTTTAACTGTTTCCTCCTCCACTTCATGAAGTCCAGTTTTCTTAAATCCTTTGCTTGTTTCTTCTTATCCAAACAGTCCCATAACCAGTCTGGATACTCATTGTCCTCTAATGCAACCGGTTCATTATTACTCTTTTTTATTTTCAAGTTTAAAACGGTGCCAGCCGCACAAGATGATTTGGAGGCATTCAAGAAAGTTCTACTGACACTGAAGTATCTTAGTTGTGCTAACGGCCTATACATAACACCTTTTACAGTCAGAAAGCACTCTGGTTTGAGGAATTTTATGCGTTACCCGCAGTATTTTGAGAAGTCGCAAAGTCGTGTTTAAGCAATAAAATTTTTAATGAAAAGTTTCGAAAACCTCATAATCCTGTTATAACCGATACTTTTTTTTCAACAAGAAATCATAAAATATGGCTCCAAAAAAGAAAGCTGTGCAAGAGAAACCAATTTTATTAGGTAGACCAGGTAACAATTTGAAATCTGGTATCGTTGGTTTAGCTAACGTTGGTAAATCTACTTTTTTCCAAGCTATCACGAGATCTCCATTAGGAAACCCAGCAAACTACCCCTTTGCAACAATAGAACCAGAAGAAGCAAGAGTTATTGTTCCATCACCAAGATTTGACAAATTATGTGAATTATACAAACCAAAGAGTGAAGTCCCAGCTTTTATGACTATTTATGATATCGCCGGTTTAACTAAAGGTGCTCATGCAGGTGAAGGTTTGGGTAACAATTTCTTGGCCAATATTAGAGCTGTTGATGCAATTTTCCAAGTCGTTAGATGTTTCGAAGACTCTGACATTATCCATATCAACGATGAAGTTAACCCTGTTGCTGATTTGGACATTATTTCTGATGAATTAAGATTGAAAGATATCGAGTTCGCAACTAAACACTTAGAAGGTATTGAAAAAATCACAAAAAGAGGTGGACAATCTTTAGAAGTCAAACAAAAGAAGGAAGAAGCTGAATTAGTGAAGAGAATCATAGGCCTTCTCGAAAACAAGCAAAGAATTGCTAACCAAACCTGGACCGCTAAAGAAGTCGAAGCTATTAACTCGATGTTCTTATTAACAGCTAAGCCATGTATCTATTTGATCAATTTGTCAGAAAGAGACTATGTCAGAAAAAAGAACAAGTACTTATTGAAGATTAAGGAATGGGTTGACAAACATTCTCCAGGTGATATGATCATCCCAGTATCAGTTTCTTTGGAAGAAAACTTGGCTGCCATGGGAAGTGATGAAGAAAGAGAAGCTTACCTCAAGGAAATAGGTACTCAATCTGCTTTACCAAAGATTATTACTGCCATGAGACAAAAGTTGGATTTAATTTCTTTCTTCACTGGTGGTGCCGATGAAGTTAGAGAGTGGACCATTAGAAGGTGGTACACTGCTCCACAAGCTGCTGGTACTATCCATACAGATTTGGAAAAGACTTTCATTTTGGCTCAAGTTATTAAGTATGAAGATTTAATAGAATTGGGTGACGAAAATGCCGTAAGAGCAGGTGGTAAGTTGTTACAAAAAGGTAAGGATTATTTTGTTGAAGATGGTGATATCTTATACATTAAAGCAGCTGACGGTAAGGCTCGTTAAGACATATAACTATAATACACACTTGTAGTATTCAATCAACTTCTTAAGTACATGCTGTCCCATTGTTATTCTCTTGTGACTTTAAAAATAGCTCGATTAAAAATTTGACATATTCCTAAACGGACTGTATGTAGCACGTGTGTGGGGGGTGTTGTCTGAGCCTTGTTAAAATCAATTACGCTAGTGATCGCATTATGCTTCACACCAAGAACAAGAAGTTAAATCTCGAAAAAACAACACAAGACCTCTTTCCATTGCTAGGAGGTATATTAAGACAGTACCCTTTCCTGAAGAAGTAGAATGCGTTTTTCAGTACGAAGAATAGCTGCGGGTGCATTTGGTTGTTTTCTTTTAACATTGGCGTATGTGCTCATAAATGAGTTTGTTTTGAATGCCTTCACCCCTAAAGCATTCGAAAAACATGACTTGAAAATCAAAAAACGGATACACTATTCAAATTATAAGTATACTGGGTTGGATTATCTCCTAAACAGTTTTGAAGGTTTCGAACTGAAACCCTTGCAAGAAAAGTGTACAATATTTTTCAATGACTTGAACTCAGGTGACAAACAATGGGCTTTTCCTATACTTCATGACAAATCATACAACAAAGACATAGACAAGATGAAGGCGTATGTACATCGTGCAGCGGATCGTATCATGGAGGAAAAGGAAATCAAAGGTGCCTCGAAGGTTTTGTCCATGAGAGAGCAAAGAGATATAAGAAGAGAATTTAATAGAGAGATCGAAAGGACAACTCAAATAGATAATGCTATGGCTGATGCAATTTCCATAATGAGAGTATACGGCAAATGCTTCTTCAACTCAGATTTTGACATGGATCAGAAACTTTTTAATAGTATCACAAGCCGGGTATTCCCATATCTCAATGATGTCTTGCCCACATTTGAGATTGTCGAGAACAATGAATCCCGTCTTTTTAATAATGGTATGCCAGATTTCTCTTCTGGGGTATTTTCTGGCAAGGTTCATAAGAAGGAGAAGAACGTTCATTTGATAGACTATTGTAGAAAGAACATGAATGGCAGGGGCATAGTTCTTTCAGCTGCATCTTCACATTCCAAAGACATTGCCAGACTCATAAGGATTTTAAGAGCCATGGACAACAAGTTACCAATTCAGGTTGTTTATAGAGGTAACTTGAGTCTCAGGTCAAGAAGCATTATTGCCGAGGCGGCAATCAAAGATCTTGAAGAAAACGAACTTACAAGAGAAGGAGAGACTTTGAAAAGTCAGGTGGAAAAGTACTCGTCAACATTCCCACCCCAAATTATTACATTTACCAATTTGAAGCCAATTATTTCCAACAAACGATTCTTTTCAACTTACAATAACAAGTTGCTTTCATTAGTCTTCAGCTCCTTCAAGGAGGTCATATTATTAGACGCTGATACGGTTCCTTTGATACAACCAGAAAAATTCTTCTCGTCTGACGAGTATATTGAAAGTTCCACGATGTTCTTCAAGGATAGAAGCTTGAGAGATACAAATGACTATTTGGAGACCAATTTCATACAACGTTTGTTCCCAATGAGCGAAGATTCATTGGAAAAGGTGTTTGAGATACCAGAATTAACCAGAAGTGACTTCAAGAAGAATAACTACCTAAGAGGATACAGACATTTCCAAGAGGCAGGCGTTGTAGTATTCAATAAGGAACGGCACTTTCTTGGTTTATTGATGTTGTTGCCGCTAGGAATATGGAAGGAACCAATAAAGACTGCAGTATGGGGGGATAAAGAGTTCTACTGGATGGCTCTTCTTATGGCAGGTGACGAAAATTTCCGGTTTAATCCCCTTGAAGCAGCTTCCATAGGAGGCCTATCACCAAACAGTTTGCTGATATATAACAGTGACAGCAATGAAGTGTGCTCCACCCACCCTGGCCATGTGAACGAGAAGGGTGAGCTTCTTTGGATAAACTCCGGTTACAGTTTTTGCAAGAAAAATAGTCAGTATAGAGATAAGACATTTTACCCATTTTCCAAGCTTTCCAGCGAGGAACTTAAAGAAATTTATACGACTCCATTTCAAATTACACATGCATTGATACCTCCGTCTTTACCAGACTTCAGGGACATCGACGATGATAGAAATCACGAGAAGGAAACAGAGAGAATGAAGAGTTGGAAGTTAAGAGAAAAGGACATGGATGAAATCAAAGATTATCAAAAAAGTGGACCGATGACTGCAAAAATAGACTACCATCCCCAGAAAGGTTGGGTTAAAAATGGGATTTGTGCTGGATACTACTATTGTGCCTATGATAAAATCCAGTCTTATCATCCAGGGCAGCAATTTGATGAAGGAAAAATGTTTGAATTCAATAATGAAACCATATCAAGATATAATTTTTTGAGTAAAGTTTGGTCCGTTTATGAACCCAGACCAGGGACTTTAACCAAAGAGCCCAAAGTCGTTAATCCTGCCTAAACTTGGAGCAGACTCAAAAGCACATAGATCTGTAACATCTTAGAAAATATGCACGGATCTAGATACCTAAGGCCTGGTGACAACTGTGTGTGTACCCAAAACTCTATGTAAATATACACCATTATCATTCTTGATAATATCCTTTTCGGTAACATATTGGTCTAAGATTTCGTTGACCCGTTTTTCAACCACTTGTTTTTCAGCATCTGGGAGCTTAGTAATATATGATCTAGTCAACCAGTATTGGTAAACATCTTCTCTCTTTATAGGAGCTTCTCTAAAATAGAAGGTTTCTACCTGGATCGGTTTGAAGAACTCGTTATCAGCTAACAATGGCTTCCACTTTCCTTGTCTATACTGAGGAACATCAACATCAAATGAATATAGATAATCGGTGATCTTCTGATTCCACTCATAGAGACTTAAAAGATTTTTGCTAAGCCCTGCAGGGTCTTCATTTCCTGTAATTGAGTAATGGGATGCCAACAGGGGGTCGATTATGAAATCCGTCTTGGGCTTTGGTTCAATTACAATTTGGGGCTTGGAAAACCCATCAAAGTTCCAGATACACCCAAAAGTACCAGAAAGCTTCAACACTCTTTTAATCTCTTTTAAAGATTCGACATCAGCAAACCAGTGGAAACCTTGGGCTATAACAACCGCGTCAATTGAATTATCTGCTACTGGGATATTGTAGGAAGATCCAAGGTGGTTTTGAATACCAGGGAAATTTTTATTGAAGGAAACCAACATACCTTCACTTGGTTCAACAATTATCAAGTTCTCTTTCCAGCCATGGTCTACCAAATTCTTTGTAAATTTGCCAGTTCCAGCAGCTAACTCCAAGATAACCTTATCAGTTCTGGGCTTATCGCCGTCTAACAACTCGAGATCTTTCAAAAACTTATCGACAACCGTAGGTTGGAAGTCTGGTCTGAGCACGTCGTAGGAGACGTGATTCGAATTGAAGGAGTTAACAGCAGTACTATTGGCAACAGGTCCCATTTGTTAAAGTTTTTGGAAATTTTTGACAGTTTCATTTATCCCGGTCCTGTATTGCGAAACTAAGCGCCCCTGCCACAGTAAACAATAGAAAAAACTAACCAGAGACTCCACAACCATTCCATAAATCATACATTAAAATATATAGTATTGGACTTTCGTTATTCATTAAATTGATATATTGTTCTTTACCACAAAATTATCGATCTTGATCAAGTTGATCTCACAGTTCAATTTTGTGAAAGAGTCTTGAAACATTCTAAGCAAATCGAGCTTATCTTTCGCTTCCGAGATAAGGACCTCGAAAAACTCAAATTTTAAATAACTTGATAAATCTCTGTTCAAGAACTTATTAAGAAGCAACCCTAACCGTGTTTTGTCCTTGACTCGAGTCAAAATATCAATAATGGTTTTGAAATTCGAGGTGGAAAACTTAGTGATACGGGTGATTTTACAGAAATCAATGAGAAGACTGTAATTCAAGTTAAACGAGGAAATTTGTTGCAACAAGCCATTTAAAATTGTTTGTTGATTCAAATTGATCAAGTTTGAGTTCAATTTGTATATAGTTCTCAAATTCTTCTTATTTGACAACTGATTGAAAGTCTGCTTTATCAAGCCATCCAAATCTTTGAATTTCTTAGGCGCAAATAAACTAGACTTGTAATTGTGAAGCAAATAATAGTCATCAAGGACTGCTTGGAGGTTGGAGTTTGAAAGGAGCTTTTTCAATGACTTGTCCTGAGTAACCTCTTCTTGCACAATCTGATTGAACTTCTCATGGTCTCCAGAATGCAGAAGACTCTCCAAATAAATTGCTAAACGATCTGGATGTGAATACAATCCATTATTATAATCGAAAATTTCACGGATCCTCTCATATTGCTTGTTTTTAGACATGATTTGAAGGTAGAGCGTCGTTTGCTTGTCCGTCAATTCTCTGTTGGCAGATACAAGCAAGCTGAAAAGATATTTGTTCGAAGAATAGGCAGCACATTGGAGTATCAAGTCAAAAGTGCTATTGTCAATGTCTTGCATTTCCAGCACGTTTTTCAACACAGCAATGGTGACTTTGTCAATGTTTTCAGCAATCAAATGATTAATCAAATCAAGGTTTCCAGATGCCAAATACAATTTAACAAATTTATTCACATTCAATTTTTCCAAATCATTGAGCAAAAAACCCTTGTTAACCATGGCTGTCAAAGTTTCATCAGTAAAAGAATAGCCTTTTTTGAAGTAAGTAACAAAATGTTTAGCTCCAAGGTTAAAATTTATGTTCAAAATAGGGTTTAAATTGACCTTAGGAACACTGGATACCGTAGGCTTAGAGCTACCCACGATATTCAAATATTTACAAGCGTCTTTCGTGGCTTCGGTATGCCACTGTAACAAATTATTGTTACATTCAAAATGTTTGATCAATCTGTCTTTGAATCTCTGCAAATCATCATCCAAGTTCATGTAGACTATTTCGGGATTCTCTAATTCGTTGATCAAAATTGCTTCTAAATTCATAAGCCTGAGTAGTTGGTGTTCAGTGAGTTGAAATCTATCAGAATAGTTAAGCATAGACTTTGAAATCTCAATCAAGCCATAAATCTTATCTTTGACAAGATCAAAATCGTTGAAAACGTCAGTAATAAAGGGTGAGTTGATCAAACTGTCAAAAACGATGGCTCTTTCAGAGTCTACCAAATATCTGCAAACTTCAGAGAGGTAGTCGGTGACCTTTCCATGTTCATGATAGAATCTCCCTTGATGTTCAATTAAGGCAAATATGAGTTCAAAGTAAGTATTATAATCATGTTCCAAACCAGACGAATAGTAACCCAAGAGCTTGTTAAAAGTGTTGAATTCAACCATCTGGTTGCCAACAAGGATTAGTTTAGTCAATTTGAAGATGCTGTCATAATCATTCAAATCTATTGCCAAAGAAACGAGACCACTGTTCAACTGAAAGTCTTTTCTGATTATATTGTAGTTGACAATTTTCCATACATTGAAATAAGTCTCTCGCTGTTTTTCTGAAACGCCCTCCAGATTATCAGCTTGTTTTATGCTTTCAAGGTGGTAATATTGGGTAATAAACTTATTGATAAGTTCATTATTAGTTTCCATTGAAACTTCTGGGAGGAAGTTAACAGCATTGAAGTCATTCAATAAGATAAATGCCTCATTCAAATCATACTTGGAGACTTCTTTGATGTAACCAGAGAGCAAGTTACTCACATTGGACTTTTCCGCAGCACTGAAGTTCTTTTTGAAGTTCTTTAAGATAGTATCTAAGAACTTGGTGGCCACTCCTATATTTCCAGTTTTTATTAACTCAACAATCATTGTATCATAAATTTCATAATCTTGCATCTTAGAAAACCTTTGCACCGCAACTTCTTTGTAGGATTCATAAACATGTAGTATGAAACGGTAAGATTCATCTTTGGAATTCAAGAATCCGCTCTCTTTGAACTCTTGAGTGAGTTTGATAAGACCCTTATAGTAATCGAAGTTATCAGCATTCTGAATTAAATTGTTGAACACGATGGACAATAATTCCTTGTTGACCAAGTTAGGAAAATGGTTCAAGACATGGAATAATGATGGGAAGATCGTCTTCAAGTCCAAGTTGCGACTATCCTTAACAGATAACATCAACTCAATTGCGATCAAAGCAAATTCTTGACTCTTGACGAAAGACTTATTGAAAAGCTCAACAGGCAAGTTTTTCAAACTATTGTATTCTATAGTTTTGATACTTCCCTGTAATAACCCGTCAATAACAAGGTTATAAGTTTCGAAATTAGGTTTCATACCTTCATTGGAATGTTCTAGGAAATCTTGGTAAACGGTCAATAAGTTTGTTAACCGTGATTCAATATCTTCCAATGCCAACGCAGACTCAGTTTCTCTTTTTATCAAAGACGACAAGATGATGTTATATGAATCCGAGCTATCCAAAGAAAGATTGTGTCTTTTCAACGATTGATAGAGAGGATAAATTAAATCCAAATCTTGTTTTTCATGGAGTGACTTGATGAGGGTGATTTGTTGAACTCTATAAGCTTCGAGACCATCTTCAGGAATCTCAAATTCATCTTCCCCATCAGGAACAGGTGATAAAGCTGCTTCAGGCAAAGCTCTGGAGGGAGTAGATCTAGTTGTAAGGCCCCTTCTTGTAATGAGTGACGATGTTGAATTAAAAAACCTGGACTTTGATTTCAAGTCATATATGCTATTGAAAATATGTTGATTCAAATCCAGAATATGAAACTTGGAGAAAAAACTTACTTTAGGAAGCTCATACTTGAACAAAGGATTAAATTTGATAATGTCAATCTTATAAGGGTGGTGCCTTTCTGCATCCTTACTGAATATGGTGTAGTATAAACCATAATGGCCTATGTCTATACTTAGAAACCCACTTGAATGCTGTGAAGGGTGGGGACCATCACTAGTGAAAGTTCTGGTGTAGTTGTGGAAAAAATGGGTCAAGCTTTGACTGTGTAAATATGGTGCTGAGCTTTCAAAGAATCTAGCACCGAAACGGCTAGATTTCATTCTAGGAAAAGGACAAAACACCATTTTTAATTGATGACTCAAATTCTATTGGAGGGAATAATAAATAAAGCTGCCAGTACGATTGGGAATTCACAACACCTATATCTAGTATGATGTTGTCATGAAATCCTAAAATAAAGCCGCTTAATTTGGTATAAAGCAGCTAAAAATCACTGGCCTTGTAAAGGGATAACTTAGTATTTATTCTTTTAAAAAGACGTTTCCATAGAAAAAAAAAACCTCAAATGACGTGTGCACACCAATCGAAGTCCCGAACATCCCACCCGACTTCAAACGGTTCCAGGTATTTTCTCCGTCACTTCTCCGCGATCTACCGCCTGTCCTCCGCGATCTAGCCCATAAATTCTTTACTTAGAACAGGGAAGTTTAAATCCGAAGCAGTTGGTATTTCACCGCTGCTGATCAAATACTATGCTACGGCCTTCAGAGACTTGCATTAATGTACCGGTGAGTGAACGGGGTTTTACCGTTCGTGTAAACGTGTATTTATTTCTCTATCAAAGACAACTCTAAGATTCTCTTCAATTCTTCTTCCTCAGATTCTTGTATTGAAGTTGGTGCCGTGTATGGCAGAGGGCTTGAACTATACTGTGAATGGGTCTCACATGATAGCCTTAGGGCTCTTGATGTTTCGTCTTCATTTTCGGCCGATAAGTTTGGTGCATTGTACTCCTCATAATGAAAACTGGGGTTACGGGAAGCGCTGAATTCCTGCTTGGATAATTGAAGGGCCTTTTGCATCTCTTCATCATCTTCGTCGTCACTTACAATCGCTTCTCTTTGTGCAATTTCAGACGTGCTCTCATTTGCACTTTTACTTAAAGCAATTGCAATAGAAAGCTCGTCTTCACTGTTATACTGACTTCCGTTGTACTTTTCATACATCCTGTCGACTTGCTGCTGATTATATTCCTCAAGATCATAATCACTCAACTGGTCTTTGATAAGCATCTTGTTGCCGTGGGCTTTTTTCCCTCCGTCGGAGACAGAAGATTTCTTCCCCTTTTCATAACTCAGTTCCCGCTCTGAAAGCCCGAACTGGAAATACTGAACAAAATCTGCACAGAAAACAATCCCGTTTGGTATATGGAAATTTTCATTCAATAAGATTGCTCTGACCGGTATCCTATGTGTAAGCATTTGAGGATATTTACTTGGATACTTGGTTGAACATTCTCTCAAGTATTTACCAGTAAACAAATCGTGAACATTACAGAATCCATTATAGCCACCCACAACAATTATAGCACTGTTCAAATCCAATGCATTGATGGTGTTAGCACTTTCAATCAAAGGACTCAAACTCTTGTATTTGAATTCGGTTTGGAACCGACATTTAATATCAATATGCTCTGTATTGTCTCTCACGTCAAATACAATGACAGTATTATCAGACAATACACAAGCGTAGTAAAGCCTGTCACCACCAACGAGCTGTAAATCCCTTTTGGGTCGATTGAGTTTTTGTTGTTTTCCTAGTACGATATGGGATTCCATATCAGCTTTTCTTATCCTAGGTACCTCCGAAGTATAATTTATGATCCTTATCTTATTTTCGTAGCACAATGTTATGTTGTCATCCCCGAAGTCAAAGTCTATTATACAATCTGGATCAATGGTGATATCTAGGGATACTTCTCTGACGGTTGGAGAATTGAAATCAATAATAAAAATTTTGCTTTTTGTTACAGCGACAATAATTTTCTTGAAATCAGTTTTGACTTTGATAATGGGCTGTCCAATGGTATCCCTCTTAAGAACATTTCCATTGAGATTGAAACCTCTTACCACACCTCTATCAGATCCTGTTATTATATCCAATCCAACTTTGTTTTTATCAGAATCAAGATTAAGATCAACACTAGTAAGCAACTCGCCTTCCACATTTTCATTCACCGCCTGTGTGAGTGAATATCTACCACCGGAAGAGGTTGATGTTATAAGGTTCTTTATGAATAACTCTCCATTGGAAGTACTAAACACCCAATAATTCCAATTTACAGAATATGACATGACTGAATGCAGAGTGCCTGGTATGAATGTCTGTTTCCTGCCATTATGTAGGGAAAATATTGTCACATTATTATTTATCCACGAGTAGTTCAAACACCTATCACTTGCGAAGTTTGCTAAACAATATTGGTTATCACTGAAGAAAGATTCATTAACTACCTGGTAGGTAATGAATTGAGCTTGAGCTTTTTTCCACTTTTTCAAGTTCGAAAGACGGCTCAAGTACTCTTCCACCCATCTTGTCGTGTTTGAAAAACTAGGGAAAGTCCCATCGCTGCCAAATTTAGCTTTGAATGATTTCTTCCAAATACTTGGATCTAAAACTATCTTATTCCAATACTTGCATACCAATCTTAGTGTACCCAACTGAACAAGATCCAAGTTGGAAAAAATGTCAACAAGTATTTCTGGGGGAAATTCATTGATATTGAAGTTATGCAGCTCTATCTCTCCATCTCCGGTAGGGATATCATTGCCCAAAGTATCCTTCATACTCATTGCACCTAATTTCTCAATAAATTACTACTTAATTCATCGCGCACGGCGGTGGTTTAGGCAAAGGTGGGGAATTTCGCTTAGTGAGAAACGTTCGTGTTATTTTGGGTATAAAAGGCTATAAATCATTCAATTACCTCGATATCTTCAGTCAGATCATCATACTTCATTTGGGCAATGGACACTGTGTTGTCGTCCAAGTTGAAGACAGAATAAGCGTGTCTCAAAAAGTTATCACCCAAGATAGTTACTTTACCAGAAAGAGCTCCCAACATACATATTGGTTGACCAGTAGAACCGTTTTGTCCTCCAATCAAGATGAAGTCCGACAATGGAACCTCAATGTTCTTCTTGTTGTCAAAATTGAAGGTAACACTGTTGCCTTCTTGTCTCAATGAACAGCTAACTTCGTAACCTCCCATATTAGCATTAAATCTAGCACCAGGATCTAACTTAGCGATCAAGGCATCGACAGTGTCTTCGTCAAAGTAACTCAAGGTGGTACCGGAGTCCAACAAGGCATCAACATTCTTGGTATCAATAGTGTTGTCTCTCTTTTTGCTTTGAATCAAAGCGATTGTTGGATGTGGAGAATTAGATGTTTTACTTTCTAAAGTGGTAGGGACAGCCGAAGAAGCACTGGTAGTACTATTATTTGAAACACTGACCGTGATATCAGTTAATGGGATTTGTAAGTGGACATTATCGCCATCAACTTGAACAACATCAAACTCTGCTAAGTCACCTTCATATTTAGCATGATCGATGGCACCAAATAAGATGGATCCAGTGTTTCTTTCACCAGGGGTCAAATACAAGGAATAAGCCACTTTTTTAATGAGGCCCTGTTGTTTCATTTGGATAGGTAAGTTGTCGTAAAGGTCGTCTGCGCTGGTAGCTTTTTGATAAGAGATACCGAAAACACCAACATTAGAATCAGTATCATCTGCAACAGCCAAATTAGCTCCTTCAAGCTTCAAGTCCTCGGTGAGTTCGACGGTGTCTTGACCCCAAACCCCATTTGCGTATGTCTGATCCAAGTAACTGATTGAGAATTTAGAATCATTCTTCTTGAAAGTGGAAGATTTGTCCTCGTCATATGTTCCATAAGTATCACATTGAATGTCACCTCCATTGGACTCGCAATGAGGATTCTTGCTTGACATGACCCACAAATCAGATGAACCGGTATCAACCAATACTTTAACTTCACTGGCTGGGGTACCAATCTTCAAAGATGCAATGTAGAAGGCTCTTTCATTTTGCAAATCAACCAAGTTTCCTTCGCCATCTCTTTTATCGAAATCTATGTCCAAGTCTAAGTTTTTGACGAAGTTCTTCATGACATCTACCACATTGTTACCTTTTCTAACATCGAAGTCTAACTTATAGTAACTATCATCGGCGCAGAGTACTGGGGCAGTAAGCAAGAATGCTTTGACTAAAGAACTCAATAACATGATGGGTTGAGATCAAAGTGTAGAGAGTAAATCAAACAAAAATCAGTGGATTGGAGTCGTTGTTTATATATATATAAGAAGCACCATTGTTCCAAATACTCGCCAACATGGTATGTAGGCAAAGAAATTTTGTTGTTTAGAGGCCCGATTGTGCATTGAATCCGTTTGTGAAATTTTTAAACCCTCATAACCAGTTAAACTTACACGCTTGTGTGAATATATACTTATTTTGTTTTGCCTTCCACATGGAGGTACTGTATTTCCAATTCCTTCTTGGTGTTCCTAACGTGCAAACAATAGCATCCTTGTGCGAGACTGGTTTAGAACAATGCGCGTCCGGAAACTGACGTGTTTATGCCAGCAATGACGAGCTTTTTTTCGGCTCTTAATACCATATAGCCTTAGGGGTCCAGACACATACAGTTGTTTTACATAACTCAATTATTTTCGACTAATTCTAGCTTGATACAGGGCCATTGCTTGCATAGAATTTCGTTTAATGCAAATATTTCAGGAACGCGAAGCCAACTTGCATAACACCACCTAAAGTGCTACAACTCTTCTATGTGGAATTCGAGATAGTAGGTTATCATATGAAGATATCAGCGAAAAGATATGTATTTGTTCTGTTTAAAGAACTTGCTATAAATGCATTTATGTAGTGAAGCATTAATTATAAAATTCACCACGGGTTTACTTCTATGTCGTCATCATCTCCCCAGTTTTTATGGGCTAAAGATCCAGGCATTTGAACCTGCTTGAAAAGTTCATCTCCTTTGAATTCACCTTTTGAATTGGTTGTAGTCGTTGAAGTGAAATCAAGAGTTTCACGGCCTGATACAATACCAGTGTTAGAATAATCGTCATCCTCCGGGTTCTTTTCCTCGTCTGATTGATGCTCATAATCGTAAGTGTCCGTATAGTCGTTTTTATTTTGACTTAAAAGATCGTCAATGTCGTCCAAAACTTCAATGGGTAACGATGGTTGGTTCTTCTTTGCCCGTAAGGTTCTAATGCCCCCTAAACCTGACCCATAGTTGTTTACTAACTCGGCCAAATTGGGGAGGGCAACCTTATAAACATAATTGGGATTGATATAGATGTTATATTCTTTCAGTAAAAGTTTGCTCTGTATCATATAGTTTAAATTGATTCTCTTGATTTGGTTCTCGCCTTGTTCGTTCATAAGCCTCTTGATAAGGTTTAGGGAGGATTTTGGTAATTTAACTTCATCTACCTCATATCTGTAATTCTTTGCAACCTTCAATAATTGGTAGTAGTTCAAGTAATCAAATTGATTTATTGTGTTTATCAAGCTTTCTTCGTCATTCAACAGCGACATACATTGCAAAAACTGCAACAACTCAATAGTTGGTTGCAACTGAGTTTTCCCGATAAAAAATATCGAATTGTAATAGAACACTAGATTTTCAGGGTTCCTCTTACTAGCATTTCCATCTTCATTTAATAGATTCGTTAATTTTGAAACCCCTTCATTCTCTTGTTTCAACAAACTCAGTAAACCCCCAAGTGTATCTGGCTTGAAGATTTTATAGTTGTGAGATCTAAGCCAATCTTCAATGGCGGAAATGTTCAAACGAATTTGAATCGCCTTTGACCTTGTGCAATATTTGGACTGTGAAATAATTTTATTAAATATGATTGCATTCACATAGTAGAATACTTGAGAAAAACATTGAAATCTAATCAAGTTGTCGACGTCATGCAAATTTAACACATAATCTAATGCACCCAAAGTTTGAATATACTTAAGGGGGGAAGGTTTCATCAATTCAGATTGAGAAGGGGGGTATAGCATATCATAAATGTCATCAAAAGAGGCTGAATGTTCTTTCTTCTGAGATCTGAACAAATTCCAATCTTTGGCATAAAGTACGTTGGAAACATCTATCAAGTTAGTGAAGTTTAATAAACAATCATCAACCAAAGAATTTAGTCTTGAGTTGATTGAGAACGACAAGGTTGATACCAAAGATTGGATTATATTGATCAATTCCTGCAAAAATTGGGGGTACAGTTTATAGATGTCGTTTTTACAAAGATAAAAGTGCAAAAACTGAATAACTGACATCCAGTGACTCAACAAGACAATATCACCAGCTCCTCCAATAGCAGAATGATCTTCTTGTATAATCATATTGAATACCCCAGATTTTGTGTTGGTCACTGCTCTCAATCTGGCAATAAAGCAATCAAATAAGAACTCAGTAAGTTCAGTACTTTCAGCTTTCAAATGAGCATATCTGATCAACTGAAAAATGATGGCAGCAGGAATTTTGGGTTCATGTTGGTAAGAAGGATTCGTTCTTAGATTGAAAATGTAATCAAGTAAATCAGGGATATCACTGTCGGTGAACTTGATATATTCGTCAGGCAAGACTTTGTCGTATTCGAACTCTTTAAGCTGGACAAGAAGATGGTCTTGTGCTAGTTTACTTTCTTCGGTATAAGCATCCACTCTAACCTTTTCATCCTCTTCTTCCTTGAGTAATGCATCATTCACTCCAATGCTTTGTAATTTAATTTGGTTAGCCAAATCGTCCACTTCATCAGTGCCTCCAAAGCTGTCAGTTTGGAAATAGGCATCGTCACTTAAACTATCTGTCTGCTTTTGGTTCAATAGGTTGTGAGATCTAAAATATTCTACCAACTCGAAGTCTTCAGGGTTTAAGATTGAAACTGCATTTTTGCCATCATCTTGTGGACTAAGATATGGATCAGCTTGATGATTCAATAGAATTTGTACGAGATCAAGCTTGTTCAAGTATACAGCCCACATAAGGGGAGTATAATGCAAGAAGGTGTCTGCTAAATCAGGGTCGGCGTTATGGTCTAGCAAATTTTCGACCAAATTGGAATTTCCGTAACATATAGCAAAAATTAAAAGAGTTGCACCTTTGGATTCGGTTGGGCTTAATTGGTTGATTATATCTTTATGCAATCTCACACCATTAATCACCGTCACTTCATCACCGTCACAAGCGGCTAAATATATTTCAATGATGGATCTGGCTGACTCGTCTTCATTGGCGTCAAGGGTGACTTGCAATTCTTTTCTAGCCGCTATGATTTGGGCGAGATTTGGATCAGAGTAGTTGAAAAGTGTCTTATCCCCATTCAAAGGATTGGTGAAATTACCCCGTGAGCTATCTGGGTCGATATGCCACCCTTCCATGCTGTCTAAGTAAGTTCTTAATTGTTTATCGGACCGCGACAAAATTTACTTGCATTGAAAATATTTCAAGTTGTAAAAACAGGATTTTAATAATTACAAACTTATTTTGTTGCAAAAACAGTCCCCAAATAACTTTACAAGGTGAACACCAACGTAAAGAACACAATAATGATAACACGATTTCAGCAACGAATAGCTTTTCTAGTGCTATTTGTGCTTCTTCCATTAATCGTTTACGTGGCCAAGAACAGGCCTATGGCGGATGGTAACATGCACTTCCTAGATTCTCTATCACACATTCCTATCGCCTTGGAAAAGCCTGAATCCCATCATGATCCGTTGATTGAAGTTTCTTCCGGAAACTCACCTCAAGAAGTGAAACACGAAAACGTGCAGCTTGAGGATTGTACCATAATCAGCCCGATAAATAGGGGTTTCTTTGATCTTAGAGGTCTATCATCCATAGGAAATGAAGGGAAACCTGTGATATGGCATGCTAAAGGTTATGATAGTGGAGTGAATTTCACAGTAGGGATCTGCTCTTCACCAATGAAGAAAGTCCACGACAAGACAGAAATTAAGGATGGATTGAATTCAAGCTTGATTGGAGCTTTCTACAAGGATCAGGCCACTGGTCAGTACGTGTCCTTAGGAGAGTTCAGTACTACCCCCAAGTTCAGAGGTAAAAAGATGACTTTGACATACGAAAATGGGTCTACTTGTAAAGTCAGAGATGAACAAGGTAACCCCCTCAGAAAGTCTTCGATAATCACTTTAGTATGTGATAGAGAATTACAGAAAAAGGCAACGTTACAGTACATTGGTAATAGCAATGAATGCAACTATATATTCGAGTTGAGATCCCACCATGTGTGCCCAACAGCTGCTAAGGCAAATAATCTCGCAGCAGTTTGGATATTCTTAATTATTATAGTTGCAGCAGTAATAGGGTTTTCTTCAGGTAGTATATTATATCGACTGTTCAAGTCACTGAAGAAAGGGAACTTATAGACTAATCTTCAACACCCTATTCATTGTCATATATAGTACTTTTATATTATTGTACATAAACGTTATCCGCATTAATTCAAGTTCTAGAGCTAAATAGTGCCTCCACAGTCGTCTTAAAATCTCCCGTAGTGGGCTCTTCAGCCACCCGTTCTTCCTCCACTTTGCTACTTAACTCCACAATTTGTCTGATAATAACAGACTTTGCTTGGGCTTCATATAATTCACGTTCTAATTCTTTTCCTGGTCTTATAAGATGCATAAAATTGCAGTGCTCCCTTGTACAGGTATTATTATCATGTGCTCTACAGGTAGCATCTGAAAAGCTTTGGACTGGTGTTAACTCACAATGCACTGGTCTACCAGCAAACCATTCCTGATTGAACTCCATTACAGCCCTTTTGGCACCTTCCTCAGTTTTGAAATGACAATAGACGTTGCCGTTTAGATGATTGTTTTGATTTTCACAAACAACCAATGCAATTACTTCATCCACTCTAGCAAATCTGACGAATATATCTTTATAGAAATTCTCAAAGAACTCTCGTGCCTGTTTAGGATTCATATCTTGTTCGTTCTTATTTAACTTGGGGTTTTGGTATAAGTTCGATAATAAGACCGTGCGGGACTTGAAGGGCTTTATATGTCTTTTGGAGCATCTCTCGCCGTGTCTACAAGCACCTATACGGCTGTAAAATTGGCATACTGTATAATCAGACATTATGATAATTGGACATTTACTGTGCGATGAGAAATCAATTTATCTCAAATACTGAAAATGGCAGATACTACAATTTGTGAATAAAATGAAATGAGTTCAAAAAATAAAATATGACATTCTATATATAAATATTTACGATTAGTTCAAAAACAGAAAACTTGATCATTTGGATCAGATTTCATAGAGGTTTTATCCCAGCCTAACTCTTGAGTTATTTCGATCAATGATTTTTTCATCTCTGGTGGGCCACAAATGAATAATCTGTTGGACTCAAAAGGTTTTGGCAAGTGCTTCTCGATCATTTGTTTAGAAACATAACCGGTGCTACCGTCCCAGTTAGCTGGTGGATGGGACAACGTGTAATGAACGCTGAAATTTGGGTACTTTCTATTCAATTCATCGATCTCTTCTCTTAATAAAATATCATTTTCGGTCTCGTTGGCATAAATTAAGGATATCTTGGTGGTATCTTCAGGCGTGGTGATTACTTCGGTGATGACCTGTAAGATTGGGGTAATACCCGAACCACCCGCAATCAAACCAATCTCTTTGGCCATATTTGTCTTGTATTCTAATCTACCCACTGGTCCTCTAAATTTGACAGTTTGTCCCTCTCTAAGTTGAGGAAACCTGGAAGAAACTTTACCAGTAGGATAAGACTTGACCAAAATATCGAAAAATCCAGCATCAAACTTATTAGAGATTGGTGAATAATATCTTACCTCATCTTTTCCGTTAACATGGAACACACAAGCCAAATGATGTCCGGTAGGGATGTTCAAAACTTCATCTTCATGGTTCAACTGGAATCTGTAAATGGCAGAATTCTTTGAAATCACGGTTCTCTCTAAGAGTTCCAATTCTGTCCATCTTAAAGAATCAATCGAGCATCTTCTTTTCCAGGCAGAATAAAAGTTAATGGAACACATAATAACAATGAAAGCAATGGTATAAGGCATATAGGAAACATTAAGCATCAATGTTCCCACTATCATCAATGCTATTGGGATATAAATCCCGTGGAGTGGCTGCTTCAATAACTCTCTTTTATCTTCCATACCCAAATTATGTAATGTTTTGGAAATTTAAAGAACTGTGTGAAAAAAAAAGTCGCTTACGAGGTATTTTTATTTTACATATATTTAGACCCAAATTAAAAGATATCAAAGGAAACAGAAAAGATTTGACGGTATACAAATAGATAGAGGATTCATTTATGTCAAGGGGTATACTACATATTAATATTCTTCTTCTTCAACTTGCATGGAATCAGTTCCGACTTCAACGTAATCTCTTTCTAAAGCAGCCAAATCTTCTCTAGCTTCACTGAATTCACCTTCTTCCATACCTTCACCGACGTACCAGTGAACGAAAGCTCTCTTGGAGTACATCAAGTCGAATTTCTTATCGATTCTGTTCCAGGCTTCAGCAATAGCAGTGGTGTTTGATAACATACAAACAGCCCTATTAGCACTGGCCAATTCACTACCAGCAATAGCAGTTGGTGGTTCATAACAGATACCGATCTTAAACCCGGTTGGACACCAGTCAACCAATTGAACAGATTTTTTACTCTTAGCTTGAGCGACAGCATTTTGAACATCTCTGGTGACAACATCACCTCTGTATAACATACAATTAGCCATGTACTTACCAAGTCTTGGGTCACACTTGACCATTTGGTTACCTGGTTCGAAACACGAGGCAGTGATTTCAGCCACAGAGTTAGATTCGTGGTTGGCTCTGTTTTTACTGAAGACAGGGGCGTAAGAAACCAATGGGAAATGAATTCTTGGGTATGGCACCAAATTGGTTTGGAATTCGTTCAAATCAACATTTAAGGAACCATCAAATCTCAAAGAAGCAGTAACGGAAGAAACCACCTGAGCAATCAAGCTGTTCAAAGAACTGAAGTTTGGTCTAGAGATATCTAAGTTTCTTCTGCACATATCGTAAATGGCTTCATTATCAACCATGAAAGTACAGTCTGCATGTTCCAAGGTGGTGTGTGTGGTCAAAACAGTGTTGTATGGTTCAACAACGGAGGTTGAAACTTGAGGAGCTGGATAAACAGCGAATTCTAATTTGGATTTTTTACCAAAGTCGACAGACAATTGCTCTAACAACAAAGATCCAAAACCGGAACCTGTACCACCACCTAAAGAGTGAGTGAACAAGAAACCTTGCAAACCATCACATTGGTCAGCCATTCTTCTGATTCTATCCATAACATCATCAATGATATCTCTTCCAATAGTATAATGACCTCTAGCGTAGTTGTTGGCGGCATCTTCTTTACCAGCAATCAATTGTTCTGGGTGAAATAAATCACTATATATACCGTTACGAACTTCATCAATCACGTTTGGCTCTAAATCAACGTATAAGGCTCTTGGGACATATTTGCCTGATCCTGTTTCTGAGAAAAACGTGGAAAATCCTTCTTCACCTCCTCTTGGCTTGGATAACCCTTCTTTCAAGTAACCATCTGGTCCAATGCCGTGCTCCTGAGAGTATAACTCCCAACAGGCATTACCAATTTGACAACCGGCTTGACCAACTAAAACATGTTAGTAATATCCTTAATCATACGCGTGGCCCTTTCAGGGGACACCCAATAATGCATTATAAGACCCATATCGGCGGTTCATATCGTATGCACCGAAGTCTACATACCGTTAACACTAATGACTTCTCTCATTGTATCGCTATATGTGTATGAGAATGAACTAAGTGTTCTAAAGAAAAATTTATATCTTAAGTCGTTTGTTTACTGGCGCTCAATTTCAAAACAAAACAAAAAGACGAGCGCCTTGAATTCCTATTTAGGAAACATGTGCGATCTTGGTGACATGAAAGATCATAGGGTATGTGGAAACCCAAGTGTAATTAACATTAAGTCTACCACCATCAAAAAGAATGGAGAAAGGTGAGGTTATATAGTAAAGATGCGGATATTATACAGAACCTGATTCTGCTGAAAACTGTATATGCTTTTATCATCATATCGGAAATGTTAATATTTGGTTTCAAGTCGAGGATCTCTCAGATTTTAACAGTTCGGGTATGTCTGTATATGTGAACAGCATTTCGTATGGTTCTACGATGCATTGGAGGCAGCTTATGAAAGTGATGCGAGAGGCGTCGCTACAGATAGACATGCGTTTGAAGAGTGCTTTATCGCATCAGAATGGTGGCAGCCGAACTCTTCTACCTGAAGAGGTATTGAACCGGCAATATTCCTCGTTAGTAGATGGGAATCACGAAACACCTTTTGAAATAGAGAAGAAGATTGACGACTGCATGGTGAAGTTTTACTGGCAAGGAGAATATTACTTAAGTGAAGACGGTTTGCTCATCCAATTACCCAAAAGAACATTAAAACGCTTTTTTACGAGACGAACAAGAAAGTCAAGCACAAACCAACTTGACGAAAGTCCAAGATTGCATTCAGACCTCATGAAAGTCAGAAAGATGGAATTGGCACAAATCAGAAATGCATTACGATAACACCAAGGAAAGATATATTAATCTAGATAAAGCAGTACATCTATTCGACTTTCTTATAGAATCTTCTGTATTTGTCGTCAATTTCAGACAAATAGTAAGTTCCTTTGACCAAGGTGTCAATAGATCCGGTTGGAGTAAAGCTCTTTTGCAAGTGGATCTTTTCTCTCAATTCGATAGCATCGACATAGTCTTGTGGGGACTTTTCCACTCTTCCAGAGCCCAACTTTGTGTCGAGGTCTAAAACGGAGGTGATTTTTGAGATATCACCCACAACTCTAGCAGATAACAAGGTGGATGCTAAACCGGAACCGTAAGAAAAGATACCAATTCTCTTGTTTTGCAAAGCTTCAGAACCAACAAAGTACAAAAGGGAAGACAAGGATGCCCAAGCAGAAGCTGTGTACATGTTACCAGTGTTAGTTGGAACCTTTAAGGCTGGGTCCAATTGGGTTTTCTTGGTTTCCTTAGTTAAGCCAAGAAAAACCTTTTCCACGTTTCTGTCAACCAAACTGGCTTCGTAGTCCACAGATTCCAATAATTTAGTGGTTTCTTCATCAAAATCAAACTTGGATGGGTCAGCCTTGTAATCATTGTATAACAATCTGGCGAAAGATTTGGTGACCAACTTACAGGTTGGAACATGGAAAGCATTATAGTCAAAGTAGTTTAAGCCAACAGTCTTGGATGCGTCTTTGGTGACTTTTTTGGAGTATGCTTTGTAAGCGCTATCTAAAGCTTTCGTGTAACAAGCTAAAGAGAAATGGCCATCAACAACTGGGTATTCAGAAGTGAAGTCTGGCTTGTAGAAATCATAAGCATGTTCCATGTAAGAACCTCTAGTTGAATCCAAGACAATTGGAGCATCTGGGCCAATTAACAAAGCCACGGAACCGGCACCACCAGTTGGTCTTGCAGCACCTTTAGCGTAAATGGCGATATCACCAGATACGGCAATAGCATCTCTGCCATCCCAAGAGGATGATTCAATCCAGTTAACGGCATTGATCACAGCGGAAGTACCACCGTAACAGGCGTTAACAGTGTCGATACCTTCGATATCAGAATTGTCACCAAATAATTGCATCAAGACAGACTTGACGGATTTGGACTTATCTAATAAGGTTTCGGTACCGACTTCTAATCTACCGATGTTGTTAACATCCACGTTGTAGTTCTTAATCAAATTAGAAACAGCGGTCAATGTTAAAGAATATATGTCTTCTCTGTCGTTTACAAAAGACATGTTCGTTTGACCCAAACCAATGGTATATTTACCAGCTGGAATACCATCGAACTTTTCTAATTCTTGTTGGCTAACGTATTGACTTGGGATGTAGATTTCTATCCCTTTAATACCAATATTTTGTGGTCTAGACATTTGTGTGAAGGTTTTTAGAGAATGAATATATGTGGTAGATTGAAAATTTAGGATCTCGTCCATATTTTATACGATGGCAGGGAAAGAAAAGTCGTGCACATACTTCTTCAATATAACTAGTTTAGTTTTTGTTCTAGAGATCGGAACGAGCTTGTTATAAGCCACAGATCATTATATATTGCTATTCTATTAGTACTTTCAGCACCCAACTTGTAAAGCGACTCTGGTGTCAATCTGGAAAGGTCCAGCCTTAGATAACGGTGGTACGGTAATTTACCCAAACGCGTAAAAAAGAAGTGAGGCAATACCCACTGGCACACTAGCACTTGCCGATTGTATAAGTTGTTAAGGCGACTTGGTTATCGAGTATTTCAACTATATAGAAAGTCAACCTTCAATAGTAGGTCAAATATTCGTGTATTGCATTGTCTGTTCTATTGTCTCGTATAGGATACCCTGATCGTAAAAACGCCCTATCAGTGTGGATGCGAAAACTGAAATAGAGCTTAGACAGATTTTGGTCACTAATGCTGTCGAGGCGTAGCAGAGAGTTGTTCTAAATAGAAAAACCAGAGGTGTATTTACCACGTCGACAATGTTATTTACCTTCTATTGAAAGGTAGGGCTCACAGGTGTTTCTGGTGGCACTATATTGGAGTTTCATGGAGGTCGTTTATCACCTCCAAGTATGTTTCTCTCTATATTGTATATTCCCCGTCTGTTAAACATGACCAGTATCCAGCTCTTCCCAAAGAAGTTTACATGAGGAGACTAGAAAAATATATGGGGAGACCATTTATCAAACTGATGTACCTTTAAGATAATCCGATAATATGTGCCACTGTCTTCATTGATCTAAACCAGCGAATTGTCACTTTCCTCTTACTAAAGTGGTATTGGCTAGCCCAAGATAAATACAGAACTATCACATTATATACCGAAGTCTTCATCCCCAAGTCTTCATCCCCAAGTTGTTGTTGTTAGCCACAGTTGATCAATATATCAATTGGTCCGCAATGTGAAGGGCGAGACTCGGAAAAATTATTTCATATCCATTTAATCTTTAGTGATGTCTCTTAGTGTACCCAAATCTTTGCAAGGATTTTTGACATCAAAGACCATCCACAAAACATGGGCAGGCACGTTTTTGTGTAAGCCTCAAGCTATATTTCAACCAAGCAATGTTGATGAAATCAAGGAATTGGTCAACCAGGCTAGACTTAATAAGAAAACTATTATGACAGTTGGATCTGGGCATTCTCCAAGTGATTTAACCATGACCAATGAGTGGTTATGTAATTTGGATAAATTCAATAGGATCATCTCCAAGCAACCATTTTATGGACCAGTTAAGGGACTGCCAAATGACAAAGAAGTTAAATTCGTTGACTTGACCGTTGAGGCTGGTTGTAGAATATATCAGTTGAATGACTATTTGAAAGAGAATGACTTGGCTATTCAAAACTTGGGTTCAATTTCAGAACAATCCGTCGCTGGTATCATTTCTACCGGTACACATGGATCTTCTCAGTACCATGGGTTAGTAAGCCAGCAGGTTGTTAGCTTGAAACTCATTAACTCAGAAGGCAAATTGATCAGTTGCTCATCCTTAGAGAACCCTGAAATATTCAGAGCTGCCATGTTGTCTTTGGGTAAAATCGGTATCATTACCCATGTTGTAATAAGAGCTGTCCCAAGATATACTATAAAATCTAAGCAAGAAATCATTAAGTTCACAACCTTGTTGAATAATTGGGAGAGTATTTGGCTTGATTCTGAATTCATTAGAATTTGGTGGTTCCCATACTCCGGCAATTGTGTTTGTTGGAGAGCTTCGAAGTCTGAAGAAGAATTGAGTGAACCAAGACAGAGTTGGTACGGTGGATTTTTTGGCAGAACATTTTATGAGACATTTTTATATATATCTGTCCACTGGTTCCCTAAATTGACACCATATGTTGAAAGATTTGTGTTTAACCAACAATATGGTAGCGTTGAGACTTTGGGCAATGGTGATATTGCTGTTCAAAATTCTGTTGAAGGCTTGAATATGGATTGTTTGTTCTCCCAGTTTGTCAATGAATGGGGATTACCTTTGAACAATGGGCCAGATGTTTTGTTGAAATTGAATGAATTGATCCTGGGTGCTGCCTCTAGAGGCGACTATTTTGTTCATGCACCAATTGAAGTTAGATGCTCAAACACTACTCTGTCTGATACGCCTTTTGTCGATGATGATGGGAAAGAGTCTTTGTATCCATCCCAATCATGGTTATCCAACAGAAATCATTTAAGCAAGGGGCCAATCAATGGTAATAACTTGAGACCTTATTTAGACAACACCCCTAAGGATTTGAAATACGTTGAACAAGACAAAATCACCAACGACCAGCTTACCTTATATCTCAATGCTACTATGTACAGGCCTTTTGGTACCAATGTGAACACTAAGAAATGGTTTAAAGATTTCGAAGATATAGTTTCTTTGGCTGCTGGCAAACCGCATTGGGCAAAGAATTTCATCGGTTTAGAACACGATAACATCCCAGAGAAAGATTTAGAATCACAATTAGAGTTTGGTGGTAAAGATTATTATCTGATGATTGGATTCAATTCAATCATGTCCAAGTGGTTTGGTAAAGATCTTGTGGAATTCAACAAGGTCAGAAAATCCACGGATCCAGACGGAGTCTTCTTGAGTGGTAAGAATTGGGCCGTGAGAAACGGTATAATACAGGAATAACTGGAGATAGATATTATATATTGAAATTATAAATGTTTAGCTGAAAGGAGCTTTCAAAGGATCAATAACAGAACCTTGTTTGGTGATAACTCTGGGCATGGTAAGTCTTTGATGAGTTTCTCTACTGGTCCATTCTTGTCCAATTGGCATTCTAAGAGCTCTTTCATATTGCTCTCTAGATTCATATGGATACGGCACATCTGAAGATTGATATTTAACGTTCTTCTTATTGACTTTTTCGTTGATAATAACTCCTTTCATCTTCTTATCACGTCTTTTATCTTTTTGCACAACACCGTCTATTTTCTTCACAACCTTTCTCTTTTTCTTCTTTCCACCAGCCCAATCACCCCAACCAGGCAATGAATCATCCTGCTCCTTATCACCTTCATCCTTCACCACTCTTTTCTTCTCTCTTTCGAATTCTGTAACAACATCATCACCAGCGAAAGCTTCTTTGATCAAATCTTGTTGTTTGAAAGTTTCTTCATCTGAATCATTGACATCAATTCCCAAGGTCTCTCCTACATCAATATCCACATCTTGAATGACGGTTGACCTGGTCTTTTTCTTCATCTTGTTGAGATTCTTGTCGTGCTTTGATGAATCTTTGTCAACAACCTTGACTTTAGAGGATTTCTTGTTGTCTCCCGCTGTCAACCATGGGTTCAGCATATTCACGGCTTCGACATCTGCTACTGAGGTTTCTTTCGGTGAAGCACTGTTCTTCGTTTCCAATTGTTGTTTCTCTTGATTAGAGTTAGCAACAGAGTACTTTTTAGAAAGCTTATTGACCAAATTTGAAGACTGATCGACTTCGATTTCATCTCTTACTCTCTGGTTCATTTCGTCCACCTCTTCTTTATTGGCAGATGCTGCTGGAGAGTATACTCTTCTTCCTTGGTTACGGAGTTCATTAACGGCATTAGCAGAGCCTTCGAACTCTGAGATATCATTACCATCGCCCAATCTCTTCAAAGCATCAATATCTTTCAAATTCTCTTGTTTTTTACGTTCCTCGGCAGCTTTCATGAAATCCATAGCCATCACACCTTTACCAAGTTTTGCACGAGCAATATTATCCACATCCTCTTCTTCCCTGTATTCTTTCTCGATTTCGGATGCATCATCATCGCTTTGATCCCCTTCATCGTAACCCAATTGCTTGGCTCTCAATTTTTCACCTTGTCTTAACATTTCTTCCAATTCTTCTCTATTAGAGGCGTCCTTAGATAAACCACTTTTTATCATTGACTTTGCCCACTTCGATTGAGTCTTATGCTTTAAGTTCATTCGTTCTTCTGCTCTCTTTCTATCATGATCTTCTTCATCAGATTCATCAGACCCTTCAACCAAGCCCTGCTCTCTTAATCTTTCCTTTTTCTTTATTTTACGGAAAGTTTTTGACTTTATCTTTTTGAGTCTTCTAGACTTTGCTTCTTCTCTGAACATTAATTCTCTCATCAACCTCAACTCGTTGGTTCTCTTCTTCAACTCCTCCGGTGACATTTTTGCAACTGCTAGTTCCTCAAAAGTGGCTTCTTTCTTCTCATCGATAAGGGCAGACTCGGTCAATACACTGTGAATTTTCTTTTCCAAATCAGTGGTAGGATCATTTGCAGATCTGAAGGTAGTAGCGGTATCATTATGCTTGACTGGTGCGTTCATTGGAAATTTCAACACCTCAGCCCTACGGTTCTGTTGAACGGTATCATCCCATTTACTCACTTCTTCCTTGGTGATCTCATATGCTGCTTTTCTTTCATGTTTTTTCTGAATGTTCTTGGGAAGTGGTGTACTCAAAGCTTTGTTAGAAGAATCTTCATCCAATAAAACAGCATTTTTAGATACAGCAGGATCAACTGCCAGCATCATATCGCTGATTGATAATTTATTTCCAGTGCTGGGAAGGTTGAACTCATTCTCCTGAGTGGTTTCATTTACCAAATGTTTTTTTTCTTTAGGAGCTTTGGTGAGCTGGGAATTTAAGCGGGATATAGTAGAAGATAAATTCACTTCTTCATCGTTGGCATTGGTGAAAACATCCTCGTCACTCGACTCTACTTGATCCTCTATGCTACTGCCTTCATCGTCCTCTTCCTCGTCATCATCTTCTGCTTCCTCATCACTCTCGCTATCACTGTCAGATTCATCTGAGGAGGCCGACTCCCAGGCATCATCAAGAACCACGTTGGCATCTTTGGATGTCTTTTTGGTTTGTTGTAGATCTCTTTCATCCATATCCCATGCTTCAGATAATCCCACAAGTTCATTTTCATCGATACTTGAGTATCCACCTTCATCTTCAGACTCACTTTCTACATCATCACCTCTTTGTCTTCTTTTAGCATTTTGCTTTCTTTTCTTTTCTTTGTCTCTGATAGTTTGTGAAAACTTGGAGTTCAAAACATCATAGTCATCGTCAGATCCCAAAGCCTCATCTGAGTCTATTTCGTCGTCATCAAACTTGTTTGTATCTGCATCTTTCAAAAATTTTCTTGCATCTAATACACCGTCTTGGACTTGTAAGTCGTCATTGTTGTTAGACTGAAAATCGTCTTCTGAGTCGGATCCGTTGGCTTGACGTTCAGCGATTTCAAAAGCATTTAGTAGTTTCTGGTTACTTCTTTTGGCTTTACTTTTACCTCCTTTCTTAGCCATTTTATAAAGAGATGCCCTTGATATTTGATTACCTACAGATGAGATGCGAAAAATATTTATTTGAGATCTGCGGCAAGCTCACAAAATGATTACTCTGATTTGAATTCATTATTCCAACTCACTATCATATACATGTATATAGGTTGATTGTATTTTATAAGGCCAGTAATCTGTCGTTAATCTCCTCTGGAGACAATTTCTTGAATCTTGGACCTGCTTCGTTTGTTCCTTTGAAGCCTAGTAATTCTTGCTGAGGTTCACTTATAACAGCTATGTCTAAATTCTCTCCGGTCAACTCTCCATCCACAGATTCCTTTAATGCCAATAATGCTACATGAATAGCGTCTTCTAACTCTAGGTTTTCATTCCATCTCTTTTCCAAGAATGTTTTAGCAGAGACAGATGTTTTGCCGATGGCAGTGGCTTTCCATGGGAAATAACTTCCTGATGGGTCAACTTGGTACAATTGAAATACTTCCGAATGTGGATCATATCCTCCAACCAAGAGGGAAACTCCGAAAGGTCTTATACCTCCTGATTGAGTAGATTCTTGCATCACTTTAGCTATTTCTTGAACTAAAATCTTTACTGGAGGGTATTCATTATAAATTCTTTTGTAGTTTGTATGAGCCAACTTACGAGCTTTGTCCACAAGCACACGGAAATCTGGCCCCATACCTGAGTATGTGATACCGATATCTGGAGTAATCAATTCAACCTTTGAGTTGGTGTCGCCCTTCGAAAGATTAGAATTGACTTTACGTTCAGTTGCCAATACCACACCGTCGGCAGACTTAATTCCAATGGTGGTGACACCTTGTTTAACAGCATTTAATGCATATTCAATTTGGACCAACTTACCACTTTATTCAGTTAGTATTTCATATTCCGAAAAGCCCATCAATTTTACATACCTTGGAGAGAAAGTTGTCAAGGAAAAAGAATACCTATCAGCCATACTCTATATTTTGTCGGATCTCTCAACTACTATTATGTTCCCTTTAAGTTTTCAACTATTTGATCAAATCAATTGAAGCTGAGTCGGTAGGATATTTTGCCTTCAAGATTGGAGGTGCGAGTTTTAAACTACAAACCGTCGCGCATTCTATGAATTAAAAGCCTTATATAATCTATTAATTGAATTACCTAATAAACCTGATTATTCTTCCTCATCGTCTGTATCAACAGGCTTAGGAGTACCTTTAGGACTACTTAACCATTCGATATGACGCAACCTTCTTCTTTCTGCTTGTAATTTCTTTTCATTTCTTGTCATTTTCTTTTTACGGGTTCTGACCTTGATATTAGCAGGAGAATCATCATCATCTGCTCTCTTCTTAACAGGTGTAGGTGCAGGAGATCCTTCTTTACTCTCCACATTTTCACCACCTTCGAATCTGTTGGCGTCGACAGCGGCATTTCCCTTTTGAACCACCTCACCATTTTCAACGTGCCATTGTTCAGGACACAAAGCACCTACAAACTCATTATTATGGGAAATCATGACAACACCACCACTCCAGTCTCTGATAGCAACTGCCAAACCCCCTAAGGAGTCACGATCCAAATAGTTGGTAGGTTCATCCAAGACTAACAAATGAGGATTGTTCCACATGGCACCGGCAATAACCACCTTAACTAATTGACCACCAGAAAGGGAGCCCATAGGAGTGTGATCGGCGATGTCACCATCAAGTCCAACGTCTTCGAAATGCTTTCTGATAACTGATGGGGTTAAGTCACGGTAACCTAAACCTTCTTTGGATGCCAAATGGTCATCAAACTTCTTAATCAATTTGTCAAAGCCGTGTTCCAATAACACTTCCTTAGGAACCCAAGAGTTGTACTTAGGTAACCAGAACTTCCATTTGATTTCATATTGGAAAGACTTTTTCAATTTCTGTCTACCAACAACAGCTTCAATGGCTCTAGGACCTCTTCCATCATCGATGCTAAATTCCTTGCTCATCATTTCTTTCTCTTCTTCAGAAATCTTTCTGGATTCTTTCAAAAGAAGTTCACGATCGTCCCCGAATCTATAACGCCATTGCAAGTATTGATTGGCAGTCTTTTCTTTGTGTTGTTCAACATGTTGCAAGGCATGTTGGGCGATGTAACCAATTCTCAAATTTGGATGTTTTTCCACCTTACCTTCATTCGGAACAAGCTCCCCAGTCATTAATTTGATCAAGGTGGACTTACCAGCACCATTTGGCCCCAAGACGGCCACACGAGAAGACAACGACAAGGAGCATGAAACATGACTCAAAGATGGTTTTGCCGCTCCTGGGTATGTAAAGGTAACATCAGACATACGGGCAACTGCTCTAGTATTTGATTTGACACCAGACAAAATACCTGGGGGTGGGAATGCCATCTTGACATTAGAATCGGTCAAAGTATAGTACGACTTTCCTTCAGGCTTAACTTCAACAAAAGCAGATAAGTTACCTTTATAGTAACTTAACTTCTTGTTTTCATAATGAATAATATTGGTACATACAGCATCCAAGAATCCTGAGTCGTGGGAAACAATCAAAGAAGTGATTTCGGTATGGCCAACTAAGTAATCTTCTAACCATTTGACGTTAGCAACGTCCAAATGATTAGTAGGTTCATCTAATAACAAAACATCTGCTTTCATTAACATAGCTCTGGCCAATTCCAATTTCATCTTCCAACCACCAGACAATGATCCAACATGTTGGGCAAGTCTTTCTTCTGGGAATCCAACTTCACGTAAGGCATCAGCAATAGCACTGTTTTCAACGTGAGCTAAATCTGGATCAGATGCGATGAAACTAACGAGGTCCATATCACCTTCTTCCCCTTGTAAACGATGTTCAACAAAACAAGTCCTAAGTTCTTCAGGGCTAGGGAACCCTTCTAACTGTCCCTTGGAAATGGCCCTCATCAAGGTGGATTTACCAGCACCATTTCTACCACAGAGACCATATCTATGACCTTTCAACAAACGTAAATTGGTCTTGTTCAAAAGCATTCTTGAACCATATGCCAAGGAGAAATCAGCATTGACAATTTCGATGGCACCATCGTCATCCAAGTTCTCAGCATCGTTAACCGGATTGAACAAAGAACGTAAGTGACCCACGACACCGTTGATGTAGTTGTTTTTTTGTTCTTCGGTGACATCACCTTCAACTGCGATGGCCATATCAAGGTATTCTTTTAATCTCTTCCAGTCATTGACATGAGCATCAGCTTGTAAGATTGAACTCAAGTAGTACGAAATGATGTCATCTTTTTCAATCTGTAAGTAGTCAATGACCAGAGCGAACTTTTCCTTGTCTTGAATGAATATGTTCTTACATTCAGGGATGGTCAATCTGCCATGGAAAGAGCCATCAGATTTTTCATTTTCAGCATCTTGTAAGACCTTTAAAGCTTTTTGTGCTAACTCTCTGACTTCTGGTAAAGAGGCGTTTTTCCAAACCTTGTCAACACCAGGCAACAATATTGGGATATAGGTTTCGATTTCACGTTTGTTGTTAACCAATCTTGTCAAGTTTTCAGTGACAGTAACAGTTTGTCTTAATTGTTCATTTGATGAAGATGACATCTTTAAAGACTTGTCCAAGATAGGCACTAATAAAGATAAAACTGGCTCAGTGACTTCAGCAACGAAAGTAACAGAAGATAAACTCTTGATACAATCAGGGACCTTTTGAGGGTCAGCCAAAGTGGCTATAATGATATCAAACTTGTTTTGCAAATCTAAATTATCGAGGACTTTGGCAAACTTGGTCAAAACCTTGAAGCCATGCTTGGCTAATTCAGGCTTGAAATCAGTAGCCATATCAGTGAGAATAGGAATGGCTTTAACGAATTTCAATTCCAACAAATCGGCTGGTACCTCATCGACAAATCTATCTATGGTGTCTAAGCATGCAATTTTGGAATTCCATTTAGCTGAAGACTTAAGGTAATTCAAGAGCTCATCAAGGATTATCGACCCCAAAGCTTCGACAGGAAAGGTACCAATCAAAGAGTTGGTTGCAGTGGTGGCTGCTTTGGAAACTGCCTTTTCCTTGTCAGCAACTAAATCATAAGTCACACTGAGGAATTGAGTCAAGTATGCTTCTTTAGGGGTTTGTCCTCCAAACTTGATGGACAATTGTTGAATTATTAAAGCTGAAGCTTCTCTCATTAAACTAGAGCTTTTAGGTTTTGCCAATGATTTCACAATATCTAATAATCTCAATTCGTTAATAGAAGATATTGGCTCCGATTCCAACTTCGATAACATGTCGTCAATTTCAGTTTTGATTTCACTCAATTTAGTGGACTTTTCGATGTTAAAGATGTTTTCTTCCACTGGGGAGTCCTTAATATTCAACTTGGTTAAAATACCACCCAAAGAGGACAACGAAGTGGTGGATGAATTTGGGGCTGGACTTGATCTAGCACTTGAAGGAATAGATTGAAGAGGACTTTTTATGGAACTACCAGCAGGCCTAGGGGAATATGCTTGGTAGTCTTGTTGGTAATCTTGTTGGAAACCTTGATTGGGTTGATAGCTTTGGTAACCTTGGTAAGTCTGGCCTTGTGCTTGCCCTTGTGGATAGTACCCACCTGGAACAAAGCCTGGAGCATTTGGATCGTACCCACCTGGGACAAATCCTTGAGCATGTGGGTTGAAACCAGTCTTGTTTAGACCGGCATTTTTATAGCCAAAACCCTTATTTTGTTGTTGTGATTGTTGTTGTTGCTTCAAGAAGTCATCGAAGGACTGCTTTTTAGACATTTTAAGCAAATTCGATAGAAAATTAACTACGATTCACTAGAAAGGGTTTGAAAATTTTTGTTTGAGATGCGCATTCGGAATTAGCGATGAGTTAAACTTATCAAGAATACACACACGTAACTAGGAAAAAAACTCAATTCAAGCTAAACACAGAGAGATCATCTTCGTGTTCAACAACAAAAGTACCACCCACTCTATAAATGCCTTGACTATCTTTAATCTCGAGTGAATCCAAGGTAACAAAGGCATCGTTATGGACACTTATCTTATCATCTTGAATCTCTATGATATAAGTTTCTTTACCAAGTATCACTGCAGTGTATAACGCATCACTGCTTGATATGTCATCTGAGTTTATGATGCTAGGATCATTGGGTTTATCCTTATTGAGATTGTACACTTCCAACTGGAAAACTCCGTCTTCTAAAGGACTTTTCAACACGAGTCTGGCATTATTCTGTTCAATTGTTGAATCTAAACTAGATGAAAGATCAGTCAAGGGTGTGGTAGATCCTTGTGCAGTATCGAGGAGAAGAGTTGCGTTGCCGATTCTCAAGATCAATTGATATGATGCTAACGAAGGATCAGCGGGAGCATTGGAACTGGTTTTCAGTCCTTTTTTCAATTTTTTAATCAAGGTATCGTTGCCTTTGAACCATTTGATAACCTCTATTTTTGATTCATCTTCAATCGTTTTGGATCTGAGTAATTCGCTTTGATCATACAACCCAAGCTCTTTGCTGGTGATATTATTTCGAGACCCAATCGTTATTTCATGAAGCACAACCGTAGGGACCGACTGATCAACTGAGACAGCAAGCCCGTAGGAAGTCTCCCTGGAGTTTAGATTCGGATCAAATTGTATCAAGGCTGATGAGTTCATTCTTCCCGTCATTTCTAATACTTTTGTAACCATCGAATCTTCGCCGTCGACGACAACTTGTGCTATCAAACCTGATTTATAAACGCTTAAAAATTTAGCAGATGGGTCTGATTCGTCGAAGCTGAGTAAGTACAAATCGAGTATTTGATCCAAATCTTCAATTAAGGTAGCACTTGTGAGGAGCTGAGTTATCTTGGATTTCTTTTCCGCATCATAGAGAATAATCTTTATCGAATCCAAGTCGTCTTTATCATTGTATTGCACAACGGTGAGAATGCTATTGTTGGAATCCCCAAATATTCTTCGACTCCCGTAATTTCCTCTTTCAAGCAATACATTCTCTTCCTGGAGCTTGATGCTTTCTTTCTGCTCAACTTCAACATCTGGTACACTCAACTCCTCGCCATTAAATTCAAAGTCATTACTACCATCTAACACCACTGTTTCGGTATCGCTTTCCTCTACTCGGCCTTGCTCCAATGACACAGGGTCTTTCATGGATAAACTCTCAAAATCATCATTAATTGAGTTATCATTGATAGTGTTCTCATTGACGAGGTCCTTATCCAACCGATCAACATCGTCCTGAGAATTACCGAAGAACTTTTTCACTATTCCATTATCAGCTTGTGAAGGGTTGGGGTTCGAATTGGTACTCGTAAGCGAGAAGTTAAAATTATCGTTTGATAATAGCTCGCTAAAAGAGTTGTTTGTATCATTGATATTAGGCAATTCAATGTGGTCAAGGTTAGCATTAACTGGACTCCTTAATAAATGGATCACTTCTTTCATAGATTTGGTTAACTGGTACCTTGAATCTCTCACCAACTGCAAATCGATCTCGGGTATCTCTATTGGAGTTGATAATTCATTATCATTAGAAACCGATTTAACGGGTTCATTCTGTTTAAGATTTGCATTCTCTTTTTCCAATTTTTCAATTTTGAGGCGTTGTTGTTCATTAACATATTTGGCGGTATTGAGTTCGCCTTGTAACTGAGTTATTCTGAACTTCATCTCTGATTTCTCCAAGTTGGTCATGATCTTGAATCGTTCTAAATTCGTGAACTCACCAGTCAAATAACTAATGACACCGGGTAGAGTATAGTTGGCCAATGGCGCTAGGTTATTCGGGGCCTGGTTGGCTTGCATTGATGGTGAATGCTGAGGTTGTGATTGTGATTGTGACAGGGGTTGTGACTGTGACGGAAGCTGCTGGGAGTTACCCAGCAGTTGTTGCCATTGAGGATGTTTGGGGAGATTAGTGTTATTCATGCTGAAAATTATGCTTAGACGGTCTCCTTTGCCATTTAAGATTCAGTTAATGTCGTGTGAAACAATCAGATAGCACCGATATTTATGCTTTTTCTATGTGTTGAATCGTTCGGAGCAAAGTATTTTGTTTTTAAATCGCACTAGACCTCACGTAATTGATCTGAATTATTTATAGAAGAGTGATGTTAGAAGAATTGTTTGATTAACTCAGGTGTACAAGACTAATATGCCATCGTACTTAAAGAGTATCATCTAGTTGTGTGTGAGAAAATTAACTCCTTCTGCATCTACATTATACCGAATTGAACAATTATCAGTATGTATTGTATGTTGGTCATTATATTGTACAAAATCACTTCTTAGAAGCCCAATCGTTCAAACCGTATCTATTTCTAGCAATCTCAATGGCGTAGAATTGAATTCTAACAACGAAAATGGTACCGTCTTGAGAGTATTCTTCATCATTTTTGAGTCTCAATAATGTTCCAAAGTTGTAGTCTTCGATATCCTTGAACTTTTCACAGAAGTTTCTCCATCTGACTTTACCTTCGTTACTTTTCATGTCTTCTTCCTTGATAAGAGTTAAAGTACTTGGGTCTTTGTACTCTGGGAAGTCGACCAAGAACTGTTGAAAGATTTCCTCATCAAACTTGGTTAATTTCAATTTGGAGCCAGGAATTTTCTCTAATAAACTCCAGTAAGTTTCTGCTTGAGTCACTGCTTTCACAGCGAATTGCATTTCAATTTCCTCCAAATTTTCGGCCTTTTCAGCATCGAATTTAGTAGACATTTTTTTCTTTTATGATTGATGAGTTGAATAGAACAAAAAAATTTTAAAAAAAGTTGCGACAGTCTTGCATCTAAATAGGCAGCCTAGTAGACGAAACTAGAAGATACTGGAAGATATTAGAATGATATATATTAGAGGTTCTGGATATTGTTCAAGATAATGGCAGTACAATCATAAGACAGAACCAAGACTGTTGTGGTGGGCGATAATCCATTGGCCCTCTCTGGCTCCACTCATGTAGGCCCCATGAATGCATCCTTGGCCCTCGAAGATTGTATGTTCTCCTGCAAAACGTACGGTGGAATAGCTCAAACCTACTCCATCGAATTCTCCTGAAAGCTGGGTCACTATATCTTCGCCAACGTCACCGACCTCTAAACCAGTGTAGGAGCCTCGAATAAATGGATTCTGTGTCCAGCTAGTAGTTAAAACATTGATTGGTTCAGAGAGAACAGATCCAGGTCTCACGAATGACTTAAATGAATCTTTGAAATAGTCCCATGCTTTTTCAGGATTGGCTTCAAGATAATTCGTAACTGGTGCCTGGGTAAGTAACACGAAACTTCCACCTTTACGCAGAGCCTTAGTATTCTTGTGCATAGCTTCATAGTTGACAAGCAAGTAGGGATGGTTCAATTTTCCAGGTGGCTTGTCAATTGCCTTGGAAATATCGATGTTATCAACTCCCTCTTGTAGGTGAACAATACGTTCAACATCCTCATCCCACCATATATTGTCAAACTCAAATATTACTTTACCTAAGGCACTGAAGGAAGTGCATTTGAGTGCATCAGTTAACGCTTGAGGTAAGCGAGGTTGCCATTTGATTGCGTAGGGATGGGTATCTTCAAGCTTCAAAATACTCAATGGCACCGTGACAACTATATAATCACATTCCACGGTCCCTTTGTTGGTAGTCACCAAAACCTTTTTTTTCAGATCCTTGCTATCACGATTGATATGAGTTACTTGTGTGTTCAAGTGAATTGAAGATCTTGGAATACTCTTTAGAAGTTTCTCGACTAAAAAACTATTACCTTTCAAATTGTATAAGTTTCTTCCTTCGTGGTCCATCATGGCATACTTTGCACTTATCTTATCGGCAGAAATGCCGTCCCACAACTCGTAAAATCTAATCATTTTCTTAACGTATTTCTTCTGGGGTTCAGTTAATCGTTTGTCGTATGTCTTCAAATAGACATCAGCTATATCAAGCAAGGAGATATCTTTTCTCTCCAAATCCTGATGGAAATATATCTCTATGAACTTCTCGAGCTCTTCGAAGACTCTATTCAATTTGAGATCACTGACGGGTACAGGGCCTTTGAAGTCTTTATCGTACATGAGCATATCTTTATCATCAAAATAACCGTCTGTGTCAATATTGAAAGAATCATCTTCCATTGACTCTTTCAAAGTGATATTCGTAAGACAGTCATGAAACCATGCACCACCAAGATCATAAGAGTACCCTAATTTCGAGGATGTTTTATCTGTTTGTACTCTGCCTCCAACATGATCTTGAGCTTCAAGAATGACAATATCCTCGGGCTTGAACTTTGATTTTGTATCAGTCAATAACGTGTGGGCAGCCTTGAGGCCTGAGATACCTCCCCCTACTATGCAACACTTCAGCTGAGTGGTTGAAGCCATTATGAAAATAGAATCTTGAGAGAGAAATGTTGTGCTATAAATGCAAAATATTGAAAACCCAAAACGGTATTCAGATGCGGTTGCGGAACATTATATCGATACCAATACTGAACAAGAATCGTACGTTGAAAGTTAGATGAACCAAGCGGGAGGCCCAGGGAAAATCTAACGTTATTTGAGAGCTATATGACCGACAACTTTTACTCGAGTTATTCCTATGATATTAATTATGTAGTCTATCATAAACCTAACGACTTTCTTACATGGTCCCTAATTGTTTTATTATACTGCTTTCTATCATCTCTCCATAACTTGCATGCATCGATGTTAGCACCGCTCTCTGGGTTGGGCTCGGCCAACATGGAGATGACACTTAATAAGATCTTCTCGATACTTTGTACTGGTGACCATCTTTCTTCTGGTCTTTCATACTGGTTTGGATCTTCTCCTGGAGGGTGCAAGATGGAAATGCAAACGGTGCCGTCGGCATAGATGTTGGGGTGAAGTAAAGGAGGATCAAACTTCAAAGTGGGTGGGCTCAAAGGATAGTCCTTTGGGAATACCAAAGTAGCTGGGAATACACCGTTTTCATATGCGGTGCCGGTTGGTCCTTCGAGGAGACATTCCCAGAAAAACAAGTCCTCTTCATTGACGGGACCAGCAACTATCCCCGGAGGAGGATCTTTACAGAGCTGTTGATACTCCTTTAGTAGCCGTTTTTGTGCAGTTGATCTTGGTGCCATGATCTGTTGAGTAAGAGGTGCGACCAAAAATTATCTACTGAATTCTATTATGCAGAATGGAGCCCACCGAAAGTTCCATGTGTTGATATCGTGATCATTGCCAAACTGGCTAATTGGCCTTTTTCAATCTTTACTACACCTGGACAGAGAATATTCACAAAGTATTCGATAGTTAGGCACAACTACTCTATAATATTAAGTATCGTAAGACCGTATAGCTCCGCCCAAAAGATGCAAAACCAGTGATTGCAGCCAATCAAGCCACTGGCCGGATCAGTTGTTCTCTACAATGCTAAAGCTGTTTTCAGATTGTACTAGAAACAAAACTTAGCAGCCCAATATTACCTTTCCATTAAATGGCTTCGCTGGTTTAACACCACACTTATGCTCTAGATGGCCAAATTTGGACAGCTAACAGATTGCGAAGTGGACAAATCCAATTTTTCAGTTGGACCATACATCTGTCAATTTAACATGAGTCAAGTATTTGTTGCTAAGGTCAAAGCCGTGTTAAACGGTGACACGGTTGTTCTTGTACCTTCCAAGTCCAAGCAATTGCCGGTTCCTGAAAGAATTTTAACCTTATCATACGTCAGATCAAACGACTCATTTGAATCAAGAGAATTCGTGAGACAGTTATTGATTGGCAAGGAGATCAAATTCAAAGTTCTTTATAAAACTCCTCTGGGAAAGGAATTCGGTGATATCCAAGCCCCAATTTTCAAGTCCTTGATAGAGTACTTGGTCGAAAGAGGTCTCGTGAAATTGAAAGAGAACATCAACGAAGACTCCGACTTTTTAGACAATCTCGCTGCTTTGGAAGATAAGGCCAAAGACAAAGGTTTAGGATTGTGGAATCCTAAGGCAACCAACGTTGAAACTTTATCTTCTGTGGACGAGAGTTTGATCGAAAGATCCCAAAAGCACAGTCTTACCACTATTGTTGAAAGAGTCATTACTGGTGACAGAGTGGTTGGTAGAATTATTGTCAATAAGACCAAACATGTTTCCACCCCAATCTTATTAGCTGGTATAAAGGCACCAAGAACCGACGATGCAAGTCAATCTCAATTGTTGACCACTACTGCCCACGAAGCCAAACAATTTGTCGAAGACAAGTTTTTGACTACCAAGGCTGAACTCAAGATCAAAATTGTCGGTCAAAGTCAATCAGGTTTGCCAATTGCCCTTTTCGAACATCCATCAGGTAACAACATCCACGAAAAATTATTAGAAAGTGGTTTAGCTGAAATTGTTGATTGGCAATCAAGCTTAATTGGATCAAGCACGATGTCTGTGTTGAGAAGAGCTGAGCAGACAGCCAAGGCTTTGGGAAAAGGCATGCATTTCACTGGAAGAGTTGCATCTTCAACTACTGCCACCGGTGTTGCTGGAAAGGTTTCCACTAAGAATTTGAGACCAGGCTTGAAGGTGGATAACGTGATCATTAGTAAGGTAATTCAAGCAGATACCTTTAGCATCAAGTTACCATCAGGAGAAGAGATTTCCGTTCAGTTAGCATCGATTAGAGCTCCTAAACCAAATGATGCTACCATCACTTCCAACAAACAAATTCAACAAGCTATTGTGAATAGTGCTAGAGAATTTGTTAGACATCAAGTAGCTGGAAAGAACGTTTCTGTCTTTTTCGATGGTTTTAGAGAAGCCAACAAAGAATTAGGCTTTGACTCCAGATGGTTGGTTAGCGTCAACTTTAATAACAAAGACTTGAGTGAAGTTATTGTTCAACATGGTTGGGCTGGTGTGATTAAACATAACAAGCAAACCCTGAATGAGAGATCTTTGAACTGGGACAAGTTGATTGAACTTGAAGAAGAACAGAAACAACTCGGTAAAAATGGTGTGTTTTTCAAAGGTGATATCAGCAAGATCATAACTGTGGGAACCAGAGTTGTTGATGCATCAGAGAATGCTTCCAGGGCCAAATCATTCTTGGGGACTTTCAAACAGAAAGGTAGAATCACTGGTGGCTACCATGTTAAGTTCATCCCATCAGTGAATAGAGTCAAGTTGTATAATCCTAAAGAAGGACTCAAATTGACATTGATTTTGGGAGGATTATCTAACGAAAGATCCGAAGTCTCTGAAGAAGGTTTGAAATTAATGAACTCCAAATTCTTACAAAAGAACGTTGAGTTCGAAGTATATGACATGGACAAGATTGGTGGCTTCATCGGAAATTTGTATGCTAACGGCAACAGCTTGGCTCCAGTGCAGGTTCAGTTGTTGGAGCAAGGGTTGGTTAAGGTTCACGAAATCGCTGTGGGATCAAATAAATTCGAAAAAGAGTTCCTTAAGGCTGAAGACTTGGCCAGAAATAGCAAGAAAGGGCTCTGGGCCAAAGAACAGGTCGGTAGCGTCACTGCTTCTGTTTCACAACTCAACATCGAAGTGAAGCCTGAGTTTCATGACATCGAGGTTACAAATATCGATAACGATGGAATCATTTCGTACCAAGACTTGGATGCTGCAGTCAAATCTAAGTTCGATGCGTTCAAGTCTGAATTTGATGACTTCCATAGACAAATCCCAAGTGCCACCGCTGCTTCTACCGACTTGCCCTTCAACTTGAACAAGCCTCCAAAGAAAAACGAGTATGTGTCTGTCAAATTAGAGGACAACCAAAAGTACTACAGAGGTAAAGTCTTGGGATATGACAAAGCCTCAGGGTTATATGAAGTCAAACATATTGATTATGGTAATGTTGATAATGTTCCATTATCTTCAATCAGAGAATTGCCAAAATTCTATTCTTCTACGGCTATTCCACCATTCAGCAAGACCGCTGTTTTACAGTTTATCAAATTAGCACCTTCAAAGCCCGTTGATTATTTGACTGATGCATTGGATTTACTCGATGAATTAACTTTAGACAAGAAGCTTGTGATTAGCGCTTTACCTTCCAAGGCTCAAGGAATTGATTTCGACGTTATCTTGTATGATTCCCAACAATCATTGAAGGATCCTACGTATACTATAAACAAGAAGTTGGTTCAAGAAGGTTTTGCAATCGTTGATGAAACACAAAAGTCATCCGATCAAGTCTTTAGCGAATTACAAAAGACCCAGCAAACTGCAATCCAAAATCATAAAGGATGCTGGGAGTATGGTGAAGTTGCGTTTGACCAAGAGGAGTAAATATCTATCACATAGTCCGAAAATATATGAGCATATTTTGTTCGCAGCCAAATGTTCGAGAAGGTTTATCAGCACTTTTTATCGATTTGCGGGTAACTTTTGGGGCGATTAACTCTCGCCAACTATGAAAAATTTAAATAAAACCTCAATACTAATTAACACCTAATATGTTCGGTTTAAGTCCTGCTGTAACCAACATCGTCATCATGTTGGTGATGATGCAAGTTTCTAGACGTTTAGATATGGAAAACCCAGACATTTTGTTTTACGTCAGAGTTGTCTACGTTTCCTTCCAGGTTTTGACCTTCGCTGTTTTCTTCCTTACTAAGGCCAAGATCAACAGTAAGAACGACTTGACTACCTTAAAGTATGTTGAACCAGCTAACACCATGGCTGGTGAAACCGAACCAAAGGCTGTTGTTACCACCGTTAAGGAATACGACTTACAACAAGTCGATGCTCAAATCAAAGGTGTCTTCCAATCTTTAGCTATGATGGGATTCATGCACTTGTACATGAAATACACTAACCCATTGGTCATGCAATCCTTCTCTGGATTAAAGGGTGCTTTGGAATCCAACATCGTCAAGATCCACTTGTTCGGTGCTCCAGCTTCCGGTGACTTAAAGAGACCATTCAAGGCTGCTCCAGGTTTGATGCAAGCTTTAATGGGTGGTGCTGCCGGTGGTGACATCAAAACTGACAAGGCCTCGGTTGAAAGTGCTGAAGTCAGTGGTGCCGGTGGTATCAAGGAAGATTAGGCTGTATATATATTTCGTATAATTATTTACAAGACGCAATGTGCCATTTAGATTTTAACAAGTATACACTCCTGTTCTTTACCTCTGACAAAACTAATGGTGTCCAATAATTTGGCACTTATGATGAGTTCTTCCACCGTCCAGACTCCTCTGTCAAACACTTCGGGTGCCACTTGGGTAAGAGGAATAATAAGACCCTCGTATAATTCTTTGAATTGAAGTACTTCTTGAGGAGTTACCTTGTGTTCTTTTGACATTCGTTCAAACGCCTCGTATATCCATTCGGGTAAGAAGTTATTCTCTTCATCCTCGTACTCTTTTCTGTTATGACAACGAATGAGGTAAAGTAGCCATGCTTGATCTTGGAAGCTATTCTCAATTATTTGGTCATAAGAGGTGACACCCAATGATCTCAATAAAGCATCTGCAAAGTTCTTATCTTTCTTGTATACGTTCTTCAATGTGATAAGATCCTTCTTGATATCTGGGTCAACGAGCATTTGCTTCTCGAGCCGTTTTAAGATCTTCACAGCTGATGATAATATGCTATTCTGGGAATTACAATAAATGTTGATGTTAGTTGCATTTGGAGAGCTGCTGGAGGGTTGTTTGCGTTGACCCAAGATAGCTAGTTTGGACTCGAGGGCTTTCCTTAGATGATTAATACCAGCGAATTTCATTCTCAAGGTTAATTTGGTTTCCCAAGCGGTTCTTACAAGGTATTGGAACAACAATATGAGATCAGCGGGGATGGTTTCTTTGGTAATGAAAAACAAAAGTCCATCCTCATACTGCTTATAGTTTTTTGGGTCGGCCTCGTCAGTGTCTTTTCCTCTATGAACAGTTGTGGTATAGTCTTCAATCTTTGGTAATTTAACACCTGCGCTCTCCAACTCAGGAAGCAATTCCAAAGGAACCTTGATCTTCAAAGCAGTAGTATCTGCCTGGTTACCTTCCACACAGAACCCATATGCCAAAAGCAATTCTTCGTTACCTTTTCTCCCATAGTTATTGAAAACTTCTTCACCTGGTGAATGAGTGTTGCAATTCAAATTGAAGACAGGGCCCTTTTCACTTTCGGTTACCAGCCATTCGACATCGGATTTCAGATCATGGTTTAATAAGTCAATGATAGGTAACAACATTACCTCATCTATTTTGATGTCTGCGTCTGGTTTTATATCCTTTTGGAGATACGCTGGGAAAGCTCTGGATTTAAGAATCAAAGATGCCCATAAATAGTTTCCAAAACTAGTCCAGTTGCTTGGGTCCTCCTTCACCACCAAATAATCGTAAAAATCCTCATCCTTATAGAATTTAAATTCGTAGTAGAATTTCATATTCACAAAGTGCTCTGATGGCTTCTCTATACTTTCTGGTAGTAAGTTTATTACTTGCCACCATTCTTCAACTAGTAGAGCCATGTTTTCTTTCAATGAGCTTCCCAAGTTGGTTCCCTTCAAACATTCCTTATCTTCTGCTCGCCAGCAATAAGGGGTGGACATTTGATTGAGCTTTGGAAGAAGGTTCAAATAAGGCTCATAAAACAGTTTCGACGAGAACGAGGGGCTCCTTTCCCTTGCTAAGAAGAGTTTGGTCAAAGAATTTATGTTCGAAGTCTTGTTTGCAATGTCGGAGAAATCATCATTTTCTGAATTAAAAGACTCGATTGCAACAGGTAATGTGATGGCCAATTTTAATGGCAATACTACATCTTGGCCAGTGGAAACAACGTCTTTGGCCTTCTCCTGATAAGTGGCACCATAATTGTTTTTTTCTATCTCTTTGAAATCGAAATTTGGAGACAATACAGCTCCATGTTCTACTGCCCAATTCAAGAGCTTCTGTAAAGAAGACATAATGGCTAGTGAAATTTTTCGCAGTTTGCAAATTGTCTGATCATATAACAATGTTTTCAAATTTAACCAGAGTACGGAGGACTAGCTTACGCTTGGCTATTCCTACCCCTTATCGCCAGTTTTCATCCTCTCTCAGGTACCTCAACTCGACTCCTCCTAAGAACTCCGAGGAAGGAGAACTGAAAACCACTTCGGGTAAAAAGAGACCATTGAGCAGAGTGGCTATTGGTGGGCAATCAGAACAAAAATTCGCTGCCGGTAATAGCATAGAGTTTGCATCCTGGAAGGCTGTCATGGTTCTTATAGTGGCGGGTGGTGCTGCTACGTACTGGTTCTCCAAGGAAAAGGAAAGATTAAGGATCCAAAAAGAAGTTGAAAGTAAAAGAAGTTACGGTAAACCATTAGTAGGAGGTAACTTCAGTTTGATCGATACCAAGGGAGAAAAATTCACCCACGAGAATTTGAAGAACGATGATAAGAAGTTCTCCATTATTTACTTTGGATTCACCCATTGTCCTGATGTCTGCCCAGAAGAATTGGACAAGCTTGGAGAGATGCTTAATGAATTGGAAAAAGACAACATACAATTACAACCTATTTTCATAACTTGTGATCCTGCTAGAGATACACCAGACGTGGTGGAGAAGTATTTGAGTGACTTCCACCCTTCCATTATAGGGTTAACAGGAACTTACGAAGCCATTAAAAGCACTTGTAGGAAATTCAGAGTTTACTTCTCTACTCCCCCAGATGTCAAACCGGGCCAAGATTACTTGGTAGATCACTCAATTTTCTTCTATTTGATGGACAGTGAAGGAAAGTTTGTTGATGTTATTGGAAGAGAAGTTGAAAGTAAAGAAGGAGCTGAGAAGATTAGAAAACATGTTGATGCCTTCATTCCGGAATCAGAGAGACAAAAGAGACAGGAGGGTTGGTTGAGTTTCCTCTATAAGTGAATAGACTAGATTTCATTCTTGTACATAGTAATCTGAATTATCTAATTGTTTCCATACTCATAACATCCTTGGAAAAAATTAACCTCTAATTCAAGTGTTTTCTTACCTGCTTTCATAAACAACTGCTCATCAGAAGAAGCCACTCTGTCAGCTTCTGATTGAAGGAAGTTGACCCAATTGGTGAAATCTTCACCACTGTGTAAGTTGATCCATTCCTGGTATTTGTATGGAAGATTATCTGGAGTTCTGCTAGCATTGAACTCCGTCCATCCCAAATAAACCTTTTCCATGATAAATATGGAAGTAATAAGCTCCACATAAGACAGAGAATCATTAACCAAGTATTCGAGGTACGAAATGTACTCTCTGACGGATTGAAGGGTTTCTGGGTTGTCACCTAACATGTTAGGAACCTTCTTCTGGACTTCTTCCAGAACTTGTAATTCCTCTATGGCAATGGTGAAATAGTCATTTTCACTACTGGCAAAGAACCCAATTTGCTTCCCAATCTTTATAGCAGAAGGAAAGTGATCACATAAAGTTAATGCTTTAGCTATAAGTCTAAGACCAACCTCGAAATACTTCAAATCTTGTACTAAATAGGTGAAGATTTTATGATCCGGTAATATCCCAGCACACCACTCATTTGTAAGAGGATGTTGGGTGGAGTGATTGTATAAGTCACTAAATTGGTCTAACAACGAGTCAACAGGTGACATTGAGTGTAATTGGGAATTTCCAACATACGGGTGAAACCATGTCCTTTTAGTTGCAACTTTTTGACTGAGCCGCTCTAAAAATTATGCGCTTATGCGTCCAGATTAATAAATACTGTCGATAAAACAGGGCAACGCCGGGTTCTTTCTTATAAATACCGCCTGGGTCGCCACTGTACTTGCATTATTATCAAAATGGAGTCTTTAAAGTCGCCATCTCCAAAGCAAGAAGAAGCCAGTGTACGGACGGAATCCCCCAACGAAAAAAGCATTAGATGGTTTCATCAGCTTGATAAATTTGGTATCGAGACAAGAGGTATTCAGAGAGTGCCACCAGAGGAAAGAGAGGCCTTGTTTGAGAGTAGGAGATACTCAAATGCTAGACAGTTCCTTCATGTTTTCGGGTTATGGTTTGCTGCCTGTGGTGGATTAACATCCATGTCATCGTTCTTTCTCCCCACGCTTTTATTTGGCTTGAACTTAAGAGATTCACTTTTAAGTGGTTTGATTTCCTTGAATATTGGATGCTTAGTACCAGCATACTGCTCTATCATGGGCCCTAAGTCTGGATGTCGGCAAATAGTCAGTGCAAGATTTGTATTTGGAATTTGGGGTGTCAAGTTGATTGCACTCATCTGTGTGACTGGTCTTGAAGGGTGGTCGATCGTCAACTGTGTGCTTGGTGGTGAGATATTGGCGTCTACATTCGACGTCAAACTTGAAGTTGGTATCGTTGTTATTGCCGTCGTCAGTTTCGTTATTGCAGTGTTTGGTATAAAGGTGTTGCTCAGATTCCAAACAATAGTATCGATTCCAATCACCATAGCAAATATTTTGTTCTATGTTGTCGTGCTCAAGAAAAAGGGTTACATTGAAGACAGTGACAGGGTGATTGCAGAGCATGGATATTCAACTTTAACTAACAGTGGTAATTGGGTGTCATTCTTTACGATCGGGTTTTCAGTCACCGCTAGTTGGGGTGGAGGAGCTTCTGACTACTATATTCTTTTCCCTGAAACGACCAAGTCATGGAAAGTCTTCTTGGTAACCTTCCTTGGTATGGCCATTCCAACCACTTTAGTGGCTACCCTTGGGATATATTGCGGAAGTATCGCCTATGGATACCCTGAATGGCTGGACGTCTATAATGAGCAAGGTGTTGGTGGGTTGATCAGTGCTTCTTTTGAACCTTGGGGTAATTTCGGGAAGTTCGTTGTCGTCCTCTTATATTTGTCTTTGATTTGCAACAATATAGTCAACACTTACTCTGGGGCATTTGACTTCCAGTTGGTTGACGCTAGATTGGCGATGATCCCTAGATGGTGTTATGCAATCCTTATCACCATTCTTACATTGGTGTTGTCTATTTTGGGAAAGAACAAATTTTCAACTATCATTTCAAACTTTCTCCCGATGTTAGGGTATTGGATTTCCATTTATATTGCCATTCTACTCGAAGAAAATTTGATTTTCAGAAATAGCCGATTTATGCTGTTGCACAAAAATGAGTTTGATATTGATGACGATTTCGAAATAGACATGGGCTCTAAAAGTGTTTACGCTTACAACTGGAAGTCCTGGAATAATCCGGCACATATCACGTATGGGCTTGCTGCAATCGGTTCTTTTGCCACTGGTGCAGTGGGAGCGGTTATAGGTATGAATCAAGTCTACTGGAGAGGACCTTTGGCTGCAAAAATAGGTCAATATGGTGGAGATATCGGATTCTTTCTTTGTTTTGCATTTGCAGCTCTTACTTATCCTGTACTAAGATTCGCAGAGCTAAAATATTTTGGTAAATAGACACTTTCTTATCTATGCGATATCTTCCCCAACTTCTGCCACTCGTTTCGCTTCTTCAACACAGATGACTGGATTGACGAAACAACAACTTGATGATTTTGACCGAGAAGGGGTGATTTGTATTCCAGGATTTCTCAATGATTCTGAATTAAGCACGTTGTTAAATAAATCAAATGAGTTGTTAGACACCCTAGACACTTCCCATCCCCGGATTGAATTCAAAACTGGAGAGAATGGTAACATCGCTGATAAGTATTTCCTTGATTCTTCCGACAAAGTTTCATTCTTTTATGACGTGGATGCTTTTGATAGTGAAGGAAACCTCCAATATCCCCAGAAAATGGCTATCAATAAGATTGGTCATGGTTTACATATCCACGAAGAGGACTTTAAAAGAGTCACATTTGACGAGAAAGTCAAGGGCATTGCAAGATCCTTACAATTCGTTGATCCAAGGGTTTTGCAAAGTATGGTAATTTTTAAACATCCAGTTAAAGACGTCAGTTCACAGAGAGATAACGAGGTTCCGCCTCATACTGATGGAACGTTCCTCTTCACTAAACCTCAATCAGCCATAGGTTTTTGGTATGCATTAGAAGATTGCACTACTGAAAATGGGTGCTTACTATACAATCCTGGGACTCATAAAACTCACAAAATCACTAAGCGGTTTGTCAAGTTGAAAGACGGGGATGAAGGTTGTGGCTTTATACCTGTAGAGCAGGATCACCAAGACATAACTGATGATCCGAAGGATTATAAGACTGTAGAATGCAAAGCAGGATCTTTAGTGCTCATTCATAATTCAGTATTGCACAAGTCTGAAAAGAATAGGTCTAATAAATCAAGGTTTGCTTATGCTTTCCATTTGATTGAAGGTAAATCAGAATACGACAAATTAAACTGGCTCCAAGTCCCACCTTGTAAAGAAGGAGGCACTGAGTTCAGTAAGCTATATTTCAATTAGTGTATAGCGGATTGTTTATTGATTATTTACAGTAGTTATGATAGGCTATATGCTATGTCACTCATCAATTTGATACATTTCTCGACGTTTTCACTCTTTGGAGCACACACCGGTAGGAGTTTCCAATCGTCAGTAGGGCTATTCAAATTTGTTTCAACATACTCTTTAAGCTTTGCATAAGCTTCTTGAGTATGGCTAAGGTCAGCCTTGGTAGCAATTATGAGTTTTCTCTTTTTCAGAACCTTTGACTCTCCTAATTCACCAATCAAGACTTCCAAATCTTTTATAGGATCTTTTTCTAGGGAAATAACAAATACAAGCCCTTTGCATCTTTCAATATGCCTGAGGAAATCTAATCCCATCCCTTTATTATTTGAGGCCCCTTTAATTATACCTGGTATGTCCGCAACTGTGAAGGGATCTTTATCGATTGTTGTATAGATTGTTCCTATGGATGGCTGTAAAGTAGTGAACTCCCAATGGCCGACTCTGGGCCTAGCCCTGGAAATGCTTCTTAATAGACTCGACTTTCCAGCATTAGGAAGTCCCACAAGACCCAAATCAGCGATTAATTTCAATTCCAATAAGAAGAACTGGGTTATTCCATCTCTTCCCTTTTTAGAGAATCTTGGATTTCTGACATCCTTGGTAAGAAAGTTCATGTTACCCATTCCCCCTTTACCACCTTTCAAAAGTAGAATTGGCTTTTCTGTGACATGGTTCAAGTCCATTCCCAAAATTGGAAACCTGTCTTGATATATCTCTTCCTCAATTATCTCTTGATCGTATCCTTTTACAGATTCATTTAAATTGAGAAAGAAATCCTTCTCCATATAATAGTCTTTATCATGTTCCCGGAATATCCACCCATCTCCTTTTTCGTAGGATTGCCTGAAGAATTGAACATCGTCATCAACAGTACAAACTTCCAAGTATACTTTATTCTTTCCAATTGATGCAAACAGCTCTCTAATAACACGAGCATCAGGTACCCATCTCACGGTGGTTCCTTTGGGAACTTCAATTAAAACATCATCACCCTTCTTTCCATCCAATTGCGATCCTTTTCCTGGTTGTCCTCCTTTAGCCACATAAGATCTCCTGACCCTATGAAGAGAGTTCATACTCTCTACGACTTTGATGTAAACGTTACCTCCATTTCCTCCATCACCCCCATCGGGTGGTCCAGTAGGTTGATTTGCATCTCTAAAAAAAGAGACTGCCCCATTTCCACCTTTCCCACTGCAAGCTCTAATAATCTTCAAGTCTTGAAATGCTCTTTGCTCAACTCTCTGTGCCCTTCTTATACTCTTTTCACCTATTATTGCATTCATTGTTTGATATGCATTCCCAAAGAAGTAATCTGTCAATTTCACCATTATCTTGTTGAAGCCGGCTTCATCAGGACCTAGATCTCTATAGACGAAAGAGTTATTCTCATCTAGCGCGATCTCTTGTGGGGGTATTCTATTTATGAGATCTGAGATACCATCCTCGTCCTTAACGTGAAACGATTGGTTGGGTATGTAAGGAGTTTCTTCTTTTGGTCTGATTTCTTCCAACCATGAGTGATTGCTTTTCAAGAGCGATCTCGTATGGAATTTATATCCAAAAACCCGATTCACAGATTTCAACATGGTGCGATGAGAACCAAAAATATGCGACCTATCTAGAATTTTTTCCTCATCACTTGATTGAAATGACAGGTTTCCAAGATTTAGGCGTAGCTGATTGGTTATGTGAATCTCTTGAGGCAATGAAGATTCGGCAGCCAACCTCAATTCAAGCAGCATGTATCCCGGAAATTTTAAAGGGAAGAGATTGTATTGGAGGTGCTAAAACAGGTAGTGGTAAGACGATTGCATTTGGTTTACCTATGTTACATAAATGGTCTGAAGATCCTTCTGGTATCTACGGTTTGGTTTTGACCCCTACCAGAGAGCTCGCGTTACAGATAGCTGAACAGTTTTCTGCCATTGGTTCCTCGATGAATATTCGTGTTCAGGTTGTCGTTGGTGGTGAAGATATGATAGATCAAGCTTTGGCCATTCAAAGGAAACCACATTTTCTTATAGCCACTCCAGGTAGACTTGCTGATCATATTTTGAATAGTGGAGAAGACACCATCAATGGGCTACGGAAAGTAAAATACTTGGTACTTGATGAAGCTGATAGGCTTTTAAGTAACAGTTTTGGAAAAGATCTTGAGAGAATATTCAATGTAATCCCCAGCCCTAAAAAGAGACAAACACTTTTATTCACAGCAACCGTCACCGATGCTGTCAGATCCTTGAAAGATAGAAATGACAAAGCCTTCATACACGAAATCGAAAGTGTCGATAAATTCATTATCCCATCGACATTATCTTTGTACTATGTTTTCGTACCTTCATATGTGAAGGAAGCTTACTTGCATGAAATATTAAAACTTGAAGCTTACAAGGATAAGGTCGGAATAATATTTGTAAACAGAACAAGGACAGCAGAAATGCTCAGAAGAATGTTAAGAAAGTTAGAGTTCAGGGTTACTTCGTTGCATTCCGAGATGCCACAGAGCGAGAGGGTTAACTCCATTCATAGATTTAAGGCTAATGCCGCCCGTATTCTTATAGCCACCGATGTTGCATCTAGAGGGTTGGATATTCCTAATGTGGAATTCGTCATAAACTTCGATTTACCTGCTGATCCAGACGATTTCGTCCATAGAGTTGGTAGAACAGCCAGAGCAGGTAAGAAAGGTGACTCTATATCTATTGTTGCTGAAAAAGATATTGAAAGAGTCATGAGTATTGAAGAAAGAATCAATGATAAACTCAAGCTCCTTGAAGATGTTTCTGATAATAAGCTTATAAAGGACACTTTGAAGGCCACTAGTGATGCTAAAAGAGAAAGTTTAATGGAAATGGAGACGGAAAACTTTGGTGAGAAGAGGAAAATCAATAAAAGAAAACAGCTTGAAAAGCATCAAGACGGTAAGAAAAAGAAAAAGTCTACTTAGGCTTTATGTACAATAGTATAATTAAATACATTCATCTAATTTGTTACCACTTGTAATTGATGAACTTGAAGAGTAAATTCTATCAACCGGTTTTAACACAAGCCGTACTTTAGTTCTTTCCATGCAGGACCGAGAATTGCAACCAAAATAAACTATCACACGCGAATAGATAATAAGCTACGACACGTGATGAGGAGTAGAGAAAAGCCAATTTCAGAAGAACAAAGCCTAAGCTAGACAGGACACTGTCGCCGCAATCCTTCTATCTGAAGGAATTCGTATATGTGCTGAAAACCCCACTCAATTCACATCCTCAGAATGTTACACCAGCTTCTCATAAACGTTCCTTCAAACATTCAGACGATTATAAGCCAAAAACAGCTTCTTCCCTATTCAAGGTGTCCTTATTTTAAACTACTAGCAACCAGCCACATACCGTTCATCATCCACCCTCTTAACAAACGGACCCCAAAAGTATACCTTTTCGCACCACGAAAATTTTTGTTTATTGATAAGCTCGTCTATTCCAATAAGCTACGTATTCCTAATTGGTAAACCCATTTCTTAATGTCTTACTTGAGAACTCCTTCACGATCCAAATCCTCGTCAAGTGATTATTTGGGATCTGGCGGTAGCAGCTCAAACTCACTATCGACACCCCAAACACGTACATCCTCACGCGTGAGTTTAACCGATTTTAGAAGACCACCTTCTGCCAGTTCCAATCGGCCTTCGTCTCCAAGAATGGCATACCCAAATAGACGTCCTTCTATGTCATCCAGTCACTCTCGCCCTGGGTCTGCTGCGGGATCGAGAAGCAGGCCAACCACACCATCTTTTTCAAGACAAGACCCTTATGTTGGATCAATCGCTGTCTCTATTAGACCAAACCCACATACTTTTGACCAAAGAAATGGTAGTCAATGGATGATCGATGACTATTCCAATGCAATTATCAACACTGAGGACTCATCTGAGTTCACGTTCGATAATGTTTTCCGGCCTGATGCTAATGTCACCAATCGGTTGGTATATGAAAAAGCATGTGCTCCATTAGTACAAAAGTTTTTGAACGAAGGTTACAATAGTACCGTTTTCGCTTACGGAATGACAGGGTCAGGTAAAACTTATTCAATGAGAGGTATGGATCGAGATCCAGGATTTGTGAGATTGGCTATTGATGAGATCTTCGATAAAGTTGAAAATGACTTGACGGGAAAACAATACACCATAAGCATTACATACTTGGAGATCTACAATGAGAAAATCATTGATTTATTGAACACTGGACCTCCGATATCAAGTGATTTAAAGATACGGGAAGACTCCATCTACGGGAACAAGATCATCGGTACGACGAATCCCATCATCACACTGAGACAACAAATCCTACAATTTATAAACAAAGGTGATAATAAGAGAAAGACCAGTGATACAGACTATAATGCTAGATCCTCAAGATCCCATGCTATTCTTCAAATAAAGCTCAGGACTGTTGATCCAGCAACCTCAACAGAGACTAACTCGACGCTTTCACTCTGCGATTTGGCTGGTTCCGAACGTGCAACTTCGAGTGCCGAAAGGAGGAAAGAGGGCTCATTTATAAACAAGTCACTTCTCGCTCTTTCAACTGTGATAAACAAGCTATCTGTGAGCTCAACTACAGGAACCTTAACTGAACATATACCTTATAGAGATTCAAAATTGACCAGACTATTGCAACCTGCATTGTCTGGCTCTTCCCTTGTTCTGATCCTCTGTACCATTCATATGGGATCTTCTGGTTCTGGTAACAGATCTTTGGATAGTCAATTTATTGCTGAGACTTACAATACATTAAGGTTTGCAGCCAGGGCTAAAGACATTGTTGTCAATGTGCAAAGAAATAAGGTCATAAATGGAGACGGAGATCCAAGCAGGCTTGTCGAAGAACTTCGTAGGACAATCGAAGACCAAAAAGTACAAATTGAATTGTTGAGAAACGGTTCCAATTCGAATTCCAATGAAATGCAAGTTGACCCTCCTGTACAACCGGGTAATCTCGAGTTGGAAGCCGAAAATAAGGTTTTACAAGAAAGAATTGAACATTTAACAAGGTTGACTGATTTGCACAAAACTGAGACTGTGATCTTGAAAAATGATAGTCTCAATGACATTCTTGGGTTTAACATGGACGGGGCCACCTCCCAGTATGTGATGTCCAATTTGGAGGAGTTTTACAAAAGAGTAAACCATGAAATAGATGAATACCGGGCTTATATAGCCCACCTTGAGGATAAACTAAAAGTAGCTCATCAAAGCTCCACTGCTGCAACAGCAGTCAAGTCCCTCCATGGGCTCAATGAGCGACAACTTGATTCGCTACTCAAAGAACAAGAAGAGGAAATCATGCACTTGAAAGAAATCATCAAAGACAAGGACCATTTCATAAAGAGTTTGACTAAAACATCAAAATTGAGAAGATTAGTGGATTCTGATACAATCAATATCCCCGAGGGAACAGCAAATCAGAATGCTGGCAAAGAGAACAAAGAAGTTAGAGAGTACAGTATAGATCAGAAAAACGGTAAGAGTATGAACTTTGTAATATAGCAGCATTTTTATGAAATATACGCTTACACTCCCAATACTTGTTTCAAATACTTAAACAAGGTGACTCTGTTTGGTCGGAGTAAAAGTAAATGTCCCAATTTCTATACTTTGAATGTAACTTGGTACCTTGGGTTTCACATTGGTGCTTGACTTGAATTGCACTACTAATATTATCAAACGTGAGGCAAAAGGCTAGTCTTTTTGCAACAAAGGGCGTAAAATCAATCACTTTTCCCAAAGATATGAAATCCTTGATAATATCTTTTGCTGTAAACTCCACCGAATATAGAGGTTTGTGTTTAGAGTCCATTCCTTGCTTGGACTTGACATAACGAGATCCTTGCCCTTGGTAGAACACCAAACTTCTCTTTGCTCCTTGCATTATCGCCTTCAACAAAGCATCAGAGACTGGTGAGTGAATTGAAGTAGCACCCTTCACATTGGATGCATTAGCCCATTCTAGAGATAGAGGGGTCCCGTGATATGTAAGTAGACCTGTCTTCCCATAATTGAAAAAGCCCAATGCATCTTGTGGATAGACAAAGAATATTTCAAGAGTCGGGCTGTGTTTGCTACCAGATAGAGAAACTTTTTCTACTGTTCCTCCGCATATACAAGATGTCAAGCTGTAGAGGGAAGCATTTTTGGGAAACCCTTTGATGATTAGGACTCTTTTGGGCATAACTTTCTCTTTAGGTTTTATGTCTGGCTTTTGAAGAATTCCAACATCAAAACTTCTGGCTCCCTTTATCCTTAAGGATGGATGAAGGGAAGGTTTTGTAGATTGTTTTTTCTTCTTATGTTCCTCCAAAATCTGAGCTCTTATACTCTGGAGCTTGGTAGATTCAAATGTTTTTGCACTATTTGGTGGTGCTTCTTCATTCTCGTTATCGGTTTGGTGGTTCCAAGTACTAAATAGTCTTGATCCGACCTTAGCAAACTTCTTAAACCCGTACCGGTGATCGGAGTTGTAGGTTGTGTCCTTTAAAAAACTATTGAGAGAATGTACTCTTGTGCTCTTGTAATCAGAGTTTGATACTTTTAATAATATGGGATCTCTTTCATCCTTCCTGTCGATCTTGCTTAACATTGTTGATGCCTATATATATGTTTAGCAGAAAACCTGTACCACTCCCCTAATAGTAGAAGATTTATAAATAGCTAAAAAAGTAGTTCTCGACTTTGTGAATTTAGCAGCTATGTCAAAAAGTTGCAACCATCACCATTTCTATAGTACCAATGCACGTGGAAACTTTTCCCTTTTTTTTCGGATTGAAGAAACACTATTGAATTATCTCATGGCTTCAAGCTTACTTCGACAAGAGCATCGATCAGACGACATCAAGAATCAAATCAAGCTGCAGCACCGCTGATAGATTATGCGATGAGACGACTGCGAAAAGGTTTTAAATTTTCACTATTGATGAGATTCTCTAGAGAATAACTATCCATTATAACCAAACGTCTCACTAGACACATCAAAGAAATTAGCGGCTTTAGAACCATGGAAGAGTCTTTGAATATTAAGAGGAGTGTTGAGGGAGATAACGAAGTATTTAAGAAATTAAAGCTGTCTTCTAGCAACACAGTCAAATCACTAAGTGAGGCTGATGTTGGTATCACTCAATTCCTTAAAGACGACAAAGAATCTGGATTCGCTGGCTTATTGAAACAGCGTTATACTGACTTTTTGGTCAACGAAATCGATTTGAATGGAAACGTGGTCCATTTGGTTGATGAAGGTATTGAATTAGGTAAAACAAGAAGAGAGAAACAACAAGAAAAGAGGCAACAAGAGAGAGCAGAACTTCAAGGCAAAACTGCTGAAGAGGTTCAGGCAATAAAAGAGCAGAAGAAAATTGAGGCTGAGAACCAACCCAAGTACACTTTATCGGACGAAAACCGTACCAAGTTGTTAGAGCTCATCACCCAGGATGAGTTAACTGCCATTGAAGAGCTCTTCACGAACGGCGGAAACACTGAAACCAGCACCAAAATGGATGATAAGGCACTCAGAACAAAACTACACCAGTTATTGAGAGAATCATTCCAAGGTAAATTAGAAACTGTTACATCTCCAGAGAATACTTTCAAAATAGCCATCGCCAAAAACTCTTCTGGTGGTCCAAGAAGACATCCGCAAGAAAGTATGAACCACGTTGACGAAAATGGTGTCGTAAATTATGGTTTGGGTCCTTTCAAGAATTTCCTTCACTTCACCGTTTATAAAGAAAACAGAGAAACTATGGAAGTTGCATCGACCATTTCTAAATTTTTGAGAATCCCTTCTAAGAACATAAGATTCTCTGGTACTAAAGATAGAAGAGGTATTACCTGTCAAAGATTCTCAATACATAAAGGGAAAGTCGTAAGAGTTTCACAGTTGAATAAAGGGTTGAAGAATGTTGTCTTGGGTGGTTTTACTTATGAAGATCATAATTTAGATTTGGGAGACTTAAAGGGTAACGAATTTTCGATCGCTATCAGAAACGTTAAAGCCATGGACAGCAGCAAACCGATTGAAGCTGTTATTGAGGACGGCTTCAAGACATTGAAAGAAAAGGGATTTATCAATTATTATGGGATGCAAAGATTTGGTACCTTTTCTATTTCCACACACACTTATGGTGTAGAATTGTTGAAGGAAAATTGGAAGGGGGCTGCAGAGTTGTTGCTAGCAGAACAAGATATAGTTGTTCCTGACTCTATCGAAGCCAGAAGAATATGGGCTGAAACCTCTAATGCTGGTCTTGCTCTCAAAAAAATGCCTTCTAGGTGTACTGCCGAACATGCTATTTTGAAGACTTTGAATCAAGAGCAGTTGGACGATAATGAGGGATACAGCTCTCAATCATATTTAAAAGCAATCATGTCGATTCCTCGTAACTTGAGGATCATGTATGTCCATGCTTATCAATCATATATTTGGAATAAGGTGGCTTCTAAGAGAATTGAATTATTTGGTTTAAATCTTGTTGAAGGTGATTTAGTTTTGACTGAAGAAGAGCCAGTTCCGACTGAAACCGATGAAAATGGTGAAGTTTTCAAGGAAGATGTTGCAGCCAAAAAGTTTACCAGGGCCAGACCGCTCACTAAAGATGACATAGAGGGAGGCAAATTCAGTATATATGATGTTGTTCTTCCAATGCCTGGATTTGATATTCATTATCCTGAAAATGAAACGTTGAAGAAAGTATATGTTGATGAAATGGCAAAAGATGGACTTGATCCATTTAAGATGACCAGAAAAATAAGAGAATTCTCTCTCTCTGGATCCTATAGAACCATGGTAAGTAAACCAGGTGCTTTGAATTATAAAATCCTCAGTTATAAAGAGGAAGGAGAGCTGTTAATCAGAACTGATCTTGAATTACTTAGGGCCCAAAAGGGTGGTCAATCTCTTGATAGGTTTTACGAGCCAGAAGAAGGAGATAAAATGGCAGTTATTCTTCAAATGCAATTGGGGGTCAGCTCGTATGCTACTATGGCCTTACGTGAATTTATGAAGATTGATACTACAAGATTTGGTGATAATTTGAATGTCACTGTAGAGTAGTTGTGTATATAATTATCAGCTTATGTAATAAATCAAGTATAAAGCCTCCAAATTGCGAAATTTTAGATTAATCCACATTTCGGGCAATGGTCAAAGTCAAGGTTATCAATCCTCAATCGTTTAAAGAATTACTCAAAACAGGCAAACCAACATACAGGGTTGTTCCTGTTGATGCCTCTTGGTATATGCCGAACGTTCCTAGAAATGGTAAGGAAGAATTCTTGAAAAAAGGTCGTTTACCCCATGCTGCGTTTTTTGACCTTGACGAAGTATGTTTGCCCAAATCCAAAACTCCATACCCACATATGTTGGCGGATTACGATACTTTAACTCGTAACTTGAACAACTTAGGGTTGAATAGGACCGACAAACTCGTCTTTTATGACAATTCGGGTATCTTCTCAAGTCCTAGAGCTGCGTGGAATATGATTCTTGCCGGTCACAAACAAGTATTCTTATTGGACCATGCAAAGGACTACAATGCTGAGGGGTTACCACTTGACACCCAAGAAATTGGAGCTACTGCTACTGATGCAGTCGAAGCATCCTTAGAGTATGATATAATTGAGGAAGAAGAATACGACAAGAATTATAAAGAGCAAGTCATTGAGTACGATGAATTGCTTGATCTTGTTGAAAGTGGTAAGTTGGCCGAAAATTACGTAACTTTTGATGCTCGTTCGACTGACAGGTTCACTGGAGAAGCACCTGAACCAAGACCGGGTTTACCTTCTGGACACATTCCATCCAGTCTTTCGTTGCCATTTGGAAAGGTTCTCAATGAAAATGGCAATTACAAATCAAAAGAAGAAATCATAGAATTATTCAAGAATGACTTTCAAATTGATTTGACTAAACCCTTGGACGGCAAGAAAGGTATCATTGTGATGTGCGGTACAGGTGTTACAGCTGTTATTTTGCGGCTTGCAATAGAGTCTGTTGCTGAATCCAGTATTCCTATTAGAGTGTATGATGGAAGTTGGACTGAATGGGCGCAAAGATCTCCGGCTGAGTATATTGTGAAGGGCCAATAAATTAGGTCCTTCGAATAGTTTACATATATTACAATTAAATAAATTTACCATTAGAATTTCATTATTTCCATAACCTCACCGTGTTATCGACCCCTGCACTGACAAACAAACACCTCATCTTGCTTTCAATATATTTAATTAGACTTTCTTCGTCACTTGAAGAGAAATGCTCATCTGCTTCAATACTAGCAAAATCAATCGTGTTAACAAACCCATCATGTGCTTTCAAGGTGTGTATACAAATCACTTTGCCCTGTTCTATAAGAGATTCAAGGTCCCATACTTTTACTGTTTTGTCATCACTGCAACTGAAAATGAACCTTCCATTCGGGTGCACAATCACAGACTTGACCCATGAAGTATGACCTATAAGGGTGTCCAAAAGCCACCCCTGAGAACTGTTCAAACTGGACGGTAAAGGAGACCTATGTGGTTGAATATTCGGTGGGGGCAATAACCAAAGCTTAATAGTATTGTCACGCCCCCCTGAGACACAGTATTTGAAGCCCAAAGATGTTATGTACGAGTCTTCTTTGATCAAAGATGAAGGGATTGAAGGAAATCTTGTCATGCTCTTCTCAATAAATCCGTCAATATATTTGTTTGATAGTAAAGGTAAAAACTTCACGGATTCCACGACATGTCCATGTCCAATCAATAAAGATAAGCCAGTTCCTGATTCGGCGTGGGCCAACCTGACAGACTGGTCGTTGGAGCAGGTCAATAAGAAATCACCTAATGCAGGCTTTTCGTGTGAAGGTGCAGGACTAAAGCCCGAGTCAAAACTTATTACATCTAAATCTCTTACCCAGTCACTGTGGCCGATGGTGCTCTTAAGGCAGTTTGCAGTTACAACATCCCATGTTTTCACATACTTATCTCTGGATACTGAGTATAGAAGTTTAGGATCTGAGCTGGAAAAGGCAATAGCTGATACCGTATGTTCATGACCTTTCAAATTTCTTATCTGTTTATACGTAGAATCCTCCCAGATCTTGACGGAAAGGTCAGAAGAGCATGAGGCAAAAACATACTTTTTGTCAGTTCCGCCTGTAATATCTATAGGTTTTTTGCTCCATGTTATACTGTTCACACTTCTTGTATGGGCTTTGATGATTTTTTCTGGTAATGTGTCGTCTACAGCTAGATTCCATATTATTATTGTTCCATCAGAGCACCCACAGACAACTATGGGTAAGTATGGATGTATGCTGATGCTATTGATTTGTTGATTTGTTTGTGTCTTGAATACCGTTTGAACCGATGAAGGAATCCAATTGATTTTTTCAGTACTTTTAGTGAAAGAAGTTGGATGTGATTCCAAGATTGACTTCATATTGTTAGTCTCATTCTCCAAGTCCATTATTCGTTTCTGCAACCTCAATACAGTGGACCACTTCTTCTCTAGGTAGTTATCTATAACATCATCCATGCCAGGTGCATCAACTTGTAATTTCTTGGACAATAGTTTTATCAAATTCTCATTATCAGTAGCCTCATCCGATAGTTCTGAATTCAGGTCGACTAAGAACGTCTGTAGGTATTGGATTATGGCCTTGTGTAGCTCCTCCTTCTGTTTTGACGTTAGTATCAGTAGCGTGGACATAGTGCACTTCTCATTAGATCGTTGAAAACAAACAAAAGTTTTCTGTTTGTCGCACTTTCGATCTGTTCCACAGAAGTTATCTTCAATTATATTAAGACATTCAGGACAATTTGAAGCTAAAGCAGATACCCAGCCATTTCAGCTGGATATTCACGTCAATCCAAAAAATTTCCGGCTCTGTGTTTAAACCCCATGTTTGCTCGAACCCACGAGAGTCGCCTTATCAGCCGCCTGATTGGTGTACCTCGGAAGTTTAAATGCCATTTGGACTCAAACCAAAGGCTAGCCCTCTTTTGAAGGTTCAAAGGGGAATCTTTAAAGTCATGACCAATCAATTGCTGGTTTATTTTTTCCGTTGGGTGTCTTGACTCCCTATGGTTGCAAAATATGAGCGCAATATCCTGCATACATTTTCTGTTTATCATTATAGTTTAAAACTTTCAAATGAAGACCCACATTTCCGAACCAAGGACTAAGTTCGAAGTTTAACCGTGACTTTTGTATGATTGCGGCGCGTTTCATTCCCGAACCAGCGGTTACCTGCAACTAAAATTCGGTGAACTTTAAGGTATTATTAAGCTGTCAACTCAAGTCTTTGTTTATCGTGTTAAACTCAAATGCTATAACTAAAATGGCGGCGTCCTATTTGAAATAGTAAAACGGTCGTGATTTAGGAAGGCAACTTTCAACGGTTTTGAGTACCCCTGATTTGCTGCTTCCAAGAAAAATTGTGCCATACTATTTTACTTATGGCCGTTTCACGAAATATGTTGTTTATCATTACTACTTCATAAGCGATAACTCTGATTATACACTACACGGTAAATACAAGCAAGGTATAGAGTTGGGATGATCATTACCGTAATAGCTTAATGTAATCAATCTTATATCATGGCTCAATTATTTGACTGTTATTCCGGAAGAGTCTCGGGCATTAATTGCGCCATTAGAAAAAACACGCTGGTATACCGAGACTGTGGCAAACCGCTATTTGTACCACGAGCTCACAGGTGACTGTTACTTTTCTCCCTGCTCTTGAGGTCATATCATATCGGGTTTAGCCTTTTGAGTTAAGAATTCGTGGGTGCAAATTGTTTGTTCTGTGACAGCATTGAGGAATAATTACCGGGCATCAAAGATAATTAGGGGGTACACGCCTTCAATCAGGAACCGTGCTGGTATTATCAGGAATGATCACCGCTTAATCATACTAAAGTTGATTGACACATGGGAGTGATAGAGCGTGTTCAAGTTCTAAGGTATTTCATTCGCAAAACCTTATTTAAAGTTGCGAAAATTACAGACCCTTTCCCCAGTGTTTATTATTGTCTCACCGTTCGAAGAATTACACAAATGTCCTGCGACTGTCATTCCAAATAACCAGGCATCTGATTTATGCCCAGCCGGAATTAGGCTCTGCAGCCAAGCACAGTTTTGTACCGGCATTTCATCCGTCGGCTTTAGAAGTGAGTACAATTCACCAAGTCTATGCAGTCTTCCTATATAAAGATGTGGCGGGAAAACCCGGCAAGGTGTTTCTGGAAGCTTAGTACCGCTGGTTTCGAATTTTAAACAATTAATCGAAAGTTTGAAATGGAAAGAATAGCAAGTCTGTAGCACTGCTTCGTTAACTCTTCATCGATGGTAAGGTTTGCACATAAAGTGTAACTGTATTAATCCTTTGCTAAGCTTTAAGATTTTTAAACGCTGGCACAATAGGAAGGTAGAGTTCCCAATTCAGAAGAAGCTTCCATAGCATAAGTACTATTGATGGAATCATTAGAAGAACACACCCTTCATCGAGTAGTATATAAAGAGGTCAATTCCTCCGTGACTCATCAGACAAATAATCAGAAATAGCCCAATAGATAATGTTGCAAATTTTTGCCTTGGTCTTATTATACTTAACCGCTGTTCTTGGTAGTCCATTACCCCCAAGTAAGGATGACTTTTACAAGCCTGATTCTGGGTTTGAAAATGAAAAGCCAGGTACCATTTTGAAATGGAGACAAGCTCCAGGAACCCCAGAAAGTATTTTGTTCAGTGTCAACATCAAGAGCACCTGGCAAGCTTTGGTCAGATCCACTGACTCCCACGGAAACCCAATCGGTATTGTCGCTACTATTTTCGAACCATACAACGCTGACCCTAGTAAGGTTGTTTCTTACAACGTTGCTGAAGATGCAGTCAGTCTTAAGTGCTCTCCATCTTACACCTTCCTCGGTGGAGGTGACTTGGGTAACCTTGTTACTAGTGCTGAAGTTTTCCTTATTCAAACTGTTTTAGATCAAGGTTATTTCGTTGTTTCGGCTGATTACGAAGGTTACAAAGGTGGTTACACTGCTGGTGTCTTGGCTGGTCAAGCCATTTTGGATACCATCCGTGCTGCTCTCGTTTCAGGTAAAGAAAGAAACACTGGTATTAAAGAAGATGCTAAGGTCATTCTTTGGGGTTACTCTGGGGGAAGTTTAGCTGGTGGTTGGACTGCAGCTTTGCAACCATCTTATGCTCCAGACTTATCTAACAACTTGATTGGTGCCGCTTTGGGTGGTTGGGTCACTGACATTGTTCCTGTTGCTCATTCTATTGATGGTGGTCCATTCAGTTCCATTACTATCACTGCTATTCTTGGTCTTACTAACGAGTACCCAGAATTGAAGCAAATCTTGAAGGATCAAATCTATGATGACAAGTACGATGACTTTATTGATGCTGGTGACTTATGTTTGGCTGAATCAAACACTTTCTACTCCTTCGAAGACATTTTTGAAGGTGACGACCGTTACTTCAAGAACAGTTGGGCTACTTTGGATATCCCAGCAATCAAGAAGGTCTTACAAGAAAACACCTTGGCTATTAACTCCACCCTCAAATATGTTCCAAAGATTCCAATTTTTGTTTACCACGGTGAACTTGATTTACTTGTTCCATTCTCTAGTGTTGAAAGAGCCTATAACGTTTGGTGTGCTCAGGGTATTTCATCCTTCGAGCTCGCTTCTTCTCAAACTTCCGGTCACGTCTTGGAAGCTGTTTCTGGTATTGGTGCTGCTCTTAGATGGATCATCAACACTTTCAACGGTGTTCCAACTGTTAGCGGATGTCAACACACCAGCAGAATTAACAACCTTGCTTACCCAGGTGCTTTGACTCACTACGTTGACGTCTTAGAAGCTGCCCTTGACAATGTCCTTGGTTTCCCAATCGGAGCAGATGACAACCAAATTGGTCAAAAAGCTATCCACAAGCAAAACCATTGAACTTGATGTTCATTTGATGGTGATACCCTATATAGTATTTAAAGATTTGTTTCTTAATTATATGTTTTCGGATATGGGGGTCTCGGTGTACTTTTCGAAAAAACGAAACCAGGCACATCAACAAAGCCTAGGACCCTTAGTGAAGTTCTATAGAATTTATTGAATGGATGTACAAATTACAGCAAGATTCGTTGAGTGAAATAATCAAACCACGTTGAATATCTATCAAAAAGTTGTCAGATTGGTCAGAATAATGTTTATCCATCAACGTGACACACTTCAAAGGCCCAAATTAACTTCGCTTAAATTTCAGTTGCAACTATAACATTATTCAATGCGTCAAGCCTGCTAAATTAGCGTCAAAACTGAAACAGTTTCTAATATGTCAAAACCCGCTAAAACACCAATAATGTACTTGATTCTTATCTGATTTATTTTGTTGTCAACGCACGTCATTATTTCAGTTTTAAATTCTGTAGCGCTTTGACTATAATAAGAAATGTGGAGGGATAATCCGCACCGATTTGGTTATTTTTTCCAGAGTTGATAAGATAACCCTTAATAAGATGCAGGAAGGAACCAATTATATTTCAGAAGCTAACGATCAGCTACTCGTGCTAAACTACTTGGCATTCGTATCTTATCAATGGTGATAAGATTGGGTCCAGAAGGATTATAAATGATACCCATCTCCTTCCACTGGGATCAATCAAGTTCAAATGTCGTTCTCTAAGCGAATTGATGTGGAAGCACAAACAAAAGATCTAGATAAGGCAGAATTGGCTTACATTTTATTCTGCTCATTTGGGGTGTTCATCATTACCCCAGGTATTGGCCTTTTTTATGCCGGGGCTTTGAAAAGGAAAAACGTCGTACAAATTTTGTTCCAATCTTACATGGTTACTGGAATAGTCACAATCATCTGGTACTTGATTGGTTTTTCATTAGCTAACTCCCCAACTTCATCATCAAAGATGATTGGTGATTTATCGTTAGCTGCATTACGCAATGAGGAAGCAAAACCTTTGTTAGAAGGTGGAACTCTTCCTTCTGTTGTGGTGTTCTGTTTCAATACTTTTTTCCCTGTTGCAACCGTACAGATTTTCTTGGGTTCGATTGGTGAAAGAGGAAGAATATTGCCTAGTTTGATAATAGCGGTGCTATTTTGTATTCTCGTCTATTCTCCGGCAGCTTATTGGGTTTGGGCTGCTAATGGCTGGTTATATAATTTAGGAGAATTGGACTTTGCAGGAGGTGGACCAGTTCATATTGCATCTGGAGTTGCCTCCTTAGTCTACTCTTGGTATTTGGGACCAAGAGAACAACCTGTAGGTAGAGTTGGAAAAATTCCCCTGTACAGAGGACATTCCACTACAACCTTGATGGTAGGTGCTACCTTGATTTGGGCTGGCTGGCTTTGCTTCAATTCAGGTACTCTTTTGGCCGTGAATGTCAGAACTGGTTACATCTTTTTAAACACAATGATTGCAGCTGCTTTCTCAGCCGTGACCTATGTTGGTGTCGATACCATAATCACCGGTAAATATTCCATGAAAGCTGCTTGTGAAGGTGTGATTATTGGATTGGTTAACATCACTCCATCTTGTGGATATTATTGGCCTTGGGCTGCTGCTGTGACATCCATTATAAATGCGGTCGCCTGTAGATTCTTGATCAACTTCAACAAATGGACTGGTATTGATGACTATTCTCACTCTTTTGTTGTCCATGGTGTTGGTGGAATCATTGGAGGTACCTTGTGTGGCATTTTTGCCAGCAAAACTGTAACTGGCTTGGATGGAGTCACTGAGATTGAAGGAGGTTGGATCGATGGAAACTTCAGACAGTTGGGAATTCAAATTGCTGCATGGGTTTCTATAACTGCTTGGACAGCAGTCTTCACTCTTATATTCTGCTTTGGTGTCGATCACATACCAGGTCTTAAGTTGAGGGCCAGTCCTGAGGATGAACAGATTGGAATGGACCTTTATGAAATGGATGATACCGTAGATGAATTTGGTAACAACTACGAGGAATTGTTCCGTATGTATTTTTCAAGGTCCGGTGTATCCATCAATCTGTTTGAAAAATCACCAGGTGTGGTTGAAGTTCTTGAAGGTACTTCTCCAAGAAACTCGAATTCTTCAATTCGTGCAGAAGTCGGCCAAAAGGTATGATATACTTCTCGATTATTTATCTCAAAGGCTAATGAAGGCTAAATCTGACTGTTTTCATTACTCGTTAGTGTAAATTAACTTTGTTTATAGTCTATTGTGTGTATTAAAAATAATTTGTTTGAACAATAAATTTGGCAAAATTCACTTTTTTATCCAAAAAAATGCTAATTAAAACTTATATTTAGTCAGTGGACTATATCAATTCGATTAATTGAAAATAACATCCAGCAAGTCTAAGACGGTTAGGTGCATAATATGGAAATATCGAGCAAAATAGAGAGGTGTTTAGTATGGGATGTTATTCTTGCCTAAAGTTTAGACAGACTGATTTTGCAGCCATAATTTGAATTCACATCTGCTGAATAAATATATAAGTCATCAAAAAGGCGTTTTCCAGCGTTTGCGAGTTGTTATATCTATCCTGTGTATTTAGGGAGAACTGGGTGTAAGAGTTCGGCATTTATTTGAGTAATACAGTGTAGTAGAATGATTCCTTATCGTGTACGTCGTTGCAGGACGGGCACTGAATCGTAGCCTAGATACAAAGACCTAATTGCCTGAATACAAGATATTAATACAATAGACCACGGAGTCGAATGAGAGGCTCTCTATTTGAGAGCCTTATTTCATCATGACCACACTAAGATACTTGTAGAATATCCCACGACATTTTCGATCAAATAAACCCTAGAATTCAAATAATGTCGCGCACTATGTATGTGTTTCACGCACTCTTGTACCCTTGTTCATGGCTGCAACACAAAAGATGGCGCTAAAGAATTTGTTGCCAAAGGTTATCATGGGGTTGTTGCTAGGAGCAAGCATCATATACATCTTCATTTTGAAAAACAAAGAAGACTTATTGGACTCTTCTGTCTTCCAAGAAATCCTTCTGTGCATCGACATCAAAGATGGATACTCTTGCTTTCTTGAAAAGAAAACACAACTCTTAAGTAGCGGGAATTTGATATCAGCCCCACCAGCATTGGTGTATTGGGAAAGCTGTATTGAAAACATTCCTCCAAAGGGAGATATAGAGTTGGTTCTCTTGATTCAAAGATGTTACTATTTGGCCAATATTGAAGGCAATCTCTTGACCAAAAAGAGCCTTTCAATAATGGGTGTAATATCCTCCACTCTTTATCATATCCTTTTACTTATATCTATTCTCTACTTCTTTTTCCATAATAACAAGGACAGCAGAGGTCTCGGCTCATCAAAATCTTTTACAGTCGCCGAAGAACAAGCAGGCGTACCTAACGAGAACGACAAAGAGGCCAAAGATGTCAGTGCACAGAAAACGACTATGGAAACCGACTCCGATCGACCACAGGTGGAAGATCTCAAACAAGCTCTTGAACAAACAGGTACTGAATTAAATCAAATCAAAGCCAACCTTTATTTGAAAACTGGCCAAGACTTTTGGCTTATCCCAGAAGTATTCAATGGTGATGTAGCATTCTGTCTGTTTTCCGTTTCAACCCCCGAGTCCAATTTATCACCAGATGCTTCCTTGAAAGAGAATTTTAATTCAAACAACATAGGTGGCGAGCCCTGGATAGTAGATAATAAGACCCCTATATTTAGCAAAGCAGAGATCAAACGCAGTGATTTCAACACCCAATCAAAGAGGAAAACATCAGGTACAGCAATTTCGGTTTGCGGTGCCAAAGATCACGAGCTGGGCCTAATCAAACCCAGTAATATTACTGTGGGCCAGTATGGTTGTGAATTCGTTCCTTCCCCCGCCCGCGTTGCATACAATGCTCAACCAACTCGATCTCCACTCAAGATAAATGCCGGGCCGTTGCACTACCAGGCGACCAACCAACCCCACTACAATAAGACCAAGCGTTTCGACAATAAGCTCAATTGTCAACTGACCAACGCTTTATCATTAGAGGCTGAAAAATCACAAGCTAATGATCTGCACTCGCATGGGATTTGCAACCGCAGCCCAGTACCCAAACAATTGGATCGGAAAAGTTTCGATGTTTTAACTAGAGACGGGAGAAATGAACTCAAGAAATATGTAACCGCAAACCCATTGCTGTCGACAATTGAACAGGAGAGTTGGCGGTATAGAGATCTAAAGTGGGAAAGAAACGGTCGGCCTTTCAAGCGTATTTGGGTTCCGATCCGCGGCTGGACGTCAGCTAGAAAATTAAGTGAAGAGATGAAAGTCCGTGGTCCGGACGCACTAATTGCATGAAATTGAATTGTTTTTCATTCATAAGTAATCAAAGTGTCTTTATATCGGGTTTATTAGTTAGTGTATCTTGGTACAGTGGGGTTGATGAGTACAATACCTGCATAATAACCAAATATATGAGGCAATGAACGCGTCGTGCGTGCCCAATCTCAAGTAGATTTTTCACAAGCGCTGAGGAGGAATGTTGTGCGGAAAAGTGGGTGCGAATGATGTCTTCTGCCGCATTATATATACAATTATATCTATCGATCATATTCTTTTAAGATAATTAAGGCGTATCATGACTGATAATTTCAAACGCAAGTTGAGCACTCAAGACTTACCACCATCCTATGATGATCCAAACGAGATTTATTCTGGCTCTTCCACAGTTCAAAGCCCAGTCTATTCATCCTCAACCGGTCTACCCACCAGAACACCAAGTTTACCTCCCATTCAAGTCCCGGTAGCTACCGTGCACTCTTCGGTGACCCACTCCGAAGATGGTCACCCATCTGCTTCAGAAGATTTGGTGGCTGCCGAAGCGTTAACTCGTTTGACTGGTACTCCGCCTCCGTTAAGTCACATTGCAACTCCAATGTCTAACTTATCCATAGACGAAAACCTGCAATCTGCACAACCTATACTAAGTGATACGCAACATCCCTTGATTGCTAAAGTATCCCAAGTCAGTCAGCATCCTATTGTCCGTGATGCTTTTAAATATTATGAAACTTCCAAACGTAACTATCCCCATTTCAACTACGCAGCTGGAATCGTCGAAAGAGCCGCTATCCCAGTGGTAAACCGTATAGAAGTCAATTTGAACAATAGACACAGGCAAAAACTAGAGAAACCAATCCATAAGAAGAAAAGAAAATTGAATGCTTCCGACAAGAATGAAACCAAAAAGAGATTACAATTCTGTTTGCACATTCTAAGGCTAGCAAACGGCCAAATTACTAATCAAGTTAATTTCTTACAAAACAAGTTGGTTGAACGTGAAGTCAAGAAGGATCAAGAGAACACAGCTGAAAGTGAAAAGATGGAGGTTGAAAAAGATGACAACAGTATCAATGAGAAGGATGACAACATATATGTGAACTCGAAATCTATTCAGCAGTCTCCTACTCCAACGGAGGACAAATCAGAATCTAATGAAGTGGCACAGCAGGCAAAGAATGAGATGATCACTACTGTAAAGAAAATCATACATGTGATTTCGAACTTCAAAACTAGTTCTTTAAGTAACGAATCAGGAAATGGTGAGCCAAACGAATTAAGGTCTACAATCAGAGACATCATCTTAAAACTACCAAGTCAAATCCAACAAGCTAATCAAGTTGGCCCTAATGTTTCCAGTGAACAATCGAATGACAAGATATTCTTATTTGCCAAAGAATCTTTGGATATGATTGGTAGATTGACAAATGTTTTTGATGACCAATTGAAGAAAGCAGAAGACTGGATAGGGTCAGAATGTGGTAATAAGTCTACTGACCTGCAACCTTCTAGTCAAGGGCAACCTTCCAGCCAAGGGCAACCTTCCAGCCAAGGGCAACCCGGCCCTGAAACTTTCAACCTTCCTAGTGTAGACCCTCCAAGTTACAACTTCAACGTTGATCACAAGGTCCAGAGCTAAGTAAGTACAAGGTTGATTCTATAGTGTACTTTATGAATTTACGAGATTTCCTGTAATTTATCAATTATTTCCCCAACTTTTTGACCCCCTTTCATGTGTAAAAGACGTGCAAGTACCCATAAGCGAGTACAATTCTGTGTTCCCCTAATATGGGGCGGTGAATGATCTTTCCGTTCAATAGTCCCACTAAAGATGGTGCTGCCACTCAAGGTTTAATGGGGTACTATAATCTTGTGGCTGAATGCAGACCTAACTTTGATACCCTTTGAGGAAAAAAATTAAAAGCTCCACCTCTCCTTCCATTCGTTGAATTGAGTAAAACCTTAAGGCCTCTTTTCTCAATCCGGCAACTAAATTGATTTCCTCATGGAGACTTTAATTAAATTTCCCAAAAAGGAAGTTTATGAATGAGCGACAATTGCAGCAAAGGCCTTCACTCTCAATAAGTTTACCTAATCGGGAAATTCATCAATAAGATTACTAGTAAGAGTAATAAGTTTATACCTTCTGTTTAGAAACATATAAATATATGACCCTCTAAGGGAAATCCAAATTTTTCTACTCGAACATCACCATAAAGAATGACTCTTTGTTTAACTAAAGAAGAATTGCACGAAGTGAGAGCTTGTTGGAACAATGTCCAAACTAATAAGAGATACCAAAAGGACCAATTTATAACAAGATTATTCTCTAACTTGTTGGCAGCAAATAGTGATTTGAAAAGTTTTTTCAACTCTGATGTTGTCGTTAGAGAACACTCCTTGTTGTTCAACGATTTATTGAATTACTTGATTATCTACTTGGATAACATCGAGAGGCTCAACCAATTTTTAAACCTGTTCTTCAGAGAAAATAATGAAGTGGTCAGAACTATAAATTATTTGGAACCAATGGGTAATGCTTTGATTCAAACTTTTAAGCAATGGTTAGGAAAAGGTATCTTTAATGAAAAGATGGAACAATTATGGGTTCAAATTTACATTCATTTGGCTAACAATATTTTGGTCTATTCAGACGATTCTGATGTTTCTAGTATTGAAGGATCTGAATCCGAATCCGAATCAGTTGAAGAAGTGCCTGCTTTAAATATTACCAGAAACCAACCACAACAAGAAACCTACACTCCTATGACTCCGATTAGTCCCCCTCTTCAACAGGTTGAAGAAGTTGAGGAAAGTATGGAAGAGTACCGTAATGAAAAGCCTATTAGTTTAAACAAGAAGCAATCATTACAAATCAACATCAAGTCTAATGATAAATACAGAGGTTTCAGAAGAAACGACTCCAACGTTGTTGAAATTGAACAGCCAGTATTACCAGCCAGATCCCCAATGAGGGCCAGTATGAAGCCAGTTTCTACTCCATCTCCATCATTGTCTGCCAAATTTAATAACTTACAACCAAAGATTGTTTATGACTCTGATGAAGAAGAGCAAGAAAAAGGTTTTGGATTTGATCCAAGAAAAACCCACAAGAAGAGAAACAGTGCTTCACCAGAATATGAAGTTCCACCACCTCCAATTGAGAAGGATCTTCCCCAAGCTCCAGTATCTCAAAATGATTATGACTACGACATTGATGAAAAGCCAAGTGATTTGGACATAACTTTACAACCAATTGTGGAGTCTGATGATAACTCTTCATCTATCTACAACAGTGACTACAGTGAACCATCTTCCCAAGAAAACACCTTGTCGTTACATTCTCACTATTCTGAAGGAACTGAAGGAACTGAACCAATGTCTTTACAAAAGAATGAGTTAAGATCAGTCTCCAGTATGGAATACAAGTCTGATTCTTCAGCTTCTGTTGAAAACGCCAGAGTCTTCTCCAAGAATTTCGACTCTAGACAAACATCCATAAGTTCAGTTGAACCGGAGTTTATGGCTTCGCTCAATACGCCAAAGATGAAGGCTAAGGCAAGTATTAGATCATCAAGTTTGAGATCTGCTTCTGTTTCACAAACTGACTTAAGCCTCCAAAAGTCTATCCAACTGAGTCAAAGAGCTTCGTTGGGTTTCATGAGATCTAGTTTCATTCTTAAGAAGGAAATTGAAACTCAAGGATTTAATCAGCCAGAAAATGTGCTTATGAGACCTCCAGTGATTCCTGCAGCACATTCATCAGTTTCCCTTAATCAAAAGCCACCAGTGCAAGTCTCATCTTCTAGTGATGATGAATCTTATGATATGTTGAACTCATTCATGCCAATAAAGAACTCCAACCAGTTAAAGAGCAAGAGATTTACTTCTTCTTGTACTAACTTGGAATCAACATATCAACAACCTCAATCACATCCTAACTTGACAAGACACTCTAGATCTGTTTCTAATTTGTCTTCTGCTAAGCACAACAAGTACGATCCAATGCACTGTCAAGATGCTACTGCCGAAATCAGAGGTTCAAACTTACACAATGGTAAAATAAAGAATAGAAGATCATTCAGAGAGAAGATGAAGTCCATATTCGGTGGTTCCAGTAAACCTGAGGAAAAGCCAAGAACCATTTCAAGTCCATTAGCAACCACATACTCTTCTAATTCCAACGTTCCAGTCCAAACCAAATCAAGTGCTTCAAAGCTTTCAAGATCTTCGACTAGAACTTCTGTTGATAATACTAGAGGTGATCTCGAACATCTTGACGCTCCTACTCCTATGAATGACTTTAGGAAAGAAAAGAAGCGTGCCAGCATTTCGGACCAACGTTCAATAACGACTGTGGAAACTAGTGAGTCTACATCTGGATTTTCATTTTTTGATAGAAGGAGAAGCTCGATAAGTTCTAGATACAGTACTAGAGGCGAAAGGAAGACCAACAAATATAACGTGAAAAAGACCCCATACGATGTTTTCGCTAATAACAAGTTGATTTTTAGCAATTAAATAGTCATTTTAATAATACCTTGTTCATATAATCTGCTCGTTAAGTATTACTAAATGTAGAAGTAGTCTAACAACCAAATATCAATTTAGTGGTCGCAAGCCGGTTAAGAGATGTACAAAAAGCGACAAAAATAAGTGAGTCACCGCTGGTATGAATAGCGACCATTCTATTGAGTTGGAGACCATAAGAACGTATGAAGGGGCTGTGGGAAACCCTGAGTTGGCAAAGGACGATAACATCGAAGTAACCACCGATAAAGATGAAATTACATACCCTGAAGGAGGTTATGAAGCATATTTGGTTACCTTTGGATCTTTTTGCGGGACTATTACATGCTTAGGATTAATCAATGCCATTGGTTCAGTTCAGGCTTACGTGTCATCACATCAACTAAAGGATTTGAACGCCTTATCGATTTCATGGATCTTCTCCATTTATCTTTCCTTGTCTTATTCCCTTGGTATAGTTATCGGACCAATATTTGATTACAAGGGATCAAGAATAATCCTCTTAATTTCAACTGCTTTCATATTTGCAGGATTAATGGGCACGGCCAACAGTGTTGAACTTTATCAATTCATCCTAAGTTTCATCAGTTTAGGTATCGGTAACGGTATAGGGATAACCCCTTTGATCAGTGTGATCAATCATTGGTATTTGAGAAAAAGAGGTCTCATGACTGGGGTTGTGTCATGTGGGGGATCAGTTGGAGGTTTGACCTTCCCTTTACTTTTAAGACACACTTTTGAGAAGTATGGTTTTGTCTGGGCTATGAGAATCCTTGCATTTGTTTCGTCTGCATGTATGTTGGTAGCAGTGGCTTTTTCAAAAGAGAGAATTCGTCGTCAACCTACTCAGAAAGACGATGCTTCTATCATAGCTTCCAACTTTGATTTATCACGGTTCATCGGCAAGATAAAAGCCATTTTACGTAGACATAATGACAAGACGTTCTTTTTGACCATCTCGGGGTCGTTTTGTGCTGAATTATCATTGGTTTTGACATTGACATACTTTGTCACTTATGCTATGGCACAAGGAGTTTCTGAATCGACTGGATACTTGTTATTAACCCTTTGGAATGCTACCAGTATTCTAGGAAGAATCTTACCTGGCTTTTTATCTGATTTCATGGGTAAATTCAATGTCAATATCATTATGCTTTCTGGGCTTGATTTGGCTCTTTTTATCATTTGGTACGCTTTCGGGCATAGCATAACCGCTTTGTATTGTTTTGCTGGTATAGGTGGATTTTTCTCTGGCCTGATCTTAGGAATGATCCCGACATGTTTATCACAAATCACCAAGGTTTCTGAGTTCGGGGAACGGTATGGAATCCTTAATTTTTGTTTGAGTTTTGGAAATTTGGTCGGTGTGCCTATTGGTGCAGCAATTATCAGAGACGGTAATGTCAAAGAGTATGATAATTTTGTCTTACTTGTCGCTTGCTTGTGTGTGACTGGTACTCTTCTTTTCACTCTTGCTAGAACCACCCTAGTAGGAGCCAGATTCAACACTAAAGTATGAACTGCGAATTGGCTGCGAAAATTATTTGTATCCTCTATTTGTGTGCAACTGAAATGCCATTATCTGCCAAGCTAGATGAAGAACTTGAACGTCTCGGGAACTTCGCCAACGAGACATCAGCTTTAAATAATGATTTCATAGACCTGTCTTCGTCGGAAGATACCGATGAGGGTTTAGTGGCTTCTGGGGTCAGCGCCCATCGTCTGTTGAGCAGGATAATAAACTCAAATGACTACTCTGATCAAGAACCTTTATTGCCTCTTCATAGAAACACGTCTATGTCGACTCTTGATAGTTACTCATCAATTCCAGGCCCGTATCAAAATAACATAACCCAAATACAAAGCGTCTTGAATTTTTTCTGGGATTATATTTTGACTGAGAGGGTAAGAAACTCAATCTTGAAGCATCCTCATATTTGGGCTTTTTCATTGTTGTTTGTCGTCTTCTTGGGATTTCTTGTATTATCCTTGACTGGGAATTTGGATTATGCAGAAAAGGTTTTGAAGAAAGTTTTCTGTTTCATAATAGGTGATCTTATCAATCACAACATCACCAGTCTATCCATGTGCCCGGCTTGACCAAACTACTGAAAGTCATCTTTAGAATTAATGTTTTTATATTTACATGAAAGCGATTATGTACATATGGATTTTAAGCTCTTCTATCCTTCACTTTAAACTTGTTGACGTTAGAGAACTTTCTGGTCTTTTGGAACTTCTTGAGACCCCACATAGATTGAGAAAGCTTATTGGACTTGGATTTACCTCTACCACCACCATGAGGATGGTCAACTGCATTCATGGCCACACCTCTAACCATTGGCCTGAAGCCTCTATGACGTGATCTACCAGCTTTACCCCAAGAAATGGCTTGGTGCTCTTTATTCGAAACCGTTCCTAAAGTGGCATGGCATTCCATATTAATAAACCGATGTTCCCCTGATGATAATCTGACAACTGCTTTTTTGGTCTCGGTGTTCTTAGATAATAATCTAGCAAAAGTTCCAGCGGACTTGACTAATTGACCTCTTCCTCCAGGATGTAAACCGATGTTATGGATGATACTTCCGACAGGTAACATTCTCAAAGGCAAACAGTTACCTCTTTGAATGATTCTAGCATTTAATAAAGCTTCATCAATCTCACCATTATTGTTTTCTTTCATTTCTCTGATGAAATCTTCGGGAATACCAGCTCTAAAAGATTCGACTTCATCACCAGCTCTTAATCCTGAGGATGCTAAAATATACGATAATTGGCCTGTAACATTATGTTTAAGTAATGCGATATGACCAGATCTATTTGGATCATATTCAATTCTTATGACGGTTTGCTTACCAGGCGTCAATCTATGACTGTCCACCAATCTCACTCTTCTCTTGTGTCCTCCACCTCTTCCTCTGATGGTAATCTTACCCTTGTGATTTCTACCTGCAGTGTTCTTTTTGGCTACGGTTAATTCTTTGAGAGGTCTACCCTTATATAAATGTTCATGGATAGGCTTTTTATAATGGGTGGAACCAGGTAATTCGTGACCTCTAGCATAGGACTTTACTTTGACTTGAGCTTTTGCTAATTTTCTCTGTCTTCTATAGATTTCGTCTCTTTCTTCCATACCCGTCATTACATCTTCTGATAAGACACTGATAGGGGTAGATGCAGGGGAAGTTCGATTTGCGATGGACTTGGAAGCAGCTGTGGATTGGAGTCTTCCAAAACAAGCCTTGATTGGTTTACTTAGCCTTAAGCTCGATCTCCACATCATCATAATTACAGGCTTCACGCTTAAAACTTTTCAATCAAACCAATTTTTTAGTGCGAATCAAGCGATGGTCTGAATAATACTGAGAATCCGCGTAAGTTTCAGTAGCCAATGAATTATCAGGACTTCGCATTCTCTCAATACCCGAATTTTTCATCAACATTTCTACTAATACTCACAGTTGTTTCTTAATTAAACACGCTAGAACTTAATTAAAAAATAATGATTGGATCCAGAGCTTTCGTCCGTTCCTTGGCCACTTCAGCTAAGACCGTCAAACCACCAATTCAATTATTTGGTATTGATGCTACTTATGCCAATGCCTTATATACCGCTTCTGTCCAAGATTCTTCCATCGACAAGACTTTCCAATCATTGACCAAAATCAAGAGCTTGATTGATGAAGACGCTAAGGTCAGTGAAATCTTATCTAACCCAGCTTTGAAGAAAGAAGACAGAGCTATTGCCATTGACACTATTGCATCAAGCTTGAAATTAGACAAGCCAATCGTGAATTTCTTGAACGTTTTATCTGAAAACAGCAGATTGTCTGAATTCTCTAACATCTACAAGAAGTTCAGCTTATTAAACGATGCCCACAACGGTGTTGTTGTAGCAAACATCACTTCTGCTAAACCATTGGAATCCAAGATTTTAAAGAGATTACAAGCCGCCATTGGTAAGTCTTCATTCGTCGGTGATGGTAAGACTTTACAAGTAACTAACGAAGTTAACCCAGATATTTTGGGTGGTTTGGTTGTTGAAATCGGTGACAAAACCGTTGACTTATCTATTTCCGCTAAGGTTTCTAAATTGAACAATGCTTTAAGCGAATCATTATAGATATTTTATGAATTTTATGTATCATCTAGAATTCTATTGAGTAAATGAAAATATATATTCAGGGAATATACGTGTAGATCTGGATTGTTGATGTTAAAGTATTTTTAGTTAAAGCATGCTTCACCAAATATCAAAAGAGAATTTTATTGTTCCTATACCCAGATTACATCATTTGTTCATTTTGTACATTATTTACTAGCAAGTGGTGCTACAAACTGGAAACATTCTGACAGTGATCGTATCAATTGAATCAATTGAATGCAAACCACCTCGCTGTCAAAACTCTTTCAATGATGCGAATTTGCACTTAAAAATCTTATCATGACAGTCTTCAAAACTATAAGGTTGTTCCTATTGACTGCCACTGTCTTATTGAATGGTTTCATATACTTATACCCTGACCTCATAAACTCATCTGATCAATGTAAGTGGCATGACTTTGGTGAAGACAGCGAACTCCGTCCCTCCAATGAGCTTCTAAACAATTTACCTGATACGTTGTTAGAAAAGCTCCTATTAACTTTCCCACAACTCCAAGATACTTCGGCAAGAGATACTGATTCCATCAGAGACAAGAATGGTAAGATCAAAGATTTGCACATGTTGACTTTTGGGGACCCCCAAATTAATGGCAATTGGCCAAGTACACCTTATATTAAAAGACTCGATAACTATGGTAATGATCACTACTTAGGTCACATTTATCAAGTAATGCAAAGACGGTTACGTCCAAGCCACGTGGCTGTTATGGGTGACTTGTTTTCCTCTCAATGGATCTTGGACAGTGAGTTTTACAACAGAACTTTACGTTTTGTTGAAAGATTGTTCCCAAGAAGCTTGGAATACAAGAAAACTGTGATTGATACACATGCAAAGCATGAAGACTATGATTGGAGAGGATGGTTAGATAGAGAAAAAGCACTTGACCCTAAGGACAGATTTGATTCAAGAGTATACTCTGATTTATACGATTGGGTATACAAAGATAATCGTTTTCCAAACCACAAAGAGCCTTTATTCATAAATTTAACTGGTAACCATGATATAGGGTATAGTGGTGATGCAACCTGGCAACATATGGCAAGATTCCATTTGTTGTTTGGTCAAAATAATTATGTCATAAACTATAATTTGGATAGTCAAGAGCAATGGAGACTTGTGGTTTTAGACTCTTTAACCTTGGAAGGTCCGGCTTTGCAAGAGGAATTTGTTGACTATACGTGGAAATTCTTGAATGCTTTGAATGAGAGTAACAGTCAATTCAATGGTTCTACTGTCCTTTTAACACATATTCCTCTTTACAAGAGAGAAGGGCTTTGTAAAGATGGTCCTGAACACGTTTACTACGAAAACTACGAACCTGAGCCATACAAGAATGGCAAATTAAGATCCCAAAATCACTTATCCTATGATGTATCACAGAAGGTATTAGATATTGTGTTCCCTAACAAAGATCAAAGTGGTATCATTTTGACAGGACATGATCATTATGGTTGTGACGATTGGTATAACTATAACGGTTCAGAATGGGAGGCATCGAAAACCTTGAACGAAACAAACAGAAAGTCTGTCAGAGAGATTGTCGTTAGAGCAATGATGGGTGATTTCGATGGACAAACAGGTTTAGTTTCTGGTCATTATGACTATGCAAAAAGACTGTGGGAGTTCGAGTTTTCCTATTGTTCATTTGTCGTACAACATTGGTGGTGGGCCACAAAAGCAGTCACCTTTGTCACTATTTTGGTGCAATCCATTGCATTTTTATTCAGATAATTTTATATAGTTAGCACTAACTAAAAAATGACAGCATAAACTTGAGAAATTCTTTCAAGCTTTCAATTTCTGAATGTCTTCCAATGCCCCGTTGAAACTGTCTTCGGGACTAATTTGGATCTTTTTGATCTTCAAGACACCATCTTCAAAAATCCAGTGAGATCTCTTGATTCCTGAAGGTTCTTTCTTAGCACCTAAAACACCAATCAAGTCCTTTTGTGGATCAGATAACAAGTGATATTCTAACCCTTGCTTAATGACAAAATTCTTTTGTGATTTAGGTAAGTCAGCACTTAAGCCAAAAACAGTAACGTCCAAGTCACTTAAAGCCTTGTAATTACTTTGGAAACCACAGACTTGTCTGGTGCATCCTGGGGTCAGGGCACGAGGATAAGCAAAGATCACAACATATTTAGTCTTCTTGCTTGCTTCTACCAAATTAATTTCGTTGCCATCTTCATCTAACAATGTTAAATCTGGGATTTTGTCACCTTCTTGTAATTCAGACATCTTAGGTTTAGAAGTAGCTGGTGTTGCTTTCTTTGTTGGTTTGGTGACTTTTGAGGTGCTTGCGCTGGTGATTTTAGACTTTGGCCCTTCAATTGATTCAGGGGCAGAAGATTTGGTGTTGATTCTTGTGGAACGACGCAACTCAACCATTGATGAACAATAAAATTGTGCGTAAACTGGCCAAATGGTGCAATTTGAGTTGCCACAAGATTTGCTTAACCCCACACATTTTTTTCCTAATCTCCACAACAAGACTTTATTTCACGACATATCTACACGTTACTGTTAAATCAGTATACGTGTAGTGATAATATGTTTATTTCCCTCTTCCTGTATAGATCTGCATTGATAACGAAAACGCATTTCTCCAGATTTACTGATATTTCGCAGCTAAAGGATCTATCAAATGGAGAAGTTACATGTTTTGGCAGGCATTGCAACCTCAGAATTACATCATGAGAAAGAGGACTCGATATCAGACGAGACACAAGTTTCAAGGGGTGGAAATCTCAAAGTAAGATCTTCGTCCGATAACACGTATTGTACTCCTGATACCAGTTCTTGTTCCATTCCTGGGATTTTGAAGCTGGCTCCAAGATGCCAGTATATATTTCTTGAGTCTCTTTTTCTTAATGGCAAACGTATGCCGAATATAATCTCTGACATGAAATCTTCGAAACTGATTGCAAAAAAAGGTGGTAGTAGTCTTTTTAGTCTCCCCAAGATCAAGCTCGACCGTGAGTCTTGGGGTCCAGCCACTGAATTCACCGTTTACTTACATGATAATGCCCCCGAGCTAGTTTGTTTTATACTCCAAAAGCTGCGTATTCCATGGCTTGATGATTGTACAAGCATGGATGCTTATTATATATCTAAGTCAAACCCTTGGAGATCTACCCTCAGACTAACTGTGAATGAAGACGTGATTTCAGCTTTAAAATCTCTATTTCAAGTTAGGCATTTTTCATTTGTTGGAACTGAGCAGGATTCTCTTCTGGGGTTAGTTACCATTAGGATCCGTCCTTGTCTGTCTTTACCCAGGATGTCATGGGTAAAGTACAGTTTAGGAACTGCGGCTACGGGAGATAAGCCCGGAATCATACACCTTATCAGAGACCAGTGTTATGGTTTGATATCCTTCATTTGTGAGGATCCATTACGAGAAGACAGGTTGACACGTTTCAACTTAAAAGCTACTTAGTCTTCGCAACTAATATATATCCCCATTAATAACGGGTTGAGCTTTTTTGCAATTAATTCATAACCTAAGCCCTTTTTGCAGTCGCATTTTACGGGGTTACGCGCAGCCTTAATATCTAGTCGTTTATCAAACAATGAATAGGCTCTTCCGTCGTAATAGGAGAACATCCTTTGACGTATCGAATCTGAATACACAGCCGCAAGCCGATGACGGAAATGCTTTAGCCCCTCAACGTACTTTTCCACCGAGAGATGCATCAGCTAGATCAAACAATGGTAACATTCAACCGCATACGCTTCCAGTGGATGAATACGAGCTTTCCCCTACATCGACAATGGCATTGTCTGAAACCGAAACATTGAATGAAGATGCATCTCATAGAATGGAACTACAAGACAGATTCATTGAAAACTTTGACCATTACCTTCCGTTTGTGCTTCGGAGGCTTCGAATGCAAGTCACCGATGATGATCCCGTATTACCAAGAGTGAACCCACAAGATCTTAATGACTTAGATAATGATGACCAACCCACGATATTGAACGAGCCTATAGGACGTCATAGTGATAGAACTCAGATCATGGAAGCTGACATTTCAAACTTCAATCTAAAGAGGCGATTCATTATAGCGAGTGAACTATTTAAAGGAACTTTATACCTTTTCCCCAGCCACGAAAGTCTTCAGATATTCAAGCAGCTACGTTCTGTGAACAAGAAAACAAGGAAATCATCACTTGTTTTATACGATCAAAACGGTAATGCTAGTGTTAAGAATATAAGTGAAAAGGCTCCCAACGAACAAGATCTAATAGACCCTAGAACCCATATTATCCCGATGAAGGAAAAACTAAGGGGAGTGGGACTCCCTTTATTTAAAATATCACTGCCCTATATGTCAACTCTCCGGAAAAGTACCCCTTACATAATATTTCACAGGTACAAAGAAGTGCCCCGTCCTCCTAAATTTGATGAAAATGGAGATCTTATTGATGAAGACTTCGAAACCTATCCATATTGTACAGTATATCACAAAAAAGTACAAAAGATAAGAAGGTTTGTATTCGAATTTAGTCCAATTGATGAGGAACCCTTCAAAATTCTTGTCTTTCAGCACTGTTTTAAACCTTTTGCTGATTTTATCTATAAAGGTACCAGGTTTAGAATACTTGGAACTGCAATCGTCAATGCATATGCTGTTGGATACAACCCTACTTTGAAACTTCTTGTTGTCGATGACGATAAGCCAAGCTTATGTGATGAGGTGGTGAACAGAAAACCCGGCTTTGAATTTTCATCACTTATAAAGAAGAAGGACAAAAGGCCCAAAGAAGATATTGATACCACAGGATTAGAGCCCGTTGACTTCCCCAATCCATTCCCAAATCCAGATAATGAATTACTCAGAGACACTTATGGGCCAATGTATATGGGATCGGCATATATCACCACAAAAGCTTATATTCCAAATGATTACCCTCCATTTGGAGAATTCAAAGACTCTTTGGCTTACAAACATAACAACAATTTGATACCCAAAAAATACACGGAGGTTGGAAGGATTGATTTGTATCAAGAAAACGGATCAGATACATACTCAGAAGATAACCCCGCCGACCTCCGTAATATTAATTCTTCAAAGTCTGTCAGTGGAGATAATTTAGTTTTGAATTGTATTCTACTAACTTTTAGAGAAAATTCTATCAGACTTACGTCTAGACCAAACTCATCGTCAATGATGTTTGCTTCAAGAATAGGGGGTTTTAGAACAGATGGTACTTTTGCAACTTCTTTATAAATTGTTAAATACATACACGCTAATGTGCAATAATTAATTTGAACATCAATATCTCTCAGGAGATCTTGATCTGTCTCTTCTTGGGGATCTAGATGGAGATCTAGAGAATCCTCTCCTTCCTAGTGATTCTCCAAATTGTTCACTTTGAAATTCTCTTGGTCCTGTTGTTTCTCTATGGTCTTTTGATTCTATGGGTGCGCCTTCTTTACCGGTGTCTTTGGATGTGGATGGATTTCTTGAACGTTCTCTTGGTTCTCTGGACTCGTAATACGCATCTCTAGGTTGTCTGGAGTGTCTTTGGTCACTGTAGGAGTCGCCACGCCATCCATCTGCGTCACTATCGCCTCTCGGAGGCCGGCTTCCGTATCCTCCCCGGCTATATCCACCCCTACCGTAGCCACCTCTACTATATCCACCTCTGCTGTATCCACCCCTGCTGTATCCGCCTCTGCCATAGCCTCCTCTGCCATATCCATCAGAGCCACTTCTTCCATAGCCCTTGTAGTCATCATATGCTGGATAGTCGTACTCTCCATAATCATATCCATCTCTGCTATAACCATGACCTCCGTAACCATCCCTTCCGTATCCATCGTATCCATCGTATCCATCGTATCCATCGTATCCACCATATCTACCGTATCCACCCCGACTATATTCACCTCTACCATATCCATAGTATCCTCCTCTTCCATATCCGCCTCTACCAAAACCACCTCTTCCATACCCGCCTCTGCCTCTAGAGTTTGATCTTCTTGCTGAGAATGGGTCTGATTTAGATACTTGAACCACTAAACCATCTTTCAAGGAATAAGGTAAATGCTGGCTGTTCAAGTCCAATGCTTTTTCAGCATCCTCCTCGTTCTTATATTCGACGAATGCATATTTTTCACCATCATCGGTTCTTGGAGGAGGTATATCCAATCTGACTAATTCGCCATATCTAAGGAATTGTTAGTGTGGGTTCTCATAATGTGGAATCTGGATTTGGATTATTGTCAGAGAAAGAGGGTCAAAAGTGATGAGAAAAAGGAGGATATGCAAGGGGATGACTGGCGAATGTATCTTAGTTAAAACGAAACCAGTCGGGATGGAATGGTGATGGGATGATCAAAGGAAGTAATCAGGAAAACAAACGAAACCAACACATCAAGACAAAGTAAAAATGAACAATAAGGAAAAAAATGGGAGGAAAAGTATGATTTGAAAAGGGAAACTTTCAATTGTGAAGGAGAAAAGATTCAAGGAATTGAATTGAAGGAATTGAAGCTGAAATGAAAGGAATTGAAGTTAAAGGAATTGAGATTTAAAGGACTAATAAACCAACCAATTTGAATTTTGATAATGTTCAATATTGGGACCAAGTTTCCTAAACATCATTAATAGATGTATCATACATACTTTTCAAAATCAGGAGCCAAGTCTGCCGCCTTGGATTCCCTGGTAAACCCAGTGACATATAATGTGTTCTTTGGCATTTGAGGTTAACTTCTAAGCGCTGTCGAAGTTTCTACGCTGCTACAAGTGCGAGAATATTCTTGTGTGCACACGACCACTACTTCTTGGCTAAGCTAAAGAGGAGGTTTGGTTTTTTTGCTTTCGTCTCCTGCATACTGCACACCCAACAAATTTGGTTTCTTTTGGGAGATTTTTGGGTTCAGCGACAAATACCGTCATTCCACCACGAGCGTTCGCCCTAGAAATTAGGAGATGGTACTAGGTAGAATGGTACATTGACCTCCGAGGGGTTGGCAAGACCCCACTGACTCAATACCGCCCCTTTTCGAAAACACGCCTAAGTGTTATGTCGTGTAACACAAAACTGCCTGGCAGAAGTTAATGCTTCCTGGAAAGTAGCTGCAATGGCTGACGGTAGATACTTAAACATGCAACAGAGGTATCATTCGCAATAGCCACTATTGGCTGCAACTTTGTAGGTTTCTGTGCCTCTGAACTCAATCATCAACCCTGAGAATTGTAAGCCACTCTCTATTAACGGTTTTTCATGACCCACGGATCTATATACAAACAAAGCAGCCCAGTAATTCCTGCGTGACATTGTAGCATTTTGTTGATCTAGCTAATAGCTTTGTGCGACATCAGAGGATTGTTATATTTTTTCTCAAAGCATTTGAATTTTATTTAGGGTTTTCAGCTAATTCATTATTTGTCCTTTTCTTTATTAACATTTCAACTTGAATAGTATCCTCGATTTGTTTAGATATAAGCATCTGATTAACTGGGCCAGAGAACGTCTCAAGCAACCTTTTTTAAGAAATTAGTGTGTTAAAAGTCCCCTTTCTATTCAATATCTTGAACAATGTCTTTCACAGTCTCCCATGACTCTTTCCTTGATGGTGGACTCTTCGATAATGGCGAACCAAATAATAATAACTCCAACGATGATATTTTGGATGAGTTCTTAGACCAAAGGGTTTATGATAGTATGGGTTTTTCGCCCGATAAACTGGAGTTTGCAGAATTTTATGATGAAGCGCCAGATTTAACCCACCAAAATAATCAGGGTGTACCATTATCAAACTACAGTTACAGTGAAGACGTAAGCCCATTAAGTAACAATGGAGTAGCTGACAACAAATACGATGAATCACACTCAAAATCGAATATGAACAACCTGAACCAATTTAACCAATATCCCTCCGCCAACCCAGCAGCAAACTCCCATTTGAAATCCAATCACAGCTCTGACTTTCTTGGTAGTACGTCTTCAATCCCAGAAGTTGACGCCGGGGATTTGTCTGCTTATGACCAATTAAGAGATCAGGTTTCTCAGCTAAAATTCGGAAAGTATGATATGGATGTGTCTCCTAAGTTCATTGACCCATCCTCAGACTTATTGGACTTTTCACCAAGTGCAATGGCAAAGCTTCCATATACCATGAATTTAGCTAATTTGCTTGACTACTCAAGAGTTGAAACTCAAATCAAAATTGCCTTTAGTGTTAGTCCACCACCCCCACAAAATCTCGTTCATTTACCTCAAGACTTGATTTCAAAGAACAAGTTCTGTCTCACTGATGATTTATCTACTTTGAGTCCTTTTATCTTGAAGAATTTGTTGTATTTGGATTGTTATGTGTTGACTTCTGATTTGAGTAAATCCTGTAATATCTGTCCCAAGTGTATCAAGAGGGAACAAAAAAGAGCCTCGAGAAGAAGATTAGGTATTGATGAACCTCTGGATGCTCCCCAGGTTTCTCCTAACGGAATTGTCAAGAACAATCCTAACAGTTGGGCTGACGAGTCAATGGTCAAAAAGGCTATCATCTTCAACTGTAAAGAAATTGTTTCTTTCCCTCCTCCAAACTCCTTAAGCGACAGTAAACCCCTCGAGTTGAGTGCCAGAATCATCTGTTACTGTAGACATCACCAAGAAAATAAAGGGTTTAAGTTGTTATTTGTTCTTCACAATTATGAGGGTGAAGTGGTGGCGAAGCTGTTGAGTACTAATATCATGATCATGGACAGAAAGAAACCTTTGGCTAATGGCCTGAGTAGCGCTCAAGTTTCTGGAGGCGTTTCAAATGGTGTTACGCCCAATGATTCAAGCAATTCGTTCCGCAAGAATATGACCCAGAAGAATCCGAGTACCCCATTCATAAAGAAAGAAGACGATTCGATCCCATTCTCGCCTCACTCCTTTGATGAATCATCTGACTTGACTACGAATGAATCTGAGAGAAATATGAAGCGTAAAAAGTTATCAATTGACGACTCGAATAACATCGCCAACCCAATGTACAATGGCTCCGTCAATGGTTTTAGTCCTTTGTCGAATAGTGACACTAATACTTCGATCAATAATCACCACTCGGGGAAAAACCTGTACCTGAAAACTTCATCCCGAATTCCTGACTCGATTAGTGCTCCAAATTCAAGTGCCCCAACGATTTTGAGAATTATTCCTGCTGAAGGTCCTATAAGAGGTGGGATTGAAATCACTTTACTCGGTTTCAACTTCAACTCCAATTTAGGTGTAAAGTTCGGCGCTAATCTGGCTTTGGCTACTCATTGTTGGTCCGATACTACCATTGTTACCTATCTTCCACCTGCATCTCAACCTGGTCAGGTTTTGGTAACTTTCGAAAATCATGAGCATTTAATGAATACCCAACAGCTGCAAATTTTTACTTACACTGATGATACCGATAAGCAGTTGATTGAATTAGCTCTTCAAATTGTTGGTTTGAAAATGAATGGTAAGTTGGAGGATGCAAAGAATATTGCTAAAAGAATTGTTGGTAATGATACTGGAAATAACAGTCGTAATAACAGTAACGCCAATTCTGCAGCCATCAGTCCAAGTGGTCCTTCTAATAATGATGCCATGGAATGGTATGTCAATGTCCAAGGCGTTATGGAAAAACTCACTAAGTTGAACTATTCTACGGAAGATGTTTTAGTTAACTTCTTGAAGTTGGTGGATTTACCTAACTGCCCTATAACGATTCCTAATTGGCAATTATCAAACAACGAAGGTCAAACCTTGTTGCACTTATCAACGATTAAGAATTACGGCAAGATCATCAAGTTCTTGATCAATCATGGTTGTAAAATAGATTTGCAAGATAATCAGGGATTGACCCCATTGTTTTACGCTAGTATCCAGGGTAAGAGAGATTTGATTGACTTATTCATTAATTGCAAAGCAAACTCAAACTTGAGATTATCTAATGATAAGACTATTAAAGACTACTGTGATTTGAATGTCATGGATATGTTTACTGAAGGAAGTACATCATCATTAACCGGTGTAAGCTCCAGGTCATTATTGCACAAGTCTAATAGTATTGACTCGTTAGATTCCGTTTTTGAGATGAAGGGAATGCATGTTAGTAAGATGGTGCCTGAAAAGCTTGCTGATGATTCCGAGTTTGCTGACTCTGAATACAGTGCAGATTACGATGCAAGTGATTATAACGATGATGTAAGCATCTTCAATGAAAACCGCCTTGTCGAGGGAACTAGTGTGACGGAGAGTGTTTCTCATCTCGAAGCTGTGGAGAGTGATGATGCTAAGACAATTAAGGATAATACCGAAACCGAAACTGAAACGGCGCCTACAAGTCCAACTTCGGGTGGAATCTGGCAGAAAATGAAGAACGTATTCAACAATTCGGATGAAGATTTACCTAATTACGAAGACTTATTCCCATTTGGTCCATCTTCTGGATTCTCGAAACCAAAGTCCACTTTGGAAAGGCAACTCAACAACCAGGAAACGGGTCCTAGTGTTACTGAAAGTGTCGAAGCTAAATCTACCGAGAATAAAGAAGACCTTTCGGATTCATCAGAAGAAATGATCATTTCATACATCAACCACCCAAGAAAGAATGTTGAGAACGATAAGATGTTAATATTTTTCTGGGTTCCGGTGCTATTACTTATAGTTTCTCTATTTGTTTCTATTTCAATTGTTGGTTACAAATTTGAATCTATCGAAAACATCAAGAATTTCGTTAGAGATAGCTTGGGTAATTTAATGGTTGGTAATGAAAGGATTAAAAGGGTTTTTAGTGATGGTGTCAGAACTTAAATTTTGCGATGTATAGAAATTTATAATTTTTTAATGAATATTTAATAATTGAGAATGAAAATCTTTCTTCTTAAAAATGAAAATAGGCCCAACGATTACTATAGAGAGGTTCTATCTTCGAAGCACGAGCCAGTATTCATTCCCCTTTTAAAGCACACTCTATTCCAGGATGGTATGATCGATTTCCTCAATAATCAAATACGAAATCACCAAGTGATAATCATTACAAGTCAACGAGCAGTAGAATGCCTTCAAGAATGCATCGAGTCCGATAGAATTGAACCAGAGCTCAAAAGACATATACTCAGTCTACCTGTTTACACTATCGGTCCAAGCACCCACGAATACCTTACCAAGATAGGGTTTACGTCTGTGTTTGGGAAAGACTCGGGTAATGGTCATAAGTTAAGCAATTTGATACTTGAGAACGTTAAAGACGAAAGCATTATTTATTTTACAGGCAAAATCAGAAAGGACATCATACCTAACGCCATGGTGAACAGTGGTAAGAACTTCACCGAATTCCCAGTCTACGCTACAGAGGAAAGCGGTGAGATCGATGCGATAGAAAAGTTGAGCGGTGAGACTGGTTGGTTGATTTTCTTTAGCAGTCAAGGGACAGAATACATTGTTAAACATATCAGGGACACAAACAGCTCTTTTAACATCGGGGTTATTGGACCAACTACAAACGAATACTTAATTAAGAATGGAATCACAGCAAATTTAATTTGCAAGGCCCCCACTGCTGATGCACTTTTAGAACAAATTGACCAATATGAGCGAGACAATTTGTAATCTGGGGAAGATTTCACGAATATATTTATTTGAACAAATAAATACTAATAAATAAATAGCAATAAATATATAAAAACAAAGGATGAATATTAAGGTATTCACTTCTTGGATTCCTTGACAACGGCGATGATTTGGTCAACAACACCTGGGTTAGATAAAGTGGAAATGTCTCCCAATTGGTCTTCTTCTCCAGCCAAAACCTTTCTCAAGATTCTTCTCATGATCTTACCAGATCTAGTCTTTGGTAAATCATCAACCAATAAGATCAACTTTGGAGCAGCGAATGGACCAATTTCCTTTCTGACAGTTAAGATCAATTCTTTCTTGACAGCGTCAAGATCTTCTGCCTTAACAGAGTTTTTCAAGGAAACATAAGCAGCAACGGCTTGACCAGTCAAGTCATCTGCATATCCTACCACAGCAGATTCTCCTACTAAGTCGTGCTCGATTAAAGCAGCTTCGATCTCAGCAGTAGACAATCTGTGACCACTGACGTTAACAACGTCATCAACTCTACCCAAAATCCAAAAGTAACCATCCTTGTCTCTAGCAGCTCCATCACCACTGAAGTAGTGGTTAGGGTATGGCTTCAAGTAAGTATCAATGTATCTGTTGTAGTCATTGTAGATACCTCTAGTGATAGATGGCCAAGCATTCTTGATTGCCAAAACACCTTCCACATCATTTTCCTTCAATTCATGACCATTAACTGGGTCCAAAATCTTGGGAACAATACCGAAAAATGGTAAGGAACAAGAACCAGGCTTGGTGGAGGTAATACCTGCCAATGGACACAATAAATGAGAACCTGATTCGGTTTGCCAGTAAGTATCAACGATATGAGCTTTACCTCTTCCGATGTTGTCATTATACCAGTGCCAAACCTCTGCGGCAATTGGTTCACCAACAGAACCCAAAACCCTAAGGCTGTCCAATTTAAAGTTTTCAACGTATTGAGTACCAGCTCTCTTTAATAATCTCAAAGCAGTAGGGGCGACGTAGAAGATGTTTACCTTATACTTGTCAACAATTTCCCAGTATCTTGAGTAATCTGGGTAAGCAGGAGTACCTTCAAAGACAACAGTTGTAGCACCATTCAACAATGGACCATAAACAACGTAGGAATGACCTGTAATCCAACCAACGTCACCAGCAGTGAAAATGATATCAGATTCATGAACATCAAACACATACTTGGTAGTCAATAAAGCTCCCAATAAGTATCCGGCAGTATTGTGTTGAACACCCTTTGGTTTTCCTGTGGAACCAGAAGTGTACAATAAGAACAATGGGTCTTCGGAATCGACAGGGACAGGAGGGAAGTATGGACCATACTTGTCAACTTCTTCGTGCCACCACAAATCTCTACCAGCGTTAAATGGAACATGAGAGTTGCCCGTTCTCTTAAAGACGACCACATTTCTAACATCTGGACATTGCTTTAAGGCATCATCGACAATCTTCTTGGTTTCAATGGTCTTACCACCTCTCTTGGATTCATCAGATGTAATAACAATTTGTGAGTTACCATCTAAGATTCTATCTTTCAAAGAGGCAGATGAAAAACCTGCAAAGACAACAGAGTGCACAGCACCAATTCTGGTAATGGCCAACAACGTGACAACAGCTTCTGGGATCATAGGTAAGTAAACTGCTACAGAGTCACCCTTTTTGACACCCAACTTGGATAAACATTGAGCCATCTTAGATACGTCTTTCAATAATTCCCCGTAAGTGATTATACGGCCTTGGTCTGGTTCATCACCTTCGTAGATAATGGCTGGCTTGTCTGGGTTCTTGAATGCCCATCTATCAACAAGGTTGTAGGAAGCATTCAATTTACCATTGACAAACCAAGCAGGAATATCACCATTTTCGAAATCTTTCTCAGGAGTTTGTGGGTAACGAGTCAAGTCGAAAGGCTTAATCCAATCTAAATACTCGTTAGCCATTTTACCAAAGAAAGCAGAAGGATCTTCGACGGATTCTTTGTACAATTTTTGGTATTCTTCGAAAGAAGCTAAATTAGGCTTCTCGGTGGACCTTTCCTTGAATCCATCAGGGGGCAAGTGAGCTGCCTCGTGGTCCAAAGTAACGTGTGACTCAACCATTATTCAGTGGAGATTGTTATGTAAGTATCAATTGAGTATATATCGGTTAACAGGTGGGTCAGAAAGATATCAACCACTTCTTTACCGTTACAATATAGAGGAGAAGTTAAAAAACAGGCAATTTTGCTCGAATTTATAACACACTCGGACTTTCGCAGTAACTACGTGAACCCCACAAAATCTTACAAGGATGTGGGCGCGCCACGACATTCGGAGCGCCGCCATTGAAAAATGTTGAGTTAGCGCCTTCCTTTCTCCCCTCGAGTTGGAGTTAAGCTACTCAATCTAATCGAAGGTGTTATCAGATTTAACGTATCGTACATCGAAACGATTTCTAGCGAAATGGGGTTCAAATTGGTGGCTGATTTTACCTTTAAATTCACCCCAAAGCCATGAAGATAGCACCTTTACAATTGGCCGAGTGATTCCACTCCGTCTAAAAATTGGTCGGATTTGGGTACGTGTGCGACAATATTTTTTTTTTTTTTCGTATAATCAGTTCCACCACCACTTTTCCCACTTCCTGTACTTTTCGATTGGATATACATCAATGATTTAGCACCCGCGCTTATGTGATTGGTTGGGTTTGATAAGGTGGTTATTTTTCTTGAACTCTTGCCACCACTTGCCTCCCACCCTAAAATTGAATGCGGGTGGGAGGGTGTACTTTTTTTTCTTGTTTCGATCCTTACCACCCAATTTCTCGGAAACAGTCTCTCTCTAAAGTTATTCGTGACAACACCTTTTGTGGGGCAGTTTAATTAATGTCTCTTGGCAGTCAAAAGTATTTTTTATTTTAATTAACCATTCAACAATTTTTACATTTAAATAGTATTTGAGATCATTCCCTAACGGCTGCCCCACACCACTAAAAGCAAGAAGTTTTTGCTCCATGGGGAGGGTCCTTTCGGGTATTAACGTATCTATTGTGTATCATGCAGATTATTATGTGTCTTCTGTAACGAGGGTTTATTGGACCTAATCAAACACCCGATATGATTAGGTGGGGTCGTGTACAAGCCATGTTCTAAAAGCCGCAGTGATCATTTACCTCTCGACAGGCCTATTTGTCCATGAGTGGTGTAATCACGCTTAAGCTCAGCAGTCTTTTAATAAGGACAATAGCTAAACCAGTGGCCAATGTTATCAAGGCACAATCGCGTCAGTCTCCTTTCCTAAAGAAAGGTTTTGTACTGTTCGGTCAACTCATAAACAAGGTTGATTTAAGGCTCAGAAATAATTCGAAAGTGAAAGTCAGACCTTTGAATGATAACAAAGCCATTGAGATCGGGAGTAACTTTCTAAGTGAACTTTTCGTGTTTAGCATAGCTGCTGGGTTGATCATCTATGAATCTACAAAACCTAAAAAATCGGCAGACCCTGTGGCAGTTGCGGAATCAACCGATATTGATGCCGTATCTAAAGAGAATAAAGCTGTCAAAGGCAAGGAATCCACTCAAGATAATGCCACTAAGAATGCCGGCAAAAAGGACTCCAAGATAGTTAAATCTAAAGAGCCTACCCAAAAGAAATCTGACTCAGATAAAACGACCACCAAGAGTGACGTTGGGTCAAAAGACAACGCAAAGAATGACCCAATTATAGATAAACTCGAGTGCACGGTCAACTCCTTACAAAAACAAGTTTTAGACTTACAAGCCCAGAATTCACTAATTCTTAAAGAGTTAGAACTTTTGAAACCTGTAAATAGACATGTAAATAAACCTTAGAGGCATCAGAGTCTAGATCATCATATTCAAAACAATAATATATCTTCTTTTAGCCGGTCGTCTTTAAACTTTCAATTATAGACAGCTGTAATCCTAAGCTGTCTTGAATTCAAAACACATATATATTATTCTACACTAGTAATACAATTGGTTACATCACTTCTTTTGTTTCTTTTCGACCTTCAACAATAAAGCTTTATTGATGTGTGGTAAGACACCACCATAGGCAATTGTGGCCTTAATCAAGTTATCCAATTCTTCATCACCTCTGATAGCCAATTGTAAATGTCTTGGAGTAATTCTCTTGACCTTCAAGTCCTTAGCGGCATTACCAGCTAATTCTAAAACTTCAGCAGTCAAATATTCCAAAACTGCAGTCAAGTAAATAGCAGATTTAGAGCCTACTCTAATCTTATTTTGGGCGGTTCTCTTCAAATATCTCTTGACTCTACCAACTGGGAATTGTAAACCAGCTCTAGCCGAGTGAGAAGTAGTATTTTTGGCGGCTTCCGAGGACTTTCCTTTTCCTCCGTGAACTTTTCCTTTACCAGACATTGTTTCTTTTCCTGTTTCAATTAATCAACAACTTAGCAGAAAAAGATGTGAGTTATAATCTTTTGTTTGTTTGTTTTGATTTGGGTGCGCTATAAACTCACTAGTGCGAAGTTATTGGTTAACAGACGACCGGTGATGATAAGTCTAGTTACCCGCACACTGGCTGCAAACATTTGAGACAACATCAAGCATTAATGTATCCGTGAGAACCCATGGTATCTAACATAGCTTCGATATCAACTCTTGGCTTTTGCAATTCGGTGCATATTGAGTCTGTATGTTGGAACCCTTTCAAAAGCTTGATGAGCTTGAGAAGATCGGAAAACTTTTCCTTACTCAAATGCTGAAGTCTATTCTTTTCGAAATTACTTCTTATCAGAGAAGGCTCGTCATCTATAGCACTATCATTGCCAAATGATGTATTGGTATCGTCTTCCCCGTCATTTTCTTCACTTTCATAAATGTCGTTAAATTGTTGATTTTGGTAATTGAAACTGATTCTTCTTCTATTAGTTTGCAAATTCGATTCATTGACAATCGACTTCAAATAGTTGTTAGCATTCACATCTTTCACATTTATGGAGTTGACATTAGATGAAGAAAGTTTCGTCCTGAACTTCTCTATAAGGAGATTTATTTCATCGTTATTACTCTCGATGGACTTTGTAATTAGGTTCAAGATGGGATAGGAATGTACCCTATAAATCAAACCATTCAAAACCCCGAAGTTGATGAATCGGCGGACATCCACAAACTTCAAATGCTTTTTATGCTGTATGTACCACTGCTTTATGGTTTGTCCCTGATTCAAAGATCGATAAAGATAAAATAATAAGGTAGTTGAAGGAACTTGTATGCTTATACTGCTTTCTTTCACATGTATGGGAGACACTGAAATCGATGCTGTTTCCCGAACATGTGGATTAGCCTCCTTGTTCCCTGTGTAAGTGTTATTCACGGTATTCTGGCCCGTTCCATTGTTACTATTGCCTCTATTAGCGGTACTCATATCGTAATTTACAATGTAACTTTGACATCTTTCACTGAGGCCAGGGATTTTCAAAAAGTGGTCAATACTGTTCGTTGGGGCATAAATATTGGAGAATTGAAAAATATCAATAACGTCCAAACACTTATAATGCATGAGATGCTGAATACATTGTTTTGTAAGCATATAATCACTGTCGCTCAACTGACTGATCTTCTTAATGGAGTTGATTCCATTTATGTACGGTAAAATTTTAATCATAGTTGGATCCCAATTTACATCAACCAAAGAATTCAAGTTGACAGTAAGAATGGGTACTTGGAATGCCTTGAGATTGAGTGGGGCAGGAAATATCGGGAACAACTTTATATCAATTGAATTAGCACTATCCAAAGGAATGCAACATTCAGAATAATTGTTAAGATCTTGATAGATTTGGTTTATCAATGATTCAATAGAACTCAAATTGATTCTTTTAAAATTCTTGAAGCCGGGAATCTCATTGATCAAATTCACTTGCTTGATGTTTTCCAGCTTGATGAAAAGCTTAGCACTTAAGGTGGATAGAAGGTAGTTTTGCTCTTCTAGAACTTTGAACATCTTCCCCACTCTTTTGATGGTACGTTCGTAGACAATAGTATCACTATTGTAGGGGAAAACAAAACAAAAATTGAAATTGAAGAAGTTTCTAGTGTAATTCTCATTTTGTAGGTTCACAGGATACCCTATGATCTTATATTTGCCAACTTTTATTGAGATTAGTTTGTTACATAGGTGGGGCTTGGGAATAATGTAATTCTTTATAGTGGTGAAATTGAATAAGGTATCCGATGTATTGTTTATTGATCCACTAGGTACCTGGTTGACTATTTTCGTCCCTTCAGTTGGGTGGAAAACAGCGTAAAATATTGCCACAATAGGAGTGAACCCATCACTAGTCTCCATGCTAAGGTGTTTTTTCTCCTATGCGCATTTGGCATTTCGTTCCGCAAGTCGATAATGCGAACGAATCTTGAGACGCTTCGCGGAACAGGCAAAACTAATAGACCGCTAAGCTATATGCTTAACAGGAAATTCTTCATAAAACACAATTGATCGTTTGAATGATAATGTAGGTGTGGTTTGAATTTTTGGTTGAATTTCTGGGTGTTTTTTTGTTCTATTTAAATTTATTATTAATCATTGTGTGTAAAATTCACAAAAAAACTTATATGTCACAATTTCAGAAATTAAAAGAAAATACATGAGACAGTTCGAGATTTCAAACCATATAAATAATATATTGATAAACAAACAGGAAAGAAGAGTCCATATAGCAGGTAAATTAACCCGATATGGACACTATGGGCATCAATCTAGAGGAACATCCAAAAACCTGCCAAGATTAGCTAGACCTTATAAAGTTGGAGAAACAAGTGGAAACTCTTTTCCTTCATGATCAAAGAACTTTCCGTTATCCTCAGCTTTCAAACCAGTAATCAAAGATAACATATTTTCTACAGATGTAGAAGGTGTAATGAACATCTCTTTGGGGAATTTTTCCATAAACCCAGCAGCAGCGTCGGTTGAAACCATACCCGGGTGCACCAAGACCGTAATTGAATTTTTATTCAGTTGGTTTTCAGAAGTCTGGTTTTCAATAGCTATTTGGGAGCCAATGAAGTTTAAAGCTGCTTTGGATGCACCATAGGCATGAGAAAAAAATTGGCTGCGAAAGATACCTGCAGCACTTGTAATGAATACAATCTTTTTGGTGCCGTTTCCCTTGAAAATGTAAGGGTAAGCAGCCTTATAGGCTTTAGCAGCTCCTCCAGCATTCACTGATAATAACTCTGGATACAAGTCTGGGTTGTACTCGTTTGAGCGGGCGGTGAGATCATAAAAACCACCAACCACACCCGCGTTAAAAATGAAAACATCGATTCCATTGGGTGCAAAAACCTCAAGTTGCTTGAAGGATTTTTCAATTTCAGAGAATTTATCAGCAACATCGGTGTAGAAAATCTTCAAGTTTGATCTCTTTAATGAATCCAACTTTTCACGTCTTGTTTCATTTCTTACAGTGACTATAACTGTATTTTTTTCATTTTTGGATAATTGGTCAGCGTATTCGAAACCAATTCCCAGGGAAGCACCGATAATTAAGAAAGTAGACATGATTTGTTTGATAGTTTAAGGATAAATGAGTTGAATCTTGTGGTATTTATACACTTCTGTCATACGGAATTCTTCGCCAATTAAACCTGAGCATCTTGCATCTCAAGCTTCGTTTATGGGTTTAAAACCGTTACTTACTAATTCTGACGGAATTTTACAAAAAAGCGCTGCGGAATTGGTTTTGCAGCTAAAATGATTACCAAATCATATTTCCATGGGGTACAGGATTCTCTACCCAAATATTGACAGCTATAAAAGCAACGATCGACAGCTATGATATCAATGGAACATGCCAGTGTATCACTTTCCTCTTTGATTTTATCGGATTCTTTTTTTGCATTCAAATGCATTATACAAATCTTTTATACACCCATGAATGAATATTTGTTTTATGAGCCTTTACTACCAGGTGCGCTCTTCATGGTACACAGTAAAATCTATATGTGTTTCCACTGGTCTCAAATAAATGGGGATATCAAGTGTTGGTTTGGCAGATCGTTACTGTGGGGTTAATTTTTGAGAAGTGAACCTATCTGGTACCAAATTGATACCATACAATTGTTCTTCAAAGACTTCAGCTGTTTTCCCAACACCCATTATAACAACCAAGCAGGTTCAAGTTCCTGTCTCAGCAGAATTGTGTACTCTATAAATGGTTGATTTGTTTCTCCAGACACCGATCGTCGTTCCAAGCACAAGAATTTTCTGGAAAAAAAACCGCACTGAAAAATTTTCCATATAAATTGTAATCAAAGGTTCAGTAATACAGCACTAATCGCAGAATGTTAAGAGCTACTAAACCATCATTCAAGAAGGGTACCCTTTCCTTCGTTCGTACCATTGCCCACAAGGAATTGAAGTTCGGTGTCGAGGGTAGAGCCGCTTTATTAAAGGGTGTCAACACTTTAGCTGATGCAGTCTCAGTTACCTTGGGTCCAAAAGGTAGAAACGTCTTAATTGAACAACAATTTGGTGCCCCTAAGATCACCAAGGATGGTGTTACTGTAGCAAGATCCATCACTTTGGAAAGCAAATTTGAAGACATGGGTGCTAAGTTATTGCAAGAAGTTGCCGCCAAGACCAACGAATCCGCTGGTGACGGTACCACTTCCGCTACTATCTTGGGTAGATCTATCTTCACTGAATCTGTTAAGAATGTTGCTGCTGGTTGCAACCCAATGGATTTAAGAAGAGGTACTCAAGCTGCTGTTGAGGCTGTTGTTGACTTTTTACAACAAAACAAGAGAGAAGTCACTACTTCAGAAGAAATTGCCCAAGTAGCTACCATTTCTGCCAATGGTGATCAACACATCGGTAACTTATTGGCCTCTGCTATGGAAAAGGTCGGTAAGGAAGGTGTTATCACCGTCAAGGAAGGTAAGACTTTAGAAGATGAATTAGAAGTCACCGAAGGTATGAGATTTGACAGAGGTTTCATCTCTCCATACTTTATTACCGACACTAAGTCTGGTAAGGTTGAATTCGAAAACCCATTGATCTTGTTGAGTGAAAAGAAGATCTCATCTATTCAAGACATCTTACCGTCTTTGGAATTATCCAACCAACAAAGAAGACCATTGTTAATCTTAGCTGAAGACATTGATGGTGAAGCTTTGGCTGCTTGTATCTTGAACAAGTTGAGAGGTCAAGTCCAAGTTTGTGCTGTTAAGGCCCCAGGTTTCGGAGACAACAGAAAGAACATTTTGGGTGATATCGCTATCTTATCCGGAGGTACCGTTTTCACTGAAGAATTAGATATCAAACCAGAAAATGCCACTGCAGAATTATTAGGTACTGCTGGATCTATCACCATCACCAAGGAGGATACCGTTGTCTTAAATGGTGAAGGTAACAAGGAAAATATTCAAGCTAGATGTGAACAAATCAGAGCTGCCATCAACGACGCTCAAACCACTGAATACGAAAAGGAAAAGTTACAAGAAAGATTAGCTAAATTATCCGGTGGTGTCGCTGTTGTTAAGGTTGGTGGTTCATCTGAAGTTGAAGTTGGTGAAAAGAAGGACCGTTACGATGATGCTTTGAACGCCACCAGAGCTGCTGTCCAAGAAGGTATTTTACCAGGTGGTGGTACTGCTTTGATCAAGGCTTCTAGAATCTTGGATGAAGTTAAAGCTAAGGCTTCCAACTTTGACCAAAAGTTAGGTGTTGACATCATCAAGTCTGCCATCACCAAGCCAGCTAGAAGAATCATCGAAAACGCCGGTGAAGAAGGTGCTGTCATCGTTGGTAAGATCTACGATGAACCAGAATTCAACAAGGGTTACGACTCTGCCAAGGGTGAATTCACTGACATGATTGCTTCCGGTATCATCGACCCATTCAAAGTCGTCAAGAACGGTTTAGTGGACGCAAGTGGTGTCGCTTCTCTCTTAGCTACTACTGAATGTGCTATTGTTGAAGCTCCTCAACCTCCAGCTGCTGCTCCAGCTCCTCCAGCTGGTGGTATGGGTGGTATGCCAGGTATGTTCTAAGTTTAGCTGAGAACGCATTTGGATTCAATTCTATGACCAGCTATTAAACACCTCCTTATATGTATATAGTTAATTCAAAAGGAGATTAAGTTAGTATAGAATCGTAGTGTTTTCGCATGTCTTTGTATGTCGTGCTTATCTCAGATCAAACTTGTGCGACAATGAGATGCCATAAAACTTTGCTTGTTTATAATATACCAATTGCACTTCACTCTAAAATGTTTGAGGAACATTCTCACATTGTGAGGCAATTAGGATATGATGAACGACTACAAATATTGCTTAATCGATACAAACAAGTGAAAGCATACCATACACTTTTAAATCATAAGGGCATATCTAACGGTATAAGGAAGACTGTGAAGAGTTCAAACAGAAGAATAGTGTTACAAAGAATAAAACAACGGTTGGATAACCCATTAAGACAGGAAGAATCCTTCGAAATTTGGCATCACATGGACAACAACAATGTCTACACTAAAGCATCTTCAAACCAAAGCTTAGGTAAATTTGATGAGAACATCTTTACAAATATGATATCAAATATTAAAGCGCCAGTAAATGAGGACCAAAATGAAGATAGCAGCATATTACAAGAGCAACTGATAGAGAGTATCAATATCGAAGAATGTTTCAAAAGTCTTTTAAAAGAACAGACGTCCAACACCATATTCAAAACGAAGCTTGACTTTCTTCTTGTTACGGACGGGTACGAAGCTTTGCCCTCTTCTCCAGATTCCATAGGGTTCAATAGGTATCATATCTACAACTTGAGTTTTTTTTTACATACTAGTGTACTAGAGAAGAACTGGTCGTTAGCATATAAGATTTTTTGCTGTATCCTTCAATTTCCTTATATTGATTTGAGATATTTATGGCCCATAGGTATTGAAATTTTACGGGAAAAGCATAAGGAAGTGGGAACTCCAAACTCGGTATTCCAAGTCAAAGAAAAGAAATTTTTCAGTTGGCTAGCATCTTATTTCATTCTCGGGTCTAGAAGGCCTACACGTTCAATGAGTGCTCCAGTCCTCAAGTCTGGTTCAGTGACTCATGTTCCCATGTACGTGATTGAAGCATTCTGGTCTCTACTAGACTCTGGTGACTACGAAAGAATTAGATCTGAAGTTGACACATTGATTTCCAAGGCACCTTATGAAAAAGAAGGAATTTTCCATTACATCCTAGCCTTGTGTTGTTTAATCGAGAATATGTCACTCACAGAAAGGTATGCCTCACTAGATGATCGGGGTGCTGATTTCACGGGCGACCATCTCTTGAATGATGGGCCCAGTATCATTTCAAAAATCGCCTCCAACTCTGAAGACATCGAGAGAAATCTCTCTCGTTGTAATGCTTTGGGGTTCGAATACCCAGAAGATGTGATCATGCAACAGAAACAGATGGTTACCAATAGAATCAGTGAATTGGATGCTGCTAGAATACATGGTTCACCCCAGGAACACTTTGATTTTGAGGATGAAAGCTCAGAAGAAGAAATACCTGATCCTTACGACGATGATGAAGATGAAGAGTTAATTCCCGATCCTTACGAGGACGAAGGGGAAGAAGAGGAAAGGGTAGAAGGAAAAGAAATACGGGAAGGTGTTTTAGGTAATCACACTAGCGACAGCTCAAAAAATACGAACCATCCAAACAATGCAGAAATGAATAACAAAGAAAATCAAATTCCTGATATTGACCACGAATTATACTCAAATATATCAGCCAACAAATCCTCCCATGGGCATTACAAAATTGACTTTATGAATCCAGCCTCAGACCTTACAGAGACAGTTCGTAGTCCAATTTTTTCGACCCAGTATTCGAGTGAAGATAACTCACCAGATCAGTATTCCAGTGATGAAGAAGAAATCCCCGACCCATATGAGGATGTCGAGATTACAGTGTTTGATAAAGAAAATCAACCTACCGAAGGGTTATCAGAAGACGATTACGATGAAGAGGAAATACCCGACCAATATAACGAAGAAATTTACGAGGATAGACAACCTATCCAGAGCTCCCAAGAAGATAAAAGAAGGAACTCTTACGACGACAATGATAGCATTGATTTTGACTTCGACCTCGAGTGAAGTTCATTATCCATAATTAGTATATACATTCCATAATTTACATTAACATTAGAGACATACTTCAGTAATCGAAGGAGAAAACGTCATCAAATAGCGGATTTGAGTTCGTTCCCTGAGGATCTATGATATTTATCTCCCTTCCTTCTCTCTTTTTCACAACACGTAAGCGAGCAGTGGTATAATTTGACAAACGAACATTGTAGCCTTCTTCGTGATGAGCCAGGATAGGTAATATAGTCCAATTCGGGGGAAGTAAGGCAGTAGTCGGAAGACTCATGCGCTGAAACGCACCCTCTCCATTCACATCTGGATTTGGTGAATGAGGGTCTGCCTGAGCACCAGAATCGTTATTAGATGATTCCCTAGCATTGGTTGAGTTTTCGTTAGTCGGGGAAGATCCCGTAACATCAGCACCATCGGCATTTGCGACCATCGTTGGATTGCGATCTTCACCTGGAGTATGGTTGTTTCTTCTGACTAGGTCTTCGATTTCTACAAGTCTTTGTTCGAGGGCCTCAGGTGGATGATGAAATAATGGGGCAACATCACCCGGTACATTAACCGCTGGTTCTGGGATGGGTTCTGGATTAGGCACTGCATGTGTCGTGTTTTCTTGAGCTGCCGGGGTCTGTTGCTCATCAAATACTTTTCTTCTACACAATGGACAATTATCGGACCTTTCCAACCAATCCTTCAAACATCCCATGTGAAGAATATGATTACAACATAATTTCTTTGGCTTGAGTCTTTGAGATATTTTCCTATGATGCACCGATTCATAATCATCTAACGAAAGCATATCTTCCCTGCAGATAATGCACAAGTTATCAGATTCTAAGTCTTCTCTGGAAGCATCTGCTAGTTGAGAATCTAAGCGTTTAGACAGTTCAATGAATGCCAAAAGTTGTTTGAATTCCTTATATGTTTGTCTTATACTCAAATAAGTTCCTTGAAGCATTGAAATTGGTACGGAAGAGCCGGCATGGAAGCTTAAAAGATAACCAAAAGCAAGAAATGATATCGTCTTAAAAGCGGATGAGGCGATATCTATAGATTTGGCGTACAATCCTTTATTTTCCCAAACCTTTTCAGCTTGTTCATCACCATCAGGGGTATCATCTAAATCAATTTCTTGTGAAATATCGTCATCTTGGAGGTGAACCGGATACGCTGATAATTCATAGAAATCAAGCATATCCTTTAAAAGGAACGTAAAAGACTCCAAGCCTTGAACAGCGAATTGGAAACCAAACAAAAGACAAGGAACAGAATTTATTCCCTGGAAAACGTCATACACTAAGAATTTTGCAATTAGGAAATCAATGCTAAGAAATACCACGTTCCAATAAAAAAATGGGTTCTTCAGATAGCTTTTCAACACATCCTTATAATCATAGGGACCACTATTGGTCAACTCAGTGACTATTTTCATATGTTTGAACTCAAGTCTATCCATTATGATTGAGTGCATGACTTTGGAGAATAAAGTAATCATTAATAGAAGAATGTTGAGCATGAGATTGTTGTCCTTGGTAGTCAAATTCAAAAGCAAGTTGAACATGAACATTGGTAACCTCTCCAACACATGTTCTCTTTCTATTATTCTTAACTCGCCAAAAATCAAGTGTTGGGTTATCGTACTAGTGAAAATAAAAAGACATAGCAAAAAGTTGAGTAAGATCCCCAAATCCATTCCATCTGTCAAGATGAATAGAAATGAAAAATAGTTGTTTGATTTGGAGAATGCATCACTGACAGCATAGGCCAATGCTAGAACAGATAAAGCAGAATATCCCATAAAATATTTGGTCTGCTTCGATAGTTCTACCATTTTCTTGTGTGATCAATTTGACAGAAATACGGATTTTATCGCGATTCCAAAATATAGACTAATTATACATTAATGGGGTAAAGGATATTATACAATAGTATACAAGATTCTATTAAGGTTTTAATGACTATTGGTGATACTCGATTCTTCTTTTCTTGAAATCTGATCCAAAAGTGTTCTCCTTATCTTTTAAAGTAGTGACGCTAGTATTGACACTTGTCACTTTCTTTGAGTGTGGAGATTTTATAGTGTTGCGATTTATTGCCTGATCATACATCTTCAAAGGAGACCTTTTCTTTTCTAAGTCAAACACTTGATCAAACTTTTTGAATTCAATCGTATTCGATTCAAGTTGCTCTTTGTTTGCTAGTAGATAATTTCTTACTTCTGGTAAATAGTTAGTGATTTTAGAGGTGCTAGCACCAAAATCAGTTTTGGTTTTAAGGAATGTAGGGTGAATCGAGTTGTTTAAACTTTCTTTGATGTTCTTTGATATTTCAATCAAATTGTCTTGCTTGACTTGGTCAGATTTCTTAAGGTTATTTTGATAGTCATTCAAATTGTTGGTGCTTTTTTTGTAGATCTCATTAGATTGGCTGCTCCAATTCTTGGTTTCCTGAGTTACGTTATTGAAGCTGTTGCTTACCAAAGTTTTGGAAAACTTGTTCATGGATTCCTTATAACTTTCATTTAGCTTAGCGTATTGCAGACTGATTAACTTATTCACTTCACTCATAAAAGAGGCCTGTGAGCTTTGTAATTTCTTCTCCAATGACTCTTTGAAGTATGTCTCGACCATACTGCTGACGTCCAACCCATCATAATATTCGATAATATAATTTTGAAATTGGTTGTTTAATTTCTTCAACTTGTTGTTCAATTCGTTCTGATTATTCTTGAACTTGTTAAAGCTCTCTTCATTATTCAAATTCTTTGTGAAATCATGAAGTATGGCAGGGAGTTCGTTGAGAGAAGAATCGAGACCTTTTGAAATCTCGTCCACGTTACTAGAAAAACTAGCCTTCATAACATTTAAATGACTTGTGATCAGTTCGATTAATAATAGTGATTGTTCTGAATTTGTGTGGAACAAGCTATCATTGTTCTTCAACTTTTGGATGATCTCAACGGAGTTCACGATATTGCTATTTAGAGTGGAAAGTCTTTGATGATTATCTGACTCTTTCAGCTTAAGCTCATTGATTTCGCTCCGGAATTTGGCCTCTTGAGCATCTTTGGTTCTCAATTCAGTTTCTAGAGTGTGTATTCTTGCAGCCATCAGCTTCATTTTCAGCTTTAGCTCTTTGATTTCATTCTTGTTGGATATTCCTTCATCAATCAAATTATTGTAGTTCATGGGGTCCATGTAAATACCGCTTTTGTTCCGTGTACTAGTTAGATCATTATTAAGCTTGATTATTTCGTTGGATAAATCCTTGATCATTACATTTTTCATTATTATATCGAAATCTTGACCCAATTGAGGTTTGTTTTCGATATTCTTGACCTTCGATGAATACTCTAAGGTAGATAATGTTTCCTCCAAATTTATTCTTGCAGGTGAAATCGTGGATATCAATAGCGTTTTCGTCTTGCCCCCTATAGAATCCTGTAATAGCCTAGTCAATTTTGACTCTCTGTAAGGGACATGGCTTGTATTGATACCATGACTGTTCAAAGCTTTATCACTCAACGTATTGATTACTCTGCCCAAAGTCAAAAGACTTTGATTGATAGAACCTGCCTCTTTGGCTCTTTGATTTATAGAACCAGATTTACTAACATTTTCAGAACCTGCCAAGTCTACCAAGTTGATCTTGGAGTGCTTCACTATTCCAGAGTTTCGATCCTTTCTGTATAAATTCACCGTGAAGAGAGTGTGAGATCTTGAAGAAAAATCATTGAGTTTTGTGCTTGCAATTCTTCTCTTATTTAGCCCTTTTCTTAATACTTTGAAACCAGCACTTAAGGTATCAATATTGACCTCTTTCAAATTTTGAATGAGTATTCCCGAGTTCCCATTCCTGTTTTCAAAGATCTTCAATCCTTGTTTGTTATTGAATCCATTTTGAGACTCATCTTCATCGTTCAACAAATCCCTTAAGTTTTCATTATATAATTCAATAAAAGAACACTTTATCATGTAATCATCGCCAACCCCTTCTAGCTTCTCGAATAACAGATGGAGTACTCTCGGTATAATACCCGAATGCTGGTTTATTTCAATTTCATCCCCCTTGTCGAAGTCAGTCTTCCCACACATTGTGTATGTTTTACCAGTGCCAGTTTGACCATAAGCCAAAACAGTCACATTAAAACCATTCAAGAACTCATTGAAGACTCCACTAACTGACTTATTAAATAGCAACTCCTGATCTGCCTGGGGACCGTAAACTTGGTCAAAGCTATAGGTTTTCGAATCCAATGAATTGATAATCTTTTGAGATAACTGATTGTTCTGAGATGAGTTAACAGTGATGGTTGGCTCAGTTATGGAGAATTGGTCCGAAGGCAAATCAACCACGATCTGTGACTTTGCCTTCACCTCACGCTGGTTCCTCTCTCTGCACCGAACCACTACTTGTATATTAGACATGGTGAGCTTCGTGAGTGTTTGTTTTGTTTATGAAAATCAAAATCGCGCTTTGTATCTATGTATTTGGATCTGAGATTTATATAATTATCGGTTGATCGATAAGACCAATGTATTGCACATCCGTCTTATTGAATACAGTTTGTGTGGTAAGGGATAGCTGGTATGAAGAGAAAAAGGAGTTTTCAGATCAATAAACCAAAGATTTTATCGCATATCTATGTAACATTTCAAAGTTTTGAACATCTGTATTATTACCACCTATTTCGGGCTGCTCCCACACCTTCCCGAGCACTCTAGCAAACAGATCTTCCCCTAAAATGTGTTGGCCGAACGTGTCTCGATGGAAATTGTCTAAAAAGCATTTTTAATGGAACGACTACAATTACATGATTAGATAAAATTCTATTAATTATGATACAGGTTGACTCTAAGGTGGGACTTTTTAATCGAAAAAGTCATCTTCATCTTCCTCATCACTGAGCTGTCTTCTATTGAAGATGATCTTTGAGTCTGTTTTCTTCTTCTCGTCTCTGGCTAGACTGTTTAAAATTTCAACAACATCTTGCTCTCCCAACTTCTTGGATAATGATCCCATTGAGATCAACTTTACTATGTAGTTTTCCACCGCCTCGGCTCTATCAGGTCTAACTATTCTCACTCTACTAAGTCTTTCTCTAGCATTTATATCTAAGGCTTGATTCAACATGTTGATTTTCATCTCATTTTGTGGATTAGATTGAGGAGATGAGTTTTTTTGAAGCTCAGCCAACCTGGCTTGTCTTATGGCATTTAACTCGGAGTCTTCCATACTAAAATAAAGTCAAACAGATTTTGATCAGATATTATGGCGAATTGAATTTTTCTAAGGTGAAAAATATGCGGATGTTTGATCATTCAACCTTGGCCAGGGAATAACTTTACCCCATATATATATCAAGAATCACTAAAGCCAGGAATGAAAAAGTAGCTAATAAGGTACTATAGCACTACAAGGAGCGTTCGAATTAGTTTGTAGTTAAAAAACTTGGCACTTCAAGGGTCAATTGCTGTGATATTAAGCTAATAAACTAATTAACCAATATATTCAACTATGTAGGGAAGAAGAACTAAACAATTATTTCTTCAAGCTCTTGACTTCTTCGGATAATTTGTCAATGGTGGCCTTTTGCTTGTCCAATTGCTCTTTCAAAGCTCTCAATTGTTCAGCTTCATGCTTTCTGACGTAGGCGGTTTCTTGAGCTCTTTCTCTGTCAGCGAAAGCATCCTTAGATGCGGCAGTAGCACCTTCATTGGTCAACAAGGCTCTGGTAGTAGAAAGGGATCTGACTGATTGTCTGGCAAAGGATCTGGCTAACATTTCGGAATAAATTTAAATGAATAAAAAGGGTGTGAGAAATAAATCAGAAATGAACTGAGGTTATAATTGGTGGAGGTGGGAGGTAGCGCGAAAAAATCCTACAGTTCGGGATTGATTGATTCTTATATACAGGGTGGGGGCTAACTATTAAGTGCTACTATAAGTTTCTAACTGGTAAATAGGCTTGGTCTCTATGGACAGAGCTGAGTAAACCACACGCCCGAGCCCTCTTTATAGCGATGGCAAGTTTTTTCTGGTTTTTAGCGTTACAACCAGTGACTTGTCTAGGTAAGATTTGACCAGTGGATGTTAAAAAGAGTGATAAGATTTGGGGCATGGTGTAAAGATTCAAAGGATTAATACCACTTCTTTGGAATGGATCTTTAGACGTCTTATCCAAAGGATATTTTTTCAATCTCTTATTAATATCCATCAGGGCCAAGGAAAGGTCAAAAGGGTCATAAGTTTCATAAGCTTTGAATTTCTTGGTGAATGCCAGGTCGATGTCCAATGGAGGTTCTGAGTTGTGTTTTGATCTTGTCATTTTCATCACGGTTGAACTTATGTTATTTGAATTAGTTTGGTTTTCACTCAGTATGAAGTCCCATGAAGGGCTCCCCTGTTTACCAGAAGGTTCACTTTTGCCTTCTTGCGATGCAAAAGCCGATACCGAAAAGGAACGCCATGGCGCCACCTGGAAATTTCTTATGGCACTTCCTATGGTCCTTATTTTTAGCATATCTACTTCTTATTTGAATGCACCACTATAAAGTTTTATGTATCAAGTGCGCATAGTTTTGAGAAAAAATTTTATGGTCGTGCACCCGCTTCTGCCTTTGAGTCGCACTTGTTAAAACGAAAACCGTTGTGTCCAAGTTCCACAAGCCAGCAGAAGATCTTCAATACTAGTGTACTTTCAAAAAGAGCTAAGTAACAAATACATTCGATTTTCATCAGCAGCTTGATAGTGTTATTTGCATAGAATTACCTGAATAAACTTGCATTATTACCCATAAGTGTTAGTGTCAATCATCTCACACTACGAACTAACGGCAACAATTGTTCTGGATCATACATTATTAATAATTTTTTGATTCGGCTTGCTTATCATTATTCTTCCACCCACTTGCAATATTTATAGACTCCAGCCCCCAAAATGTCAGAAAGAGGTCCTGATCAGTGGTTAGAGCAGATCAAAAAATGTATAGCATTGACAGAATCCGATATGAAACAGCTCTGTGAGCTTGTTAAAGAATTATTGATGGAAGAATCAAACATTCAACCAGTTCAAAGTCCTGTCACTGTATGTGGTGATATCCACGGGCAATTCCATGATTTATTAGAGCTTTTCAGAATAAGTGGAGGGTTACCTTCAGAGGATAACAACAACAATTTCATCTTTTTAGGTGATTACGTCGATAGAGGTTACTTTTCTTTAGAGACATTCACATTGTTAATGGTGTTGAAAGTTAAGTTCCCTCATAGAGTTACCTTGGTAAGAGGTAACCACGAGTCAAGACAAATCACTCAAGTCTATGGATTTTATGAAGAATGTTTGACTAAATACGGATCAACAACTGTATGGAAATATTGTTGTCAAGTATTCGACTTCTTGACATTGGCTGCTATCATTGATGGTAAAATTTTATGTGTCCATGGGGGATTATCACCTGAAATCAGAATGTTGGATCAAATTAGAGTATTGAGTAGAGCTCAAGAGGTTCCTCATGAAGGTGGGTTTTGTGACTTGGTCTGGTCAGATCCTGATAACGTGGATACATGGGCAGTAAGTCCAAGAGGTGCTGGTTGGTTATTTGGTTCCAAGGTCAGCAGGGAATTCAATCACATCAATAACCTTCAATTAATCGCAAGAGCCCATCAATTGGTTATGGAAGGGTTCAGGTATCATTTTAAGGATAAAGATGTTGTAACAGTTTGGTCAGCTCCAAACTACTGTTACAGATGTGGTAACGTTGCAAGTGTTATGAAAATTGACGAAAATTTGGAACCTGATTTCAAAATCTTCTCTGCTGTTCAAGATGGCGATATTGCAATTAAATCAAATACTAGTAAGCAAAACAGAGGAGATTACTTTTTATGAGTTCATCTGTCTCTTCGATGAACAACAATTTCAACTGAGTGAACTTCAAATCAAATAGTTCCATGTATGATAACGACAGATAGATATGAGAATGAATTTTATGATCACTTGTTTTAACTCAGGTCCTGTTTATTGGCTTGGTGTTTAAACCGACGATGATTATGATGTATGTTTTGTACAGTACATTTATTTAATAATTTTAATAAAGAAAGCATGAATCTAAGTTCAACACCATAGAGTATATAAATGAAACAACCATTTATTTTGCAGTATCTAAGATTTTGAGTTGGAGGTGGACATTAAAAGTTATTAATTGGACCATCGTTGAGATGTGCCTGTTGTTGCTGTTGCGTATCTGGCATATGATGAACCAACGGGCTAGGGTTATTGATCTCGTGGAACCAAGGATGTTGCAAAGCTTGTCTAGCAGTTATCCTTGATTCAGGTCTCATTTGCAATAAACTGTTTAATAAATTAAGTCCCATAGAATCCAAATTTGGAATCAACAATCTTAAATCTTGTGGAACAAATATTTGCCAATTATTTTTGTAATTTGGATATGAAGAAACCCCTGGCCATGTTCTCTCATTTGGAGTTCCCATCAATCTGAAGATTTTCATCAATTGGTCGTCGTTAGCAGAACCGGGAAATAATGGTTTACCTGTGCACATTTCAGCGAATATACACCCTGCAGACCAAATATCAATAGACGTAGTGTAAGCTCTTGAACCAAGTAAAACATCAGGTGCCCTATACCATAAGGTGACGACTTCGTTAGAGAAGGTGTTGAAGGGGATACCAAAAGCTCTTGCTAAACCAAAATCACCTAGTTTTAACTCACCTTTGTTGCTAATTAATAAATTTTGTGGTTTTAAGTCACGGTGTAAAACTCTGTTATCGTGACAAAACATTATTCCTTTCAATAATTGAAACATGAATGACTTGACGGTTTTCAAGTCCAATGCTCCATGATTACCATGGAGCTCCATATATTTTTTCAAGTCCTTATCCATATATTCAAACACAATTGTCAATTTGTTCTCGGTGTGGATAACGTCGTATAACGTAACGATATTGTGGTAATCTAACTCCTTCATCAAGGAGATTTCTCTGATAGCGGTGGAGGGTGTTCCTTCTTCTGAATCTAAACTGATCTCTTTTAAAGCTACCAACGCACCCGTTGCACGGTTTCTTCCCTTGTAGACGGTGGCATAGGTTCCTTCTCCCAACTTTTCGAGCTGCTGGAATCTTAACACATACGTTAGTAAACATCGAATTAATGACAGGTAAAATTACATACTGTGATGATGAGCCAACCATAATCTTCAAAGTCCTTTACAAATATCCAACGATTTGACCACAAGGCGAAGCCGCGAACCGATAACCCTTCAATCTCCAATTAGGCAAAATCTCACCATACCTATATATGCCACCTCCGGCTGTAAAAATTTCTTAAAGGTTGAAAGAGAAGTATTCAACCTACACTTCTATTGAATATATACTCTTCAATCTCACAAAGATTTAAAATGTCTATTAATCCTTTATTGGGAATGTACTCTTAATACTATATTACATGGAGACACAAATGCATGATTTAGTGGTCTCTTGGTGGCTTCTTCATCAAGGCGATTGAGTTCTCTACCCAAGAATTAATGTTCTTCTCTCTAGTCAAAATTTCAGCCACCTTTGATTGGAAATTATCCCCAGAATCATCAAATTTAGAATGCTTTCCGAATCCGATGATTGCAACATTTCTTGTGCTAGGGATTCTCAAGCTTTCCTTCTCTACAATCCATCCCACAGACTTGGCCAAGTCCACCACATGGTCTACTAAAGCTCCATACGTTGAAGTGGCATTTGACCCTTTCTTTGGGGTATATCTTTTTCTGGCTCCAGATAAAGCATGAGAACAGCATGGAATAACGAGGAAGGGACATCCAAGTAGAGGCACCCAGCACGTCAATTCGTCCGAGTGGTTTCCAATGATGAATGTTTCTTCGGGTCCAAAGAATTCATTAGTCACGCAGACATTTTCTGAGGCCATGAGCTTGGATGAAGAATGGTATGTCATAAGATTAGGATCAGTAGGGTCTGGGATTTGAAAGTATTTGTCTTTACTTGTATCTGACTGCAAAAGAATTTCAGGGATTATGATTTGCTCATGCAACTGTTCTTGAGTTTCCTTTGAATATCTGTCCCAACTTTTCCTTTTACGAGCATCGATACCTCGTCCCTTATAGCCTTCCATATGCAAAATATAAACCAAAAGTCCATTTCCACAGCCAAGATCCACAAACTTGAATGGCCTCCCTTGGTATTTGATGATCCATAATTCAATTAAAAAGGCAGCAATTGCCAAATCTTCAAATACATGCTTTTTGGGGTCTGTTTTCTCTGCCCACAGATTCACCAAATCCGAAGAATATTTCTTCTTTAGACTAATATACCTATTCTGGAATGCTTCTTTAGGGACCACAACATCATGCAACACTCTTTTTTCATACCCGTCCTTGGAGCCCTGTGAATGTTTTCTTGAAGTTTGTATTAGCCTCAAGGCAATCCGTAATGATCTTTCGTTAGGATCCAAGCTTCTGAGCTTCAATCTCTCTTCTGGATTTGAATAATTGAATGGTAAATAGTGTATAGAAAGTTTCTTCTCATGAAGTAATAATGCAATCCCATGAACTGGAGGAAGATAAAATGGTGTTTCGTCTTCACTCTTGATGTGAGGAATATACACTACAAGTACAGTGTCATCGTTGTTGTTGCTTAGGATGACAGAAGTTTGATTAATGATATAATCCTTGAAAGGATTTCTTGGAATAATTCTTCTAACAATTTGGCATTTGGGTTCAAATTTGATCTGGCTGGAGCTTAATGGGATATCTCTCAATTCAACATCGTCGTAATACCTATATAACAAAGTATCGGTATCTTCCTGATCCGGAAAGCTAGGCATTGCTTTGATTTGTTTGCTTATGAATATGGTGTCACCCTTTTCAGGATCAAAATTGTTTTCCTTTAGCACATCAGCTCTCATTATAACTGTTGAGTTGATATTTGGTTGTCTAATGATATTGGACATAGCACGCTCATAATGTTCCCCATTGAAGTCGGCGGGAGTCTCATAAATGGGGACCCATTCATCACCCAATATGGACTGGGAATCCCGGATCAGCGTTAAATTCAGCTCATCGTTCTTCTTAACGTTTCTCTTCATAGCGTAGTTCGAAGATCTCATCTCAATTTTTTTATCTGCGAAACTTATATATACCATTCTTGATCCCATACATGTAAACTGTGTATCCCGTTCATTTCTACCATATAATTGCCCCAATTGTAATAACAGTGGACAAACTATAAATCTATGAAGTAGGCCTCAGATACTTCAGAAAATTTGTGCTTTTTATAACAATAATGGCATCTAAATATTTCTGAGCCTCTCTTAGACAACTGCCATATACTTTCCTTTAATGCAAGATGCTGGCAATACTTGAGAACAACAACAGGATTATGCATTGACTTGACCAACTCCTCGCTCTTACTCATCTGAATCTTCTGTCTCTTAGTTTTCTTTTCAATTTCTAAGCTAGTTTCATCGACAGTCAAGGGTATCAATTGTTCTTTTGTTACCGGACAAATAAAGATGGGATGATATCCAAACAAAAAGCTGTTAGAGTCTGGCAACTGAAATGGCATATCATAGGTATATGGTGCATCAATGTTTACCAGGTTTTCTTTGATTGCTTCATTCACTTGTGCTTGTTCTTGATTATCCTCCCGCCTGGCATTTTCACTACTCATGGATAAGCTACGAAGCTTTCCAAACTTCTTTTGAATCTGATTGTACTTATAAAAGCCTGGTAAGTTTATAAAGCCAGACAAAATGCTTTGGAATAAGGAAGAATCATTGGATAAGTTTAAGTCTTTACAGTAATGTGAAATAAAGGAATTAGACAATTGTTGGAAAAGGCTTGAGCTTTCATCAATACGGTCAAATTTTTGAAGAACATCTGCCACGAATTTAGATTCTTTTCTAGTATGAGCCGACGTATCTTGACTTTTGGTGAAAGAATGTTTCATGTTTTTCATAAAATCAGAAAGTAGCCCAACCATGTGTTTTCTTGCATATTCATCCTCCAACTCGGTGTCTTGAGTACTTTGAGCCTTGAACAACAAAAGCGTCATGAGGGGGGATATTTCCTTGAAGTAATTGCCAAAAAATTTAGGAAAATGATTCTTTGAATAGATATATGCATCTACTGCATTATCTAGATTACTTGAATTAGGGTCCTGCGAAGATACTGAGCCGTTCAACAACAAAGTGTACTGTAATATGTGAAACTTGAATTCTATTTCAAGGTAATCATGTTGTCCGTTCAATGAATTATCTTTCTCTTGGAACCATTTCAATGCCTTTGTTAAATCATGCCTCAAAACAATATCATCCACTATTTCATTAAGTAATTTGAACTTGTCCAAAAGCTCCTCATCTATAGTTATTTCGTTATTCGTATTTCCCTGTTGAAGCATGCCTTTGATTAGATCACTCTGGCCAATCTTGAGTAAATGTAGCACTATTGCCTTCATTAATTCATTCTGATTTTCACGCTTCACTTCCATCAATAGTAGATCATCCCCTGTGGCACCATGAGCAGGATCCTTTTTGTACTCAATTGGGATATTATCGATGTTCAAGGGGTATGTGTAAGCTTCATCTAGATTAATACTGTACTTGGGATTATTTAATATATGTTTCCCCAACTTATTGATATGACCATTATAGTCCTTAAGGGACCCAATTGAGTTCTTGTACCAGGAATCGGCCTCATTCAAAGCATTCATTTCAACCTGATTCACTTCCACCCCTTGCTCCTCCTGTGTGAGCTGTTGCTCCAAATCTTTTTCAAGAGACTTCAAGCTTGAAACAAAGTTGCCTGTATCATCTAGTATCTTCTTGAAGTCGTCGTTACCTGCATCGACGAAACTGTTCACCTCATTAGCCAAATTGTCAAACAAATCAGTAGACATCTTTGTAAGTCAAGGTAGCTAAAATGCGAATACGTAATATAGGCTTCGGAAAGCCACTTATTAACAAGTGATAACACTTTTGACCAACTAGTAAGGCTGACATTTCATTATACTTGGCAGAGTCATACGAGCCTTAATAGTGTATTATTCATTCATTTCCCTATTGTGTAAACTATATATCCAAATAATCTGCTTTAACTAGAAGCTCCAATGCCAAATGAGTGGGAATATTGAACTCCGGTATATTGCCACTTTGGGCTTGATCTTTATACTTGTGATGATAATGTAAGTATTCAACAATACATTCAAGAATGTCCCCATCCATATCTAGGTGAATTTTACCAGTTCTACTTTCCTCGAAACCTTGAGTGTTTTTTAGCACGGAAGATATCAGAGCGACCTCTTTCAGTATCACAAACCGATAGTTATCTGTGGATATGAGACTCACACAGTCTCCTTCCTTCTCCGAGATACTCATCCTATTCGACTGGCTTCTTGTATCTTGATTTATAAATGCGCGGGTGTATTTTGCGAAGTTATAGCTGGTACCTATTTCTTATATGACATCTAATCCCAGCTTGAGCTGGCAGAAGATCCAGGGTGTTTATTACAGTTTAAGGCCATGCTATGAAGTACTTGATTGGTCAATTGGAAATCTTTATACCGATTACAAGGTAAGGGTCTCTACCCAAACTACATTGATAGCTTTATCTTCAAAGTACGCTCAATACCCCAGTGTTATAGATATTTACAGCATCAGTGGGAATAAAGTTTGGTCAATCATTTACAACAGTACACCAGCAGACCATATAGTGGACTATGGATTCCGTGATGAAGATTTATACTTAATATTGAGTAACCAGAAGTTGAGACATTATAAAGATTTTAAAGGCAACTTTGACGAGTATTCTTTTACGGGAGATTTGATCGTCTTGGATAACTTCGGAGAGAACAACTTATTTTCTGCTTCAAGTCATAGTTCCAGCCCCCTGAGGGAAAACGGAAAGTCACACAGCGGTAGTCCTCGTCGTTACCAAATCACAAACTTAGAAAATGACAAACCAGAGGAAATCTTTCACGTAAAGGACTCTTATATCTGGGGTGGCTTCCTTGTTATGAGGTTGTCGAACAGATTGATAATTAGTGAGTTAGAAACCCTTCGAAACTTCGAAATACCGTTGGACGAGGGCCAAGAGAAAAAGATACATGCATTAACTGAATTAAATTCTCATGAAGATGGCTTCACATGTATAATCTGCTTTGAAAATACTGCTTTAACTCTATCAGTGAACATCGCCTCGTCAAGTTACGAACTTACAGACAACTCGCTTACAGATGGTCCTTTTTCTTCGGTGATTGTCTCCCCAAATCAGCAGTTGATAGCTTTGTTGAATAGTCAAGCACACAAGATCCATGTCATCAATAGTACATTTTCCCAGGTGCTATTGGAGTATGATACGTCTAATGATTCTAGTTTACCTTATCAAATTGAATGGTGTGGTAACGATGCTATAGTGTTGGCTTTAAGGGACGAAATTAAAGTGGTGGGGCCAAATCAAGCCTCTTTGTCTTTCTTTTACGACTTTATAGACGAAGATGACTTCAATTTCGATGCTCTTCTTAAGGGTTCGGGATCAGATGAGATGTCGTATACTATAGCACACTTGAAAAGTGAACCTGATGGATTGAGAATATTCACTTCTAAAAAGGTCGAATTTCTCTCCAAGGTTCCCGAGTCAACTAAAAACTTGTACGAAATCGGGACATCCCACCCAAGTAGAATTCTTTTGGACTGTGTGGACAAGTTGGGTCAACAATCATCAAAGGCTGACACGAACATATCCTTGCTCAAGTCAGAGAACGTATTGACAGAGGCAATTGACGCTTGTCTCGACTCAGCATTGGATGAGTTCAACCCATACTGGCAAGAAAAAGTGCTTCTGGCAGTCTCTTTTGGCAAAGCATATGCTGGTGGATTCTTCAACTCAGATAGATATATTAGAGTGATTAATACCATCAAAGTACTAAATCATTTAAAGTCAGCTGAAATTGCATTGTTCCTAACTCATACCCGTGTTGAAAGTCTAGGATGGGAGCTGATCATAAAAATGTTATTGAACAGAGGTCAATACTTGCTAGCTTTGAAAGTTACTTCATTACTCGAATTGAATCATTTGAAAGACATCATCTACATTCATTGGTGTTGTTACAAGATAAAGAAGGAGATAAATCTCGATGATATTGAACTTTACCAAATAATCAGGTCAAAATTAATTTCAGCTAGGGGTTCCGACACCAATTGGTTGTCTCAAGGGGCCAACAATCTTTCTGTAACAGAGATATCTGATATTGCTTACGAGGAAGGAAGGATTGATTTATGCAATTACCTTATCAACTTAGAACCAACAACAGTCAAGAAAATCAGAAGATACTTAAAGTTTGATAAGTTAGAAGTTGCACTTGTCAAAGCTTTTGAAAGCGGAGAATATGATTTAGCCAAATTGCTCCTCATGTTTCTCCATGACACGTTGTCAGTGTCCCAATTCTTCAAGATATTGCACCAGAATCAATCTGTCACTCTTACGGAGCCGACCCCAGAGGACCAGGCTACCTCAAAGAGCATTTTGTTTGTTGAAGGGTCCTTAGTGGAAAATTTCTGGGTGCATAGTATCGGAACCCACCATAAGCATATCATGGAAAAATATTACAAACAAGAAGATTTAAAAGGAGAATTGGCTTTGCAAAGGCTTAAGCAATTCATTAATAAACCAAGCCATGATCCAGACTTTTCATCTCTGGTATACTATGATGAGTATAGAGCCAAGCTTTTGAAAATGATGGCCCACCAAGGCGATAGACAAAATCTGTCATATTTCCAACTGGAGCTTGACGTTTTGGAATTACAGCAGAAACTCTCAACGACATACAAAACCGACTTCTACAAGATTAAATCTTTATCTGAGATATTGGTCAAATTGATTTCAATGCATCAACTAAAGCAGGCTCATAAAGTGATAAAAGAATTTAAAATGTCGACAGAGAAGTTCTGGTATTTAGTCTTGGAAACTTACTGTAAAGCACAAGAGTTTGAAAGGTTGAATCAGTTTATTAGCTCTTCTTCGACGAACGAGAATAGTCTCAGGTCTCCCATAGGATTCAGAGATATCGTTAGTACGTGCTTGCTGTATGGTGCCCCTTCGAGATACATCTCGGTGTACATCAGTAATTGCACCGAGTTGACCTACAGCGAGAGAATAGAGTTCTATCTCGAGAACAACGACTTAGTTGCAGCAGCAAACGAAGCTGCTAAGAACAAGAATAAGGATATGTTGAAGTCAATTCAGGCAAAAGCGAAAAACTTTGCCAATGAATCTGTGATTCAAACAATAGATGAGCTAATATCGGGTCTCGGGGTTTAGGTATATTCGTCATATATATCATCATTATCGTTTGTTGAACTTCCCATTTCTCACTACTCCTTTAAATCCAGCTTCCTCCCCTGTTAACCAGGAGGGCATGCGGTAAGGGTCTATCACCATTGAATTATTGTCCGATGTTCTAATAGCAAGCTCGTGAAGACCTGCGTATACATCTGGACCCGATAGTTTGAGTGTTATGGAAGAGTACTGGTTATCATTTCCATTTCTGTCTTCATCATTTGTATACTGTGTATTGTAAATTAGATGATCCTCTTGTATGAGAAACTCAGCGTACTGAACAGGTGCAATGGAATTGAAACTTCCGTCTACATCGCTACCCAGGCTTACCTTTTCATTCGACTTGATGCTAGAGAGTTTTTTTCTTTTAGTCTGGCGTAAAACAAATGGCTCTTCGAACAAATGGTTTGATGAAGTTTTACCATCCAGAGTCCCCAGAAATCTGAGATTCGCCACTTTCTTCAACTCGTGTTGCTCTGTATCATCATCATAGTATAAGGAGCTGTTAAGTAATCGATGTGATTCGACCTTTCCAAGAGGGGAAATATCCAAAGCCGAATCAGCATAAGGCATCCATGCACCAAGACTTGTTCCAAACCTTGAGGAGCCATGTAGCACCAACATGGTATCAAGCGACTTTATGGGTGCTTGTTTATCCTCTTTATATAACAGTAGCAAATCATCCTTTCGCTGTGGCAAGTTACGCTCTATCACCTGTAAAATTATATCTGCAATCATATCGCTTCCGGGTGTATGAATGATAGAGCTTGAGCTCATCGGGAATGCTATGAAGTATGCTTTATTGGAGGTGATATGTGGCCGATTAGACGTTTTCGAAACTGAAGCTGCTTGTAAGTCGAATAACTGGATTCTAAGTAGAATCAATGGGAGCTTAGGGTGCTTACAGACATAAATGTAATTCATGAAAAAAGTACTCAAGTCTTTTGATAGCAGTTCTAGAAATGGTTTGGGATCTATCACCAACACTCGTTCCTTGTCATTCGAGTCCTTCGCTACAGATCGAATCCAAGAGAATGCACTCGATCTCTCCACAAGTAGTTGACAGTCTATTTGGGACAATTGGAGTAGATTCAATCCACGGGACCAAAATCTTTGTAAAATAGCATCAACAAAGTCTTTCTTGTTAGCCTTGCCTGCTTTGAGGTCGCCCAATTCCTTTATTACGATCTTATTCCATTGTCTCTGCGTTAAGCCTTTCTGATTCAAGTGGGGTTGAGTGTTAACTATGGTAGGCCATTTAGAGCTGAGATCAATAATTGATTGTCTCAGTAACTTCATGAGAATAGCCTCAAATGATCCGTACGGTAGAACTGGTATATACGTATTAGGTAACACATTTTTGCTGTACTTCTTTGGCATTATATCTCGGTAAGCTATGTTTTTGTTACGCGGCTTGAATCTTATATGCGGGTAATCAACTCATAGAATGAGATGAGATATCAGCTTCCTGTATACGCACCAAAATTTTTCAATCAAACAGATTCTTCAATAGTTTTTAGTGGTTGACATGACTGACGTGGAAGCTCCTGAACCCTCCGTGGTAACCAAAAATGAAATCAAAGATGATGGGCTAGATAGGAAAACTTTGTTTGTGAGGTCCATTCCATTTGAAGCTACATCCGAAGAGTTATCTGAATTCTTTTCTCAATTTGCACCAGTAAAGCATGCTGTTGTGGTAACAGACAATGAACGTAAATCCAGAGGATTCGGCTTTGTATCTTTCACCTTAGAAGATGACACAGTTACAGCCTTAGCCCAGGCCAAACTTTCTAAGTTCAAAGGAAGATTTTTGAGAGTTGATGTCGCCAAAAGAAGAGATCGTAAAGAAACCAAGACGAACACAAAGAAACCAGAGGTGGCACCAATCCAGAAAAGAAGAGCCAGATTGATCATTCGTAACTTGCCATGGTCTTGTAAGAAGCCTGAAGAATTGAAAAAGATTTTTTCCAAATACGGTTCTGTATTCGATGCCTATATTCCTAAAAAGAAGAATGGTCAAATGCTTGGGTTCGCTTTTGTTGTCATGAAAAAGGACTCCGCTGCTGAAGCCGCTGTTAAAGACTCAGCTGGATTGAAAATCAATGGAAGAGAAGTTGCAGTAGATTTTGCAGTAGAAAAGTCTAAGTGGGAAGAGTCTCGTGAAAATGACGAGGTGGAAGAAGATGAAGATGAAGAAGAAAAAGAAGACGAAGAAGAAGACGATGACGAGGAAGAAAGTGACGACGACGAAGACGAAGATGAATCCGCTGAAAGTGAAGAAAAGGATGAAATCAAGGTTGATGACGATAGTGATGACTCTGAAGATGACGAGGACAAGGACTTTGACGACTTGAATGACTTAGAAAAAGAATCAATAGACAACGAGGAGGTTGTAGCCGAACCTGAAGTTGTCAAAGAGAAGAAAAATAGACAGGAAGCATTCTCTGTGTTTGTTAGAAACATACCTTATGACACAACTGCAGAAGGCCTCAGAGAGCATTTCTCGAGATTCGGCGGTGTCAAGTTTGCATTACCAGTGAAAGACAGGGAGACCGGTCTTGCCAAGGGGTCTGCGTTTGTAGCATTCTATAAAGAGGAAGCTTACGATAAATGTCTCAATAATGCTCCAACTGTTGATTCCACAAGTTTATTGATCGCCGATGATGTTTCTCCAGACTACGTTTTCGAAGGAAGAGTGTTGAACATCACCAGTGCGGTAGATAGAAAGTCAGCAGATCACTTGTCTGAGCGTAACGCTGCTAAGAGAAAGGAAGCCTTAGGAAAAGGTGCAGGTGACAGAGATAGAAGAAACCTTTATCTTTTGAATGAAGGTAGAATCACTGAGCATTCCAAATTAGCACAATTCATTTCGAAGGCTGATATGGAAATCAGAGAAAAGTCCCATAAATTAAGAGCTCAACAGCTTAACAAAAACCCTTCTTTACATTTGTCCTTAACCAGATTGGCCATTAGAAACTTGCCTAGGGCCATGAACGCAAAGGCTTTGAAAGCATTGGGACGTAAGGCGGTGGTTCAATTTGCAACTGAAGTTAAAAACGAGCTCAGACAGCCATTATCGAAGGAGGAAATCAGTAGATCGATACACCTTAAGCGTGAGGATAGAGAGGCCGAAGAAGCAAAAGCCAAGAAGTCCAAGCATGCTGGTGTTGTTAAGCAAGCCAAGGTTGTTATGGAAGTGAAAGGCTCAGGTGAAACTGGTAGAAGTAGAGGGTATGGTTTTATTGAATTTAGAGATCATAAATCTGCATTACTGGGATTGAGATGGTTAAATGCTCATGAAGTGACGCAACAAGAAATCTTGGAGGGTTTAAACGATGAAGAGAAGAAGATGGCAGAATTGACCGGTTTGAATAAAAGAAGATTGATTGCTGAATTCGCCATTGAAAATGCCCAAGTCGTTAAAAGAAGAAAGGATAAGGTATTCCAGGCACGTATTCACAAAGACCAGAAGGACGAGGATTCCAACGGTAAAGACAGATCCCACAAGTCTCGGAGCGACAAAGCCGACGGAAAGGGAGGCAAGAGAAAACATGTGGCAGATGACGACTCCAAATCAAGTAAGAAACATAAATCCAATGATAGTGATGGAAAGAATGGGATGGCCGATAATGTTAAAAGAATAATTGGTCTGAAACGTAGAAAAAGAAAGTCAAAGAATTAGTCATGATTCAGTTATTAAATTGTATTTTAGTAATAAATTTGCATTCAGAACGCATTAAATTATCAAGCAATCACGTAGCCAGTTGTTGTAATCGACAACATTAACTTTTGCATCCGAGCACTTTTTGTGTCATGAAATCAAATGCTGCGAGTATATTGTTTTTCTCTAGCTATTTGATATAAAAATAATTAGAGACACCTAATACCTGGATCGAGGCTTGAAACAAGAAATGGTTTTATACAAGAGAAAGCAGGTTCAAGTGGGGTTACCTACTGAGGTCCCTGAAGATCTTTCGACTGAGGTATGGTATATTCCGCAAACAAAAGAGTGGTTTTTGAACTATGAAGATTACTTAACCAGAATGGACTATTATCAAAGACGGAAATTTGTTTGTGAAATCACCGGTAATTCTTGTCTCACATTCTTTGAAGCTTTGCAAAGTGAGATCAAAGAAGTTAAAGATGTAGAAAAGAATTTCCCAGAAGCTTTGAAAGGGCACATCTTAAGATTTCTTCAGTTCAACAGAATCACCAGACTAGATCAATTAGTAGATAAAGTCTACCTGCAATTCAAGAATAACTATTTCCCTGGTGAATATGTGTTGTTGAAGGGAGTACCTTTAAATGGTGGTGTCAGCGATATCACGTCGATGAGACAGCGGAGTATCATTAGAGAAAAGGTTGAACCATCTGACGCACCAGCTAAATATCTAGTGGTAAGATTGACTGATAATCAACTGGCAATTACTACCGGTGACAAGCTTGCTAGAGACAGAAACCATTTCACCAAATGGCTCATCAAAACGTTTATTAAGTTGACGATGGTGAGATCTCATAAGATCGGCGCACCCTGGGTAGTTAAAGATAAATATGCAAAGCGTTACAGGATCGACCAGAACTATCCCTCGGACTTGAAGCACTACGAGGGCTCAACAGCAATAAATGATGATTCCAATAGCTCAGATCCAAACGAGATGCGGCATTTTGCTGTCCTAACACCCACGAGCCAGCTACTCAAAGTGCAAGAGGAGTTCGGGGGAAAGAAAAAGATTGGAGCTAGAACACCGAATTCTTCTGCGGCTGACGTTTCGGTCCATAGAGTAGTTCCACAGATCAAAAAGCCCACAGTCGATAGCATTCTTGATGGTGGAGCCGTGTCAAATAATGCTTCATTCAATGGAAGCAAGGCATTGAACATCAAGAGATTCCCAGTCCATTACTTGCCTACTAACTTAAGAGAAGATGCAAATATACCAGAAGAAGGTGTCAACTGTAATAGACTGGGTGTAATTGCTACTTTACAGGCCTTGGGAGTACCACCAACCAAGAAGAATATAGTCACTGATTTACAAATCAAATTTGATATTCAAAACACTAAACCCACCCCTTCAAAGTTATTGTTACCGGAGAATTCTAGGACCTGGAATAAGAAGTTGCTTGAACTATTGGAGAAGCAAGAGGCTTTGAACGACGGTGACTCCAAAGTAGTAACTGTGGAGTCGGACGAAGAAGAGGATCTCGACAAGAGTTTATTGGTCCTCGATAAGTCCAAACTTATCCCACAACATCTAGTTTCCATTGGACAAGCTTTAGAATGTTGGGTGTTCATGAACGTTTATCATTCAGCTCTCAACATTGATACTTTCACTTTTGATGACTTTATCTATGCCATGGGGTGGAATTATGACCAATACAATGATGTTGGCAGGTGTGATTTACTTGACGAGATATGGTGTAGTTTATTATGCGCTATCGTATCCAGTAAATTACCAAGTGCTTCCGATGCTAAATTCTATAAAGACAATGATTTAGTATATGGTCTCCAGATTAAAATTCCGTCCTCCGATTCTTTCATACATCCTGCAGAGACTAAAGCTGATGATAATGAGACGACAAAGGGTTCTGAAACTGAAGTTGAAAATAATGGGAAGATGTTGACTGATGCCGAAGATGTTGACGAATCTGATAGTGACTTGGAAATCAAAAAAGAACGAATCATACTAGACAGCGAAGGCAATGATAACGTTAATATAGATAATAATGGTGAAAAAGCAGTCAACGGAAGTCAAGCAGGCAGTGGTGATGAAGGAGGTGATGCTGATGGCGAAGACGACGAGGAAAATGACGAAGATGAAGAAGAAGAAGAGGAAGAGGATGAAGAACCAAGAGAGCATAACGCCCATCTCATTATAAACTACCGTGGTATTCCTTGGCATGACAGGTTAAGGAAAAGGAACTTTAAAGATGGTAACTGGCAGGGTATCCTTTTGGGGGTCTTATCCCTTGTTGAAGACCATCCTAAGTATACGGAAACCGTACAAACAGTCTTCAAGGTATTGGCGCCACTTGACAAACAAGCCCACGTCTCTGTCGTACTTGAACAATTCTATCTGAGAATGGATATCAACATGAGGATTCTGGTATTGAATATTTTATGTGACTTATTGTCCACAAGCGATTTGGTTAGAGGTCATATTGACCAGAGTTTGGAGGAATCGACAGTGTTGAGGCGTAAAAGATTGGACAATATAAAAGAATTCAAAGCAAAACTTGAATTGGCCCAAAAGTTGCATACCGATGCAATTGACAAGTACTTGGAACTTACAAATAACTCCAATAGTGACGAAGTTCTCAAAAGACGTGGGAAATTTGACTTCACCCAAATGGAAATGAACGAACTAGAAGCTCTATTGGCAGAAAAAGAACCTTCATTCGCTAAGATTTGCGAGGAGAGAAAAGAGGCTTTCATGTCGATAGACGTTTTGAAGAAAGAGAAGAAATCAATCGAAAGAGAGTTGGTTGAAAGAGACTGTCAAAGGGTCCGTTGTCTAGGAAAAGACAGGCTTTTCAATAGATATTGGTGGTTTGAGAATAATGGATTGCCTACCTTACATGGTAGTGCAGAAGCGGATGATGATAATGAGGATGAAAAGATCGATGAAGAAGATGATTCCAATGAGGAAGTTCAAGAGGAAACATACTTGATGGGAAAACTCTGGATTCAAGGTCCAAGCGAGGACAATGTTAAGATCCATCTTAAAATAGATGGATTTGAAAACTACCAAGATGATACACTCGTGTCTTATGTTAGTCGTAAGGAAAGTGACGATAAAACCATGAAGGATGCTGAAGGAAACGTTGTGAAGGAGTTAAGTTACCAGGATATCCCTGGTTCTTTCAAAGAGTTTGCCAGCAAGAACTTCAATCTCAACTTTGGAGATCAAACTATCACGAAGACAACAGAAAGCGGAGAAAGTAGAAATGTTATCGACAAGAACGGAGGAATTGACCCTTCGTTCAATTATCTTGAGCTATCGGCCATTGAACGTAAACTTATCGAAGAGTGTCCCGACCCATTATTGAATGGTTCTTCTTGGAGATACATTGACAATAAGGATGACATCGAATCATTGATAAAATGGTTGAACCCATTTGGAGAAAGGGAATCTCAATTGAAGAAGGAACTTATAGCAGTTAAGGATGCTATTTGTTTCAGTATTGATTCTAGAAACAAAGCAATGTCCAATAAGGATAAGGTCGAACAAGGTGACAAAATCAAGGAACAGATGAAAGAACTCCGAGAGAGAATCTCCACGCCTGTTCCTGAAGGTGACAGTGACGGAGATGATGTGATAGAAGTTAAGAAGAACAGAAAAAGAGTTTTGAGGAACAAGGCAAAGTCTAATAAACGTCAAAAATCAGTGGAGGAGGTATTACAAGAAGGTGATATCGAAGAAATGGAGGAGATGCACGAGAATTTGCAGTCAGAGCTAGAAGCCGTGGAAGAGGAGCGGGAATTATCGAGGGCGTTGGAATGGGTTAATTCCTCTGCTATGGACAAGTTTGATAAATCTTTATATGACGGAGGAGATAAACAAAAAGCAAGAGCAAGAAAATAGGTGTACAATTACTCAATCAAATATACATGTACGTTATAAATTATCGTATAATTCGTAAGGGAAACTAATGATTCCGGGTTCGTTTTTTATCAGACAGGTGGTCGTTGTATTGTCTTTTCTTATTTCTTTGATCTCTTGTAGCTTCTGCTAATTGATTCAATTTCTTTTCTTTTTCTATCTGGCTTTTTTCCATCATTTCTCTCCTGATTTCATTCCTTTCCTTAAGTTGTTGTCTTGCCTGTTGATCTGCATTATCTAACGCAGATGTGAACTCTGAAAGCTTTTCTAAATTTATGGACGGTGGCCCATTGTTAGTAGAAGCCTTCATTCTATTTTCTAAGGATATAGTAAAACCTTGGTTATTTTTCCAGTTTGACACTGCAGCGGGTATGCTCCACTTCGCATGGTCTTCTTTGGTCAACTTTTCTGAGCCTGAAGAGTTTTTTAGTATCTGAGGAGGTGGTGATGAGTCATTATGCCTATTCTTGCGTAATTTATGTTTAGGTGGCAACATGGGGTCTTGTTGATATTCTCTTATTTGGACGATACGTTCTCTTCCTCTTTCTTCATCTCCTAGCAAGTCTTTCAGTGTTATTTTTTCATAGACCGGCCCGTTTGTTTTCTTAGTCCCAGCCTGCTCATCAATCAAGATATTTATCATATTCTTTGTTTCTTCGATGCAATGTTTAACAGAATCATCATTATTGCTGGGCCTAGGGAATGAGTGTTTCAAGTTGGGGAATCTTTTCTTCAAGGGTATTGTATCTGTGTGACTGAATTTGTTCGTTTTAGGTAGCGTTGATATGTCGTAATTGGATGTTCCGCTTCCTGATGTGTCACTATTCGTACCTGGTCTATTACTTACTGCTCCGGCAAAAGAAGCCAAAGCAAGCACTCCTTTATTGACACCATCGTCTGGCTTCTTGAGCGACACTAATCGTATGTACTCGTTCTGCTTGGGTAATGGGAGAAGAGAGCTGAACATTTAAATAATGAGATGTGCTAGAAAATGCGATTAGATATAAATGGCGTATGTAAGATGAAGGGCGCATATAGATATTAAAATAAGCCAAGTTGTTGACAAGTAAAAAATATCAAGCCAATCACTGGAGGTATTTTGTTTACTTTGGCACTGTCGGGGTCGACTTTAGAATGGAACTGTGGTTTCTTTTGTGGTGCAAACCCGACAATGCTGTCAAAAACCCAATTTGCTAACCACTGTCTGAAACCCACATTTATTCTCGAGAGATCTTCTGTTACCGGCTGCTTTTCAATTTTCCTGTTCTTGAGCTCAACCATCTTCTCAGGGTCATCGGAAATTATGCCATGATCTGAAAGCTTTGCTACCTTGCATATCTTATTGTGGTAATCGTATTGAAGAGCATTATTAACGGTCCAACTATAAAAGCTCAAATCATTGGCCTTTACTAACGGCATCAATGTGGTCAAAAATGACTTCGACCACGTCAGCAAGTAAATCATCGAGATACCCGTGATTTTAAACAAAATCCTTTTATCTGTGTTCGTGTCCTCTAAAAATTGATTATACCCCACGAACATGATTGATTTGTTGGTTGAAACAGAGATATCAAAAATTTGAACCTTCTCTTCACACCTATTCTCTTTGAACAACACCTGGAAGTAATCTTCTTGGTTGATGTATTTCACGAAATCGAGATCCCATACTCCAAAGCGAAGTCTTTTGAGCCAGTAAGCAAGATCATTCCTGGCAGTTATCAATTCCTGAAAAATGTTTTTCATGATACGGGGTTTATTGTAAGTTTTGATATCCAACATCACGCTTCTATCCGGTACGTCATCATGGTCTATAATAAACTTCAATAATGACTGGAAAGTCATCAATTTATCCCCCGTTTTTTTGTTCTTCAAGTCTTTCAAATCATGCTCATATGAGCTATCTGGAATGTAGTAGTCAGCTTCTTCACCATTGGGCTTCTCGTATGTTCTCTTGGTATTGGCGTCATGAGACACCACTATAACCTCGTCCTTGGTCAAATATAGGTCTGTTTCGAAACTGGTGGCACCAGACTCGAAACATTTAGTGAAGCCCAAGAACGTATTCTCTGGATATCGGCTCTTAAATCCTCTATGGCCAGAAATGACCGGCATTATAAGTTCGGACAAGTGCATGATCTAATCGCTTGATTATAGATACGTCTTTTTAAAATTATTTAAGGTTGCAATAATTAGATGTTTTAAAGACAAAAGAAAACGGCACGTTGAAGCGTGTCAAGCCGCCACGGAATCATCTGGTCTCCGCGAGACCCGCTCCTGGGGCAAAAATAGTATTTTTGCAGCTTTACACATGCAGGAAAAAATTGTGCCGATCATATAGTGGTATGTCAGTATGTTTCAAGTGAGTGTATAATGAAGGCTGATATTATACCCATGACGTGGTCCATCCGATCCTTATTTGAAAGTATTGAAAATACATATCTCACACAGTATTGTTGGGATCTGGGGTAACTACTCCGCTCCTTGCGAAGTTTAAGCCTATTTGGAGCTTGTGGAATTAACTTGTTAAGCTACTTGAAAAATGGACAACCATATGCTCCAACACTGTTTATTAAGTCATTAACAATCAACAAACCTATTAAGAATTATATACAATCAGTTTGAAGGCTGCTTATCAAGAATCTGCTCCGACTCAAATCCGACCGGTTTTTTGCATATCCTTCTTAACCTGTTTGATATAGTCATACATACAGATCCGGTGATCCATGGTACCCAAAATGTAAGCCTGGTCAAAGTTGGATGTGTAACATAGTTCAAGACTTACCTGTAAATCTTCTATGTAGTAGACGGGTCCGAATTTTGTGGCTTTTGAATAACGCCCAACGAACCCAACCAATACATCCAACACCATGATTTGAGGTTTGAAACAGGCAATGATATAATCAGTAGCTTGAACAAGATTCATACAATCCGGTGGTAAATCGTGGTGTTCTTCATCTATCCATGACTTGGGCATCAAATCTTCGTGCACCAACTTCCAACATTCTTCATAGTAAGTACCTATTAACGAGATTCCGTACTTATCGATGAATCTGAAAATTTCCAGCTGTGCAGTATGAATCAACTCATCGGATTTTGTGCTAGAGATACAAGTTAAGAATCGCTTAGCGATTGCTTTCATTAAAAATGCTCCCTCACCATTCACTAGAAACGGGTATTTGACTATATCATACCTTTTCATAAAATCGGATAATGGAATATAATTGTCACGGTCCTGTAATTTGGGGCAAGAACTTTGAGACCGAAGAAGAAGATGGAGCTGGTGAGTTGTAATTTTCCCTCTCTTCCAAAATTCCCCAAATATTTGGAACTCTTTAGCGACCGCTTCCTTTTCATATTTTAATGCATTATTCTCGGCCTTTAAACGCTCAACTTCAGCCCTGAGATTCGTTGTCTCCTCTTTTCTTTTCTGCTTAAGAACTTTTTGAGCATCCCTCATCTGCTTTAGCCTAAGAGCTCTAGCTTCATCCTGAGGTGATGAGCTTATACTTTTAGTTGACGATCTTGCTCTCGATGAACCCGTGATTGATGAGTCTATATTGAATGAGCTCGGGATAGTTTTTGAGCTCATCGTTTTGGCCATGATTCAAAAAAAGACACTACTGAAAGTATCAATATCTGTATCAATATTTTGTATTAATAATATAAATCTAAATGACTGCGAAATCTAAAGCTTGGATGGTGGTGCTTGATCTACAACAAGTTTAATAAGCGCGTGAGCAATTGATTGGGACATAGGGACATAGATGTCTTCAGGGTTGAAGTCTTCATCTTCATCTCCTGGGTAAACAAGTCTCTTGATGAAATGAGTATCGAACCATCTGGCATCCTCCAATTCGTTATCATGGCCCAAGTCTATTTTTTCGTTTTCCCCATTAAAATCAACTTCAGCAATACATCCGATCATCAAATTCCCTGGGAATGGCCATGGCTGAGTCATTACAATGTCTATCTTGGAGCAAGCAACACCCGTTTCCTCCCAGATTTCTCTTTTAGTTGCTACCTCCACAGTTTCGGACGGTTCCATGAATCCTGACGTACAACTGTACATTTTATTGAGCTTGAATTTCTTGTTCAAGGACAAAAGGATCTTGGATCTGTCTGGGTTGGTGACTGCAGTAATAATCACTGCATCAGTTCTAGGAAATGAAACATTCGAAACTGCAGTGTTCTTCACTGGACAATCATATCTGTCTTTTCCGTTGCTTCTCTTACCAACAATTTTGTCATTGGTACATTTCAATTTTCCACCTGCATGGATAGGAATCACTTTGGAACCACAGCCTGGACAAAACTTATTTCTATACAACCAATCAATAAACATTTTACCATGCGAATACAAAGATGCTTCGTGGTGGTCGAATGTAAGGTAGTCGGCTCTAGAATTTGAAAAAAAGATATCATCTTCGGTTACGTCTTTTTCGCTAGATTTTATCTGATTGATAATGTCTTGTGTCAAAGTAGGAGAAGAAGTGAGATCAATTGCAAAATAAGGAATACCCTTGTATCTTCCTTTATAGTCGAATATATGATTGTCTGCGTTGTTAACATCCAAACCCACACTTTCATCTTCAATACCAAGGAATAAAACTGTTGGCTGTTCCTCATCTCTTAATTTATGATGATGTTCTTCGTTATCTTTACACCATTGACCAATGGCATTTTTCCAAGAGTCAAGACTGGAAAGGCCCTTTGAAATTCGATCTTCACCTTTCAAGTAATTGTCACCATTGGTCAAAAGGACAAGTTTCTTTTGTCTATCCTTGATTATCAAAGGATTGCCCTTGTTGAAAAAAAGGAACCGAGTGTTTGAATGATAGATAGCGTCGTTTATGAATTTGCTATCTTCTCTCAAGAAAGACACTCTGTTTATGACTTCCTTCCCAAAGTACATATCATCTTGAAGTTCATTGACCGTTGTTAGTTGATTTGGTGACATTCTTGATTTAAAATACTTAGACACTGATCGAAATCTTCTGAAAATCATTCAGCAATTCTCTCCGCATTTTAATGCGACACACTATATGGATGAGATCGATGTCGATACAATTACAGGTCGGGTTTGCTGGTCGATCTCTGGATCGCATGCTAGAGGGAGTAGAAGGATTGTAAATGTACCAAATGATATTTTTATTAGTCTAGCTTACTTACACTATTTCTTACCTTTCTTTTTCTTCTTGTTATTCTTTTTACTTGAAGAAGGATTACTGGAAGTAGGGGCTGGATTAGGGACAGGAGTAGACGATTGTGTTGAAGCAGGAGACTCAACTGCACCTTGATGAGTTGATACCTTCTTCTTAGACTTTTTAGGCTTGTAATTTGCTCTCAATTTCAATGGTAGCCACCTCTCTTGGTCCAAACTGACATCCTCAATAGGTTTAAGCACTTTATTAGGACCAAATTTAGGTTTGACGGCTCTTTTCTTCTCGATCTTTGACTTGTTGGTTTGTATTTTGGGGGTTTGGGAGACAGGAATCAAGGATTCTAATTCAGTCTCCAAAATATTATCCTTCACATTAGCCATAAGGGTCTCCGGTGGTAACAAGGCATCACTGTTTGTGTTTAAAACGCTTGAAACCAAAACGTCGCTACCATTGATATGATGAAGTTTTTTGAATACCTTTGAGTATTCTTCATTGTTCAAAACAAGAAGCTTGAAACCAATAACTTTGAAAAAGTTATACTCGGAACAAGACAATGCTGACGACTCAAGAAGGATCTTCACCAACTGCTCGTATAATGCATTCAATTGTTCATTGTAGTCCAAGGATTCATACAAATTGACTAAAGAACCAACTAAACCTGGTGACAATTGGATATTATTAGTTAAATTGAAATTCACCAATTTCTCAAGTGTCAGTATGGACTGACTGTATGTCTGTGTGATAGAGTTTACAAACAACAAGATCAAAGTGTATGCAGCGAGCTCATAAAAGTTCTTTTCTGTGATAGTGCTGTGGTTTATGATTTTGGATACCTTTCTTCCGACAGTCTTAGGATTATTGATCAAGTCGTCATTGGTTATTTTAGACTTGACTAAAGCCTTGAACACGAGCAAAGTTAAATCGCCTTGCTTCAAAAAACCATTTATGCTAGAATTAGACAACTGACTTGAACTTGCCGATAAAGCATTACCAAGGAACTTAAGTAAAATGTTGTTTTTAAGAAGGGTACTGTGTTGCGAATAAGTCAACTTGTTCGAAACGTGGCTCAAGTTATATTGGTAATTCAAAAGTCTGTGAGTCAAATTGACGTTTTCTTCTTTATCATTCAATATTTCAATCACCGAGTAATAGTTATTGTTTATGATCAAGTTTATCAAAAGATCATTGAATTTTTCCAATTTCAAGTGGTTCAATAACTCGAGTGACTCAGTCTTTTTCCCGGAGTTCTGATATATATATGCCTTGACGAGAATTATTGGGCATTCTTCGAGCTGGCGACTTTCTTGGTCCAATCCTAAAGAATCCAATAAAGACACCGCTTGGTCCAACTGCAGCAATGCTTTGGAAACTTCGTTATTACTAAGCGATATTAATGCCCTGTTGAACATGATATCGTGGTTTTGTTCGGATGATGAAGAAATAGGTTCTATTAATTCATTGTTTGAAAAATTCAACTGACTTATAATGGCCAATTCATTAGTTAATAAATCAGAGGCATGATCAATCTCATCGTTATCTTTGATGATATCATGGTATATTTCCAAGGCTTTACTATGTTCACCTCTTTGATAATAATCTTGGGCAAGAATATGTCTTAAACCTCTGATCAAGAATTTAGAGGATGAATTGTCGTTTCTTGATTCAATGGAGGTAAACAAGTCCTGTAACAAAGCGGACTGTCTGGTTTTGTAATAAACATAACCCACTTCTATGGAAAATTGTTGTATGAGGTCCTTATTCTTGATTTTCTTGATAATTTCAAGGGCTTTTTGGTACTTATCCAAATTAATCAATGCCACCAAACAGTTGTTGAATGATTTTACATCATTAAAGCTCTTGACATTAGACAAATATTGGTAAGATATTTCGTAAATATTCTCGTGGTCCTCTGAGGTAGGCGACACGTTAAGCTTTTTGAATGCTTGGGCTATAGAGTTAGACATCCTTGAAGTGGTAACCTTTTCAATGTTCTCACTTGGACGACGATGAGAAAAAATCGTAAGCGGTGCGCACGCGACTTTTGTTGTTGCAACCTAAATGATAATCATGCCAGATCCTGGAAGGGAATATGGAATTAGTCGTTTCAGGAGAATGTACCGTACTATGGAAAGCATCATAATAAGAGTGTTACAATTAATGCCCGTGAGATGTATCGTGGTAAAAGAAACCCAATATATCCGGAAAGTACTTAGTTCAGACCAAGGCAGTCTACATATGATTTCTCTCTCAATTATAATGCTTCAATTTACTCCGGGCCCCTCTAAAGGTTCAAAACTTCAAACAATCATTATCCCTTTAATAGTAAGAATATGAATTTTGCAACAAGATGAATCTTCGCCAGTGACTGCGAAATTTTGCTGCAAGCAATTTGTGAGATTCAAGACTTACTGCAAAATTCAACTAACAGAATATAACCAAGACTTACCAAGTAGAAGTGTGTTTCAAAGTGTTTGTTCATTAACTACATTAATATAGTGGTTCAAAAAGAGTAAAAATACATCTATAACGAAGGTCTATGCGCTGGGTATCGTGAAATGGTCTAAGTTTGATAATACAGTGAATCCATTTTTCTTTATAAGGTTGTGCTTTAAGTCATTCTTTCCAAGACTGAATGACCTTTTGTGGTGTTGTTTTGAAGATTTGATTGCAATCAGTTTTTTGAGTAAGTTCAATTCCAACTCATCATCGGCATTGAACTCATTTTCATGTTCATCATGAATCACATTCAAGCCGGATTTAAATAAATATTTGGTATTGGACTTCATAGGCGATATGTAAGAAGGCAAGTTTTGGTAAAACTTGTGAGCCGAATTCGAGTCATTTTTATAGGTCTTCGGGATGAAACTGTCCATTAATTGTTGGAAAGATTCCTGTTGTTGGATGAACCCTTTGAATTCATTAATATCCAAGTTGCTTAATGGAACTCTGGAGGCATGCTGATTATGCTGGGGCAAACTTGTGAGTTTAGGTTGTAAAATGTTTTCTTGGTCATTGAAATTTGTACTATTGACCTTTTTATGGTGATGGTTCTCTTTACCGTCTAAGCCCAAATCGTTGAAGTTACTTGTTGTCTTTTCTATCTTATCCTCAAAAATGGTGAAGTTTAATTGCTTGCCAGAAGCAACATTAGACTCGGGAGTATTGGATTTGAACTTGGTAGGAGATAACTTACTTCTCTTTGTTGGTGAAGATTTGAAAGGAGAGCTAGATCCAGACCTTGACTTATTAGTCTTTGTAGGTGAAGTAGCCACGTTAGAGTCCTTCGAGGATAACACAGGGCGGGATACACTAGACATGCTCAACAAGGAAGTTGGTAAAGAGTGTGACAAAGGGGTGATGTGAAAGGAGAACACCTCGAGTGATTTTTGGGGGAGAAGAAACAACAACCTTTTTATATCAACATAAAAAATAAGCGAGTCCTACCAAAAAACTCGGCTTTGTATCACTTAATTTTATGCTGCAATCCTGCGATTTCGACGTGTAGCAGGGGACAAAAAATTCGTGGTTTATTTTTGCATGTGGTACAAAAACGGTTAGCTTACTATGCATATACCAGAATCCTTCTATCCATAGTGTGGCATTTGTCTAACCTGAATCGACCTGTGGAAGAGCGAGAGTGCAATTGCCTTTCCCCAAATAGTTGGCACTCAAAAAGACGCAATCAAGCCGGGAATGAGGCACACCACAGGAGGTCCCGTGTACTTGTTATGTTGTTTCACCCCAGCCTTGCATCAACTACACCTCTCAGTCTAGCATTTCGTCTAATTTCCAATACAAACCTCCCCGGATATGGTGTCGTGTGAAACTCCTAGTTGTGTATGGGGAACAAAATCTACTCCTTCGATGCCAATTTTTTTTTTTTAGTGCTAAACGGGAAGATAATTTCGTGTTTGAGTGCGGCTCAGCCTGTATAATACTGTGTAATTTGGGACGACAATGCATCACTTGATGTCTGAGACGCTACTGGGCCTATTGTTTTACTACCAAGTCCAGGCTCCGTCTACCTTCAAGAACCAGGCCATTCAATTGTGTTACCATCTTGTATTGTGGACGTGGCTACCCGCGGATTTATCATTATGAATTGAAAATTTGACCATTCGAACGCGTCCTGTTTGCCGAAACCTAATCCTCACATACCAGCCTCTCACCTCAGGACCCCCTACCACACACCTTGAACTTAATCAATTAACTATTTTTGGAAGCCGGTGCTGTGTTGCGCTTCTCTGAGGAAGGGGGTTAGGGTATTTTGGGACACCGATTGCGTACGCCTGCCGTTCGAGGTCAGTTAAAGGGGCTCGACAGGCGTGTTAAGGCGTCTATTTTATTCTTTGCAGCAATATCTCGTAAGTGCCAAGGTAGCGTGGGGGATTGGCTACCTGGCTTTAGGTAGGGTTTGCCGGCATAAGATAACGCATCGGGCAAGTTGATGATAATTCGATTACTTCTATATAAGCTATGCAGATCTTCTGGTTAACAGACACGAGATCTTTCTTTGGCTATTGAAAGAATCCTAGATCATTGATGACAGATCTCTTCGACTCACCATCGTAAGCATAAGAATCACTCTCCTTAGTAAAGTTAGGTAGAAGCTCAATCCTTCCCCAATCGAATGGATCACTCTGGGATTATAGGAAAGTTGTACCAAAAAAGGGGCCATTGCCCAAAATGGGCACCCATTTTTTCCTGCTACAATAGTTTTATTTTTTAGATGTTGCATATCTGGGCTTTATGAAGTAGTTGCCTGTTACTGTATATCGAGAACACCTTGATTTGCAACAGAATCACTCGTAACCAGGGGCTTCCCTTAATAGTGCTTTATATATTTTTTGATATTCTAGCTGGTTACTTGAAGAAATTGTTTGGAATAAATGGCATCTTGGCTACGGTTCCATCTCTCTTTTTACCTCTAACATCAATTTGGATATCGCTTCCGATTTTCACCTTCTTGTCAATATAAGCTTGTCCTACGTTGTAGCCTAAAATTGGGGATAATAAACCCGAGCTGACAAAACCAACTTCTTCTCCAGTAGCAGGATCGAAGATTTTAGATCCAGATCTAGGAGCAGGTCCTTTTGAGGTGATACCGATTCTTCTACGTGGAACAAGTTTCTTGTTGTTGATTTGTTCGATGATCTTATCGTAACCGTAGAATTTCTGAGAATCATCAGTAATATTTCTTCTTGTCTTAGGAATCAACCATGTCAAAGATGACTCGATTGGGGTGGTTTCTTCGTTCAAGTCATTACCGTAAAGGCACATACCTGCTTCCAATCTCAAAGAATCTCTAGCAGCCAATCCAATTGGTTGGACAACATCGGATTGTTCATCAACTAAACTTTGGAAGAAATCGTTACTTTCTTTAACTTCTTCAGCAGTAGATGAAGGAATTGATAACTCAAAACCATCTTCACCGGTGTAACCAGTTCTAGAGATTTGAATTTGAGATCCAATAAGCGAATTGACTTTGGTTCTGGTGACTGAACCGAACTTCAATTGGTTGAAATCATACGAGACGTATTTGGATAATATTTCAGCAGCTTTAGGGCCTTGAACGGCTAATAAAGTACTATCGAAGTTCTTATAGTCGACACCACTGAAGTCCTTCAAATTGTCTTGAATGAACTTGATATCTTTGTCTCTGCACCCGGCATTAGTGACAACATAGTACTCTTCCTCGCTGATTTTAGTTATGATACAATCATCAATGACACCCCCATTAGCATTCAACAATACACTTAAGCTTGAAGAGTTGGGCAGTAAACCAGAAAGATCAATAGGGGTTAATCTTTGTAATAATGGAACACTTTCGGCACCTTTGAAAGTATGTTGCAACATATGACTGACATCGAATAAACCCACGTTAGATCTTACCCATTTGTGGGAGTCGATATGCGATAAGCCCTTATATAAGATAGGCATCTCAAATCCCGCGTAGGGGACAAACTTGGCACCATACTTGACATGACTGTCGTATAAGGGGGTCTTTTTTAAGGCTTGAGTTGACTGGTGTCTGACGGATCTAAGCATGTCTGGTGAAAAATTATCTTACAGGAATTAATCAAGTTTATATTTCCAATCTTATGACTCTGATGGTTGTCGTGAGGCTCGGATTTTGACTCGTAGCGGCAATCCTGACCCTGGTAAACCGCGAAGATGCATAAGAATCGGCTACAATAAAATATATGTAAGCTACTTCAGGTCAGTGATTTAAATACAATGCACCTCGAGCTATGATGAAGACCAATATCAAATAAATAGGCAATCCAACCAAATGCCAGTATAATTGGGATCGGGTATTTTGCTTATTTTTTTGGTGTGCACTCAAGTCTCCAGCCGGCTGAGATGATCTGTATTTGAAAAGCAGAATACCGACCATCGTTACTGCCCCTAACCACAAAAACGGGATTAAGAACTGTAAAAATATTAAAACTTTCAACCCCTTTGCATGCCTTGCTTTATGCTTACATGCTCTACAATCGCAGAATGGATCTTCCTCTAAGCCAAATTGATAATAGAATTTAGATGACGACATATCAGGTAGGAATGTGAATGCTTTGGGTATGCTTTATAATTATAAAGCTGCAGCATTGCACCGCTTTTTGTACTTTGTAGTATTTTACGATCTTCAATCTAAGGTGTTTCAGCGGTGATGAAAATTTCCTAAACCAGCCGTATCAATAGACTTGGAGTCCTTGAAGCGCAGCTTTTAAAATAATTCTTGGAGCCAAAAAATGAACAGATGAACCGCCTTTCAACTCAGTTGCCATATTCTGGTTAATTTTCTTGTTGGTGACTGCAAACGCTGTCCGTCTACTTCTCTATTATGTATTGTGAGGCTAGCGCGATCTGAATAAAACTCTTTATGTGGTCCTCATGCCAGTTAATAACGTTATACATCTCCTTTCATCCTCCAAGATAAGGGATAGAAACGACGGGCTCGACACTATTGCAAATGCCCTTCCAGGCTTGGTATCTTATGACATCAAGGAGGTGATATCAGTATGCAAGTCTTTAATCCAACTCATAGACTATGAGTGCAGCCAGAAGAATGCAAACTCTGTAGTACGACAGAAACGCGCCAGCAGTTTATTGAGGACCACCATCGAGGGTTCTATAGCCAAGCTACCGCCCCGTGCTTCTGGTTACATAACTATGCTATCGTCCTTATTCCAAATCATTCATCGTCATATATTCATTGATTCAATCAAGTCAATAAAGCTAATACTCAAGCAGCAGTATGTCAAAGATCACTTCAACCAAGAAATGTGGCAAAGAGCCGTCAACTTTTTCGTGGAATGCCTCGCAAATGATGACTATTCAGACGATATCGTCATACTAGAGGAAGTATTGGACTATTTCAACGTTCTTTTCAATTCAAATACAATAACCTATCTCAAGATTCACCAAATCGATCTTAACAAATTGATAAATGTGTTTGCAGGTATCTTGGAGAATCACACAGATACTGCTATATTGGAGCATATCTTGAGGACAATCAACAGGTTGTTGCTCATAGTTTCTTGTGAACTGTATGGTTTATTCGAGAGTCTACTAATTGTAGGGTTTGAAATTCTATCTCAGGTTAAGTTTAACTTCAAGAATGATTATGAACTAAACCATGAGATATCTCTCTTCTTGAACTCTGATGAAATATATTACCAGATAACTGTTATGATAGAGACTCAATCGGCATCACTTAATAAGTTATCGGAGGTAGTCTTGACATTCATCTTCCAGCATTTGGAAGAGATCTCAATAATGGGAAAACCTATGTTCTACAAGAGCATAGGGTTAGTACAGAATACCGACGAACCTAACTGGGTGAAACTTTCAACCATCTATTTGAAGGATGAAGATGATCAGATTTGGTTTTTCCTCATGGGTCTTTCAAGACTTTTGAAAATGTTGTACCTTTTAAGATCAGTCAATTTGGAGCTAAATGGAGACCAGGAAGAGATCGAAAACTCTTTGCTACTGACCTTGTTGCCCAAGAAAAAGAAAAGGAAACTCCTTTCAACGTTGGATAACCTTAAGCAATCTCGTAACGAAATTGAGTTTCTTCAAGAGATGATGCTATTTTCACTGTCTACCAAAAGTCAAACTGTATATGTTCAATTGTTGATATTCTTGTTGGAACTACACCCAATACTACTGAGACCAGACAAACAACAAGAGATGATGGAAGAATCAAGCGATGATACAATCAACTGGAATAACTCAATTTTATCATTCAGTAATCTGAATTTAACAGGCAGCACTAACCAGCCAAGGGAGGAAAAATCACTTTTAAGCGGATTGATCACATTGTCAAATGATAAGAAAATGACTCCTTGGGCCTTAGTAGCGATCAACTCATTATTATACAATACCACCAGAAGTGAGTATTCAATTTCAGAAGACTCAATCAGGCAGCTATTGATGTTCATTTTACCACTCATCAAAACAGAACAATACTCCAATTGTGGATGCCACATATTATTCCATTTAATGGAGCTTGTCATAAACAAGGGTATAGATATTCACCACATATCTGACGCTCTTTTGATCAATCAGGTAATGGCAATTTTCGAGTCAGCAAACTACTCGGGACCAGCTCGATTGAACAACGACAGTTTCAAATTCTGGATTGGTTTTGGAAAGCTTATGAGCGCCTTGGGAATGAATATTGAAAACTTGCACAATGTTATTTCAGAATGGGTTTCGTATAAGCTACACCAAAAGATAGACTTGAACTCGCTGAAGTTTTGTTCAAACTTTGAAACCTTTGAAGCGTATGCTTTTTGGCTTTTAGAAAACAAAGAGAGAGCCATATATTGCCCCAATACTGATATTTATACGGGAAGACTTCAAACCCTTCATTTATTGAAAGCCAAAAATTGTACAATAAGGAGCTTTGTTTTCCAGACTAATCTATTGAAGAAAAGCTGTAAAGCATTCCTTCTGGTCAAGGATATTCCATTACCTGCTAATTTGTCCTTCAATAAAATAATAAGTGATTTTTTGAGCTTGAGAGATCAGATTCTTGACTTGGAAGACTTGGACAGGATAACCAAGTACTTTCTTTTTCGTGCTGTGGCACTCACCTTGCCCTTAACAAAAGAGCAGCATGAAATGGTACTCAATGATGACCTTGAAAGAATTGTACTGCCCCAAGATCTCTCCATAGTAAGCGACTTAGTCAAAGACAATGAGGTTACCAACCTTCACGCCGTATTTGACGGTAAAATCCCTTGGAATTCACTTTTTCCTGAAGTGTCCGAATTTGGGCCCTCACATAGCTTATTGACTATCGATGAGATAGAATCCAACCATATGCCTGATATAGTCAAAATTCTCTTAGAAGCGATCAACCTGGTACCAAATATGAACTCAAATGACAGGGAACAAGTTTTTGATCGAATTAGGGAAATGGAGCCACTGAAACAATTGACAGTTCTCTATAAACTTTCCGATTCGAAGCATTTCAAACTTGATGTGGAATACTGTGAACGAGTTTTAAAGTGGATTGGGGAGTCTGTATTGAACAATGTTTTGTTAGAAAGATCGGAATTGACAATAGTAACATTGTGTAGGTGGCTCAGTAATTTGGTGGACCAATCGGTATTCAATAGTCTCCTATCTGACTTGTTACAGTGGATCACAATGCTATCTAAAAGGAATTTGATCAGCACCGACAACGGTTGCTTTGAATATCTCAGGCTATTACTCAAACTTTTGACATTAGATGGAAAGGAAGGTGTACACGTTGACTTTGGAGAAAAGATGACTTTAGATGACATTCGAGAATCATTCTTCACAAACTTCAAAAGCATCAAGTGTGAGAATAGGGTTCAACTTTCCCCCGACATTAATTCGCTATTATCGAGCTCCAGTTCAACTGCACAGCAAATGCAATATTACAGATCCTTCATTAGTAGTTTTCTGTATGACAGTTCTACTGGAGATTCTGGTTACTGCCTATTTTTGGCGTCACTCTCATCTCAGAATTTTGAGATAGCGAAATCAACAGTTTTCAACTTACTTGAGATAGGAATAGACAGGAGAACACAGGGAATTATTCAGAAGTCATTTAAAATAGTATGCGACAATTGTCATGTACCAAATATCTCATATTTGTTCAAAACATTCAAGATATCAATACTCAAGTCTTGGTATCTTCATTATAAGCTGTTTTCTTCATTTCCATATAAACTCCTTGACTATACAACCGACAAGTCTTTCTACAAAGAGAACATCGTTGAAATCGTGAGTATCATAATATCTTCAAATGCTACAAAGGCATCAAACATTACCAATGAATTAGACGTTATGGGTACCATAACAGACATACCTGAAGTGTCAGAGGTTGTACCGCTTGTTTTCACCTTGGCGTATTCTCAAGGTGGTATAAGGAATGATGTTCAACAAAGACTCTCTGAATTGAGCGGCTGTGACATCAAGGTTCTACTTAAGAACTCCCTAGACTTAATTGTTTTGGAAGTCTTTAGACATGTAGATACCTCAAGTCTTGACCAGGCACTTGAAGTGTCTAGTTTCCGTGGAGATGGCATGTCATTTGATGTTTTCCATAACCCATCTACATCTTCCTTATCGTTACGGTCCGGCTTAGAGTTGATTAAGAGCTTGTCAAAGAAGTTTTCAGATGAAGAAGCTTATTGGAACCTTGAAAGATTGTATTTTTTTGCCCGAAGATTGATGATCGATCTCGATAATTCATTGATGCCCGACGAGACCCATCTTATTTTGAGAAGGATAATACTTGTTTTCCTTTTAGGGTCTCCCAGTAGGACCACTCGCTCGTTGGAAGTTTCACCAGGAGTTCATCCAGAATTAGCCGTTGCAGTGATGACCAAATGCCTTCCCTTGGTGAAACTGCCAAGATATAGTAAAGATGTAAGTACCTTCATACACTTATTACTGTTAACAGGGGTGATGGGGCAGAACAAGGAGACCTCACAGAAGGACTTAGCTGTCTTGGCACTCTCGAAACTTGTGCCACGGACAGGTGAGACTCACACAAGAATACCCGAACAGATCATCTCCGTGATCAAGCATTGGGATCACTCTCTTCAAGAAATTATAGATCTTGTTGGTAAAACTTCGTTTGACTCCAGTCCTCCTAATGAAATGGACGTTTCCTCGCTTTTCAAAGGAACAAGCGAAGAGAATCATCGGATTGGTATATCAGTATGTTCTTTCTTAGCTACCAAAGTTAAGCTTGGGGGTACGAGATCAACGGAATTTCTAAATTCGGCTTTGCAACATGACTTGGAAGACACTTCTCCAGAGTTCAAGATCTTGTGTGCCCGTCAGTTTGGAGAGGCGTATCTAAACAAAAGAATGAATTTGGAGAACACTTTGTTAAATCTGGTTTATGAATTTGATGATGTTCAAAGTTCTGGAAGCATAAACGAAATCATCAAGCTTATATTTGAATGTCAAAAATCAACCAATTACGCTATTGCTACCATCGCAGATATCTGCGTGGGCATGATAGCCAGTACAAACCTGGATTACATAGAATCAATTAGGAGTCCAGAACTGTGTGAGGTACTTTATTGGCCCCAAGAAATATCCTTAAGCTTTTTCAATTATTTAACATACACAAATCAGTTGGATGTTTCCTCAGGCGAAAAGAGACTTACGCTAATACAAGATTGGTACTCTGAGATTTTCCTTTATGTCACTCAGAATATACCCGAAACAGATTGTGAGCTTATCGAAGTCTTCACTAGATTCGGAAATTTCAATCCTTCATTTGTCATGGCCTCGCTACCGTATTTAATTTGTCTTTTCCTAGAGTTGACCCCAAAGAAAAATGGAATTTCCGATTACTTAAATGGCTATATCAACGACTTGAAACTTCACTCCAAAGACCTGGCAAGAATAGTGTTGAAATCAGTGCTTTTGATAAGACACCAAGGCAGAAAAGGTTATTCACAGTTCGAAGCCAGCTACAGAGACCTTGAACTCGAGGGCTTTTGTGCTCTTGCTTCAAAGTACGGATTTTTCAAGACCGGTTTATTGCTATTTGAAGATAATCACCTTCATATTCTGACCAACCTAGGAAGAGGCAGGTCTAGAAGAAGGGAGCAGACTCATTGGTATGAGAAGGAATATGTCTCGCATATCTTTGAGTCGATTGATTGTGAAGATATGATCTATGGCTTACCTGGGAAGTCTACTCTTGAGGCAATTATATCATCAGCTAGGAGAGAACAGGGTCAACAGGCTGAAAGAGTTAGATACGAGCTTGGAAGGTACGAAATGAGCATGATGATTGATACTCAAAATGATCCGTCATGCTTGGTTGGAGCCATGTTGAGCGATGGTCTAACAGGGCTATCTAGGATGATAGGACAAAGTTCCAATAACTACAGACATCTAGGAGAGAGTAGCTATGAATGGGCCTGGAAGTTGAACAATTGGACTTTACCACCTAAAACTATTCCTAGTACAAAGCACGAGTTCATATATAATGCCTTGAAGATCACGAAAGACTGTACTCAACATGATGTCGAGCAACACCTCAAAAGCCCAGCTCATTCTAGATTCAGTGGTCCCCTTATAAGTATAATCAACAACAAATCATTATTGTTGAACAGCAATAATTACAAGAACTTGCAGTCGAATCTTGATTCGTTCTTTTCAGCATTGAGTATAACAAACCTGGCCCTTGATTTCCATGTTTCAGGAGAGTTTACAGAACTCGACCCCAAGACTTCAAAGGTGTTTTCCTACGAAAATAATGAAACACTTATGCAAAGCCGCATACTGATGTTATTATCTCTGAAGCTTGATGGAAGAAGAAAAAGCTCTTACCTCGTACGAGAGTTGGCCAAGCTCAACAACCTTGCCATCAGGGAACGGAGTATACAAAAAAATATCAACATAATTATGTTGATGGATGAATTCTCTAAAAAGCTTGCAAAGAATGATCCTAGATCCGACGTTGCCAAATTTCATATTGCTAAAGGATTATGGCACCAGAATAATTCGACACTGGCAATCGTAATGATGCGGGAATTACGAGATAGTTTATCACGACCTAGTGGCTCCGGTGCTAAAACATATGATACGGACTGCACTAGTGTCAATAATTTAATGACAAATGCTACTTTGGTGGAGTGGCTATCGGAGTCAAATCAGGAGCTACCAACAATTATCATGCATGATTTCATTACTAAGGACTCCTTCAACTTGAAAGAATGTTCTCCAGGTTTAATCAGACAGGCGTACAGCAAGTTTGGCAGATTTTGTGAAACACAATACAGATCAGGAGAGATATACAAGCAAATAAACAGAATTGAAAAACAAATTCTGTCGAAACGGCAAGAGCTTGACCGGATCAAAAATCATTATGGCAAGGTATCTGTCACGGCAGAAGAAAAGAAGTTAGTTCAAAAATATTACACCAAATTGAAACTCCAATACACCAGTGAGATTAAAGATCAACAAACCTTGAAGAAAGTACGCCTTTCGTTTTTGTTAAAATCTGTGGAGAGCTACCTTACATGCATTCTGCATGTGGACGATTTCAAACTTGTCGATAAGTTCTTTTCCCTTTGGTTTGAAGAATCTAAGGAGGATGAAATGAACAAGTTTATCAAGGACAAGTTCTTTGAAGCAATGCTCAAGGCTCCCCATAAATATGTTGGTTGGATTTCTCAATTAGTATCCAGAGTTTCAGACGAGCCAGATACTGATATTTTTCAAACTCTCATACAAAAATTGATAGAGGTTGTTTGTAAAGCTTACCCCTTTCATTCGTTGTATCACTTGATTTCCTTGAACGAACATGTACATCACATCAAGTATAACGACGATACGATGATGTCCAAGATCAATGTCGCTAAGCGAATCTTGGCTGCTCTACACAGAACAACCAATAAAAATTATGTCAACAACATTTTAGACCCCATTAAGGCTCTCTGTTCAGAAACAGTGAATTTGTCTAAGTTCAAGGCCCCTAAGGGCAAGAGTTTTGACCTCAATAAGACCAGTCGATTAAATCTCAATTTCTGGACTGATATACCCAAAATACCACCTCCCACTTATAATCCAGAATCGGTGGGTCACTTTGGTATGACTGGAAACGTAACATTCGAAAGTATTGACCCAATAATAACTGTTGCGTCTAGTGGCTTGAGTTTACCAAAGATAGTTGGATTTCGTTTGTCCAACGGCCAGAGAATAAAGATTTTATTCAAGTACGGAACGGATGACCTCCGCCAAGATGCAATCATGGAGCAAGTCTTCGAAAAGGTGAACAGTATTTTTATGAAAAACCAGCAGAGTCTGTCTAGAAAGTTGCGTATCAGAACATACAAAATTGTACCTATTGGGCCTAATAGTGGGATGATAGAGTTTGTGCCCAATTCAAAGGCATTGTTTGATATCGTCAAACCATACCATGATAAATACGATAAAATCGATATCTCCAAGGCTCGAGATTTGATGAAGTCAAGTCAAAATTCCGAAAGACAAGAGAGAATCAGAATATTCAAGTCCGAAATTATGCCTAATGTGACACCAGTGCTTCACCATTTTTTCTTCGATAACTTTATTACACCCAAATCATGGTTTAGTAGCCGAGTTACCTACAGCCAAGGATTAGCAATTACTTCGATGGTGGGACATGTTCTCGGGTTGGGTGACCGTCACTGCAACAACATTCTATTGGATAAAATCTCGGGGGACCCGATCCACATAGACTTGGGTGTGGCTTTTGATCAAGGAACTAGGCTCCCAATTCCCGAAACTGTTCCTTTCAGATTGACAAACGACATGGTAGACGGTTTAGGTATAACCGGAGTTAAAGGTATTTTTACGAGGATATCAGAGGTGACTGTTTCTATTCTCCGGGAAAATCAGGATCATATCATCAGTATTTTAAATATCTTGAAATGGGATCCTTTATACTCATGGACACTTTCTCCGATACGAAAGCAAAAGATACAACTTCCCGAGCTAAATGAAGCAGCCGCTATGATTGAAGACGAAAGTGATATAAGTGAAGCAGGTCAGGCAATTATGACTGTTCAAGATAAATTGCAGGCTAACGGGTTGAATTCAAAAACAGTCGTTCAAGATCTTATAAATACTGCAACCAATCAAGATAATTTAGCATTGATTTTCTGTGGTTGGAGCCCATTTTATTGAAGGTATATATTATTGCATACAAATGAACAAAACTTCTATGTAGGAGTAATCTGCGCGAAGTTCCCCAGAGTTTAGTTTGGTAGCTAATTGTCCTAAATGGGTGAAGGGTTCAAGGTTATCCCCATCCTGATCGAGGACCAGAATAAGAAGCCCATAAAGAAGGTGGATGCCATCTTGAATATAAACCAAAATGGCGATAGTATAGTCGTGAAAGCAGTGATTCCCGAAGGAGTGTTTTCAGTCTCCCTCAACCTCAAGAAGTTGATCGATTGCAAATTAATAGACGAAGTAGATAACGAGCTGTGGGTGGATATCATGCATCGATTACTACCGTTTCTGAACCAGTTCTCGAAAGTGAAATCAGAAGACGGGGCTATTTCGCAAGCCTCAAGCAAGCTATTTGAGGACGGAAATAACAAATATGATAATCTTGAATTGCAGGCCAAACTAATAATGAACAGGGACAACTATGAGAATGGAGAATTGATAGATGACTTTGAATTAGTCCAGAACTATATCACTATCTATGTCAATACTAAAGAAGAACTCAGTAGGACGTTTGGTTCTTTCGTAATGGAGGAAGTGGATGAAGCACTCGATTTATTCGATTGGCTTAAAACATTAATAAACACTAACGAAATATTAAATGATCAATACAGAGACACGAAACAAACCATAGAGGAACTTCAGTTTGAAAGAGATGAATATAAAAGGCTGGAATCCGAAACGCTAACTAATTCACAAAAAATCATACAGGACTTAGTAAAGAACTTCACCTTGGTTTTAAACAGCAAGAAAAACAAAATACTCGAGCTAATGGATACCAAAAATGATCTTGCTGGGTTGAACAAGAAGTATATCGATGACAATAAATCTAAATTAAATAATATGGTAATTGATGATGAAGTAATGAATAACATTTCAGAAGCCCCCGTGACACGGAGCAAGAAAAGAGCAGCTCCAGGAAATAGTAGAGGAAAGAATAAAAGAGTTCATCGAAACAGAGAGATCAATTCAGATCCTAGTGAAAGTCCCCGAGAGCAGGAAAATTCTTCCAATTATGATGATAGTGATGACTCAAATGAGGCTCAAGTACCCGAAGAAGCTACAAACGACCATAAGAGCCACGAGGAAAAGGAAGATGAAGACACTTATAAAAGTAGCCAAACCCATAAGCATAAGGGTAATAACATAAAGAAGGAAAGCGACAATGAAGACGGTTTGGAGCCTACAAGTGAAGGAATCCACTCATCTGATGGGAATGAAACCGAAGTAAGTGATAGCGATTCCGACCGTCCCCAACAGCCAGCCACTGGATTAGCTGGCATGACCAATCAGGAATCAGAGGCTGAAATTGGCGATAGTCTAACCGATTATAGTGTTTAATACCGTAAGTACCTTTGTATATGCAGGCCACTTCATTGAATTATATTATAAAAGACAGCTAAAGAACCTTTTTTAGTCGTGCGAAGGCGCGCCAAAATCTCATCAGATCAACCAGAAAATTTTTATTCTCTACATATAGGAACTCCTTCGATACCAAAGGATTTGACCAAGCCGTAAGATTTGGGGCCAAACAAAAGCTACCGCAGCGATTACCTGATTGAATAACGCTGAATTATATCATTTAAAGATTTGAATAGTTGATTTTTTTCCTGAAGTTAGGCTAGCCAATTTAGATATCAACACAAGTTCTCAATCACGTAAGGAACTTTAAGTCACAAGATATTTCATTCGAAACACACATTAGGGTTACTTCTCAGAGGAATAAGTATTGTCTATCTTTTAGCAAACTAATCAAGACTCATATCTTAATTGATCCAATATCTCGACTCCCTTAAGAAAAGATACCCCTTTTGTATTTTCATTTCTTTGTCCATAGTTTTATTATTTATTTTTGGTTGGAAGGGTTAAAATCACATCAAGGTTGTTTAAAATCATCTGAAGTTTCATTTCACAAAATTCATTCTGTTTAATCCATTTACAAATTATCCGAAGAATGTCGTATTATGGGGCTTACCAAGTACCTCAACAATACTTGCAAGGTTATTATCCAAATCAATACTATGACCTGAATGAACATTTGGATTTGTCATCAAACTTGGACTCAAGCAGCTCTTACGAGGTTTATCAGGATTTAAACAAAAACCAGGGTCCACACCCTCACGCCGTACATGCACAAGGTCACCCTACCTATAATGTGGACCCATCCATGATGGGCCAGGGCCAACCAGTCACTGGCAATCCCGGTTTCCCACATGGACAAAACATGGAACATGGCTCGTTATCACCAAATGGCAATGAACTCTATGCCGATGACGGATCATATTTGAGTAGTAATGGTGTGAATAGCAACAACGATTTGGTATATCCTCCTCACATACAAGCTCAAAATGAGTATCATAACGGATATATGAATGCCCCCACTCCTGATTTAGGTATGAACATGGGTATGGGCCAGATCAATGCCAACACAGGCCATAATGTCGGTGTAGCTAACGGCGCACCTTCAAGAACAGTTTACTTGGGTAATATTCCAAGCGACATCGAACCACGTGAATTATTAGATTATGTCAGATCTGGTATTTTGGAGCTGGTCAAGATCTTACCCAACAAAAACTGTGCATTCATATCATTCATTGATCACCAAAGTGCATTATTATTCCATTCTGACTGCATCTTAAAAAAATTGAATATCAAAGGGCATGACATCAAGATTGGTTGGGGCAAAAGCTCCTCGATCTTACCGGCTGTTTTGGAAAGTATTCAAAGGGATGGTGCAACAAGAAACGTTTACTTGGGTAATCTCAATAATCCTGTCACAGGAGAAATGATTACCGAGGAAGAGTTGAGAGAAGACTTATCTACTTATGGCGTAATTGATTGCATAAAGATTATACCAGAAAAGGGGATCGCATTCATTCACTTTTTGTCTATTCTTTCGGCTATCAGGTGTGTTGCTAACTTACCGTTGAAAGAAAAGTACTTGGAAAAGAAATGTTTCTACGGGAAGGACAGGTGTGCTTTCATCACCAAGACTCAACAACACAATGCCGCCCAATATTTGGGATTGGCCCCAGGAATGGAACATATCGTGACTGCTGCTGATAGAGAATTCATATCTTCGGCTTTGGTTCAACAATCAGCAGCTGCTGCTCAAATAGCCACGCATGCCGGTGGTGCTAACAATTTGGGTAACAGAACCGTTTATCTTGGTAATTTACACCAAGATTCTTCAGTTGAAGAAATTTGTAATGTTGTAAGGGGTGGGTTGTTGCAAAGTATAAGATATTTAAAGGAACGTCACGTCTGCTTCATCACATTCATTGATCCTATTGCTGCGGCCCAATTCTTTGCTATGTGTCAATTACATGGCTTAACCATACATAACAGAAAGATTAAGGTTGGTTGGGGTAAGCACTCTGGTCCATTATCCAATGCCTTGAGTTTGGCTGTTTCTAATGGTGCCAGTAGAAATATCTATGTTGGGAACATCAACGATTTCAACTACTACAACCAGGAAAAGTTGAGATTAGATTTCTCTAAATTCGGAGATATCGAACAGATTAATTACTTGGAGGAGAAGAATTGTGCGTTCATCAATTTTGTGAATATTTCTAATGCTATCAAAGCCATTGATGGGATTAAATCTTTTGATGATTACAAAAATTTAAAAATTAACTTTGGAAAGGATAGATGTGGTAATTTGCCCAGACAGTTTCAACAAACCAACATGCAATTCATGCAATTGAATCAAATGCAGTTGAATTTGAATGAGCAATATTTGGAACAACACAAGGACGACAAAAGACAAAGCCCAAGCCCAAGCCCAAGTCCTAGACCTAAACTGACTCCACATACTTCAGAGTCTTTATCAATACCTACAGGTTCTCGTAGTGTTAGTCCAAATGTCCATTCAATAGGTATCAACGATCCTAATGAACTTTAGAAAAGTAATGGTTTACGAAAATATAAAGAATTTTAAATGTATAAGCATTAAATGATAAAAAGGTAGTAAATATATAAAATATTTTATGCAAGTATTTAATCGACACTCGGGATGTAACTCAAGTAGATCACTTCTTCACAACTTGGGCAATATGGATATAATTAATAACACAATGAAGAATGAAACGAGCATGAAGATAGTAGCTTTAATGATGAACCAAAACGAAATAGTACCCCCAGACTTATTGAGGACATAAGTGTTAAGATTGTTTCCTACAACAGACATCAAGCTATCGTTCTTTATCATATTCTCTTGTGCCTTGGAAAGAACATTGTTATCATCGAGTACTTTCATGGATAAATTGATAGCACCTGCTCTCAAGTCGCTCGCCAAATTACTCAAGTCCAGGATTAAGTCTTGTTGAATCGACTCATGATAATCGTTAGATAAAGTTGAGCCACTATTGCTTTCAAGCAATCTTTTCCGGAGTTCGTTTATATCATTTGTTTTTACCCCAGTGCTATGGGTTGCATTTCGTGTCAACCTCTCGCTTTCATCTTCTGTGTTATCTGTTGTTTCAGTGGTGCCATATAATTGAGATTGTTTCTCCTTGAGGGCCGTTAAATCTTTTGCATTTTGGAACCTTAGCACGTCTACTCGATGGATCAACTCTTTCAACTTGTCATCAACAGAACTGTATTGCTTGTTGGATTTGTAGTTCTTAAGATTTTGTTTGATCGGAAGAAGATCGTTACTCACCTTCTCCACAATGAGCTTGCTTAATACAGGATTTTCAGGCGCCTCTACCACATCCTTGAGATACTGGTCAACAAGACTTTCAATTGACCTTATCATTGACTATGAAGAAAAATGCGACTCACCTTTTAAGTGTAATAGTGCTGTCAGCAAACTTATTAAAATAGAACAATCGCTTCAGATATTGTGTCAAACGGCAGACAGCCTTAGTTGTAGTCGGAAACTACTAGGGATGTCAAAAAAATTGCGTTAAAGATATTACAAAAGCTACACTTTAGGAGAGAATATAAAATGTCTGCCCAACTACTATCAAACAACGATTTATCGAGATCTAATCGTGGTTAGCGAAAAGGGCATGTATTGTCTTCGACAGTTTCTAAGAGGCTAGTCATAGATAAAATATCTCGTAGCCATTGAATAATGAAACTATGCTTAGGAAAAGTTTTCCAAAAAGTTTTCTCATCAACTAATACTCAGCGTAGTGTCTATACTAATTACTATAAGTGACTTTATTTAATCATCTTATATCAGTAATGATCTTGAGATTGTAAAGGATATTCTCTCCTATACCTGCTGTTATCATGTCTTGTTTTACAAAGCTCTACAGTGGTTCATTGAGCTAAAATACAGGCATTTCGGAATTTCCAAAATATAAACACGAAAAAATATTTTGGGTCATAATTCCTCTCGGTGGCCAAGCTGGCTAAGGCGCGAGACTGTAATGAGTTACCTCAAAGTTATCTTGAGATCGGGTGTTCGACTCACCCCCGGGAGAATTTCTTTTTTTTTGCCAGTCCCATGACTTCAATGCCCGCCTTTCACATTGTTCTATTCGAATAAGTTTGAACCGGGTCCAGTCCAAGAATTGAATCCCCATTATATGGTGCCCGGTATTTCACTACCGGATGGGTTCAAAAATTAATTGCAAAAATTATATCCTGCACAAAAAAGTTAACACATCCTAAGATACACATCAGATCAACACGGTTTCTTTCCCACCCCCTTCGTGAAATCTCGTATTCTGTTTCCTTTTTCTGTTACACATATATCGTAGTATACGTGATACAATATGCAAGCATCTTTAGTTGGTGGTAATTCTAGTAGGAGCAGGATCAATCAGCAAATCAAATCTGCTATTGACAAGGTTTCCACCGAGTTGAATAAAGTCAACGATGCATCCTTTGATGAAAATAAAATCGACAAGGATATGATATTGGATGTGTATGTGGAGATCATGAAGTTGATGAGCGACTTTCCCTTTGTTGAAATAAACAATATAGAATACTGGACATCGTTAGTGAAGTTTATTACCTTTGACTTAACCGATAAACAGTATGGGAAATTGTTATGTATTACGTACATGATAATGATTCAAAGCTTGATGAATCCAACAACGTTTGCAGTTATCATTGAATCTTTGCTGCTGCCAATCACCCTCGAACGAATTGCTCTTTTGATGTCTAAAGCAAAGCCGTTGGTAAATCAGTCTGAGGGAGATTTCATGGAGTTCAATCATATAGAACATTCAATTAGATTATTGGATGATTCCAGGTCTATTGAGTGTGTCCAGAGCGCTTGTTATAACAGTATGGGGCTGGTTGAACAGTTTGATACTATTCTTGAACCAATTAAAACATTGAAAGATTCTTCGTTCTTGCCTTCATACGGGAAGAAGTCACTTAAAACACAGGAACTTCATGCTTTGGAGACTTTATTTAATAATTTGGTCAACATGTCGACCAGTGATTTAACCATGATCTTCATTGTTCGATACGAATTGATAGAAGTAATCTCCAAAGTTCTGGAAGACTTACAAGATGATATCCGTCAAGTTTATTGCAAGGGTATCTTTTTCTTTTTAGTCGAAAAATTATCAATCAACCACTTCAATGATATTATATTACAAAATAATAGATTGAAAATGAACTTCAAGTCTAATTTGATGATGTTTCCAACCTTAAGGATCAGCGAACAGAATTTGAATATTGCACTTCAGTTTATGCTTGAGTCATCTAACCATCCTGATTCGTTAGAGAGTAAAATCAACTGGATTTATCTTCTGTGGTGTTTTAATCAGATATTTGGTTACTCTCAATTGCCATACGGAAGATCAAGTATTTACTCAAATTACAACAAATTGAATCCAACGGTGTCATTTATCTGGCTTATAGAAGTGTTGTGCATCAAATTAACTGATGCCACTTTAAAGTACAATAAAGAAACAAGTCCAACGGAGTTGAAGAAATTTTTGAAGAGCTCTCGCTTACCTCCATACCATAAAGAAGGTTATCTTTTGGACAAATATGTTAACCCAGTTCCCATTGAACTAAAGTCATTTGCGACTGATAACGGGATTTATCACGTTTTAATCAAGTCACAAAGATTGATATCGATGTTCTTCCAGGACGACTTAATGACCCCCTTAGTCCCTACTGATACCCTTAAAAGCCAGATTTTAATCTTCAAAGTCAAGCACTTGTTGGAAGTACTCATTTTAAGTGGCTCTAGGGTATTAAATGTTGAAATGAACCAGCTGCTTTTGAAAGAAGAAGTATTGAAGTACATCACAACGGCTATTCTAGAGCTTACAAATGAAAAACTAGAGGGTTTCGAAATAGGACAGGATACTATATGGAGTTGTATTATTGAAACTTTCCTGTCGTTTTCCTACCGGGAATTGAAGTATGTGCCTTTCTTCCACCTTTTGTTGAATGCTACTGCCTCCGCATCCAATAATGTGTTTATCCAGGACCCAGTCGCCAGGAGTTCAATCACACGCTACTTGAAGAAGTTTGGCTTTGATGCTGAAACATACCCTCTTTTGAATCAATTTGTTGCTCCTAAAGATACTTACCAAAGGCAAATTGCAATGACGGCAGAAGAGTTGAGGTTCGTTGATGAAATATGTAAAGATAGCTATGGCAGCGAAACTTCAGCAGAAGACAGTATCCCTTCTAAGTTATCCAACGTCAGTTTGAACACCTCGGATATGACTAGCGAGTACTCAAACACCAAAAGCCAAGACCACAACCAAAGTAGAGGATCGAGGAATACCAAGCTGCCATTCTTTTCGCAGCCTCCAGCATCTGGGTACTCCGACCTGGGCATCCAACAACAACCATCAACACTTCGTTGCTCTAAGCCGAGTTACTCTTCGATAAGCTCACTCCCTCTGATACATGCACCACATCCTTATAATAAGAGCGAGTATAACGAGAAAAAATGAAGATGGTTATCTCCTACCGAAGCCAGTACCGATTTGTATACACACCGTAACTGCGAATATAAAAAATTCTAATCTCATCTCTGCTCATCTCAAGAACATCAGTATGGTTTTAAAATCTACAGCAGTAGGCGGCGTTTCCGTTTATCAGGTGTCTGGTTCCAACGTGTCACGGTCATTACCTGACTGGATAGCAAAGAAGAGAAAGAGACAATTGAAACATGATGCTGAGTATCAAAGTCGTATTGAATTAATCCAAGATTTCGAGTTCAGTGAATCGTCTAATAAAATCAAAGTTAGTCCAGATGGCCAGTTTGCCATGGCCACTGGTGTTTACAAACCACAAATTCATGTCTACGAGTTTGCAAATTTGTCCATGAAATTCGATAGACATACAGATGCAGAAAATGTTGATTTCACAATCATATCCAATGACTGGACTAAATCAGTGCATTTACAAAACGATAGATCGATAGAATTCCACACAAAGGGAGGTATATATCATAGAACCAGAATCCCCAAGTTTGGTAGAACTTTGTCTTATAACAAATTCAATTGTGATTTATTGATAGGGGGATCCGGTAATGAACTCTACAGGTTGAACTTGGACCAAGGTAGATTTTTAAATCCTTTTGTCACCGATACCGAACTCGGGATCAACGCAATAGATGTAAACCCTGTGCATGGATTGATAGCAACTGGGTTAGAAGATGGAGCTGTTGAATTTTGGGATCCAAGAAGTAGGCAAAGAGCTGCAAAACTATTCGTTAGTGATCAGCTTGAAGAACCAGCCGAAATCTCAGCTGTTGCATTCAGAAATGATGGGTTAAATTTTGCATGTGGTACTTCTGAAGGTAAGTCATTAATATATGACTTGAGATCTTCTTCACCTTCAATAGTGAAAGACCAAGGATATGGATTTGGTATCAAAAAGATCATCTGGATTGACGAAAACAGCTCCGACAGTAATAAGATCTTAACAAGTGATAAAAGAATTGCCAAATTATGGGACAGAAATACCGGAAAACCATTTGCTTCGATGGAACCAAGTGTCGATATCAATGACGTCGAATACGTTAAAGATACTGGTATGTTCTTCATGGCCAATGAAGGAATACCTATGCATTCCTTTTACATCCCTAACTTGGGACCAGCTCCAAAATGGTGCTCCTTCTTGGAGAATGTTACCGAAGAGATGGAAGAAAGACCTTCAGACACTGTTTACTCCAATTATAGGTTTATTACTAGGGATGATGTTACTAAGTTGAACTTGAGCCATTTGGTAGGTACCAACGTCATGAGATCTTATATGCATGGTTTCTTCATCGATAATGAATTATACGAAAAGGTCAACTTAATTGCCAATCCTAACTCTTACCGTGACCAAAGAGAAAGAGAGATCAAAGCCAGAATCGAGAAGGAAAGAGAATCTAGAATCAGATCAACTGGTGCTGTTTCAAATACCAAGCTCAAAGTCAATAAGGAATTGGCTAACAAGTTACAAGGGAAAACGGGATCCAAAGCAGCCGAAGATGTTGTTAATGACGATCGTTTCAAAGAATTATTCGAGAATCCTGACTTCCAAGTTGATGAACAATCTCACGAATACAAACAACTTAATCCAGTCCAGGCAAGCATCAAAGATGTCAAGAATGATACCGGTCGTGGTTTAACTGCGGCAGAAGAATCCGATGAAGAAAGGGCCAACTTCAATGGAGCATCAGATGACAGTGAAGGTGAAGACAAAGAAAGTGAAGAAAGCGAAGAAGAAAGCGAAGAAGAGGACGAAGAGAGCAAGAGATTGCGTGAACAAAAAGTGAAGAAAGAGTTGGAAAGGTTACGTCGTAGAGAAGAAAGCAGGAAGCAAGAAGATAAGTTCTTGAATGAAATGAGTATAATAGATAACCAAGGTCCTGAACAAAAGACAACGGGCTCTTTTGCTTCTCAAGTGAACCAAATAAATAAGGTCAGAAAACAACAAAAGAAAGACAAAGAAGGAACTAGATTACATCGTCATGCTAAGGGTGAAGTTGAATTTACTTTTGCTCCTTCCAATAAGAAGACTGAGAAAAAGGTGAGAATCGCTGACGACCATTCAGATGATGAAGACCATGAAGATAAAGAGAAGCTTCATGGAAGAACCAAACAAAGATTCTCGGGTAGAAGAAGTGCCTCTCGTAATCAATTCCGTGGTATGTAAGATTAGATAGAATGAATATTTTTTTTTTTTTTGCAGTAATTCAGGTCGATTCGCATCTTAGATTTATTTAACCAAATGTCTCGAAATAAAGAAAAGGCCCAGTCTGCTCTTAACAGATACCAACAGGAGCTTAACAGGGAGCATGGGGTACTTGAAAGCAATCCCAATAGTCGGCCCAAGTACGTGCAATCGGTCACATCGTTACCTCAGGCCGAGAAATGGAGATCTGTGGTGATCACCGAAATTTCAACTAGGCTAACTAGAATACAAGATGAGATGCTCCAAGAGGAAGTGGTACGAGAAACCAATGAAGCCATAAACAAACTTGTGAGAGAGAAACGAGCCTGGGAACATCACATCAAATCATTGGGTGGACCTGACTATATAAGGTTTGGCCCTAAAATTGAAAGCGTGGGGATGACTAGCGATGACGCATCTATACCTGATGGGTTCAAATATTACGGAAGAGCAAAGGATTTGCCTGAAGTCAAGCTCCTTCTCAAAGCTAAAACGGACAGAACTGAACGAGAAGCAAAACTACAGGAAGAACAAAAGCAGAAAGCCAAGGATTCAGAAAATAGATTCAATGGCCTTGATCCAAACTACTTCTCCTACTTCAAAACAGACGACATCTACAAATTTTCCGAGAAAGAGCTTTATGAAGCATTGGGAGAAAGTCATGTAACCAATCATGAGCCAACTAGTGGACATGATCATGATTTGAATAAACTAAGCAGTCAACTACTTCAAGACATCAAGGTGCTGAGGGATACATCGAACCAGATAGAGATCGAGAGAAGTCTCCGGGATATAAACGATTACGACAGTATACTACCTGAACCCGAAGAAATAAAACAGTGGCTTGTGGATAAGAAGAAACAAGAATTATTGGCAAAAGTCTCATCGGATTAAATATCACAATCATTAATTAAACATATACTCATCAATAGAATCAAGAATGGTAACGCCTGCATCCTTGTATTTTTGGTCCGTTTGTATCATATTATCAGGGAATACACTTTTTGAAAGAGACTTGACCACGTAGGTATCGAACCCCGAGCTTTGGCTATCAATTGCCGAGTTCATCACACAGAAATCGTATGCTAGTCCAACAAATACGACATCAGTAATACTTAACTTCAGTAATGTTTCTTTCATTTCGGTGCTATGCAATTTCCACGTATCCCTGAAACAAGAATAGTATTCTCTATCCTGGAGGTAACCTTTCCTTACAATTGTTTTGGGAATTTTCCCATCCAACTGATTGAACTGGGTTAAGAATGATGCATCAATGGACGATCCAAGGGTATTTTCTACACAATGATCCGGCCAAACCGTTTGAGTTAAAACCTTGATTTTGCCTGTCTCGAGATCAATCTCTCTTAAAGGATGTTTGAATTCTAAATCGGTGTAGGGTTCCACTTTGTGCTGAGAAGCAAATGAGATATGATCAGACGGGTGCCAATCTTGAGTAGCTATAACAGCAGACCAATTGTATTTTGTTATATCCAACAAATCATTGACATCACCAATAATCGAACGACCATCCTTCACCGCCAATGCACCATCAGGCGGAAGGAAATCTTCCTGTAAATCGACTACAACTAAAGCGGTTCTCTTGGTCATACGATAAATATTAACTGCGAAAAAATATATTGTACAAGATCTATACACGTTTAGTGATGCTTAGGTTTATGCTTAGGTCTATCATTTTTCCAGGATCCCAGGAACATATGTTCTACGTAACACATTGGATCATGGACTGATTTAGAGCCCATGTGGCCCACCCCAGGGCTAAATGAAGTTATTGGTAATACCAACACATCGTCCACCGCTATAGGAGCTTCCATACCTGTGAATAATTCCCAACCAATAATCTTGTCGTAGTTTCCGGTCTTGATATTCTCTTCTGATTGAAGTATGTTGTTCATGTATTCAAACACCACATCCGTCCAGATTCCTGGACCTGTCCAGTCCATGATATCTCCTCCTTCATCCTTACCCAACACCTTCTTTAATTCACCGTTCTTTTCTCTTTCTAATGTCTTTTCTGTGATCCTTGCTATCAATTCCTTGAGCATAGGATGTCCCTTTTTGGCTTGAATAGTCCATTGACAAAATTGTATTCTTCTCGCGTACCAATCATTCCAATCTGGTCTATCTGGATCGGCTTCAATTCCTACGACCAACCCTGCAACGTTTGGCTTATTCAGAATCTTGTCTTGCAAGGAAGCCCATTCATCAATAGGCTTGACCCCTCTGGTATCAATGTCAGCATAAACACCACCTCTGGCAAATAAAATCAAATACCTAAAAAAATCAGCCTTCAAAATACTTTTGGGCATAATTCTATAAGCCTTAGCAACATCTGGAACAGGGGTAAATAATTTCTCTATAAGTTCATGGCAATCTTTATCAGCAAGAACGTAATGCTTGTAAGTTGGGTTAATGGATTTCCATGCTTCTTGTAAGCTCTTGTACTTGTTAGGAAATTTTGGGTCGTCAATGCCAACTTTCCACGTCTGCCAAATGTTTTTTTCAAATGGCTTTTTGGCTTCATAAGGAAAATGGAATGCAAGCTGTTGTCTTAAAGTTGATTCCTCGGGTAGCCTGGCTTTGTTATTTGGTTGAAAGCTATATCCCTCCGTTTTCCAATTTTTATTCTTTTCAAGCTCTCGGTGGAGCTTGACCTTATTGCTGTTGAACTCAGTTTTAGAAGCATTTCTAGGAAGTGAAAGTCCAGATCTAAAGCTGTTGATGACGACTATCCCCAATAGTATCAAAAGGATATTCCTTAGCTTACGTGAAATCATATTAAACTAGATCAATATTTTTGTTTGGAAGATTTCACTGAATATGATTTTAAAACTAGAACGAGCGTTAATCGATTTTGATCTATAAAAAAAGAGGCTAAACTTACTAAATTAGTTCCTGATAAAAATGATACATTTAGATTATAATCTATATACACTTGTAGATGCATGCTTGAAAAACCCAATGTCTAAATCCAATTAATACTTTTTGATAACCCAATAAATAAAAATTTTAAAACCCCATTAATCTATAATCTGTTTCCTTAAAAGAACATTCTTTCGTTCCTTTCCTCATTCTAACCAACAAACATAAACTAGTTTAATAGTACAAATAACTAACAACTCCGTGGAAAAATCAAACTAATTTACAAAAATAACACGAATTAGGAAAAATCAACTAATTCTGACGAAGAAAGAAAGGAAACAACAATGCTTCTCTTGAAATACCCAAGAATCAACAAAGTTCATACTTTAAATTCAGATTGAGACATTGACAATAAAAGATGTGACCCTTACGTCACAAAAAAAAAAATATGGTTGAAATGAGATCAACCAACTTGTATGCAATTAAACCAAGTGTATAGAAACTTAGTTTTCTGGTGGTTTACCACCAGTTGGAACCACCGGAGGCATTACCGTAAGATCCACCACGGGATCCTGAGTTACTGTAAGAGTTACTGTAACTGGAATTGCCGAAACCAGAGTTACCGTAGCCGGAACTTCCACCCCAGGAAGAACCAGAGCTGCCGCCGTTACCCCAGTTGGAGCCACCTGATCCAAAACCACTTCTTCTGAAATCTCTGGTTGGACCTCTTCCGCCACCTCTAACTGGACCTCTTCCACCTCTTCCACCGGAAGAAGATTCTCTGGCAATTTTAGTTAAAAAGTCTGGGACTTCTTGGTTAGCTTCACCTAACAATTCAACTAAACCTTTAACGATGTTTTTGTTGTTTCTGTTGAAAAATGCAGTGGCAATACCGACATTACCAGCTCTACCTGTTCTACCGATTCTATGAACGTAATCATCGATATCACTTGGTAAGTCATAATTGACAACGTGTTGAACATTAGGAATATCTAAACCTCTGGCAGCAACAGCAGTGGCAACCAAAATAGGAGCCTTACCGCTCTTGAAAGCAGCTAATGCTTTTTCTCTTTCGTATTGAGATCTGTCACCGTGGATAGCAGTGGCTGGGAATTCTTGATCGTATAAGAAATCGGCCAAGTTGTCTGCCATTCTCTTGGTTTCGGTGAAAATGATGGTTAATCCGTTTTCATTGGCACTTAATAAATCCAATAACACGGACTTCTTTTCTTCATCTTCCACATATAAGACCTTTTGGGTAATATTTTCGGAGGTGGAACCAACTCTACCAACAGACAAGAAGATGTAATCTTTTAAGAAATCTCTTGCCAATAATTGAATGTCTCTTGGGAAAGTTGCAGAGAACATCAATGTTTGTCTGTCTTGGACACCTGGCATGTCACATTCTTGGACAATGTGTCTGATTTGAGGTTCAAAACCCATATCCAACATTCTATCAGCTTCATCCAAGACCAAGTATTTTATGTTGGCTAAAGAAACACGGCCTCTTTCCAATAAATCTTTCAAACGACCTGGAGTGGCAACCAACAAGTCACAACCACGTTCCAAGTTTCTGAGTTGTGGTCCGATTTCAGCACCACCGTATACAACAACTGGCTTGACCCAAGATCTGTAAGAAAATTTCTTAGCTTCGTCGTAGATTTGAGAGACTAATTCTCTGGTTGGAGCCATAACAAGGGCAGTTGGGTATACTCTGTTGGAAGAGAAAGCACCGGATGATTCAGGCACTGGGGCTGGACCGCTCATGAAAGATTCAGATAACACTGGGAACAAAAATCCACCAGTCTTACCGGAACCAGTTTGGGCACAAGCCATTAAGTCTCTGCCTGCGGCAACGATAGGGACAGAATATTTTTGGACTGGAGTTGGTTTGATGAATCTGGACAAGGTAACATTTTCAACTAATAAGGAATCCAAAGGTGGAGCAGTGAAGCTGGAAATTGGGTCTGGGACATCGTTACCAGAAGCTTCGACTGGGATATCGTCGTAACTGTCAAAATTGATACCGGACGATTGGAATTGTGGGTCTTCAGCAACGCCAAATAATTCCAACTCTAATTTCTCATCTCTGGCAGAAGGTTCATGTTTTCCGTCAACCCATTTACCAACTCCAGGCCTGTTGTATCTACCGCCACGGGAGCCACCGAAGTTATCTCTACGACGACCGCCGTATCCACCGTTGAAGCCACCGTTGCCATCGCCGTTACGACGGCCGCCACCATATCCATTATTGTACGAGGATTTGTAACCGTAACCTCCACGGCTACCGCCAAATCCTCCGCTTCTACCGAAGGAATCATCAGAAGAGAAATCTCTTCCACCACCTTGTCTGTTACGACGATGAGGAGGAACGTACTCTTGCTTGGATTGGCTTCCGTTTTCACCTTGGTTAATAGAAAGGTCATTCATTTTTTGGTTAAGATCAGTCATATTGCTGGACTTTTTTTCTTGGCTCTTTTCCTTGTTAATAATAACAATAAGTATCAATAAGTTCTATGGAATGAGTATAAATTAATATATCAATAACCAAATTATACAAAGACTTGTAGTTTAGATAAAATTTTTTGAAAAGAAAATTTTTTTGTTCAGCTGCGGGCGTGCGCACCCCAGACCATCAACCTAACATTGCGTCAAACACGACAGGCTGTGAAAGAGGTGCTGACAAATATTAGCCAAAGAGTAACTGAGTTTGGAGTGAACAGGGGAACGGTTGGAGCCGTTCTTATCAATGAGAGTTCCGTAACTAAAAGATGCTCTCCAATAGTGAAGAGACCTACTATCAAAATGCTATGGGAAGATCCGCCTGAATAGATAATGCAACCTCATCGGTAAGAGCACGTATTCATCATCAATGATACTTTTTATTAAAGGTCATTCAAAGGGTTTGCATAAAGCCTGATCTAATATAAAAGAAATATGTTCATATTGTAATATCCACACCCAAACGCGTCCGAGTAAACTCTCGGAGCTTTTGTAATTCGGTATATGATTAATAGTTATTACTGGTGTCTGAGGAAACCGAACCAAATGTCACTTTAGCATGAGGATGGGCAAAACAGTGTCTATCTTCGAGATTTGTATATGATATAGTATGTGATGGTGGTGTGCTTAATCCACTTCCCAAAACTGGTAAATATGGGACATCCTCTTCTGTATCACTAGGCGTAGAAGCGTTGCTCATCTGGGTTAGTGGTTGAACAGGACGTGACTTTCGCCCCGTGATGGGCAATGGTTTCGTACTGCTTACATCCACTTGGAGTTGTGGACGTGGATGGTTTAAAGAACTGGACGAGCCCGTACTCTGAGAAGGTTCGTTATCATCACTGAAGTTAATGTCGTATTCGTTATCGTGATGAGGCTCTCCAACTTCTGATTTACCACTTTGAACGTCGTTAAAGGAAAGGTTATCAAACTGTTGTTCAAGTTGGTCGTCACTAGAATCATTAAGTTTATAGTCTGAAAATGGTCTCTGTTGTTTTCTAACATTCCAGTGCAAGTTCCTACTGACGCTGTCGATGTATTCTGTTTTGGATGATATCACGGTGGGGAATGGGAATGGAGATGCTTGAATCGTCACATAGTCACCCTGACTCAACTCCGTACGAACTTTCCCATCAAAGGATGCCCAAGCCGTCAGCCGACTGGCATAGGGAACCTTAACCTTCAAAAACATTCCATCGGGTAAAAGAATTGGTCTGAATGAAAGTGTATGTGGGCATATAGGTGTCACACTTATAGCACTTACTCCAGGATGTACTAACGACCCCCCTGCAGAAAGAGAATATGCGGTTGAGCCTGTTGGTGTAGCTATTATAAGACCATCGGCTTGAGCCACTGTTAATAGAGAACCATCACCATACAATTCAAGATTCGTAACATAGGGACTGGGGCCTCGATCAACCACCAATTCATTCAATACCTGTTGTTCACACACCAACTTACCATCCAGTTTATGGACTCTGCAAGTGAACCTCATTCTCAAGTTAGCTCTGACACCACTTTGAAGAACACTTAACATCTTGCTTCTAAAGTCTCCGAATTCAAAGTTGGTAAGGAACCCGAGAGACCCTAATGAAAAACTTATCACGGGTGGAACAACCCGTTGAAATAAGTTCAGTACATACAACACAGTTCCGTCTCCTCCCAAAGTTACCACTAAATCAAAGATTTCAGGGTTATTTATCGTGAACTCTTTGGTCCAAAATTTGACGTATTCTTTTGCATGAGGAATGGTTTCTTGTAAACCATCATAATTGAACCTCTTCAGGCTTTCGAGCTTACTATCAACATATATTGTAATACTCTTGTTTCGCTTCAAGAACCATTCCACCACCTCTCGCGTCAAGAAGATGAGCAGGTTATCCCTTGCTTTGGTCACCACCATTATAGTACGGACATCAAGGTGAATTGTTGCCTTTGATAAATTTCTTGCCAACATTCTAACACCATTGGCGGTTTCCGCTAGTTCGGTATGACTCCGCACGGACTTCAACTCATCATTATTCAATTTATTCAACACGGTAGAAGGAGTTCTTTTGATCTTACTCAGCTGTTCAGAATATAGCTTGTTATGTATTCTAGGGGGTATTTTTCTCATTCCGCCTTCAGGACTGGTGCTTCTCAGGGTTGTAAGTCCGACATCGCGTAAAGCCTTACGATGAACTCTGCTTCCACTGCTCTTCCTTGAACGGGTATTGACATGATCCGGGCTCGGACTTGTCACGCCGGGTACAGCTGGTACGGTATCAACGGACTCTTCATGATGAGCTGCAAAAGAAAGGGGCTCGTTATTTGCCATTTGGTACCTTCACTTAAAGTTATTTGTTATAGGTAGTAAATGGTTTTGGAAGAATCGGGACTCGCAGAAAAAGAACTATAGGCTTTTAATGACTGATAGGTTTGACAAAGCAACACAATTGTAGTTACTAACTTGTTTTACGTTTCGTAATACTGAACCGACGGTTCTAAGATATGACTATGAGGCGATAATTTTTACCATTCGCGACTTCAGGCATGAGTCTGCACTCTAACTTAGTAAGACGATTGTTGTAGCATGACAAAGAGATGAAAGTATTTATAGTCTATGGGCTTATAAACTTGGAAATTAGTTGATCTAGTTATGTAATGAAATGGGTTTACTTGGTGACGTCTTCCACACGGCACTTCCATCCACTTGATTTAGACAATAATGGTAAAGAAGCACCTAAACACCAACCTATTTCGTTATTGTCAATTTTGCTAGCGGTTCTCAACTCTCTGTGTAATGGAATGTCATAACCGCTGTGTAACATAGCTGTGATAAATGATAAATCTAAACACCATTGTGGTTCTTCGTCAAGGTTCTTGACATGCTCATCTAATAAGACACTTCCCCATAATGAATCTCCTCCACATACAACCTTAGCTAATTCAGTTAATTCTTCAACTGTAAAAGACATTGGAAATCCAAGAGGGTTGGTCCTGTCGTAAAAGAAGGAGAAAACGTACATATCGTTAGCCTTATTGAACGATTTCGTCAATGATGGTTGGTAGATACCGTTGAAAGAGCATGGTTTCTCTGTACATTCAGCCTCCTTGTTCAAGACCTTCTCGGCGAGGAATCTACATTGAGCTCCAGTGTGGACATTCAGGTCCTTCTCGGGTCCCTCGAAATTCACCAAGTAGAATTCATCCTTAGCCAATTCGACATCAACATTCTTAGCTATCATTCCTGGTGGAATACAAGGGTTCTTCAAGGTGATGGAAGCTTGTTTGTCCTTCAAGCCTGCTTTACTCGTGATTTTGGATTGTTGCAAATTGGTGTTAGACTTTAAGGCATCTTGGATAATCAAACCGTTAACCTTGTTTCTTCCTTGGAATAAACCATAACCCAAGTGGGAGTACTGGTATAAAGTGAAGTCTCTGTTACCAAATGATAAAGTATATTTGTGGTCACCATCTGTCATAGTTTGTTCATCATCAAACTCAGGTTCAAAAACAATTTGGGTTGATCCTCCACCCAAGTCGAATACAGCAGCAGTTGGGTTCTTTTCCGCGGACCCAATGTTACCTAACAAATAGTTTGTAGTGATCCAGGCGTAGACACCTTCGTCCTTACCTTCCATGATCGAAATACCGTCACCTTCAACAACTGCAAATGGATAGTCGTTCTGCAAGTGTTTTTTGACTTCATTTAAGATATTGGTGGATTTTTCCTCACCCAACATACGTAAACCAGCAGTGGCCTTAACGGCTACAGGAGTACATTTTTGCTTGTCCTTTGGCACAGCCTTAAGAGCCACGTCTAATAAAGAGTCTAAGGATTTAGCTGCACCATCAACGTCGGTATCAAAAGAAGACAATCCTGGCTTCTTTGCTTCGAAAACTTCCTTAATCAAAACTGGAGGAGTTTGGCAGGTGTTGAACTCGTAAACGTGAACTCTTGAACCAGAAGACCCAGCATCAATCATCACGACGAAATTTCTCTCGTCACAGTCACTGGCACCTTTAGACGATTCTTTTCCCTTACTTTCTTCAGGAGCGTTTGGGTCATTATTGAGACTACCGCCATTCTTGGTGGAATCAACTTTACCAGGCTTAGCATCAACTGATCCTTCCTTGTGAGCCTTTTCACTCTTGGAAACATCAGCAACAACAACAGGTTTGTTACCTGAAGAGGCGGCCTTGTCAGATCCAGGAGCATTCACGTCAGCACCTTTGTCAGCGGCGTATGGGGCTTCGGTACCTTTGTGAGGTTTACCTTGGAGAGTATGTTTTGGATCATCAGATGTTGAAAAAGGAAGAGAGTCAGGAGCCTTTTCCTTGACACTTTTGAGCTGGCTTCCGAGAGTATCGTACGAGGAAACGAATAACCCTACTATGACTATCAACGCCACGATCGGAACGATCAAACGAAAGTTTCTAGTGGAAAACATGTATGTGAATAGAATTTAATCAAAGCGCGCTTGATTTAAAAGTTTTACTTGGAGTCGGACACGATTCTGGTTTCTTTTTTCGTGATATTTCGCAGGATGTATGGAAGTTAGTTAACAGTTGGGAGCCGGTGAATTATCGGAGTCATCTTGATGAAGGCTCGAAGAGCTTAACTTAATCGTGAATTCAGGTGTTTTCGTTTTGTGTCGAAAGAATAATAAAAACACAAATTAGTGATATTCAATTCCTCTACGTAAATTCGAATCGAATGTCTCAAATCTAAAATTACCCCCATTGTGTCATCGTGGCGAATAAGTCTGGTACAATGCCATGTTTCGAAGGTCAATTCAACACGACGTCTCGCTTATAAGTTTTAAACCAAAAAAAACCAGCAGGTGCCGCAAGTCATGCCTCTTCCAATTCGCAATAGCAATTAAGTATTTTTTGCACCCAAACCGGACTGTTGAGGTTTGGATGTGGAAACAACGGTATGTTACAAGGTGCGTATGTTACAAGGTGGCGTATTGTTATCCATGGTCATACCACTAACGCCGTTATGTAATCAACTAACTAGTTGCTTATAATTCTCTAGCAATAGTTAACCAGTTTGACGTCGTGCACGTAGGACCCCAACCTATTGTAGCAAACTAGTTACTAATATAGAAACTTAAAAAAAAATCTATTAGTACACGAGTCAAGTCTGATCACAAATACCGCAATAGTTGCTGTCTGATTTATCATATATATAGGGTTAATAATTATGAGGGTTTGGCATCCACTAAGATTATCAATAAAATGTTACGTTCATCAATCTCAAGACAATTTACAAGACCTTTAAATGCTAGATACTTAAACACCTCAAGAGTCAACTGCTCAATTGCTGGTGGAGTAAAGGAAACCTTGGAAAAGGCTAACAAGAAGACCGGTGAGTTTTTGGCTGCTACCATGGAAACCGCTGAAAAGGCTGCTCCAGAAAACTTGCACGATGCAGCTGATAAGGCCAACAAGAAGGCAGGTGAGGTTTTAGCTGATGGTATGGAAAAGGTTGAGGAAACCATCCCTCAAGTGAATAATGGTGGTGCCAAAGAACACCAAAAGCGTGTAAGAGATAATGCTAAGGGATATAAAGACCTACAAGACAAGGGTAACAAGGCCGAAGTCGAACAAAACCGTCCTGAAGATGGCTTATAAGTTATATAGTTGATGTCAGAGAATAAATATAAATCCTTGGTATCCGTCTTATTTAATATATAAAGCTGAGAAAAAAACGTAGTACTAGTTACATCAAGCACCTCTAGAATTTCTTGAATTCTTCTACCATTTGTTGATTAGCGGTTGGAGCTTCAGCCTGGGATACCGTCTCTGGGGTTTGCGGAAGTTGTTTTGGTGCTTTTCTTTCGATCACAGTAAGATAGTTAGAAGGAACATAACCTACTTTTCCCGATCTAGAACGTACTTGCCACCATTTACTTTCATTACCCAATGGGTCTTGTTTAGATAAAATGGCCACTAAATCATTGGCCTTTAATTCGATTTCGATATTCGGGTTTTCAGGGTTAAACTCGTAAAGAGCTTTTGCAAATTGAAGGTTGGATGGGTCAAATGAGTTGCCCTGTGCTGCTTGTTGGGTGAGGTTCCTTCTCTGTTGTTGTTCGTTCAATTTTTGAATGGCCTTGCTTAATAAGTATGGGAAACCAATGGATGCTGCTAAGAACAATAGTAATGGTTTCAATGATATTCTGCTCTTGCCAGAGGCAGAACGTTTAAGATTCTCTTCAATTTTTTTCTGTTTTGTTTCGAATTTTCCAAACTCTTTCAAATTTATTCCATGGTTATACGTCCTGCCAGTTATTTTATAAAACATTTTTTTGGCAAAGTTTATTAATGCATAGATTCCAAGCAAAGATCCTAAAGCGTTTTTCAAGTTACCAAATTGTTCGGCCAAGGATACCATTGTGAAAAAGGAAGAATGTGTAGCCATGTATGTAGCTTCAAGCATCTGGGCGAACCCACCCACGGCGCCAATAATCAGTTCAATCAACTGGAACGTGGCCTGCGTTCCTTCTCCTAGAGCGCCAGGGCCTCCCATGCCTGGTTGGCCATACATACCTGATCCATAGCCACCCATTCCGTACATGCTTGAGCCGTAACCGCCCATTCCATACATGCTTGAGCCATAGCCCCCACCATACATACTAGAGCCGTAGCCTCCACCGTACATACTGGAGCCATAACCCCCCATACCGTATCCACCAGTACCATATGAGCTACCGTAGCGATTTCCATAGCCACCAGCTCCGTAAGAAGAGGCGCCAGCCCCATATGGAGATGTGCTGGACATAGATGATAAATCAGCAGATAAAGAACTAGGTCTTTCTGGTAAAGCTGCTGCAGGATTTGATTGTGCAGTTGTTGTTGAAGGTTCCGCGGCCGAAGAGCTAGTGGCGGATGGAAAAGAAGCGGGTGCTGTCGTACTTGAATCACCTCCTGATACTGCTGCTGAAGATGTTCCTGACTGTACTTCCCAAGGTTTCCTTCTAGGCACCGTCATATATAAATAATATTTGAGATGTGATAAGACTTGAAAGGAAAAAAGATCACTGAAAACAGTTGACCATTTCGCACTTGAAAATCTAATTTCATCGAATGAGTGCGGGGCGTGAGAGTCAATCTGTCATAGTTTGGTGGCACTACGTCAAGATTCTTGCTATTAGCCACGCAAGATGGAGGTAGTCCAGTCAAGAGTATACATTTAGCGTAGAAAGAGCGTAATTTGTCAATCTGTATATTTTTCATAATCGTAAACTACGTGGCTGCAAAAATATGCCATCCTCGGCTACGGAACTTACTCCGAATAATCTATGGGAGTGGCTCACTCGAACTCAGTAACCGATTTAGATGCAAGTATACATCAGTTCCATAACCTTCCATCGAAATCAACTTCAAATCACCACCAAAGTATTGTGAGTAAAGTCTTGAAATAGGTAACCCGTACCCAAACCCAGCCATTGGTGCTTTGAACAGAGTTTGATTGTATTCTGAGTCCAACACAGGAGTTTTACTAACAGTGGTATAAAGATAAGTCCAAATCAATGGAATTTCACTTCTTGGGATTCCACCACCTTCGTCACTTATTTTCACGGCGATATCTTCGCTTCCTTCACTTATAATTACTTTGATTGGTGGGAATTTAAGATCATTGATGTCAATTTCTTCTGGTTTTAACTCTGGGTTTTTCTCAATCATTTTCTTCTTAAGTCTTGGGGTATGGAATTCAATCGTTGCACGTAAACTGTTTTTCAATGTTTCGAAAAGCATATGAATTAAGTGACCAGGAACATACATGAACTGAATTTCGTTTTTAGTCAAAATCAATTGTATTTCGGGACATTCAAATAATCCGTAGTATTCTTCACAGATATATTTTGCTGTTTCAATGGCGTCTTCAGCAATTTCTCCCACGTTACAATCGGTACATATAACCCCAACGTAATTACTTTTAGGTTTATTGCCATTCATCATGCTTGAAAGTTTCAGCTTAGGTTTCTGCTGAGCAATGTTAAGGGAAATATGTTGACCTATTAACATTCGAATACCAATTCTTGACATATAAAATCTGTCCAAGAATGTTTGGATCGATGAATTCACAAATACTGTCTTGTTTTCATTTTTCCATTCTTGAACTCCTTGTGCCATGGTAGCAACCGTTGCATCGTGACGTTTTTTGATTTTGTTTAATGCATCATGAACCTGCTTGTTGTAGTCGTAAACTTCTTTAGGCCATACGACGTTTGTTGCAGTAGGAGTATAATAAGTTTTTCCGAAAGTTGGGGACTCACTAGTGGCTTTTGAGCTGGTGGTACCGAATTCTGTGGTGGATGTGTTGGCTGGAGAACTTCCATGAGTAGCTCTCACAATTATACCATCATCACTAAAGAAATTGTTAATTGCAGGGTTATTTTGTTCAGAGTGAACAGGGTTTTCCTTCTCATCTAAAACCGAATTGTCCTCGTGCAAAATCTGGTTTTCAGAGAGTCTTTTGGCTGCTCCACCATTTTGATTCAATAATTTCTGCAATTCCTCTGAAACAGTTGGCTTTGGAAGCGTGACCAATTCTTCAAATGATTGAGCATACCAGTTTTTAACCTTTATGGTTGAAGGCATTTCGCTGAGTCCTAGCGGAGCATTTTCAAGGTCCTTGACTTTGCATGCCAATCTAATTGGTAGTTCTTCGACTATGAATTGAGAGGCAAGAAACAAAGATCCGGGGCTTGGAGTTGGTCCAAATTGAACCATCTGCCGCAAAGATATGGAAGTTTGCTTGTAAGCAGCATAGTTATATATTTGCTCTCTTAAGGCGGTGGTTAGCTTCCAGCCTGTTCCCATACTTTATTGGTTCTTTCTCTTTTATTGTGTATTTTAATAAAGCAAACGGTGACCTTATTGTGATGTAACTAGTGTGTCAAAACGGTTGAAGTTTGGACAGTTTCCCCCGGACTAACGCAAATTCGCTGGAACGGTGAGGGCTGGTCGTGTGTAGGTCATCAAATAAGAATATAAGTGCCACAACCAGAAGTAATTCACAGGCAAGCAAAATACAATTATCGGATAAGGTTGCGGCTTATTAAGTTCCGCTCTCAAGACGGTAACCCCCACAAGAATTGGTTATCTTTCCTTAACATAAAAACCTTCCCATAAATCATACAATAATGCCTGACGGCCGAGCGGAATTTTTATTCCTGTTGTCCCCAGAAAATCTTGTGATTTTTCGGTTAGGGTCGCGCCAGGTAATCCCGGCTAAAGGGACGACAGGACTTAAGGTTATGTCATGATTTGATTGCGCCAAAGTTCCTGAACTCCGAAAATGCCTCTGACATCTGAAGACAGATATGAGGAGAGGCTTTCTATGTTTCTCCCCACTATCTTATGTCAGATCCCTGTTGATCCTTGACTACTTGACCATAATCAATCTTCTAAACATACATAAGACAGACAATTGTTCAATTTGGGACTTCTGGTAAAAACTTACCACCACATGGTTTTAATCATTCAATTTCAAGTGGTGCAAAAATTCACCGAGGTACCGGAATGACTCAAGGAAAAATGACTTTGACGCCCGTCCGGGCGAATGAAAATGCGCAAATGACTCAAGTGATTACGGATTTGCGGATCTAAAATCTGGGGAATGCAAAATTTTTTTATCTATAAATTAACATAGATCCCCCTGGTTTATTAATTATCTTACTACCCCATATTCAATCTAATACCTTTTTACAATCAACATATTATGAGTGCTAGACAAATCTTAAAGGTCTCCAACTTCAAGACCGCTTCTAGATGCTGGGTTCCAGCTACCCAATCTGCTAGTTCCAGATTCTTTTCTTCTAGACAAAGATACATTAACTTCAACTTACACAGCTTAAGCGATTCTAACTTGATTGCTAACGACGATGTTTTGACTCATGAAAGTTCCAACAACACTACCACCAGAGTGCAATTTGACAAGCACGAGGAAGTGTTTGAACCAACTGTCTATTCTTCTGAAGAAGTCCACACTGCTGGTCCAGTGAACAAGGAAATTTCTAACTAAAGAAGTAGTATATATTCATGTCTATAGGAACGATTGACGAAACAAATGTTTGCATAAGAAACTATTGTAGTATTTCAATTGTCAATATTGACAAGTTTTCAATATAAGACCACTAGGGTCCATGTTCGGAGGAATTTGTTTTACTATGCAAAATTGATCCGTGGACCGTAGTCGTGTTACACCCGGTTGACAGTTGAAACAGGGTGTGAAACTCACAAAGTGCCCCCTATTACCATACAAGTTGTGAAGATCTATCAAGTGTGTGTAATACAGTAATAACGGTTTAAATTGCACAAGCCCAGGACATGCTTCAATAGTCTTTTGTGCCGCTCAGACAGAAGGACCTCACTCTTAATTATCATCATATATATCCAATCGGGCGACACCTTTTGCGCTCCAGGTTATTAAATTAAGGGGTGTAGTAGTTTCATGCCCGAGCGAAAAGCATCATTTGAACATCCGTTAGTTGACTCCAGATAAACACCAATTGAACTTTGCCTAGCTCCCAAATTTCCGATGCGGATTCAATGATAAAAGTTTATTTTTGCAACCATGGCATGAAACAAGCGGAAAGTCTATTTAAAGTTTACAGATAACCATCAACGGTTTTCTACCTTATATATGATTGATCATATATATTATATTATGTAATTAAATTTTGTAATTGCTGATTGCAGTTTAAGTTAGGTAGTCGCTTGTTTAAAAAACAAAGGCATATTTAGATTTATCTCTCAATTTCTTACCATACTTGTAGAACAAAAATGGGACTGGAATTAATACAGCTGCAAAAGCACCTAATAATGTACAAGCCCATTTGATTTCCATGTTCACAAACATTTGTCTTGCAAACAATGGGAAAGCGGCACCAAAGGCGGATCTTAAAAAGGTGTTACCGGCTAAGGCTGAAGCGGCAAAGAACAAGTAACAATCAATAATGTAATTGATACATGGCAAGAAAATAGCAATCAAACCAATTCCACTAGCAGCTGCTCCTAAGGTTGGAACAATCCAGTGAACTTTATCGGCATAATCACCTGCCCATCCTAACCAGAATAAACCACCGGCAAAGAAAAATGATCCTACCATCATAGCAGGTAATCTTTCCTCAGGGATTGGTTTACCTCCATTTTGGTCCATGGCTTTCAAGAATCTCTTATCGTAAAAAATACATATAGCACCCCCGATAAGCACACCAATAAACATACCCAAATATGGCAACTCTGCTACACCTGGAACAAAGTGATACTTACCTTGGAAGATAAGCGGGATAGCAGTCAAAAATAAATACAAGATACCATAGATAAATGCATTGTAAACAGTAACCAAGAATAAGATTGGCTCAGTGAACAACATCACCAAAGGTCTTGATAAGTTCTTTTCCACGATTTCTTTGAAATCCAAATTAAGTTCTTCATGTGGAGCAGAGATCCCCCAGTTACCAGTTCTTCTTCTAAGGATTTCAGCTTTTTTAGATAAAATTAATGGGTGGTGAGTTTCTTCATAAACAAAAATGTTTAAAACAAGAGCAGCAGAAGCAAGGATACCAGTGATATACATTGGCCATCTCCAGCCCATACTTTGGTTTTTCACAATGAATGCAGAAAAAATAGGTGCCAACATTGGCCCTCCAAATAAGACCATAGCAAAGATAGATGTAGCTTGACCTCTAGTTCTGACACCGAACATATCAGCCATAGCAGCTGGGGCAGCTACTATAGGAGCCGCTCCCATGAAACCAGCAAAAAATCTGGTGATCATGATAGTTTGAATATTTTCTGCTGTTGCTGAAGCAAAACAGAAACAAACGTAAACAAAAGAAGAAACAATCAACACTATTTTTCTTCCAAACAATTCAGACAATGGACCCCAAATCACAGGACCAGATGCAAAACCAAAGACAAACAAAGAGGTACCTAAAGTACCTACGACTTTGCCCACATGGTATATTTGTTCCACGACAGGAGCTGATGCTGAAAACATGGCTGAACCCATTGAGATTGTTAAGGCATTCAACCCCACAATAAAACAGTAAATGACTTTTTTCGATAATGGGAGATTATGTGGATGGATAGGGTCATCTGGTCCATTAAAACTTACTAAATATTGCTCTCTATTAGGTACTTCAGGTGGGTAATCTCTGCCTCCACCCATAGGAGGCAATGGGGAGTCACTTCCTTTGGCTTCTTCTATTAATTGATCGGCACCGGTCAATCTCCTGCTCAACGTTCTAGATATACTAGCATTGGATTCGAATCTACTGAGCTCATTACCGTCAGGAGAAATTGTCTCATCGCCGAAATCGTTGGCTTCGTTTGTAGTTTTTTCGGTCTGGCCCGTGAAAGGGGCAGGTTGATCTATTTCAGCTTCGACGTCTCTTGTTGCAAACGAAGACTTTCGACTGCCATTGGATTCTGATGAATGTCCTTCCATATCGATAAATATTTTTCGTTCGAAATAGTTCAAAGTGACATTCGCTCGCCTTTTATACCGAAATGAGAAAAAAGTAAATTGCAAAAATTTTTATAAGCCGAAGCTACAGACGGCTATTTTTATGTTCATTAATTTCGGCTTCGGAATAATACGTTCCAGATGAGTAAGCATCACTTCTTTCAAAACTTCATCTGGAGATAAGATTTCGCTTTCTACTCCATCAAATATTGACTCCCGTTAACCTAAAGCTAATATATTACAACCTTCGGCCGGTTTTAATAAACCCAACCAAAAGACGCGCACTTGATGGCCGACTTGTCTTCGGATTTACAAGAGGACCCCGTTTCCATAAAGATCTGAAGTCTAACTAAACTTCCCTCACGAATACCGTTTCAGTTTAAGAACTCGGCTTTAATCTAGCGCTCCAAATGACTTTCTTACATAAATCAACAAAATAATCATTAATTTACTGCCGTCTAACACGGCTTTAAGTTATTGCCGTTAAGCTCCGAAACAAATTAGTTCCGTCAAGCGCGGCTGGAATTGACAGCATTATATTTAGGCGCAGGTGCGGTACCTCTCATCTACCCGTCCGTGCCGATTAGTTGACTTCTATAGAACGATAGAGAAATTCTATAATAGGTGCACGAATTTATATATTATACAAATTGATGGTTCTTCTTGGTTGGATTCTTACTAATCAATTTAGAACTTTCTCTCAATTCCTTGCCATATTTGCAAAAAATAAGGGGCATCGGGGCTAAAACAGTTGCAAAACAACCGAGTAGAGTTGCAGCCCATTTGATTTCCATCTGCATAAACATTCGGTGAGAAAATAACGGACAACAGCCCGCAAACCCTGCCCGAATGAAGTTGTTCCCCGACAACGCGGTGGCTGCATTTTTCAAGTAGCACTCTATAATATAATTCATGCTAGGTAGAAATACTGTGATTAACCCAATTCCAATACAACCAGCACCCAATGTTGGTACAATCCAATGGACTCTATCGGCATAATCGCCTGCCCATCCAAGCCAAAATAATCCACCAGCAAAAAACCAGCATCCTACCTTGGCTGCTAAAAGTCTATCCTCTGGAATTGGTTTTCCATTATTCTTTTTCATATTCCTGATGAATACTTTATCATAATATAAACATACGACTCCTCCAATACCAGTGCCAATGAACATCGCCAAGTATGGTAGTTCTGCTACACCTGGTGCAAAATGGTATCTGCCCCGGAAAATCATTGGAATAACAGTCAAAAATGTATAAAGCAACCCATAGATGAACGAGTTATAAATGGTGATAAGCATCAATATAGGCTCTGTGATCAACATGTATAAAGGTTGGGTGATAGTTGTCTTGACGAGCTCCGAGCCTTTGAGTTTTCTTGATTCTTGGGGGGCATGGATTGCCCAATTGTTTGTTCTCTCTCTCATTTCATGGGCCTTCTTGATCAACAAGGTTGGGTGATGAGTCTCTTGGTAAAATACTATCAAAAACAAACATGAAACTCCGGCAACGATACCGGTGAAGTATTGGGTCCATGTCCATCCCAAGGATTCGTTTTTCACTATAAAAGCGCCAATTATTGGTGCCAAAAGTGGGCCACCAAAAAGGACCATTGCAAATCCACTGAACGCCAGTCCTCGAGTTTCTATACCAAATAAATCTGACAATACTGCTGGTGCAACAGCAAGAGGTGCTCCACCCATGAAACCTTCAAAGAACCTTGTAATCATAATCGCTTCAACTCTTTCTGAGGTGGCACAGCCGAAACAGAAGCAAGCATAGCCAAAGGATGATATGATCAAAACTATCTTTCTTCCATACACTTCCGACAGGGGTCCCCATATCACCGGTCCTGAAGCAAATCCAAATATAAACAAAGAAGTACCCAAAGCTGCAACTTCCTCGCTCACTCTATAAGTTTGTTGAATCTCAGGAGTGGCTGCAGCAAACATTGCCGAGCCTAAAGATATGGTAAAAGTAGCTAGCCCAACAACAGCACAATAGAGAAGTTTCCGTTTAAAAGGGTAATTGAAAGGGAAGTCTTTGTCTTGATGGTCCCATTTTATGGCATATGTTTCTTTACTGGGCAAAGGTGGATACTTTGTATCAATTGATACCCCATCCAGATCATCCAAACTGCTACTAAATGGGTTTGTGGATATACTACTTGCGTATTTTGAGTTGACTACTACTTCTTCCTTTTCCATATCGACCATACTCCCTAAATTGTCGAGTTTTGGACTTGAAGACTCCTTTATATATTTTAATAAGGATAACTCAGCCAAAAAAAAACCATGTATTTTTCACCTAAGCACGACACATGTTGAATTGGCACTAATTTAATGTAAGAGGTAATAATAATCTAAATAATACCCTTCAGGTATCCAAGGTACTAAATAATACATTCTCGTGTTACTTATTTGCAGCAATTTAACTTAAAGAAGAAATTTCTTAGATAATATTTCGCAACAAAAAGAGGTTTTAACCCAAATGAGACTTATTGAGGTACTTAATGAATTGTTCAACAGGATATTTACGGACACGCGCACAAGTCTGAGTTGAATTAAGAGTCTATATTGTACTAAAAAGTCAATTGTGACCCTTAGATCTCTTTTAATTATATAAAACAATATGTATACATTATATTACCTGCAAATAATGATGCTTGCCGCGATGCCTGGACTTTTATCTATGGGTTTAAAGCCTTTTCTAATGCCTCACCAACGTCACCAATGGTGTGGTCTTCTTTGTTTAAATCGTCTAATGACTCCACTGGTCTTTCAGCTTGTGGAGTGATTCTGAATGCGTGTCTTGATACAGGATTGTCCCAGTCAATAATTGCCGAGTGTTGGACATTTCTGTTATCCCAAACCACCACAGTGTTTGGTTCCCAGCTGGCTCTCAATTGCAAGTCATGTGCCTGTTCAATGTGCTTATACAAGAATTCTAAAATCATATCCGATTCTTGTTGCTTCAATTCAACAATTCTTCTTGAAAATGGTCTGTTGATGTAAATGTATTTTTCCTTGGTAGCAGGATGAGTTCTGATTAATGGGTGAATGTTAGAAACTGGCTTTCTTCTCTCCACACCACCTTGCACTCTTGAGTTCGATGCCTGGTCTTCAGAAGTATGTAAGACATGCAAACCTTCTAATCTCTTTTGGAACTCTGGTGACAATCTCTTGTAGGCTTCTACAACATCAGCAAATATGGTGTCACCACCGCATTCTGGTCCTTCTAATACTGCGAAAAAGGTGGTACCAGAAGGTTGCAACTCGTATGAAATGTCAGAGTGCCATAAAACAGCGTGGGTATTCGAACTGAAAACTCTGTCGAATTCGCCGGCTTCAGCTCTACGGTAGGTGACGTGCAATTCTGGGTGGTTGAGTGGGATACCACCAGTTGGATGAATGTGTAATGGGCCAAAATGTTTTCCGTAGTTGACTGCAAATTCAGGTCCATTTTTGACAAAATCTTGATTTCTAAAAACCACCACTCCTCTTTGGGCAACATATAAAGCCAACTCATCTTTTCCCTTATCATCAAGTTGAGATAATTGAATTCCATCCACTTCGGATCCTAACTTTGGAGTGATCTTCTTATTTTTGAATTGAGCATCCTTTGGGAATAAGTTTGGTAATTCCGGGTCTGCTCTGCAACCTGGATCTTCGTGTTTGAAGAACTTCAATGGAGGCAACTTGTCATTTGGGTTCCATGTAGGCAAAAATTCAGGGTAGTGTGAGGCTTTTCTGTTTTCAGCACTAACTACCAATGTACCATCAGCCAACACTTCGTCAACGCCTTTGACGAAATGCATATCGTAGTTACCATACTTGGAAGCATTAGACATTATGATAGTATCAAATTAAGAGCTTTAAATCTTTGGGTAGAAATAGAAGAAACTAAAACTTTAACAAGTATTGAAGAGAAATTTTAACAAAATAAACAGCAGAGTCAAGCTTTTATGTTGAAAAATTTCGGACTAAAAAATTGGTATAGGTCCATGCACATCTTAGGTTCATGCACATCAAGAGCGAGAAATTAGGCAATTCTGATTATTGTTTCGCAAATGACAGGACAGGAGCTCACGAGATAGGTGAGTGCACCCCATTACCCAGCTCATCCGACTCGGTATTGGCCAATTTCATCCTAAGCTCTACCCAACACCTTACTATTTAAGTAAAGCCGTTTTTTTGCAGTACCTATTTGGGAACAGATCTCGCGACTTAGCATGTGAAAATGAAGATAAGATGTCTGAGATACGACTTCGTAACTCAACACTTTTTGTCAAAAGACTCAATGATACCACTCAATAAATCGCTTAAGGACCAATGATAGAAAGCGTCTGGGGAACTGTGGTGTTATTGCTGCAACAGAAGCAGGAACAAAAAGAAACAGGAACCTAAACCCTCGAGGTATGGCTCAGGCGCCACAGTTTGACTCCTATTTTATCTATTTTGGTGCTGCAGACAAAAATGATTGGCTTGAAAATTCTCCAGGTTTTCCTGTACATAGGCGGATCGAGGATCATTTTCGGCGAATTAATGTTACATCGACAAGGGTAGCCGCCACAGTTTTCCTATCAAGATACTGGCTTTGACATGTTGCAAAATTAGGCTTAGGCGGATCTTCTCTTGGTTTACCGCCTAGGTTTCGAGTCTCATATTCTGCTTGGTCGCTCGTCTGTGAGTTCGTGTTCTCGTATCTGCCCTCATTGACTGTGTGAGGTATGAAATTCCCAGGTAGTAATTTTCACAAAATTTGGCCTTCTTCAAATTATACAAATCCTCAAATAAATCTGTATCCCAAATGAACGTTTAGTTTATGTTACGACATTGAACCGCTACTCTACAAACATTCCAATGCAGCGATGGAAAATACACTTGGGTAGCCAGTGTGGCAAGTGTTGAGGCAATTAACTCATACACCTATCACGACAAAGGGTTGAAACTTAGGAAAACTAAAAGGAGAATCCGTTCAGAAAAGAATGTTCAACACCCGACATCTGGGGTACAAAGAGATGAAATTTAGACACATACAGGGTTAAAATATATTTAGGATGGCCGTAAAATTTCTCTTTCACAATATAACACAAAATCAATATTCAGGTACATTTCCCCCAGAGATGGCCTGTACAGACAGGAACATACAAAGACCTGTTCGGATCTATAGACAAAAAGTCCGTTCAGGTCAAGGTTTAGGTCAAATTAGATACAGCGTCTACAGAAATGGTTTTATGTCCCATGGTATTATTCATTAATATACAATATATAAGCCCAGTCATTAAATCATTAAATTAAACCTGATATGTTTTATGGTTTGATAAACTTCAATTTTTCATTGTTCAAAGTAGTCACCAAGAAAGTAGAGTTTTCCACTGGCTTTGAGTTTTGGAACTCTTGATTTGGACTACTTAATCTGATAGGTGGAAGCTTGATCGGATAGTCGTCAAGGCCCGGAGAACGTGGACTTGGGTAGGAATGGAACTTTGGACTACTATTGATGCTCACATTAGTAGCCACGGTACTTGCACTGATAGTACTTCCATCACTACACTCACTTGAGAAGCTTTGTTTTCTTTTGAGTCCAGGTAATGTAGAGAGAGCCGCAGCAGCTTCTCTGTCTCTTTGTTGCAACTGGCTCAACACAGGCCAGCTACAATCGAGGAAATTCCTTGTACAGCCTTGACATTTGCCATCCACTATGTGTTCGTCACATTTCTTCTTTCTCTTTCTACAGGTTAAACAACCGGTTTTGGTTCTTGTTTTGGCATTAGGATTAGATGCTTGAGATGCCTTCTTGATGGCTCTGGGCTTTTTGACCTTGTCGGTTGGTCGTATCGATAAATTTAGAACTTGTTGGTATGACTTGTAGTCTGTCATGTTATAGATATTTGAAAAGTTTTTTTAAACTGAAAACCTTTCATTATGGCTATATTTAAAGAAGAAACTGACTAACACATAGGTGATGGATTAAATCCAAATACAGAAATTCAAAACGATGGTAGCCGCCATATTATGTAAGTTTCACGAGGTGAGTTTCCATAATTAATATTATGCCGCTTTGATTTTCTTTCTACGTCCCTGACTCATTTTGCCATAGCAGCAAAACTTTTAGGTATTAGGCAAAGTCAAATCCACCGAAAGGATGGAAATGTAGCAAAATAAGCTCACGATTCCGACATCTATGAACTTGTTGTGTCTCCCAAAGAGCAAGTTATTTTTGTAGTATTTGATTGCTCCATCAGTGCCTTTCAGTCTCGTGGTATATTTCCTTTCGCATTATTCAAGGGATGATCTACACAATTTCCCTAAGAAAAAATGTGCCAATTGCTTACCGTCGTGAGTTTCTGTTTACAATATTAACCGCGTCTGTATAAAAGCAACCCTACTCGAGACATATTGACGACAACACGACAAACCTAGGATGCGACATTTATGAATTTCTCAGTTTGCGACATTACTCGCAAAAGTTCTCAAGTGAAAATTTTTGGAATCTAAGATAGAGCTTCAATTATGCCTGTAAAGCCTATTATAAAGCCTTCTGTGTTGAGGAATGGTTTGGGAACTTTCGTAAACCCATGTCATAAGATAACAGTGCAATACTGTAATTGGGGTGGCTCTTCCAAAGGAGTTAGAGAAGCATTATCTAATGGTACACTTAACAAATTTGCATCGAACAACTCGAAAATCTTCTTCGAAGTGGTTAAAAAGTCTGGCCATCCATCGTTGAAGTTCGATTATGGATATGACAAGTCTCAAGTGGTTGAAGTAAGGAATAAGACTAACTCCGAGGTTTTGTCCCTTTTAAAGGAGTACAGCCAAAGATCTGGTAATGAATTATTTAAATACAACCATAAGGTCTTGTCCAACAATGAATCTGTGAGAGGAATTTGGTCTCCAATGCATGAACATAAGGGATACAGATTCAAAGTATAATTAATTTTAATGATGTATATAAAACATTTGTAAATAGTGTGAATTAATGAACATAGTATCCAGAAAATCGTAAGCTATTACAGATAATCGGATTTAAGACTTACTTCGTTGTAAAATTAAGATACCAATATATTAAAAATTAAAACTATATTTACACAAATATGATCATGAAATGAAATTATATACTCCTGAACTCTAATGGAGTGGTGATACGGGTTCCTCTTCTCCTTCAAGGATATCATCATTGTTACCGTCTTTGGAAATATTGTAGAATCTATTTCTCCAGAATCCATCTTCACCCAAGACTTCCTTAACAACAATGTTGTAGTTACCGAGGTATGGTAATAACTTGGCCCAGACGAACCAGTATATCACACCGATAGCGAACACAGCCCAGGTAACAACAGGATGAATCCAGTAAGGTAAATGTGTGTAAACGTTTTGGCCTTCAGTTGGAGGGATGTATGGTGCAATAATCAAGTATAAAGAACTAAGGAAAAAGAAAAGAGTGACTGGAACGGTTGCTTTAAGAGGCGGGTTCCATTCAATATTTCCTTTACGGTGTTGATAATGCAAGTATAAGGAACCAAAAGCGACAAAAGTGTTGACAACATTTAATGGATAAGAAATCAAGTTCAAAACAAAGTTATAAGCATCACCTGGTGGTGGAGCCAACATGGTGACGATACAAACAATCCAATGTTGAGCTAAACCAAAGAATGGAGAGTTGAATGGTCTAGAAGTGGCCCACAATCTAGAGAAAGGTAAACTTCCTTCTCTACCTAATTGTTGGATGATTCTACCCTGGGAGAAGATAACAGATAACACGTTACCTAAAGCAGACAATGCCACGAACACAGAACTGGCCTTTTCAGCTTTTTCACCAAAAGCATATCTAAAGAAAGCAGCAGCTAAAATTCTACCCGAAGAACCAATCTCTTCTTTTGGTACAACAGCAAAATAAGCAACATTTACCAACATGTATAAAACAACAAGGGAGATGAAAGCTGTTGGTGCAGCAAACTTCAAGATCTTTGCTGGATTCTTAACTTCACCCAAAGCATAGTTTGCATTGGAATAACCAACATAAGACCAAATGACGTTGTATAAAGCGTTGACGACACCGTAACCAGAAGGAGCACTACCACTGAAAGCATCAGTAAAGTTTCCAGTTGGCTTGAAACTACTGGTCTTAATACCCTTACCTAAGGCTACCCAACCGGTAACAACAATGAACAAAACAATTGCAATTTTGAAGACACCTAAAAAGTTACCAAGGTATAAACCGGCCTTAACAGATACACCATTGATTAAAAAAGCAAAAGTGATGACACCCACACCAATTCCTCTAGAATTCCATTGCGTGACTTCTTTACCGGCGGCATTCAATAAGTATTCACCAACAACCACACTATTACCTGCGGCCCATCCCAAGAAAAACACATAGGATCCGTACATGGCAGTGGCTAAGAATCTTGGCTTTTTATAGATGTATTCAATGTAATTCTTTTCACCACCGTTTCTTGGAATTGCCAGCCCAAACTCCATGTAAACCAATAAACCACTAAAAGCAATGACTGATCCAGCAAGCCACATGAATAAAGAGGTACCAACTGAACCACTTAACAAATAAATGGTGGAACCCAAGGAGAAAACACCAGAACCAATCATTCTGTTAAGACACAAGAAGGTGGCTGACACGTAACCAATCTCCTTATCATTTTTGTCAACTTGAACGACAGCTCCTCTGATAGAAGAATCAGTTGAAATCAAGTCGCCTTCTACCACATACTTTTCTGAGTCTTTAGTTTCCAGATCTTTGGATAAAAAATTGGAAAATGCCATTGTAGACTTTATGAACTTCTTGTTCAACTGTGAGAAATAAGGATGTTTTTATAGATACAATCTGCTGGAGACCAAGATGAAAATTTTGTTGCATCTAAAACTGACGCTGCAGTCCTGCCGGAAAAACTAAGATGCTCTGCATGCCGGTTTGGCGTTGCTTCCGGTAGAAAAAATTACCAATTGTCACGCGATACACCGCAAAAAATGTCCGGAAAACACCTCGTTAATAGTTTCGGATATGCCCAAAAACCACTTTTTTACCCTCGGAAAAGCTCTCGATCGCCGTTCTGTGGAGCGAAAAAGAAAGAAATGCCTTGAAAATGGAGAGGCATAACCCTTGAGAAAATATAATCTTAATAAGACTTTTTAAGGATCCACAGTTGCACAGCATGATCTCTCACAGCTCTAAACTTTCCAAATTACAACATGGTGCTCTAATAATTTGATATACTCACTCTGCCAATTCAATCGGGTCTAACATGCTAGTTTCAGCATAATATTGGCACGTCATGCCCTTGAAGTGGGCTTTAATTATCAATACACTACCGAGTTTGACAGATCCGTGGCGGGCGAGCTGATGGCACTAAAGTCTCGCCTTGAACTATTCGCCGTGGAACCACAGTTTGTGGGAAGAAACTGTGAGAAAAACTTGCATGGTAAATCCTATCAGCTGCATCTATACGTCTCGGCAAATGCAGTTGTTCCTTTGTCATGTCCTAGTTTGAAACCTACTAACCATTAGATTGATTTATTTTTTTGCCGTATTCAATCATACTGTGTTCATTGCAACTTCCACTGATTTAGCTTCAATAATGTGGCATGAAATGCATAAGGCGTTTCTTCAATTGAAATTTCTTTTGAACCTGGTCTCGTATCTACGTTCCTTTCAATCGTATGATGTACAAGCCCCTTATTCGAATGTCTTTTTGGCCATATACATGGTCTTCAATCATTTGATTATACTATTCCCGGTTGTCGCACAGTGTTTAATATCGAGCAACTATTTTGCAGCAACTCGAAAATGTAAGCAATAGTAAAATCACCTTAAATAATCTGAACAATCCAGGATCTACCAGAAATATTACTGAAAGTAACTGGAAATGCCCGACAAGAAAAGACCGAAAGTGGAGAAACAACTACCAAAGTTTCAAAGTGACTACTATCCCCCGGAGATTCCAATTAGTAAAGTTGAAAAGAAATATTTTGTGGATGAAAATAAACCCATCAATATTTTGAACTCGGTCAAACAGACAAAGGAACCTACTAGTATAAGTGGTAATGGAGTGGTGCATATTTTCAACAGTGACTTGAGAATTGATAATAATAAAGGATTATATTATGCCAATAAACTCAAGTCCAAAGCCAAGCTACCTTTAATTGGTATTTTTGTCTTCTGTGTGGAAGAGCTTTACAGCCATGCAGTCAGTCCGTTTCAATTAAAGTTCAAACTTGATTCCCTTCAAATCTTACAAAAATCCTTACAGGAATTGAAAATACCTTTGGTGGTTTTGAATATAGACAAAAAAGTAGATTACGTGAAGTCAATTACGGATTTCATGACCTCGAATAAGTTTGAGTATCTCACAGGAAATATAGACTACGGGGTCGACGAAATGAGAGATTACATCAAGCTACACAAGCAAAAAGAATTCAACTTCTTGTCTTACCATGATAGTTGTATTGTTGAGCCTGGGAAGCTAAAATCCGGTAAAGGTAACGAGTATTTAGTTTTCAAACCATGGTTTAATGCTTGGTGTGATTATATCAAAGGAGGTGAAGTTGCAAAGTTTTCTGTACCAGAGGCGAATGAATCTTTCGATGATAAAAAATTCAAGTTTGAATATCCTAGAATACCAGAAGACAAGCAACTCAGTCTGGTACAAGGTAAATACTACAATCAAAATTATAAGCCTGGCGAAGAAGCTGCACTTGCTACTCTCCGAGAATATTTGCAGTCTGAAGGTATTAAGCTGTACGACGAAGAACGTGACATGCTTGATACGGATGTGTCATCCCATCTTAGTCCTTATTTTGCAATCGGTTGTATATCACCCAGAACTGTTGTTGACGAGTTTCTCAAGACTAAATTGGTCAGTCAGATAAATGTTGGAAACCCCCATGCTATCCAATGGATTAGACAAGTTGCATGGAGAGAATTCTACAAACACATATTCTGCAATTGGCCCCATTTGTCGATGTTCAGACCATTCAATTTGAAATTTGCAAATATTAAGTGGGAGTACAATCAAGAACACTTTGATGCTTGGTGTGATGGACAAACAGGCTATCCTGTAGTGGACGCTTGCATGAGACAGCTCAAACAAACCGGGTTTATTAGTAACAGAGCAAGAATGATCGTGGCAAGTTTCTTATCTAAACATCTACTTATCGATTGGAGATATGGAGAGAGATACTTCCTGGAAACACTTGTTGATTGTGATTTGGCCTCTAATAACGGTGGATGGGGATTTAGCTCCAGTACAGGAGTTGATCCCCAGCCTTATTTCAGGATATTCAATCCTTATTTACAATCAGATAGATTTGATCCTGATGGCACATATATTAAGCAGTGGGTTCCAGAGTTGAAAGAGTTGGATGAAAAACAAGTCCACCAACCATATGCCAAAGACGCTAAAACGATCAACGATTACCCAACACCTATAGTTGAACACAAGTTCGCTAGACAGAGGGCACTCGATAGATTCAACGAAGCCAAGAACTAGTTTTTGAATTTATAACTATTTACATAATGTTTATCTAAATAAGTTTCTCGATTGATTCTTTTGCAACTTGTAAGTTTTCTTTGCTTCCCACCAAGTAGATGTAGTTGCTGTTCTTTTCATTGGTTCTTGGAACATGAACCAAAGTTTTAGATTTGTCCCTAATCTTCTTAATTGTGGAACCTGACGGTCCGATAATTTTAGAGAAGTTAGAAGTGTTGGATAAGTAGAACCAAGCCTTGTGATCAGCTTCCTCAGCCAATCCTAATCTTTCTTGAATCAATGCCAATGCTTTGGTGGTGTTTTCCTTTTCACCCTTCAATCTCCATGGAATGGTCTTGGAAGAGTCGACATGCTCTGTTTCTTGGACTATGAACTTACTCTTGTCATCTTCAGTAGGCAACTGATCTTCCGGTGGGTTTGGGACCGGGGTGTTTGACAAGGCTGAAGCTTTTCTATTAAAATTATCGTGAGAAACGTCCACACTGAACTTCGACTTGATAAGTCTGAAAATCTGACCACCATCGCTCACGAACCCGTGGTAAATTTCTGGAACATCAATAGAATCGTTCCAGGCATCTTTGGTTAACTCAAGAATCTTGGCTTTGGCCTTTTCGATATCTTCAGGTAAACCACTCAATTTGACGAAAACAGACTCGTCATTGGCTCTAGGGACTTCAATGTTGACATTGAATTCTTTTTCTAACTCTTGACGAGTGCTACCAGATGGACCAACAATCAATCTTTGCTTGTCTTTTTGAACTTCGACCTCAACAAGGACAGAGGATTCTTTGAAGGCGACTAATTGATTGAGTTGTTCAATGACCTTATTGACAATTTCCTTAGGACCTTGGGAGTTAACTAAGTTAGAGCCACTTCCTTCATCAGGAATATTCAATAATCTTTGGTATTTGAATCTTGGCAAATCATCACCACCAGCCTTGCTGATGATTTCTCTCATCTTCGAGCCACCTTGTCCGATTATATCTCTGTGGTATTTAGAGTCAACTTCCAAATCAATAGACACAAAGTTTTCAATTTCATCAACAATTGCATTGATCCTTTGTACTGCGTCCTTCAAACCGGACCTAGATCCAGTCAACTTGACTTCAGCGACACCGGTCTCTTCTTCCTTTGATTTGTCTCTCTTGAATTGGTATTCAACACCGGTAGCATCGGCAATGTCATTGATTGTTTCTCCAGCTTTACCGATAACTCTAGCGATGGCTTTTGTAGGAATTTCGATTGACTGCTCGAAACCGTTTTCTTTTTCAAACTTGTATAAGTCCTCTAACTCTTCTTTAGCATTTGCAACTGCCTTGGAGGAACCCCTGATTGTGACTTCATCTTTATTTTTAGGGGCATCAGGAGCCGAAGAGGCCAACTCTATAGCATTTGGGAATCTGATTCTTACACCATATTTATCTTGCAATCTGTTGATGTATTTACCATTTGCTCCAATCATTCTTCTATGATATTGGTTTTCAATTCTGATTCTGGCCGTTGTTTCATCGGCCCACTTCTTAGACAATGAAACAATCTTGGACTTGCATGCCTCAACGTTTCTCTTGGCACCACTCAAGACGATTTCTGTCTTGTTTTCTGATTCCTTTTCTTCATCTTGGACGTCTATTTTAACACCAAATTCGTCCTTAAGAGAATTCACAAACTGACCGTTTTTACCAATCAATCTTGACAAGACAGAAGAGGGAATTGATAAAACAGTGGAGTATTTATCCCCAAATTCAGAACTTTCACTGACAACCTGATCAATCAATTTTTTGACAATGGCAACTTGATCTTTCAAACCTTTAATGAATACATGATCGACAGATTCTTTTTCCCCATCCGAACCCAAGTCAACAAAGACAGAAGAAGGTTCAACCTCAGAAAGAATCGAGTTCAACGTAGTTTTGTTTGGTCCAGAAATGAAACCTTGAGTTGCTTTTGGAATGTCTAATACAGCCGTTTCCAAACTGTTCTTTAATTCTCTCAATTTGTTCAACTTTTGGTCGATTTCCTCAAATGCTGCATTGGTTTCATTAGTATCTTCAAAATCGAAATCCTCGGATTCCTCTACATTCAAATTACTATTGAACAAGGTTATTCTGCCATTTAAGATAACGTAGGAAACTTGCTTCTCCTTAGCCAAATCCCCGATAACGGAATTCACCTTAGGAATCAAGAACGAATCGATGTCCTCAATAGCTTTAGTGGAGTCGGGGGTGAGTTTGTTCACAGTAGAAACAATATCTTTTTTGGCAGCTTTGATATTTTCTTCACCAGCTTCAGAAGAATTGATGACAATTTCAATTGGGATTGAAGTTACATTGGCAGAATCCAAGTATTCTTTTGATGGTGCATTGATGGTCACATTGTTGGCAGCACCAACAGTCTTGAAAAAGTCTTTGTTTCTCAACATCAATGCCACAGCGCTGACGTGTGGGATATTGGATTTGTGTGCCTTGGACATGTCCAAGACTTCAACCTTGTATTGAGAGGTGGTCTTTCTAGCCTTTTCTTTGGCGGAAAGAATCTTGGATTTCTCACCGATGAATTTTACATCGGTTTCACGAGCTCCTGGTAATTTAATCAAGACATTCTCCTCGGCTAAAATAGTACTGATAGGTAAGAATTGTTGCTTTACCTTTGGAATAGGAACATGTTCAACAACTATCTTAGACTTTAATTGGTCCAATCTAGCAGTGATTAAATCTTTGGCGTTCAAAGCTAATTCTCTTTCACCAATAATGGTAATGATATTTTTGCTGGAGAGATAGTCCGGCACCAAAATATCCAATTCACTGAACTCGTCATCGATTGTTTGTTGCAAATAAGTAGCAGCAAAAGGCTTAACGATGTCTTCAATTGGGAGCTTAAGGGACAAATTCTTTGTTTCATTTTTGACAATTTCAGATATTCTGGCCTTAGATAACTTACATCCCTCGACATCACCATCAATAGTGATATCGACGACCTTGTTGAAGATATCATCATTCAGTTCATCACCGTCTAAGATTTTTTCTTCGTTGCTAATATCAATCTTTACTTCAAAATCACTGATAATTGGTTTTAAGGTTTTACCTTGAGGACCAATAATCTTAGATCTTAGTCTCGAAGGAACTTGGAAGGAGATCTGGACAGGCTTTGTCAATTTCTTAATCACTAATCTTTTGGCTAATTTCACATCATCTGGTTTACCGGTTATCAAAAATGTTCTTTTCTTGGTAAGTTGAGAAGTGGTACATTCGATGCTAGTCTTGGTGTCTGATTTCACGGTGGTCAAGATCTTTATAAATTCGGGTCTAGCTACATTCAATTGATCATCGGCATCCAAAGAGAAGGCCTCTTGGATGGTGGAAGACTTGAATTTACCATTGGAACCAACAGTATTATTCTTGGCAGGGCTAATAGGTGCAGCAGATCCAACACCCCAAGTACCAACCAAAGAAGATCCAGCCTCAGCACTGGACTTCTTAGCACCGCCACCTAATGTTGGGAAGGCGGACTCATCAGCTAAAGAAGGGGTGGAAGCAGTCAAGGAAGAAGTTCCGTCGTCGAAATCTTCGCTTGACGGAGAATCGAGAACAGGGTCGTCTACCTTGTTAGAATTAGCAGCAGCTATACGAGCAGCGATAATCTCAGCAGGAGTGGACATCGGAAAACAAGAGAAAAGTATCAATAAGCAGTTAAAAACCGGGCAATCAAACTGTTAAAACAGTGAAGGGAGATAGATCAATCAATGAAAAATGTTCAACACTGGGAGGAAATCCAATGAATTTGTTTTCGAAAGTGATAATAATCTGGAACAAGTAATTTGATTACGAGAATCAAAAACAATGAAAAACTTGAGCGTTTCAGATAAACTGTCAATGGTAACGATAACGAAAGTTATGCCAGCTAATCGAGTTGAAAGTTAGAACCTAACGAAATTTCCAGATCGCGGTAGTCAGTGAAATTATTTTGCCACGTCCACACTTTTGGGCTTCGTAAAAATATTACGGTGCGAATAAAGATACGTAACCCCATTTGGGCGCTCTCTTTCTTGGGTTCGGGGAATTAGACGAGTATTTGAGAGGATTACTTTTGTAGTGGGTATTTCTTCTGCAGAATTTCTTCAAGAGCCTTATGCTACTTGATTCCCCCACCAACGTAGTGCAGTCTTGTCTTTCTGCAACAGATGTTGTAAGATAAATGTAATTTATTTCGCTATAAACTATCAACTCGATTCCGTTTAAAAAGTCTCGTAAATGATTTCACGGACTCTGTATTCTTCATTGGCTTCGTCAATATCCTCCCAGTTTCCAATAAAGTCATCACCTCTAACGATTCCTGGCAAAGACTTTCCATTAGAGTATCTTCTCCAGATCTTCTTGGCTTCTTCGTCTGTACCTAAGTCTCTTGGAGTAAACTGAATATCGTTGGCCTTGAGGATTGTCTGTAATCTGTTGGTCTTGTGGATTATTTGCATCCCACCAATCAAAGAAGTGAATAAGTAAACAGGTTGTGATTCAAGGTGTTTGCGTAACTCTTCTGGTGAGATATCTAAATCATCCAAGTCCTCAGATACGTCCAAATCTTTAGTGCCTTTGGTAGCCTGCTGCAATCCTGACAGACTTGCTTCTTTGGTTTCTCCTTCCGGTGCAGAAACATCTAACGCCTTGGGAGTTGCTTCAGCATCTTTAATTACTTCGGAAAGCTTTTCTGACTTTTCCTTGGCTTCCTCCACGGTAGGCTCATCTACACTCTTGTTTGCTTCCTTTTCATCCAGCGTTTCTGACTCAATTTCTTTAGAGATAGAATCGAGTCCCAGAATAACAGCACTTGTTCCGACCTTATCTTGAACTTCCTTAGATTCTTCAGCAACGCTCTTGTTCTGCTCAGCGGATGTTTCAAGATCAGCAGCTGCATCTGATTTTTCTGGATCGGCTGTTTGATCAGCATCTTGAGTCTTGACATCCTTGTTATGATCTACAGATTCATCAGCATCGTCAACTGCTACGGAGGATGTGGTAATTTCTGGTATTACTTTTGTCTCTTCTTTCTCTTCGTTTTCTTCTTTATTCTTACCTCCGGAAGATGATTTTGCTGAACTTCCAACTGTTTCGCTATCTTCATCTACGGTGACATTCTTAGATGCGTCGTCGATTTGAAACTCCTTACTTTTGGATTCGGCATCTGTTTCTTTGGTATCTTCGGTCTCAGTACCTTTGGTTTGTTTCACTTCAGTATCATTTTCAAGGGATCCGTCGGGTTTCACTGACGTTTTGGGGTCCTTCTCTTTATCCTCTGCAGAATCCTTCGAAACAACTGCGTCGAGTTGTGATTCAGTCTCACCATCCTTTTTATTTTCAATTCCCCCTTTCTCATTACCGACCACATTCTCCACCATTGTGTCTAAATTATCTATAGTGGAATAAGGATCTTCGTTGAGTAAAGCACCTTCCTTATACAATTCAGTTGGGTTTGCACCATTCTTTTCGTTAACATCCGCATTTTGAGGTTGTCTAGATCTTGACCTCGAAATGGATCTCAAGTAGTCAGTTGAATATGTCTTTGATTTGAATTGATAAGGCGTTGCAGGTTCACGGCTAGATCCGTCAACATTGAAATTGGTATAATCTCCAGTTGTCACCAAAGAATGTTCTCTAGATAACAAATCAGATTGAAACTTTTCGTTATTGATCTTTTCTTCCTCAATAGCAGCAATGGATTCACCCATTGTTGGTCTTGACTGTCTTGATCTTCTTTCGGTTCCTACATCTTCTTCTGGGATTGAATCTTGGTTCAAATCAGGAGGTAAGTCGTACTTGGAAGGATCCTCATCAACTGTACTTTTATAAGAATCACCTCTAGCCAAATGTGGTTTAAGATTGGACCTAGAACGGGATCTTGAGCGAGATCTGGACCGTTCAATTGATTCGGCTCTTCTATCCTTGAAGAAATAAGGAGAGTGGAAACCTTCTGGTCCTCTGGAAGCATTATTGTCAATCAATGGCAATGGATTGAATGAATCCAGAGAAGCAGCACCAGCCGGTTTTTCAGGAGATTCAGAGTCCGCCTTGAAAGCATCATTATCTTTATCAAAAGTCTTACGGTGAGGATCTTCATGCTTGATCTTGGATAACAAAGCGGAGTGATCTTGGATTTGATTGTTCAATTGATACTCAGACAAGTTAGGATTGGAGTAATCTTGTTGAGAATAGAAACTTGACTTCTCTGGTTTACTTTCGAGTAGCGGTTCGAAGTTTGTAGAATCAGATTGAAGTGGAGCATCTTGTTCCGACTTAGAACCATGGTTATCACTTGATTTGGTATCTTCAGACGAACTCACATTTGGACCATCTTCCGCAGGTTGTGTTTCATCAACATTCTTCTCGTTTTCTGAGGCAGCCTCCTTATCTTCGTCGACACCCCCCACATATTTTGCATCATCCTTCACTGCTCCCTCTTGATCCAAGTAGTCTTCAAAGTTTTCCTCAGAAGCAATCAATGCCCCTTCTCTCATCAAATCATCCAATGAGGCGGTGATATCTTGACTAAGGAGTGATTTTTTTGTGGACGACGAGGTATTTGAAACCCCTTTGTACTTTTCAGGATGAATGTAATTGTTATGGGGAGAATCATCGGCAGATCTAACACTAGATCCCACCAAGGAAGGCGAATCGAGCTTCTCCGCTTTTTCCACTTGTTCTTCAAAATCCATGATATTAAATAAATTTGTTCAGCACTTATCAAATATTTAACGACTGGATTATCGTTGATTCGAGACTGAATAGCAAAACACTGTTTTGGGAAGTCCTGCACATAAGGACGTGCGATTGAGGGTATGTGTGATTAACTATACATGAGATATTATTGGTGGAGGGAACAATTATTTTCTTCAATTCTGTAGTGTAGGTGGGAGCATACCACGTAGGGGTTTAGTTTAGAGTTCTGTAGGCTTGCGAGTTGTTGTTGATTTACGTGTGTAACAAAATTACCTGTATTCGAATCTTGATCGAAATATATTTGTGATATCCACATATTACACATTTTTGCAACCTCATTGTCAATACTTTTGAGGTGAATAACAAACGCCTTGTAAGGTATATCCGAAAGCTATCTGTTATGTAGCGAGCAACATTCATAAGCTAATTGGATTTACACAGATGATTTTTACCGGGTAAATACTTGGCCTGAGCTGTTTGTCACAATTAAACCAAGTAGGGTCCGTAAATATACGAGCAACTAAATAAAGAGTTATACGCAAGCTTAATTCGTCAATCTCACCGTAAAACCAATTGACCGTAGTTAGGCCCCCAAGTTATTGGTGCCGACTCTTCTACGCATTGCCACATATTAGGTTCACTTTACCTCCACTTCTAGGTAGCATAAAAGAATGCGCGTGCAAATTGAATTGTTGTCTCCTTAAAAGTTGCAAATATAAAGATTTTTGTAAAACTTACGTGTTCCTTTCACTTCAATAATAATGTCACAGACCATTCCAGTTCCATACACCCCAGGTAAACAACCGGTGGTTGAATATATCCCCTTCGATGGATTGAAATTCAAAACCGTTCTTTGGAAACACACAGGCGATTATAAAGGTAGAATTTTATTTGTGCATGGTTTTTCCGAAGACTCTTTGGTCTATACTGAATTCTTCGATAAGTTGTCAGATCTTGGATTTGACATCTTCTTTTTCGATCAAAGAGGTGCAGGTGAAACATCAGAAGCAAAAGATATCGGTAAAACCAATGAAGCTTTAACTTTCCAGGATTTGGACTTCATGATAAAAAAGAACATCGAATCATTGGAAGACCTGAAAGATAAGTTGATTCTTATGGGACACCTGATGGGTGGGGGAATCATTTTAAACTACGGGATTAGAGGTAAATACAAGGAGCACATCAAAGGGATAATTGCTACTGCCCCAGAGGTGTTACTCCATCCATCCACTGCTCCTAACTTCATCTTGAAAGGATTCGGTCTGTTTGCCAGTAAATACCTTCCAAATGTTAGAATTGATGCCGGGTTGAAATATGAGTACATCAGTAGTAACGAGAAGTGGGTCAATTATATCAAAGCCCACAATAAGAAGTTTTGGATTACCGGTGGGTTATTCATGGGAATGGTGAATAGAGGAGAAGCTTTGACCAAGCAGCAGTATGTTTCCAAATTCGACCCTAATATCAAACTCTTGGTATTCCACAGTAAATCCGACCATATTAATTGGTATGATGGTACTCAGAAGTTTTTCAACTTATTGAATGATAATGTGGAGAAGGAATTTGTCACCTTTGACAAAGCTCAACACAGTCTTTGTATTGAAAAAGACGAATACGTGAACAAATTATTGGATAAGATTGCAGCATTTGTATAAATGTCACATCATTGACCTTGTCTTCCTGTTTAATATCTTCTCATCCTTTGATTGCTTTTGAGTAACTCCTTGTACACTTGAATCTATATACGATTATAGTATAGATAGTTATATGGTATAATATATGTATGAATCCTGCAATCGTATTGTGTTTAAACGGCATACATTGACTAAGCCGAAAAGGGATGCGACGGCTCAGCTGCATATCGGGTACCCTCACGTGAAGCCAATTGAATTTTGCAGCTTGACTTAATTACACCTTGAAGTTTACCATCCTTTGCTTGATGCTTTGGCTCTCCGAAGGGTCACTTGTATCACTTTACTCTTACAAAACTCGAAAAACCTAGTACAGGTCAATTTTCTCATAACCTCTCTCGCGTTCCGAAAAGATCTGGTGATGGTGCGGTTTAACTAGTTGCAAGCGGACAAAGTAAAATGATATAGTTATTGTTAAAGATGGGGTATACTATAAAGCAAAAGATCGATATCTGCCTCAAGGCAGAATCCAATCCTGAGATGACCCAATTGGACCTTGCCAAGTGGGCCCACGTAACTTTCAAGAGTGCAAAACAACCTAGTCAAACGACAATTTCGAGAATTTTAAACATCAAAAATGACTTGATTGCTTCGAAACAAGCTGACTTCCTGTTGGTCAGACGTCGAAAGAAACTGAATCCAGTTCTTCGACAAATTCTTACCGAGTGGGTGACCCAGTCCATATGGGAGAATATTCCTATCACGACTCTTATTGTCCAGTCAACTTCTAATGCTATCTGGACTCGATTACCTCTTGAGGTGAAAGATGGCAATGGAATTTTTAACCAGAAATGGTGCAATCAATTTATCAAAAGCTTGAATGTGAACTTGGCTGGCTCAAGTGAAGATATACGACAGAATTTCGGTTACAAAATGAACAAGATTTGGCTTTTGGATGAAAAATTAGAATTGAAGAACTATCTCTCAAATTTGATAAGAAGAGATGGATATCAGGCACAAGATATTTTCACCATAGATGAATTCCAACTATTCTATTCCCTCCCTTTGGATCAAATCTTCGATATAAATTCAGTCGACAAAGGATTAAAACAGTCTTCTAGTTCAACTGAAAATTCATTGACAATCATGCTTGGAACCAATCTCAACGGGTCCGAGAAGTTGACTCCATTAATTGTGGGAAAGAATGATGTTTTTGACGTTTCAAAGAGTTCATTTCAACCGCTTAGAAATTTGCAACAGCATTCTAATTTCCCTGACAATCCGGCACAATTCCATGTAAACCTCATGAACAAAGTCACAGAAACCTATAACATATTTTATAAGAACAATATTAATAAGTGGATAACTTCAACGATGTTTCAGAACTATCTTTTGACTTTGGAACATAAGTTGACCAATAATGACCCCAATAGAAAAATATTGATCATTCTTGATGATTCTTCCACACATAGAATATTGAACTTGAAGTTCAATAATATCAAATTGGTTTATTTGAAGAATAATACTAATCACAAGTCTGCCTTCAATTCTTTATACAATGGGGTTAATTTCGACTATTGTCCAATGAATTTTGGCATTGTCCATGAATTCAAGATCTTATATCGTTTGCAGCAGTACATGGAGATGATAAGCATACAAAAGCGGTTGCATTCCCAACAAAACATGAACAGCAATTTTGGACTCAACTACAAGATTGACTCGAACTCAGTCACAACAGATGTACTTTCCGAGTCAGATTACGCCATACCGCTTATAAAAGCTATCGAGTGGATTAAAAGAGCATGGGAATCTATTTCACCCGAAAAGATTTTGTATTCATGGTATAAAACTCATCTAATCAATTGTCAACAAGTATGGGCAAACGATAAAAAACTTCTCTTAAAGTTGGAACTCGCTAAAACTGCTTATCCTGACAAGGCTTATGAAAAGCTTCAGGAGGTGATTGGTCATCTTAACGTAGTGTTGCCTTGGAAAATCGAAGATTTGATTGGCTTGGTTAACGAGAGATCAAAGGCTACTTTAAATTACATCTCAATTGAAGAGATTGTAACCAGTTGTCTTCTGGAATCCAATTTCACCCGACAAGTTGATTCAAAAGATACCGAAAGAAGAGAAAAAGATATGATGGATAATGATAACTGGGTCATGAGTCAGATGTTGAATCCTTCCATCAATGATCTTAATTCATTGGAATTGCTTGACGACACAACCAAAGATAATATGATACCGATGGATAGCAAATCTCTTGCCGATACGCAGGATTTGATGAATTCGATGGATGATCAAATATCGTCTTTCACCAAACCATTAGGCTTAGAGTCAGGTAACCCGGAAGTTGGTGCTAATTCAGAATCTGATAAAAACCTTTCTATAAGTGCTTTATTGGCAGCTGCAGATGAGATGAAGAACTTAGAACTGAACGATCCAAGTAAAAATAATCAGGATATAAACCAGTTACCTACCTTATCTGATAAACAACCGGCTGAAGCCTTGAAAAGAAAATTGGCTCCTGATGAACCGGCCATGCCAGACAAGAAAAGAGGATTCTATATCCCCTCTTCAACGCCTCCTAACCATTGGAATGATTCGCTACCACTGACCAGGTCAACATCCCCGTTTAATGCAACGCCGCAATATTCAAGACTATACAGTGGTATTACCTACAAATCATCATCTATGGGTAATTTACAGAATTATGGAATGAACTTCCATGATCCAGAGCTTATTAGGCTGATAGTCAGGTTACTTGAAGCCTCTCAAACTGGTTATTTGCCACTTTCAGAGAGTACTATTTCTGACCTCAAAACGAATTTAAAGACTATTCAAAAACGCCTGGACAGTAAAAAGAGAAAACAGTGAATGCAGTATAATTTGACCAATAAGACAATGTACAATAGAAATCATAAATCCAGTCTACGAGTTTGCACAAAATGTAGTTTTCTTAAAGCTTATGAACATCAGTAAAGGCTATATACAGCAGTCGTTAATAGTATCAGGTGATTCGTTTTCCGGGGGATAGTATCGAATTATACGATCACTGTTCCTCTGTGATACCCAATTCTCTAGCTTTAGCTTCGAGTCTCTTTCTTTTCTCTTCTCTTTCTCTCCTTATTCTAGCCACTTCAGCTTGGATCTCATGTCTTTCTTTAGGGATTTGATTCAAAGTAGCTGGGTCAGGCCAGAAACCAGGTAAATTGAATTTCTCATCGGATTCGATACCTGAATAAATCATCACCAAGATTGGTGTGAAAAGGTAAAATCCAAACTGTTGGTTAGTAAGTAGTTCAAGTTATCTGCACTCTTCAATACGTACCTTGGAAGTCTCCAACTGTGTTCTGGAAATCAGACTGATAAATCTACTAAACATATCTCTAAACATTTTTTCTAAATGAGACCGCGATTTTCAATTAGCCTATATCAGTTATGACAGAGTATACGCCAATTGAGCCGGACATCCCACCCAACACAACACCAAGACCAACTAACAATCCACAAGTTACTGGGACTCTAGATGGCCAGGAAACATCCAATGGGCCACCGAATCCTGATGAGTGGACCTGGGCCCAAAAGCTTAAAGAGTCCTCTCACCCTGTGGCATTATTATTCTTCCTATTCTTCAGAGTCACTCCTGTATTTATCTACATTTTTGGTAACTTTTTCATAGGATTTATAACCAAGAAGAACCGATTCATTTTGCATTTCATCACCTTGATTTTGTTGGTGGCAGCCGACTTTTGGAATCTCAAAAACATATCGGGAAGATTACTAGTGGGCTTAAGATGGTGGAATGAAGTCACCCAGAAATCAGATAGCCCGGGAAGCTTTGAAAACGTATGGGTCTTTGAAACTGCTGATCCAAATAGATACATTAATCCCATTGATTCAAAGGTGTTTTGGATACTTCTTTATGCACAACCTGTTGCCTGGTTTTTATTGGGTATATTGGCCATATTGAAATTCCAATTCCTTTACTTGATACTTATATTGATAACAATTGCATTGTCTTTGACAAATGCAGTAGCTTTCACCAGGTGTGACAAATTCAGTAAGGCAAATGACGTAGCATCTACTTTATTTGCAAGAACAACTGGAACACTTTTCTCTAGATTTAATCCTTTTGGCTGAGCCATGGGATGATATATATGATCTATGACTTGCCTATCAATTGCATCTACATTAAGTATCAAATTAACGTATAAAAACTATTCTATTTGTCGTACCCTTGCTTACAGCCCGTCTAGAATACAGTCTTGTGTGGTTAGTTACGTAATGCACTTATATTATGTTTACTTGATCGATTTTACGATCGTGACGATGATTTTCAATCTCTAACCTAGCTATCATTTCCTCTTGACAGACTCAAGTAGTTGTGGAGAATCTCTAAATGTTCCAATTTACTACTCATGTCACGGTAGGGCTTTTTGTTATTGATATTTGAAAACAACTTGTTTTCGATTTCCAAGTGAGGTTCAAGCTCAGGATCTTCATTATAGAACAATAGACTTTGGAATTTCGACAAGAGCAGCTTGAAATCAGAGTTTTCAACATCAATCTCATAGCCTTTCAAAAGACTTGTTCTGTATTCTTTTGATATGGTCTCAGAACGTCTATAGATCAATTTCAAAATTATTTGGTTCATCAAGTAATTCAACTCGTTGTTATCAGTGATTTTACAGACACTGTTCTTTAGCCCTTCGATCTTGACATCATGTGGGATACGTTTGATAATGGAAATAGGATCATAGAATGGATTGGACTGGTCATCAGCAGTTTCTATGAGAGCTTTAATGAATCTCGGTTTGGAGATCAGGTAGTCTAATAGAATAGTCCATGCCTCTTCATCGTTTTGGTGTTTAGCAAAGTTTATGGCCACCTCAGGATTATCTAGCTTATCAATTATTAACATCAACGCCTTTCGATTTTCTCCTATCTTCCCAAGCAAATAAACCAACTCTTCTGTGTAATCAGACAGCTCACAGAGAGAGATGGCATAGTCGATGTCATAGTCGCTGTTCTTCATCAAATAAGGTAGAAGCTTTGGCCGATCGAATTCGGCATAGAGCTGAGCTCTCTTATTACCAAGATTTGAAAGGATAAATTCATCAATTTCTTTCAACTGCTCTATGTATAGATAATTGATAAAGCTCAAATGGTTGGTATCCATCAACTTAATTACGGTACTCGTGCTTAGCTCGTGCCTATGTTCAACCAACACTTTGACTATATCCTCCAAACGTACTCTCAATTTATCGAAAGGCAACTTCTCGTAGGAGTTTCCTTCAAAGCGTAGTAGTATTATTTTTGGTAAATCTTTGGCAAAATTCACCAATATGTGGTTGTCAGACAAAAATTTTACAAGATTTGGATCTTTCAATGCAATCAAGTGGCTAACAGCTTTTTGTGGCTCATATGTTCTAACGTACAACTGAGAAAGACATTTACGCAAATCCCGTGAATCAGAGTCTTCCAAAGCACTTTCGATCAAATTCTCAGCCTTTTTCGTATCATAAAGCTCAAGATCCCAGGAGTTGATCAATTCTATAGCCTTGTTGGTATCCTTCATTATCCAGTACGAGAGGATACTGTCGTAGATTTTGGTATCGAGTGCCAATTTGGGTGACCGGGGTATGATTGGTGTCAAAAGATCTATGTGGTTTGCATTGATGAAAATGTCAGCCCATGATTCCCATTGTTTAATAACGCTCTGTACGTACTCTTCATCAATAGCACTGATGTTTGTACCAACTGTTCCTGCAGTTCTTGTAGTCAATATTGTACTTTTTGTATCGCTGTCTGGTAGTTTTTCGTCATTTATGAACAAGAGGGTGCTTAAAAACTGGGCTGCTTCTTCCCATAAGTCGTCTTTAACAAGACCGTTCAAATACTTGACCCCCAAATTCATTCTTCTACTAGGAGAAACTAAATGCTCCCCAATATCCCAGGCCTCTTTGTATTTCTCATGTTTAATGTACCAATCTAGTCGGTCAACAAGTTGAACTTCTTGTGCTATAACACCATCTTTGGCACTAACAATGAAATACAGAGTGCTATCCATTCCAATGTGGCGATTCAAACTGTAATCATTCAAGCCAAGGTTCTCAATATCTTTCAATCCTATTTCCTCTTCGAAGTCTACTTCCCCTGTTAATGAGTTGATCAATTTGAGGTCCGGATGGATGAATCTTACATTATCTCCTTCGTTAACAGGGGGGTTATATGCTAAGATCATCCAATAATCATCCTTGAAACTCGATATTCCTGCAATCAAACTGTCCAACTTGAAAATGTGATCGATCTCTATCTTTTTTTCCTGCACTGCTCTAAATGACATAGTGGCAGCAGAAGGAAGAATCCTGGATTTGTTAGATGATCCAGAACCTTTTTCATCTGATGTTCTCAATGATACTCTGAGACACCAAATATAGTTTGCCCACCCGACTAATATTCTATCACTTTCGAGAGAATGTACTCGAGGCCAATACAAATCACTTCGAGGTGAATCATCTGGTTTATCTATCACTTTGATGATTTGTCTTGCAAGTGTATGGAACACTGAAATACCCTTGTCATTCATCCAAATGACTATATCTCCGATGGCATGAATTGATACAATTGGTCCATTGTTTTCGTCAAGCACAACATCTGATCGCTGGCCAAGCCAGTTCTTGCTAGAATGGATCACTTTACCCGACATACCACCACTGAGGAAACTTCTACTTTTCTGGTAATTTTGATCGAGAACTACTGCATGTATAGGTCTCTTAAAATCATAGGCGGTTATATCGTTCTCGTCAGTTATTGATCCAATAACTATTATACCATCCATAGACCCCGTTGCAAAGAATTGACCGTCAGTATAAATAGAAAGAACGGACGCTCGATGGGCCTTGAAGGATCTGATGGTGCTGAAATCAGGCTTTGTGATATGTATAAACCCTGAGTGAGTTGCAAATATAAAGTAGTCTTCATGGATATTACAACATGATATGGGATCTCTTCCCATAAAATTCGAAGGTAAACCATTGATTCTGGAGTATTTGAACTTAGGGGGTTCTTCGTCATCATCTAATTCATCGCCTGTGGACTCTGAGGGCAGTATACTATCATCATCTGTGCCATATGAGGTCTCAAAAGTCGTATTTCCAACAGCCTCCTCATCGGTGTCAGATACATGATTAGGATCATGTGATCTTTCCGAAACATCTTCCTGGTGTTCGGAAGCACTATCGAAGTGGGATGAATCGCCAATCGATTCGGAGTCGCCCACCAGAGACTCTTCCTCGTTCTTGTCACTCATTTACACTATCAATGGATAACGAATTCGCGAATTGGATACTAATCATCACTATGGTATCTGCTACTGGTGGCACATTAGTGCAATGTGATCCGAGTATTCGGGCTTTGATATTGGATATGGACGCTTCTCGAAATGATATAGTGCTTCAGGAATTAGATGAGACCCATTTGTTCATTGTGACGGATAAAGTAGCCTTTGTGAAGAACGAATTAAACTCGATGCTTTCAAAGAACATTTATAACCCATTCGAAGAGGATGGCGATGCATGATATTAGACTAATTGTGGATGCAACTATTCTATGTATATTTTCATGAATGTACGATTTACTCGATGAGCTACTCTAAATCCGCCTTTTTGGGGTTTATATGCATTAGTGTGATTTCGATGAGCAGACACCAGTTTATTGAGTAGTCTCATTATCATTAGTTTGTACCACTTGATTCCCGTCGACGGTTGCCGAGTTAGCCTCAGCTGTGTCTGAAAAGTCAGGAGACTTGCTGTTATCCTCTGGGCCTAGATCATCACTAAACTGAAGAAGAGGCTTGATATCCAAGAGGTTGTTGCTCAAGGACTCGTCACTTAATAAGCCATCCACGATGTTGTTGAAGAAAACACTGAAAATTTCAGGCTCCATCACATCGTTTAAGTTGACTGAAGTCATTCTCAAATTGAGATAGTAGTCTTCATAATAATTATAGAGGAGCTCAGCCAAGCTGTTGAACAAGATCCTCAATATATTGTAGTCGTTTATGTAGCTTGTTACTTGGTGCTTGAAGCTAGGCATCAAAGTGTCTATGTTCTGCTTGAACTTGTTGATAGCACTCATCACATCATCTGCCGATGAACCGTTTTCTTTCGTTAGTGGATCGATCAAGAGATTGAGATATTCCAATAACAATTCATTGACAGTATTATTAATCTCCAATTCAATCTCAGTTTTAGCATCCATCATGTCGTTGATAACCTTAGGAACAGTTCTTTTAATCAAATTAAACCAACCTTTTTGGTTAACATTAATCATTATCTCACCGTTCTTGATCAAATTATAAAGTTCATTCAATCCGCTAGTGAAATCCAATGTTGTCTCTGTTCTCACAAATTGTATATCAAAGTTGTTTAATTGATACTTCAAAATGATGAGGTTCTTCAAATAATAAAGCATGGAGTCAACTTTACCAGAATATTTCAAGGCCAACGTTGAGCCTGTTTTGAGAATAATGATGCACGAATGAACAATATAATGAGCCAAATCATCAAAAACAATGGAGTTGATCAACTCATATATGTTCGAAAGTATGGTTAGTGCTTTACCCAACGGTGTGTATAAGTCTTCAAATAGATTTTCGTTGAACTCCTCATCCAAGGTATTCTTTGGGTTTTTCTTATTACCTATTTTCAAATCTTCAGGCGTTGGTTTATAGGGAATCAACTTATTATCGATGTAAATTTGGATTCTGAAGATAAGTCTGGACTGGCAATCGTTGAGAATCGGTTGAAATATTTCACCAAAATTGATCTCGACACTTGAGGTATGGGGATCTTGATACGGGTCAGTTTCCTCAAACTCATAATAGTTTTGCAACAAATTGGTCAACTGGCACAACACACTGATGTTGACTTCCTTTAAAATTTTTTGCCTGATGGTATCGTAGAATGGGTCCACAAGATTTTTCAAAAACTCGTATAACACAGTGTTAATGAACGGTGGGATGGAGCCAGTTTCGAGACCGAAGAACTGTTTGAAAAGGCTAAATTCCCTATTCAAATGCTTTTTTATAAATGAAAGGTTATCCTGAGTGAACTTGACTAGACTTTCAGAAGTGAATCTTGAAACCTCATGGTCGAAGTTAGCGATTTTCAATCTTACTCCGAAGTAGTTGTTCAAAACTTCCAACAATAGACCCTTGTATTCCAGCTCGTGTTTCTCATCAATCCTATATAGTATGGTATTTGACAAGTTAGGAAAACTGTAATATTCTTCTTTATAGTCCTCGATGTAATTTTCGAAGTCCTTGTAAACCGAAATGGACATGAGATCTTTATTGCCGGTGGCCGTGGTTTCCAATCTTCTTAACTCCCCATTCAAATAATCTTTGATTAATGTCAATGATCTGGTCATACATTGTCTGAATTTGATCTTATAAAGCTCAACATTCTTGAAGTTAATGCTACTATTTTTACCATGGTCATCACCCAAGAACTCAAGAGAAGAATTCAAATTCTCGAGCATTTTCTTGAAAGTTTTGGACCTTATAAGTTTTAAATTGTTTGGGCTTGACAATTTCTTCGTGATTTCATCCAAGTTTTCAAAGTTTTTCAATATTGTGCTTAAAGATTCAACCTTTTCTTTGAGGGTTTCTTCTTTTTTCATTAATGCTAGTGCTGAAGAGTTAAAGCTTTGAGTTCTGTCATCAATTGATTTGTGCTCCACTTGGATGTTGCTAAGTTGAATCTTTAGAGAGTCAATGTCTGCTTTAAAGTGGTTCAATTGGTTCAAGTTGACATTTAAGACTGAAAGATAACTTTGAATTTCAAACTGGCTTGATTGATTGATTTTATCGAATTTATCAAAATCATAGTCTATAGAGCTACCGATGAACTCATTGTTCAAATGCTTGTACCATAGTTTATCAAAATCACTACCAGTGAAAGGATCAAGTAGAATTGGCTGGGTATCTGGCCTTTTGAATGATGGGATTGATTTTGATCTTATTAAATTAGGTCTCGCTTCATGAGACTCTATATGACCGTTACTGATCAGTCCTATTTCAGGCTCACTTTTGAATTCGGGTACATCCACGGCTATAGATTGAACCAATGATTTGCTTCTGCTTCGAGCCATGATAGTTTGAAAATCATTGATATGTGGCCGCGAATTTTCATTCTGTCCCGCAATAGGGTCAGCTTGAAGGAGAGAAAAGAAGAGATTTGGGTAAGATTTAGTGGGGTTCTCCCCTAGCTTGAAGCAAGATATTATTCCACGAGTGCCTCATTGGTAATCGTTACGTAGAAAGAGACTGTGTCGGATGTGACAGAGGTTTCAAGAAAACGGTTTCTGTTCATCTGCGCACAAAGGTAGCCGAAGATCCACGCCGTATCTTCGCAGTATGGTACTAAATAATTACGCGGTAGAGACGCGAATGCGAATGTTTTACATATCGATATGGAGGATCCAAGGGAAGACATAATTGATTCAGATAACGAACTCACTGGAGATGAAAACGATGAATTGTTGGACTTACAAAAAGAGTATGAATTGAAGAAACAGGCGCTTCTAAGCAAAAAGGAAAAACAAAAGCAAAGCTCTGATAAGTTCTTAGAGAATCTTACCTCTGCTGCTGCCAAACCCATCAAATCAGTGGATTTTCTGAAAAGAATATTTTCATTTGAATTAGGCCCCACAAACAGCGTTGAATGCTTTGACTCCGACTACTTGACCAAAGAGCCCCTTCGAGCTAGGTATTACCCAGAAAATAAAGTTGTTGAAACCCTTACCACGCATGAGATCAAAGCATTGAATGTATCTAAAACCCTAGCAAAAATTGTCAAACCAGACTACAAAGAACCTCAGTACAATAACTGGGCATTTGTTGGGTTTATAACAGAGAAATCGGATTACTTGAGGGCATCAAATGGGAAACAATACTTGCGTTTAAGAGTGGGTGATTTCCAACATACTATTACGGTTAATTTGTTCGATAAAGCTTACAAAAGATATTGGAAGTTGATGGTTGGTGAGTTGTTGATCATTTTGAACCCAAATATTTATAGACATAGCAAGGGGTTTGAATTTTCACTCACTGAAGACCTCGAAAGTATTCTTGTGGTGGGTGCAATAAAGAACATCAGAAGCTGTCAACTGGGAGGGTGTCTCAAATACATAAGCAGTCGATTTGAGTACTGTGACTTCCATGAAATGAAAAAAGAGAAGAAGTTTTTAAAAAACAAACGAATGGAACTAAATGGGTCTGTCAAGCTTTTCAATCCAATGGAAAAGACATTAAATGAAGAGTCACAATTGTACCATACAAAAAGTAAATTCGACTCCTCAAAGTATTTCAAAGAAGATATTCTTCACAAGCAAGGCAGTAAAAGAAAAGCCCAGGATGTGAAGGCCAACGCCAACCTTGAAAAGAAGTTGATGAAGCTACTGAATGTTCCTAAGTTTGAAAAAATGGGATTATTGAAACTGAGAACAAAAGAACTAGAGCGTCTACGTGAGAGCAAAAGTCAAGAAAACCGAAGTCTTTTAAACGAGTTCAAGACCCTTACCAAGGATAAGAAGATCAACTTGGGAATGAGTACCAAGGATAAGCTATCCAAAGCACAGAAATGGAATGAGAATGATAAAATTATAAAGGGTGAACCCAAACACGTTAAACAGGAGAAACAAATCAAGCAGGAGAAACAAGCCAAGCCTCCACAGCAACTGGCCAAACAGAAATTGGCAGCATTGAAACAGAAGGCATTACATGAGCGACTAGAGGAAAGCAGTGATGATGATCTTGAGGTTGAGTTTACAGATCAGCAGCACCAGCTTTATCAACGGCTCAAGAGACAATCCTAGATTACTTAGCCCAGCGGGTGAAAGGAAGATTAAGAGCAATTAATAGGTGTTATCTACACTAAATACATGATGATGACGTTATATAAGATATCAATAGCTTTAAAATCACAGGAATGTGAGAGTATCAAAAAGTCAAACTTCACTGCCTACGCAAGCTGGAGCAAGATCAGTAAATGTAAATAGACTAGCTCTACTATCTTTCAATCGTGATGACACTTGATGATCCTTTGATTGGATGAATTCCTACTACGTACTCCCCACCTAAGTTCTACTCATGTAATTTCAACGTACGGTGCGGAGATTTCATGTGAAGCCCAATTTGGCGGTGATACCCGGCAGAGTATCCAGTTTTACAGGTTAGGTGACTTGAGGTCGATTAGGTTTGGCATCACGTATGGCATCATCGATATGGCACCATGCAAAAATGGCACGATGTAAACATGCATGATCCAATTACAACAAAAGGTTATTTTGCTTTGCTTTGCTAATGGGTTGTTTTGAAATCTTAATGGTGATTTGCATAACTGTAATTGAATCACAGAAAGTGCACTCACTTTTGTTAATGCTTGTTGACCAAGTCGCCATTCACCACTCCTTAAACCAATTTACTGAACTGCATTCGTATGGCGTGATGTGAACGGCTAAGCACTCATCAAAGCTTGTTTTAGACTGATACAAGCAGTGCGATGCCAACCTGTAAAACTTTCTCTAATTCGTATGCATCGACCCCACACGCGAAGGCACGAAAATTTATTTGGGCGAGATAAAAAATCATATGAAGGACGCCGGACTTGTGTCGCTTACACTTATATAAAGAAGAATCAGCACTTGAACAAAGTAGTTAAGCACGAATTTTTTGAATATGTCATTTGTGGAAGAATACTCTGACTACTTGACCAAGTGGTATGTTTTGGTACCCGCTATTTTGGCACTCTATGGTATTCTTTCAACCATCAGAACCAATATTGTCGCCAGCAAGGCAGGTTGTAAATCACCAACTTATGCAAAGAATGGAAGATTTGGTTTGCGTCTTATGATAAATGCTCTTAAGAGCAAGAGTGAGGGTAAGTTGGCTGAATTTGCCTGTGATGTATTGGATAACCACAACACTGTCAAGCTCTCTATTGGTGGTGTTGTTCCCATCATTCTTACCAAAGACCCAGAAAACATCAAGGCCATTTTGGGTACTCAGTTTAACGAATTTGTTTTGGGAATCAGACATGAACAATTCAAACCATTATTAGGGGATGGTATTTTCACTTTGGACGGCCATGGATGGAAGAACTCCAGAGCCATGTTGCGTCCTCAATTTGCCAGAGAACAAGTTGCTCACGTCAAGTCTCTTGAACCACATATCCAGCTCTTGGCTAAGCATATCAGAAAGTTTGAAGGGGAACAGTTTGATATCCAAGTTTATTTCCACAAATTTACTATTGACACGGCCTCTGAATTTTTGTTTGGTGAATCTGTTGATACCTTAAAGGACGCTCGCATTGGTGTAGTTCCAGACATTGAGTTTGAAGCTAAGCATAAGTTTGCTGAAAGTTTCAACGTTTCTCAAACCTACTTGTCATCTAGAGCTTACTCCCAAATGTTTTACCCTCTCATCAACAATAAGGAATTCAGAGACAACAATGCCAACGTTCATGCTTTCACTCAATATTTCGTCGACAAGGTTTTAGCTTGTGAACCAGCAGACTTGGACGAAAAGTCTAAGGGCGGCTACACTTTTTTGTACGAATTGGCCAAGCAAACTAGAGACCCAACCATTTTAAGAGACCAATGTTTGAACATTTTGTTGGCTGGAAGAGACACCACTGCCGGTTTATTGAGTTTCACCTTCTTTGAGTTATCTAGAAACCCTGCTATTTGGAAGAAACTTAGAGAAGTTGTGTTGAGCGAGTTCGGTACTGGTACTAAAGAAGATGTTGATGCAATCTCTTTTGAAACCTTGAAGAAGTGTGAATACTTGAAGTTTGTTATTAACGAAGTATTGAGATTGTACCCATCTGTTCCAAATAACTTTAGAGCATCTACCAAGGCTACTACTTTACCAAGAGGTGGTGGTCCAGACGAAAGTGCTCCAATCTATATTCCAAAGAATACCACTGTCGCATACTCCATCTTTGCTACCCACAGACTTAAAGAGTACTACGGAGAGGATGCTGAACTGTTCAAGCCTGAAAGATGGGCTGATTTGAACAAGTTGGGCTGGGCCTACTTGCCTTTCAATGGTGGTCCAAGAATTTGTCTTGGTCAACAATTTGCATTAACTGAAGCTTCCTACGTCATTGTTCGTTTGTGTCAAATGTTTGAAAACTTGAGCACCACTGACGAGGTTTATCCTCCAAGAAAGAACATCCAATTGACCATGTGTTTGTTGAATGGTTCCAACATTTCTTTATCTTAAGTATCACCCTATCTAGTCTGTAGTTTTATTAATTTAAATTATAATTTATGGCATTTTTTAAACAAATCAAATTGCTGCTGATAGTGATTATTTTAGCCCATCGCGATATTTCTGAAACCAACTTATGTCTATTAAAAAATTGAAGATGGCTCAGATTTGTACTCACTCAGGAACTTTCCATGCAGATGAGTCGCTTGCTGTTTATATGCTTAGGGTCTTACCCAAGTACAAGGATCACAAGTTAGTGCGTTCTCGTGACCCTAAGGACTGGGAAGCAAGTGATATTGTGGTAGATGTTAGTGGGAAATACGATGGTGAAAAATACTTTGACCATCATCAAAGGGAATTCGACGAATGTTTTCCTGGATTTAAGACCAAATTAAGTAGTGCAGGTTTGATCTATAAACATTTCGGTCAGGATATCATTAGACTCAGATTACAGTTGACTGAAAGTGAAGAAGACTCTAAAATCATTCAAGGTATCTGGGAAAAAGTTTATAAAGAGTTCATCGAAAGTTTAGATGCTAATGACAATGGTATTGATAAGTACGAAGACAGCACTAATTTAGAAGCCAGATTCAACGACAAAAACCTCTTATTACCTAGCATCATTTCTAATTTGAACCCACAATGGTACAATGATCCTACTCCTGCTGATTTTGATAGCCAATTTGTTAAGAGCAGTGAATTGATGGGCCAGGTTTTTGAAAACGTGGTGAACTTTTACGGGGTTTCTTACCTTAAATCCAAGGCCATTGTTGAAAAGGCCATTGAAAACAGAAAAGAAGTCGACCCATCTGGACAAATCATTAAGTTGGATAAATACTGTCTGTGGAAAACCCACTTATATAACATCGAAAACGAACACGGAATATCCGAAGAGATCAAATTTGTCTTGTTCACCGATTCCTCCAACTCATGGAGAATTAGTACTGTTTCGGTTACCAGTGGCTCGTTTGAGTTCCGTTTAGGTATCAAACCGGAGTGGAGAGGGATCAGAGATGAAGAGTTGAGCAAGTTGGTCGGTGTAGATGACGCCATTTTCGTCCATGCCAACGGATTTATTGGAGGAGCAAAATCTTATGAAAGCGCTTTGAAAATTGCTAGAGACAGTTTGAAAAATTAGTTAGTCTACATATGCGAGCAATTTAAATTTTGTACAGATATCATTGGAGATTGTTCGATACTTGTTACTTTTGTTCGATAATCGTATCACATTCCATTAACTGCTTGACAAGCATTATCCCCTGTCATGGCAAAGATGTAGAACCCCCCAGGGCCACGTTTCTATTAAGGCGCTTTCATCAATCAATTATGCCAAGAAGCTTGGCGATAATCTCTCTGAAAAACGTTTCAAACGGCTGCCTTACCAGAACATCTCCGATCCTAAATTACCTCGACACCAGGAGCTATCTGGTTATAAAATCCAACATTCCTGGTAATACTAAAACATTCTAAACGGCCTCATTGTGTAAACTCGTCGAACGACCGTTGAGGGATTTATGATAAGCCCCGTCTATTTGGATATATGTCAAATCCGGATTCAAAGTGTTGCATCTCTCGATAAGAAAGGTGCCCATGGCTTGAATGAAACGGTACTGATTATAACTTGTGCGACTGCCGCACTCCAGAGATTTTTCAATCAAACCTAAGACTTCTGTTTTACAGTACGACTTACAATTTTATATTGATTAGCATATAAGACTCTAGTTCGGTCTAAATATCGCTTAAAATTCTTCGCTAAAGTGGAAAATAAAGTCTTCTAATCAAGAAAAACCGGTCAATTCTGCAAAAAATGACTCTTACGAAGGTAAGAGAGATGCAGTTCAAGATGGCCAAAATGAAAAGCTCAACCTGAGCTCAAGCTCATCGAACTCAAGCTCTGAGGCTTATAAGTGCAGCTATGAAGAAGTTGTTGGAGACTGGAAGGTTGACGTTGATACCGGTTTGACTCCGGATCAAGTGAAAGAAAACCTTTCAGCCTATGGTCAGAACAATTTGGGTGAAGATACCTCAATCAGCTATACCAAGATTTTGGCTCATCAGGTTTTCAATGCTATGATCTTAGTATTGATCATCTCGATGATTATTGCTTTGGCAATCAAAGATTGGATCTCTGGTGGTGTTATCGCAGGTGTTGTTTTGATCAATATCGGTATTGGTTTTATCCAAGAAATCAAGGCCGAAAAAACTATGGGTTCGTTAAGATCTTTGTCCTCTCCAAGTGCTCGTGTCTTGAGAAATGGAGAAGAGGTCAACATCAGCACTGATGATGTTGTTCCTGGTGATATCGTTCATATCAGGGTAGGTGATACCATCCCAGCTGATTTGAGATTGATTGAAACCACAAATTTGGAGGCTGACGAAGCCCTCTTGACAGGTGAATCTTTGCCTGTGGCTAAAAACGCCGAAGAAGTCATCGACAGAGAGTGTCCGGTTGGTGATAGAGTCAACATGGCATACTCATCTTCGGTGGTTACTAAAGGTAGAGGTGTAGGTATTGCTACCTCTACAGGTCTCAACACTGAAATCGGAAAAATTGCCTTCTCTTTAAAGAATTCCGATGAAAAGTTGATTGTTAGACCACAACCTGGCTCTGGAATCGCTGGATTCTTTTCCGCTGTTGGAAAAACAATCTACAGAGTCACAATGAATATTTTGGGGGTGACCGTTGGTACTCCATTGCAAAGAAGATTATCCTGGTTGGCTATCTTGTTATTCTGGGTTGCTGTCGTTTTTGCAATTGTGGTCATGGCATCTCAAACATTCAGAGTTAATCGGTCAGTAGCCATCTATGCTATCTGTGTCGCTTTATCAATGATTCCATCGTCCTTAGTTGTTGTTTTGACTATCACCATGGCCATAGGAGCTCAGGTGATGGTGACTAAACATGTTATCGTTAGAAAATTGGACTCTTTGGAAGCACTTGGTGGCATTGATGACATCTGTTCTGATAAAACAGGTACCTTAACCTTGGGTAAAATGATTGCCAGAAAAGTTTGGGTTCCTACTGTGGGTACTTACTTGGTCAAGAATTCTTCCGATGTTTTAGATCCAAATGATGGTAACATCGAGTTCAACGAGTACAGTCCTCAGGCTATCAAAGAAACTGATGAAGAATTGGCAAACAGTCCACATGTCCCTGATCCAAATCCTGCTAACTTTGAAAGCTTTATGCGCTGTGCAACCTTGGCTAACATTTCCACGGTGAAACAGATTACATCAGACGATGGTTCAAAGGTTTGGGAAGGTCATGGTGACGCAACGGAAATTGCCATCAATGTTTTCACTCAAAGATTCGGATATTTGAGGGATGAGTTCATTAAGCAAGAAGGTGTCGAGCACGTTATCGAATTCCCTTTCGACTCATCTGTCAAGAGAATGTCTTCCATTTACAAGTACACTCTGTCTGGTGAAATGAGAGCATTCGCCAAAGGTGCTGTCGAAAGATTATTGGACATTTGTGATTATTGGTATGGACAGGAAGCCGGTAACGACAGCTTATTACCTTTCACTGATGAAAACAAAGCTACCATTGAGAAGAACATGAATGCTCTTTCCTCAGAAGGTTTAAGAGTTCTTGCTTTTGCTAGTAGAGAAGTCCTGCCAAAGGAATCCATCGAAGTTAGGGATAACGTTGAAAAGAATCTTGTGTTCCATGGTCTTATCGGTATTTACGATCCCCCAAGACCAGAAACTGCAGGTTCTGTTGCAGCTTGTCACAAGGCTGGAATCAATGTTAGAATGTTAACTGGAGACCATCCTGGAACTGCTAAGGCCATTGCTCAAGAAGTAGGTATCATTCCTCAAAACTTGTATCATTACGCAGACGATGTGGTTAAAGCCATGGTTATGCCTGCTCCTGAATTTGATAAGTTGAGTGACGAGGAGATTGACCAATTACCTCTTTTGCCTTTGGTTGTTGCAAGATGTGCTCCACAAACTAAAGTCAGAATGATCGATGCTCTCCACCGTCGTAAGAAGTTCTGTGCTATGACTGGTGATGGTGTTAACGATTCACCTAGTTTGAAGAAGGCCGATGTTGGTATTGCCATGGGTATGAATGGTTCAGATGTTGCTAAAGATGCTTCTGATATTATCTTGACCGATGACAACTTTGCTTCGATCTTAAACGCTATTGAAGAAGGAAGAAGAATGTCTTCGAACATTCAAAAGTTTGTGTTGCAATTGTTAGCTGAAAACGTCGCCCAAGCATTCTACTTGATGATTGGTTTGGCATTCATTGATACTGACGATTATTCTGTCTTTCCTTTGGCCCCAGTTGAATGTCTTTGGATCATTGTGGTGACATCTTGTTTCCCAGCTATGGGTTTGGGTCAAGAAAAGGCTACTAGTGATATCTTGTCTGTTCCTCCTAACAAGAGTATTTTCACTAGGGAAGTGATTATCGATATGTTTGTCTACGGTATTTGGATGGCAGCCTGTTGTTTGGCAGTGTTCGCTCTTGTTGTTTTCCGTATTGGTGATGGAAACTTGGGTCACAGCTGTAATACTGATGCCGGAGAAGGTTGTGGATTGGTATTTAGAGGAAGGTCTGCAGCATTTGCATCCTTTACTTGGTGTGCTGTGCTTTTGGCATGGGAGTGTATTCATATGAGAAATTCACTCTTCAATATGAGACCAGAGAGTGAAGAACCATGGTATTCTCTGTTGGCCAAAGACTTGTTAGATAATAGATTCTTATTTATTTCTATTATCGGTGCAATTGTCTCGGTATTCCCTGTGGTTTACATCCCTGTTATCAACGATAAAGTATTCTTACACGGTCCAATTGGTTACGAATGGGGTTTGGCTGTCTGTTTCACTCTTTTGTTTGTTGCAGGATGTGAATTCTGGAAGTGGATGAAGCGTATCTACTTAAGAAGAACCAAACCAAGTAACGGACAAGAGTTGGAGAAGAGTGATCCTTTCCTGAAGTATTCTTCTTTCTCCAAGTCCAATACCTTGGCCTAGTTAGAGTCGTTGTTGAACGATTTGTCTTTAGTTTTTGTTCTCTGTTCTACATTTTATATTTTTCGATCGTTGCAAATAAACGTTCTGTTCAATCTTCGCTCGCGAAATTTCTAGACTAACATGATTGAAGTATCTGTGAACGATAGACTAGGAAAGAAAATCAAGGTCAAATGCTTACCGACAGATACCATCGGTGACTTCAAGAAGATCTTGTCATTACAAATAGGTACCAATCATGAGAAGATTGTTCTCAAAAAGGGAAACCAGATATTCAAGAATCACATTACATTAGATGACTATGAAGTTCACGATGACTTCAACTTCGAATTGTACTATAGTTGATACTCAGTTGCGTATGATATCATATATTGATCATTAATAAAATGCTGTCATTAGTTTCGTATCTATAAGAAGTAGTCAATTTGTTTTTGCTTAAAGAACTTAGCTTCAGTGGCTTGCCCTTCACTACCATTCATTGATTTACCATTGAGGGTATCATCATCATTTTCAGGAGATGCTTCGAACACATTGAAAAATTGACCCGGAAGAGACTTGTCACTACTCTTGGATTGGCCATCGGAGTGACTTATCTCAAGAACACTAGCTTTGTTCCCACACCTATAACAATAGTTAGGTGCCGACCAAACGGTGACACATTTACCCTTCCAGTAACTGACATATCCTTCATTGCACAACTGATGGGCTCGTATCACTTGGATCAAGTTATTGTCATTGCAAAATTTATTCATCACATCGTATCCAAACAAGTAGCCTGCACCTCTAGGACTCAATTTAAAGTCCATGATTTCTGGATCTGGATCTGACCACACCAAGTCTGCCATTATACCATCATGCGGGATCTCTTTAAATCTATCGACTGCTCTTATCTGATCTAACTGCTGGCAACTAGGCGACAAGCCACCATGGGTAGCAAAGATCTTGTTATCTATAATAGCTCCTAAAGGAAGATAATCAAACACATCAGTTATATAACTCCACACATGAGAACTGCCGTCGTATTTGTTAAGAACCTCCGTATAAAACCCATAGTTGGTTGTGATGGTTCTACTTTCGTGGTTCCCTCTTATTAAGAATATTCTATCGGGGTATCTCAACTTCAAACACATCAATAAGGTGATGGTTTCAACCGAATAATAGCCTCTATCAACGTAATCTCCTAGAAACAAATAACTGGTATTTGGTGCAGGCCCACCGATCTTGAATATCTCCAACAAGTCGTGAAATTGACCATGTATATCACCCACCACTGTAATGGGCGAGCTGATAGTCATTATGTTTGGAGTTGCTAGTAAGACAGTCTTCAACTGATGGCATATTCCTTGTATTATATCCAGTGGTAAGATCAGTGGACTGCTCCTTTCTAGTAGCTGCTCAAGACAGTAGTCCAAGTCTGGTATAGACGAGGAGAATGAAACCGTCATAGGTGATAGAGATCCGATACTCGCAAGCAACGCGAATACTAAAAAAAAATATTTCACCAGGTTGCCGGGTGTTTTGTGTAATGTATTATATAAAGTGTTATAATTTACTTCAATGATTCATCAACAGCTGCAGATAAGATCTCGAGGCCTTCGGTGATCAATTCTCCTGGAATGTTCAATGCTGGAACCATTCTAACCACGTTCATGCCCGCACTTAATACTAATAACCCATTGTCTCTACAGTCGCTGATGATCTTGCTGATATCGACTTTAGGATCGAATTGTAACCCTAATAAAAGACCTTGGCCCTTCACTTTTATGGTGTCAGGATACTTGTCAGCAATCTTGGTTAAGCCTTCAATGAACTGAGAAGACTTTAACTCAACTCCTTGTAAGAATTCTCTGTCACTAACTTTATCGACCACAAAACTTCCAATCTTGGCTCCTAATGGGTTACCACCAAATGTCGTACCATGATCACCCACTTTCAAAACGTTTTCGATCTTATCATTGATCATGGTGGCACCAATTGGATACCCATTGCCCAATGTTTTAGCCATGGTGACTATATCAGGATGGCCTTCTTCAGGAAGATAAGCATGTGCCCATAATTTACCAGACCTACCTAAACCACATTGAATTTCATCGTAGATCAATATAACATCATTCTCATCACACAATTTCCTTAATGCAACGAGGAAGTCATGGTCAAGTGGAGTTACACCTCCTTCACCTTGAATTGGCTCGATAATCACTGCACATGTTTTATCTTTACTGATCAAAGCTTCCACACTGGCAATATCATTGGGTTCAGCAACTTGAATTCCTGGAATTAATGGAGCAAATTGTTCCTGGTACTTTACATTTGCCGTCACTGATAATGCTCCCATTGTTCTTCCGTGGAAAGAATTTTTAAAGGTGATGATTTCATATTTATCAGAGTTAAAACTCTTACCATGCTTTCTTGCAAATTTCAAAGCTGCCTCGTTGGCTTCAGCCCCAGAATTACATAAGAAAACCTTCGAGGCATCCTTCATTCCTCCACTACTCTTGGTGAGTGTGACCAATTTGTTTGAAAGTTCACCAGCATGTAAGTTGTAGAATAAGTTTGAACAATGAATTAAAGTACTGGCTTGGCTCAGTATCAAATTAGTGATATCTGGATTGGAATGCCCTAAAGATGTAACAGCAATACCGGCAATGAAATCGATGTATTCTTTGTTTTCCAAATCGTATAAGTATGACCCTTTACCATGAGTGAATACAATGTCTGGTCTAGCATAAGTTGTTGCGGTATATGGCTTGATGATGGTATTGATGAAGTCCTCACTTTGTGAGTCTCCCGTATTGCAAAGAGCTGGAGTCTGGTGCAACGCTCTCGAATATACCAACGGTTTCGTCCAATTAGCTTTGATAAGATTCCTAAGCATGTTCTGTTATATCCAATAAGACTGGTCGAATTGAACGAATTTTTCTTGAGGTTTTATAGATCTCGCATCGCGGTTGAGTCATTTCTACGTTGCCTGTTTGGGACAAAGCGCTTTAAACTACTCAACCAAATGAATGTTTTGGGGGAATATATATTGTTTATTGTTGACTAGAAATGTGTGCTCATACTCGATCGATGTCTATAGTGATTTCGAGCTTGAAGTTATTTCTTTGACGTTTCTTTATTTTTCTTTTGATCAATCTTGAAATTTCAAACCGAAGTTTGGCTTCTTCATCAACTGAACCTCCAAGCATACTGATTTTGGCACCTACAACAAATGTCTCGTAATTGAACTTTGTGATGAAAAGTCTCTCCATTTTAAAATCTTTCTTGAAGACGTCTAAAGTAGAAACTTCGTTTAAGATTGATAATTTGAGCTTACTGTACACGCTATCGGAGCTTGGGTATGATAAAAGAAGGATTCCACCAAGAGCTTTAACAAGTCTCCATCCTGTTAAGCAGAATAACAATGAGATTATTAATGATGCCAAGTCGTTGACGTCGATTTCAAGTTGTCTCAGTACAAATTCTGCCGCAATAGGTGATAGAATAAGGAATGCAGTGTACAGTAAGGTCAAAATATAGGTTGGATTCTTGGCCACAATATTGGTGAACTCGTCGAATTTCTCCAAGAATTTGGTGTGTTTAGCTGGAGGCTCCAACTCGTCAAGGATCCCGATGTGACTTATATTCCGGTTGTGTGTAGGGGTTTCTTTAATAACCTTATTGATTTTCTTGGAAGCCAAAATGTAGTTTGAGGTGACTAAGGTTATAACAACTGTCAATATCAAAACAGAGTAGTATGCAAACAGATTCAATAAGGGGCTATCTTCTCTGTGGACGTGATGTGATCCACCGTGGTTATGACCAGAGCCTTCTCCCATGGAAAATACATTCATAATGAATTCTTCGAAAATGTGACTCAACAAGTCGAACCCCACCATTATTAAGGAAGCAGCTAACCCGAAACCTATGAGAACCTCGAGTCTACCCAAGCCAAATGGATACACAATAGAAGCATTATTCCAAACCTCGAAATTGGACATTATTTCAACTAATATGATAACCATCGAACCAAGTGAATCGTAGAAGATCAAGTGAGCCAACGTGGATAGTTCAGGGATGTGGATCTTATGGCCACATACAAAAACAAGTAATGAAAGTAATAGGTGGATCATGGACCAGCCAAGTTTCACTTTTTGATCGCTAGTGATAGATGCGACTGATTCCTTTAATGTTGGTATAGGGTACAGGTCCGATATAGTGGAAAGGTATTCTGTATTGAGGCTTGAAGGTGAAGGTTCATGGAAGAAGTTCATTGAAACGGAGGAATGTTTGTATTTGTGACCTTTTCTATGAGCTGGTTTTACGGTCAACGTATTACCATTATTCAAAGATACTTCTTGTGATTGAAAATTGAAAGGTTGGTAGGATTTCAGAGGAGAACTAGACCTTCTGACGGGACTCTTGGATCGGAAGTGCTTATTACTTCTGGAAGGGGACGTTGCTCTTGTTGGTGACGTTGAACGTGAAGAGTAGGGTGGAGCAATAATGGGTGGTGGAATATAGCTTCTCCTATGGTTAGTTCTGTTACCATAATTTATAGGAGATTGCAATACGTTCGGATTAGGATAGGGGCTTTCGTCATACTTGAAGCTATCTTCGCCAAAGAAAGAAGACTTGGGTCTTGGCTTCGAAGAAGACGAAGGAGGTCTGGATTGAGTAGGTGAATTGAGAGAAGGTACGGAGTATCTTCTGCTATGCCCATTATTTAGAACTCCATTGACTGACACGTTTGGCGTTGTAGGAGTTCCAGTATCGTATGTTGGTTCCTCGTCAACTTCTGCAATGGAGTCCGTGGAGAAGTTAGCGCTTGCTAAGAAGCTCAAGTCTCTAGGTTTCTCTTCTATTTGTGGATAGTTGCTTTTCACCTTATTGGCCAAAGGAGAGGATTCAACACTAGATGAGTCTGGGTCGTCTTCTATTGGCGCCGAATCGTCATAGTTGTTGAGATAGCTTTCATTGCCAAAAGATTGAGTTGAATCCTTATTGACCATACTGCTGTCGAAATGAAAATAACGCGGGTCTATTTTTAATATTGTGCACAAGCTCCAGTTGCCAGTATTGAGTGGTATGAGAAGATGCCACCCAAACCCGGAATATATGGCGTAAAAATCGACCTACTTGTCATCAATATGGATGTAGAAATGACTATGTAACTATTTATCTATGGTGGGTTCTGCTTCGTGATATATGCATCGAAAAGCAGGAGCTGAATTCTACCATTATTTAAATCTTTATCTGTATCCTCCAATATCTCAAAGCTTTTGATCTTAAACGGTGGAGGTTGGGCTTCAACTCTTTTCTTCTCTCCTAAAATGTTGAACGGTTCATTGGATAGAAATACCGAATCACCATAGGACTTCACTAAATGAAGACCACAGTTGTTGAAGATTTGATAGTCTCCACTTCGATTGATTTCAGCATCGTCCAAGGTAACAGCTGACTTAATCATGTTTTCCAGGACGTATTTCTTGAGTATGTCTTGGTTATCAATATCGGGTAAATCAAATACCTCAGCAAACCTGTCGATTTTCAACAGGCCTGAGTTGGATGAATCTCGGTCAAGGTTCGCCATGTTGTTGGAGGATAAAGCTGATGAGGATGGAATGTTTTGCGTGATGGCCAAAGCAGACTCATCAGGCCTTCCCCTCTCGGGGTATAGTTCCTTGCTTACAAGGCCCTTGAAGATCAATAACAAATCGTACAATAGAATCTTGAATTTTTTGTTCCTATTATCGAAATATTTTGACATCAACAATGATTTAAGATTCACCAAGAACTCAAGCCCTTTATTTTCTTCTGCAATGAAATTCACCATTGTTTCTTTGTAGATAATAATGATTCTGATAAAGGTAGACAAAGCTCTATCGATGGATGTGATGTCTGCTGGTGTTTGTGATGTGTCCACCTCTGAGACAAGTGATAATAATTCTTTCAAGTAGTCAGAAAGTTGGCCAAATATTGGCGACGAATCCAAGATACTGTCAATCGTTGCAACAGAAGACTTCCTGAAAAAATCTGTAAGGTTTGGGAGGATATCAGCTCCCTTGAAAATGCATTTAACAGATAAAGTTTCCTTTGAAAACACCACATTATTAAATAATATCTCACAGAATATACCCATGAAGTCGGACTTAAAATCTCCTGGTAGAATGCTAAATAGCTCCCCGAAATATGAGTTATCTACTGAGAACTGAAATTTGAAGGATGGCATTATTTGTTCCACAAAAGACTGCAACTTTCCATACCTGACATCAGGGGGAACTCCCATCATTTCCTTGGCTAGAATCAACCTGAGCAAAATTTGAAACAAGGGTAAGTTGAACTCGTTTACTCTGGAGATATTGGAGACGAGCTCTTCACGTGTAGTGATAGGCACATCCAGTTGTGAAATATCATTGAGTAGTTTAATGATTTGGTCATCGGTGAAATAGACCTTGATGTTCTGCATGAAAAATCTTGATCTATTGATAATCCACTTCCTGAATATTCTGCAAAGATTTGGGCTGATTTTCATACTCTGGTTTCCTTCTTCTTGTCCGATAGGTTGTAACTTCAATGCGCTAGCAATGATTTGAAAAGTCTTAGCACCATTCTTTGCATGGAATGAAGTTCTGCTCAAATGTAAGAGTAGAGATTGTACTTGGTCCAATGACTTGTTATCATTTGCTTCATCTCCAACCACTAATTCGTTTAGAATCGAATCATAGCTGTCGGACACTTCCTCGTTATCAAATACTGAAACAACCAGACCAATCACATCCTGCATTTCAAACACTTCGAAGCAAATCAAACGCTCCATAAGAACAATCAATCTGTCCTTCTCAACCTCGTCCCGGAACTTTTCGAACTGCTTACGAAGGAAGTATGAAAGACATTCGGTGAAGGGGAAGGAGAATTCTTTTGATAAAACGTTCTTGGTGTTTATCATGAGCCTTATCAATGCTGACTCTTCTGATTCTTGAAGTTTATCTCCGTATTTCAAACAGAACTCCAACAAGACTATAGCCAAACGTTTAGATCCATTTTCACCGCTGTATATCTCACTATTTCCCCCAAGCTTGAGCTCTGCAAGGTTTTCATTGATTTCATTAGCAGAAATGAACACATACTCCTCGTTCAATAGCTCGTTGAGTTCGGAGCTAAAGTCGTCGCTGGAAAATTCCTGAGGAGTTTTTCCAATATCGTTGACCCTTGAATTGAGTTTCATTGGAGAATCGGTAGCCTTTGAATAAATGAATTGAGGAATCGTTGCTGGCTTTTGGATCTTGGGTTCTGGTGTTTTCCCATTCAGGGTTTGAAACGAGCTTTCTATGAAAGTCCAAATCGGCTTGAAATTCAAATAGACGGATTCTCTCAACGCAAGATCCTTATAATTCACCATGAGCAATCTAAATATCTCATATCCAACATACCCAGTTTCACTACCTGAAATCGTTTTGATCAATTTGAAATGGGTGACCATTAAACGAGAAATAAGATACAAAGCATCCATATCCAACATGATCATTTTCCCATCGTTCTTCAAAATGTTTTTGATTAAAACCTTGAAGAAAACAGCTAGGTTGTTAAAACATGAATACACTTTGTATAAAGTAGCAATGGCAGATATTCTAATGTGAATTAACTTTGAAGAAGTATTGATGGTGCTTTTTATCTCCTCAGTCATCCAGTTCACCAATAGATAGATAATCCCTGTCTCCAACTCTTCTATCAGTTCCAAATTACATGTGGTCAAGGAATTGTTCTCAAGTGGAGAAATCACCTCCGATTGTATTACCTTCTGACCAGTGGTGAATTTTTGTTGAAAGTCAAAATCTGCATTACTACACTTTCTTAAGATGTTGTCACATTGCTTATTATGCAACACGGGCAAATTCTTGAGCATCAAAATGTGATTCTTGACCACCGGATCGTTCAAATCTAATTTACCTCCATCTTCCACGTACAAGATACCGGAAGCTATCAATTTCCTCAAATAAGACGATATGGTAATAATTTTCAATTGGTAAAGCTCATTCACCAACACAAACAAGTTTTTGAAGCTCACCAGTGAACTGTCATTTGATAGAACCGTAAAGATGATATCTAATATGGAATTTTCAATGGTTGCTTTTATTTTCGTAAGCATCTTCGAGTTACTTGCCACGAGGATCTTATGCTTGATAAACCCACAAAATATTAAAATGTTTTCGTTAGCATGCCCTGTGTCTCTATCGATAGTGATACACCACATTACGGCTATTGATAAATTAAGTCTCCAATCATTTAATGAATTGGACCTTTGTTTAAAACTTGGTCTTAATAGTTTTAAAAGCTCGTCATTGAATTTGAGCTTATCCAAGTAGTCAATAAACCTGAAAACATCATCCATATTTCTGTTGATGAATAGTTCACTTTCTAGCGTATCGATGTCCTCGTGCTGTCTGAATTCCGGAGATATTATGCTATCAAATTGCAAGTTAGAGGGGGTGAACCCAGCAGGAAATGAGTTGGTTCTTCTATGGGTGTGAGAAATAGGAGGGTTTGGTTCTTCTTTGGTTGATTTCGAATGTTTCATGTTGAGCATAAGACTTTCATTTCTGTGCTGTATTAGCTGCAATTGTTTCTGTGTGTCTTCTAGTTCTTCTTTCGATGTGCTTGAGGGGGTATTTAATACCACGTCATATAATGTTCCACCAATCAAAACCCAATAGTTGGGAATTATAAATGCATTGGTATTGTACTTGAACAAATATCGAATCGAGTCAGATAGTTGGTTTAAGATTGAATCTTTCAACTTGGATGATAACGATCTTTCAACATTTATGTTCAGTGATCTTGACTGTTTGGAACTGAATACAGGAGCCTTGGATATGAAATAAATGTTTAATAGCAAAACCTCGCTGAGCTCTTTGCATAGATAATCTAGTTTCAAGAAATCCGTTAAGAATATTTGAAGAAGCAATAAAGCCACAAGACGTTGCCCATAATTGATCTCCTGTTCTCTAGGTGCCTGGTCATTTCCAACATCTTCTTCAGTGTCAGCTTTGGAGGAAAGCAAAAGTTGAATGATGTAATGAGAGTCCAAATTCAATCCCTCTCTGAAGAACCTTATTATGGAATTGAGAAAAGTCGTTTTATCTATCAAACCTTCAATGTATAAAGTTTGAATGTATTTCAAAAGATAGTTCAATTTATTCATCACCTCGTGCTTCTTTTCAGGCGCCAGAATGTTGGCAAAGTCTCTTGAAAATCTCAACAAATAGTCAACAACTTGATGAGTCCATTCTTGTAGCCATTGGGCTTCATGCAAGTCCACTTCACCTTCTATCCGGGGATTTTTCTTCCTGATTGCAAGTGAGTCTCCGTAAAGAACACACTTGGTGAACCATAAAGCTCTGGTGGGAGGCACCGACTTCGAACATAGCACTTCAATGAGTATCTTATTCTTGATCCCATGTGGAATTCTCAGTGACATCTTCAGTAATGGGATATTCGGGTTAGCTAAATCAGCCAACCATGCTTCTCTTTTCAGTGATGTTAGCGTCACTCTAGCAGGCAATTTGAAATTATTACAATCGAGAGTGATCTTATTGATCACTTCATTTCTTGTCTTGTAAACACTAGCCAAATGTTGGGATAACTCTTTCAACACTTCAAAGCAATTCTCTCCACTCGAAAATAGCGTTGCTTGTATCAAGTTTCTTGCGGTATAATACTCATTTGATACCTGTGGAGCTTCAAAGAGGCCCTTATTCAAATATAACGAATTTGTCATTTTATCAAGCTCAGCCTCAGACAGTTTCGGCTCTAGCTGGGTATGATCTTTCCAAGGTTGGAAATCTGGATACGTCAAGTCTCCACCTTTTTGCTGCTTCAATTGACTAACCTCATCTTTGTTCTTTGAATCTAATGGATAGATTTGCCCTGGAGGTTTATCCAATTGGTACTTCAAAGAGGCAAGCGTATCCTGCACATTTGAGTTGTGGGAGACCTTTGATTGCGTAGACAAGAGGCTGTTTCTACTTCTTGCCTTGGACATATGTGCGATTTAGGAGTCAACTTATCTTGTCAAGCGTATGTGAGTCGCAATAAAAAAGGGTTCGGAACTCAACTGGTTAAAATATGGGTTTACCCTCGAATTTGACTAATTTCGAGGTACGATGATTCAGTGTTCTTTACATTACTTTATATCTCCTATGTTTACTATTTACTTTTAGTCTATCTTTCAATCACCAGTCGTCGTCATCTTCCTCTTCGTCGTCACTATCTCTGGTCACTTGTCTTTTCTTCAAAGCGTCAGCTATCGATCCGGCTAAAGTGGTCTCTTCTTGTTTTTTCAGCTGTAAAGCAGCTGCCAACCCATTACCGATGTTGCCTCCATTGGAAGAGGCAACAGTGGCCGTGGCTGGGGTGTTGTTTTGTGCCACCGGCTGGGAGACTTGAGGTGGGGCCTGGGGTACGGAACTCGTTGATCCTCCGAAAATATGTGCTGGTGGTTCACACTTTTCCATAAACGAGAGCGGAGCCCACCCTTCCTTGGTTTCTTCCAAGTCTTTGACCAAACCCCATTGGCCGTTTTCACTGGCAACATAGACAACAGAGTCTTTTGTAAGAGGAATCGAGCCTGCAACAGATCCGTCGTAGTCAAAGTTAACCTTATATGTTGGATACTTTGGAGTTTTAGGAGCAGACAACGATGGTGGTGCTGGTGGAGGAGGTGGTGGTGCAACTTTCTTAGCTGGTTTAGCAGCTTTAGGAGGCGCACGAGGTTGAGCAACTGGTTCAGCAACTTGAGGTTGAGGTGGCTCTGCTTTCTTAGCAGGCTTTCCTGGGGCAGGTGGAGGTGGTTTACGGGATTTTTGCGGAACAGCAGGGACAGCACTGGCACTCTGGGCAGCCGGTTGTGTGTAGGCCGGTTGGGCTGCTTGGTAAGCTGGTTGGGCTGCTTGATAAGCTGGTTGAGCCGACTGGTAAGCTGGTTGAGCAGTTCTTCCGCCTTGTTGAGGAGCACCATATCCATTAGACTTGAGAGTAATACCACCTCTGTTGTAGTATTTACTATAGTCAACCTTGCTGGATTTTCCTCTTGGACGCTTTGGATTTTGACTATTTCCTGGTAGCCCAGCAGCAACAGTCACGGTACCAGATTTATAAATATCACTGTTTGCTGGAGCATTACCCACAACCACTTTAACAGAATGGAACTTTCCAGGCTTCTTCTGATAGTCGATAGTAGGACCAATCTTGATGGTCAAGCCTTGGTTAGCTCTTTTCAAGTGAGCAACCAATTCAGTCTTGAAATCAAGATTGATAAGAACATCTGGGGTCGTAGGAGTTGGGGAGTGCAAAGAGAGAGCGAGCCAATTGTCTTGAAGATTGGACATCGAAACATAATTCAATCCTCCCACCGGGATAGCAAACTCCTTTTGAAGTTGGAGCCTCTTATCCACCAATGTTTGAGCAATGATGTAAAAAGTACCCTTGCTCAAAATAAATATCCTCTCCATTCTCTTTGATGAACGACCAAATTTGGCAACAAGCATTTCACCTTTGGCAGAGAAAATGACATGTTCGTTGATACCAACCTGGTTCATGATAAACTTCCCGTACCCTGTACTATCATTGCATGCAAGGTAATCACCCATGAAGGCACGAGATCCCAACATGGAGAACCTACGACGTTCTTTTCTTCCCTGAAGTAGCCCGTTTCCATAATCTCTGAATTGTTCGAACTTGTTACCATGAGTTTTATTTCTCCAGGCCCTCTGTATAACAATAGCAGCATCTTCCTTTCTTTTAACATATCTTCTCCAAGCTCTTTGGATTCTTGCAGCCATATTGTGCCAATATTTATCTCTCATATCTTCTAAGGCGAACAAGGTTTCAGGTGTTTTAATAAACACTTTTGTGGTACCCATTTGAAACTTCGATTCTGGAATATAACAGGAACTCAAAATCTCTCTTACTGCTGAAACATCATCGCCCCTCCAAATATAATCACCCGCATAACCAGTCTTTGGAGATAATAAATAGAACCTTTGTACAAATTTTTCAAAGGTTGTACGATAAGCAAAACCTGCTCTACGAATTCTAACATTTTCTTTTAAACCCAAATACTTGATCTGGTGTAATACTTGCAGGTTTTCATATTCTTTTGGTCTTTTGGTTTGATTGGGCTTGATGGTTCTGATATAAGAAGGTTGACATTGAGATAAGGTGTCTACTAATAAGTTGGCACTCTTTTTGATTTTATCGGACGCAGTTTCAAGTCTCTTCTTATTGTCCAACAAAGCAGTCAATAAACTTGGTGGGAACAACACCTTGGTAATGAACTGGTTTTGGGAGGTTGATAACAATTCCAATAAATCTCTCAACATAGAGTCCTTATTCTTATCGGTCATACCGCTAACTTCATAAGTAACATCACCAGCATAATGCTTGATAATAAATTTACCTTTACGGTCTTCAAAATGACGATTCGTGGACCCAACCATTCCTAATCTTTGGGCAAAAACTTGATCAGCAGCATCTGAGTCCGCATGAGCAGTTTTAACAGAATCATTCAAAGCAGCAAACAAACCAGGAGCAGGTCTTGTAGCTTCAATCAAATCACAAACAACTTTATTATTGAAGTATTGGATAGGAGTCCACTTGATTTGTTCTTGAACGTACTCATCTTGCTCAGCTTTCAAAGTCAATTGAATGAAAATCTGCTGCAACTTCTCGTTGACGTAGTTAATACAGATTTGTTCAAATGAGTTATGGTCGAAAATTTCAAAACCATAAATATCTAAAATACCAATAGATTTCTTTTCGAGTCCCTCACCTGATCCTTTAAGGGAAAGGTTGACTCTTTCAACGATCCACTCGAAAAGATTATTGTAAATACCTTTTGCTAAAGCATCACGCACAGCTGTTGCTTGGACGATGTTCAAAGGTGAATGGTAGGTCGATCCCCTTCTGGCACCGTGACTTGTTTGAACAATTTTCTCGGTGATGGCTCTAGCTACACTATCTTGTTGAGTTTGTAATAAATATGCCACGTAATTTGTGACTGTATCATCTCTGATAGCAGCATTTCCTTGCTCATTTTCGACAAAAGAAATGTTACCTATCCATAAGATTGCAGCCAACATTCTGAAGATTTGCTCTCTTTCGTCATCAGATAATCCGATAATTTTCATGGCATTCAATGTATCTTGGAAATCTTTTGAATCATTGACCCCATCAACAGTAACACAGCCTGCTGCTGAAGTATAAATATAAGTTTCAGGACCTTGGATACCAAAAGCATCCTTATATTCGGGAGGACAATGTTTAGTGAATTGGTAAAAGATATGGAAGTTACGTTCGTTATCAATTTGTGACACCACTCTCTGTTTCTCCAATAAGTAATTGGTAATATGGGCAGCTACCGGGAGATTGTTAGCAGGATTGAAATAGATCTCCAAATACTTCCCGTGTCTTGAAGAGTTGTTGTTTCTCAATGTTTTAGCACAACCAAAAGATTCCAATAATGGATTGGTGGCCAAAACCATATCTTTAATTCTCGTAATCTCACTATCTACCGAAGCTGTACTATTATCATTCACAGATACATTGGCAATGTATTGCATGATTTGCTTAGCTGCCTCGGTCTTTCCGGCACCGGATTCTCCTGAAATGATAACACATTGGTTTTCCCCATAAGATTTCAAATTATAATACATTGTTTCTGCAATTGCAAACACATGCGGAGGAACTTCTAATCTATTTTTGCCCTTATATTTATTCAAGTGCTCTTGGGTGTAGATTCCCAAGTCTTGGAATGGATTGACCGAAATTAACACATGTCCGATGTAAGTGTAAATTGTATTATTCATGAATCTTTTGTTCAAATTCTCGTTAATGGCTTCATCGGTAATTTTGGATAACAACGTTAAATCCGAGACACCAACTTCTTTCTTCTTGGTGATATCAAACTCGGCCTTCTTGATCCCGCTTTTAGCTGGGGCTTGTTTATCCTTCTTCCGAACACCTCTTTTAACCACTGCCATTTTGTTCAGATAGTTTTGATGGAATCAAAGGGGTGGTCAGTGCGCGAAAACTAACTATGCGCAGCAGCGGCAGTTTGGTGGTACACTAATGCACTCGAGGTAGATGCTTACAATTTACTACGTTGCAAAACGATGGTTAATATTCTATATTAATGTTAATGAGACCAAATTCTAATATTCTTATCCTTCCCTCCACTAGCAACTCTTTTCCCGTCTATACTCCAATCGACTGAGAAAACTTCATCTGAATGCCCTGGTAAATCAACGCTAAGCTTCTTGGTACGTATGTCCCAAACTTTTATCGTAGTATCTTTGGAACAACTCACCAAAAGTCTATTATCTGAAGACCATGCGGTTTGGTAGACTGGGGCAACGTGGCCACGTAATGTTCCAATAAAAGTACCTTTAAGACCGTCCCATATCTTGATGGAGTTATCGAACGAACTAGATACGATAAATCTTCCATCTGGTGAGAAGGAAACGTGATTGACTAACTTTTGGTGACCGGTCATACGGCATATAGGTTTGGAAGACTTCAATGGTTCCCACAAATACATAGTGAAATCGTCACTGGCCGTAACCATTCTTTCACTTATACTACCTCCCAATTTGGCGACTTTCTCATACTCTTTCAAAGCTATGGCTCTCAATTCAGCAGGAGATAGTTTCTTGGTGGTTGACTTGGTGCTTGTATGATCGAATCCACCTTTACGAATTGCGTAATCAGTAGAAAGAGATAAATGATTGACCCAATGAGCATGGCTTTTCAAATTCTGGATACATTTACCTCTGGCAGAAATATCCCAAGCCTTGATGGTTTTATCATGAGATCCACTGTACACTATATTGGATCCTGACCATCTCACACAAGAGACGGAATTCGTATGTCCACTCATAGTCAATTCACACACTCTACTAGTTGAGTCCCATACTCTTACCGTACCGTCTTTAGATCCTGAAACTAAACGAGGAGACTGGCCTTCTTTGACTAGATGTAATGGCTCCCATGCAAGCGATGTGATCCATTTCCCATGTCCGGTCAATGGTTTCCCGAGTGGTTTCCCAGAGTCTGCATCCCACAATCTGATGGTATTATCCATTGACCCAGTTGCTATCATAGACCCACAAGGTGAATAAGAAACACACAAAACCCATGCAGTATGGCCTGATAAAGTGGCCATTGGTGTACTGGTGTTACAATCCCAGATTCTTGCGGTGGAGTCCCCAGCACCAGAACACATACGACCAGAGTTATTGGGAGCAAACTGACAGCATAAAATGGTCGATCCGTGACCAGCAATTGCGGCACTGGATCTTGTGACTGGACGGACTTTGAAAACTGCTCTGGGCGTATAAACCAAAGTCATAAAATCTTCAGTGGTTTTGATGCCTGGTTTCAATACTGACGAGTAAACATTGTCTTTAATATCCACCATTTCCACATCCTCTGACTGGGGCTTCTTGTTTAACAAAGCAAATGTGTATGGAACAGGATCATCTGAATTTCCTTGGAGCTGGTTTAAAAGCTCTTCAAGTTGTTTTTCACTTATAGCACCTGGGACTCTAATCGAGCCTCCTACTGATTCACCAGTATCCGAAGCCTCGAATTTGATTAAAATGTTTGGCAAGTCAGAAGGTATCAAGTCGACCTCCTGGACCTGCTGGGCTTCCCTTTTTTGCCTCTTAGATTGCGGTGGAAGAAGAGTAGCCATTATTTATTCTATCTTATAATACAAAAAATCTATTGAGATAAAACGCGATGAGGTTTTTTTATGCAGGTGATTAAAGAAATAGTGGAGTTCCTAAATCTTGGGAATCCTGGACTATCAGACTCATGTCGAGATGGTTGGTCTCGTCCTCTAATCCTTTATGCTCGCGTCTTCCTTGGGATGGCTTTTCTTTCTGACTTTTCTCGTTCAAATCGTGACCAGTCATTTGACTTGTGCTAGTTGCAATAGGTAGCACAGGTACTGCAGGAAGTTGTGAATCAAGAACAGCTATCTTATTGAAATCTGGAGATGACGGTGGATAAACTCGTTGATCTGATGTTGCATCGACATTATGATCATCACTTCTTTCTTGTGTTCCCGTGGTCTCCAGGTCAAGGTCCGCTCTGGTAGTTAAATCAATTAACCCAAATAGACGCTCTTGTAATTGCTCTTCTTTATAGAATTCTCCGGTAACATCAAAATATACTGGTTCGTTGATGTTTTCAACGTTGGCTACAAACACCAATTTCAAGTCCTTATCCAGTTTGGACTTGTTGGAGTGTTTGAATAAAGGTGCTTTATGAAACCAATCTTTGTAAAACTGAACTTTACATGTTATCACCGAGTTAATTATTCCTTGTTTTGGTCCACTTTTGATATTGTTACTATTAGCCTGGGTTAACACCAATCGCCCACTCTGCTTGTACGAGGTGGAGCGACTACTTGAATATGACAGGGTAGCCTGTGAACTGTCAAACGATGCAGAGGTATCAAATGTCGACAGGGGTGACGACTGACTGCTTGTATATGGCTTGAACTTAACATCGAGATTGCTCAAGAGGAAAATAAGCAGGTTGTGGTTGAATGATATTTGAGATATGAGGTTGAATAAATAATTCATATGGGTATTAAATTTCATGGTAGGGCTTTCCCGAAGAAGGCTGGAGGATTTGGGTATTTCTGTGAGGTTTGGTTTCGTACCTTCCATTTCATAGCGTTTTGCCAGGTTAAGTATTTCTGCGTTGTTACTCCAGTGAACTTTGAGAATAGCTTTCTGTTGTGCAGCCGATAATTCCAACTTGTAAAGATCAAGCATGTCATGGATCCCATTTAAAATTATAACCGCTCCCGGGTGGCTGGTCTTGTTGTAATTTTTCAAAAGCAAAATCAACTTACTGACTGTATCAGTGGAATACACTTCAAGGTTATTGTACCAAGAGCTATTGAAACACGGGTGTTTGGTCAACATTTGTAAAGGAAAATCAGTAATGGTGTTAATTATCACCACTCTGTTGGTGTCTGACTTTTGCATATGGGATATTATTATAGAACACATTATCAAATGCATAGATGCACAATTTGGCACTGTCTGTAAATCATAGATACCTTTAGGGCTCGAAGAGTCTGGGCTAGGGAAAGACGACCCGTAAAATAGCACCCGGTCCAAAGAAGGAACCAGTGTCGACAAATGGCTCCAGCTGGGTGACCTCAGCACTAAGCTATACAAGGAAACCATTATCACGTCTATTCCCAAAGACTGACACCTCTTTATCTATTTTAAACAATAAAAGAACGCGAAAACCTGTATAGTGGTTTCGCTCTAAATTAAAGTGTTGAAATCCTTGTTACTGGAAAGTAAAACCATTAATACAATAAATTTACCTTCATAGAGATCCTAATGCCTGGAGGCAATAATTCATCAACTCAGAATTCCAGGGAGCGGTCCAACTCATCCCTGCTGCAACAACAGAGTGGTCGTGTTCTTCATAGCCATGCAGCAACCTCAAGAAAACCTACTTTACTAAGAAACCATTCGGGCTATCATCAATCTAACTCAAACAGTCAAGCAATCAATAACAATTCCGGTAAGAGATCTTCTGCAGCAAGCTCGACATCCTCGGGTACAAATAGTGGAGAAAATTCTCTCGTGAATTCACCTACTTTATTATCTTCAAACTTGTCCAACTCGAACAAATCTTCCAATATTCAAAATAGAAATGCCACAACGAGATCTCATTCTAAAACATTGGGTTCTACGTTGGCCAATAACTTGCAACATCAAAATTCCCTGTTTGTAGCACAAGAAAGAGCCTACATTCGAAGAATACGTAATCAAATTGTTGATGATTACTACACAAAGGGTATCACGGGAGCCGACGAGGAATCGAGAGAGAATGGTGCTGACACGGACGCTACAGTAAACGACGATGATGATGATGATTTTGATGAAGAAACCGAAGGTAATACTTCACTTTTGGTTGATATGGAAGATGATGCTTATCAACTAGACTCGGTATCGGCTAGCACATTGCTCGGAAGTACTATAGGCGACTTAAAGATTAATCCAAACAAAAACATCACACAATTGCAAGCAGATAGCACGGAGGATCCAGCCGTTTTAGGACGGCTTGAATGGCAGGCTATGTTAACATCTGTGTTGACGGGTGATGTGGTTAAGTCGGAGAAAACCAAAATCAACAACAATAACCATGACGAACAAGAGTCTTATCTCCATGCCACCTACAAAGAAAGCTTATGGTTTGGTATTAGGGCTAAGCTTGTTGGTCGTACTGAAGATGATCAAAGAAAAATCATTTCCTATAGAAGGACATTAGTAGATCAACTCATAGATGATGTACTCAAATTCGAAGTCAATTATGATGATCCAACGAATAACCCACCCAAAAAACAAGTTAAAGAGATTTTGGATAGATATGATACATGCTGTGACCTTTGGAGAACTTTAGAAGAAATGAAACATGATAAACCCGTATGCAAATCTGAGGAGTTCATCAACAGAATAGATTCTTTGAATGCCTGGTTATCCATAAGAACAGCTATAGAAAGGGAGTCCAGTACTCTCAAACTTTGGATTGGTAATGACGAGTTGGATATTTCCAAAAGTCCTCTGGAAAAGGTCACTCCTCTTTCTACGCCTGAAACAGAAACCCCGGTAGTCAAGAAAATATTTGATGAGGACAATAAGTCTTTGGCAGAAAGATTGATGAAAGAAAAGGACGTGTACAATATATTCAAAAAGAGAATCTTCATGCCTTTGGCCCCGTGGATGATCAAGTGTAAGGATACCTACATAAGGTTAGGATACATGTTTGAAACTCTTAAGCTACCTGATTATATCCACGACTTGATTCAGCTATGTCTTATACCAATGAGGTTGATCAAAGAGATCATTAATGTGAGATTAAAATACGCAATGAAGTTGCAGAACCCTACATTGATGATGATCGATCAAATGATAGAAGACTTCAGGACTTATTTGACCATCTCTTTAGAAGTCAAACAAGGAATCCAAGAATATTGTAAGTCAGATATCAGTAAGACATGGGTAATTGGTGACTTTTTTGAGTCTGAAAATGTCGAATTTGACAAAGTGGTGTTAGACTGTTTGAGATATAAGATGGTTTTATTAAACAGAAAGTTATTAGACAGTGCAAGATCCCCAACCAATTTCAGAACGTTCAAAGAACCAGAGGAGTTAGAAGAGTCTTATAATTATGTGAGATGCTTAGGAAATCATATCGAAGGTGGTGGTACAGTAGTCGCGGAGCAGATAACTCTTTTAACTTCAAGATTGATTCAAAGACTTTTGGCTTATTTTAACCACCAGATCAGAGCTTTGCCATCTCCCCAGCCAACAGCTGCAGAGCTAGTAAGGTGGTATAGTTCCATCACTGAAAATTTCGGTCAACTTCGTCGTAAATTGGCCAGATTTACTGGTGAAATCTCAAGAGACTTTACGAACTCGCTTGTTTTCGACATATCATCGACTCCGAGCTATAAGACTAAAAGTTTGCTAGATGGATTGAGGTCCACAGACCATTTTCTTGTTTACACGGGAACTGTTGAAACCCAAGGTATTTATTTCTTTGCCAGCTCTGAATTATTTGGTAACGAAAATGATATTTTGAAGATCATTAATGGTTCCTTTATCGGGATCGATTCAGATCCTGATACATTGGAATTTTCTGAGTTGTTAAACTTGTTAAGAAATCATGAAGAAGGTGAGAATTTTGGATCAGATGGAAGAATTCAACAAGCTCTTCCATCTCACTCAAAGGATTTTGCATATGTTTTGGCCCTTTGCCCCCCAAAACCTATTGTATGGGAAGGTGATGTTGTCAATTTGACGATTGAAAATGTACCTATAACGGATGTTAAAGTAGGACAAATGTTGTTGATTTCCAAATTACCTGCTTACAGCTTACACATTGTGAAGGAGAAATTCTTGGATATCGTAGGAGATATTGTGTACTCTGGAAACACAGTAATCAAACCTATCGAACAAAGATGTTCTTTAGCTCGGGTGCACCATGAACTTACTAGAGTCAATAAGAACTTCTTCAAGATGTCTTTGTCGGTCCTAGACTCGGTAAAGATTGTTAGAGACCAATGTAATAAGATGGTACCAGATGGAGGTTGTCAAGAAGTCATCAACAGTTACTTTGTGTATGCAAAAGACCACGGTAAGAATTCTGTCAGGAATTTAGATTCCTCCAGGAAGTCTACTGTCATCATGAAATTAATCCAATTGTGTATCGAATGGGTCAGTTTCATCTGCGATGACTGTGTACCTACAGATAGAAGGACTTTCAGATGGTGTGTTATGGCATTGGATTTTGCCATGTATATGACCAGGGGGTTTAATGTTTTAGTACTTAAAGATGAACAGTTCCACAAACTTAAGTTGAAAGTTGCTAGGTGTATGTCTTTATTGATATCACATTTCGATATCATGGGAGCCAGATCTACCGAAGCAGAACAAAGAAAATTGTTAAGATGGACTTCACAAAGACAAAAGATTGAAAACTCAGATGACGATGAATATATTATGAATGCCTTTAAGGAAGATATGATGGCACAAATCGAAGAAATTGACAAGTATAGAAGCGAATTACAAGGGGAGTTGAACTCCGTCGGTCGGGTGTTAGATGTCAGTGACCTGGAATACCAGTTTGTTACCTTGTTGGCATCTTCATTCTCAAGTGTATCTATAAGATGGCAGAAAGGTAAGTATATTGGTGGTGGTAGTTTTGGTGATGTCTACGGTGCAGTTAACTTGGACACTGGTGGAGTCATGGCTGTCAAGGAGATAAGGTTCCACGACAGTCAGTTGGTGAAGAACTTAGTCCCATCTATCAGAGATGAAATGACAGTATTAGAAATGTTGAACCATCCAAACGTTGTTCAGTATTTCGGTGTTGAGGTTCATAGAGATAAAGTGTATATCTTCATGGAATTCTGTGAAGGTGGCTCTTTAGCAGGCTTGTTATTGCACGGCAGAATTGAAGATGAAATGGTCATTCAAGTCTACACTTTGCAAATGTTAGAAGGTTTGGCCTATTTACATCAATCTGGTGTTGTTCATCGTGATATAAAGCCAGAGAATGTCTTGCTTGATCATAATGGTGTCATCAAGTTTGTCGATTTCGGTGCTGCTAAGGTCATTGCAACGAGCGGTAGAACTACGGGACCATCAATGAGTAAAGGCAATGGTAATCACAACAATTTGAACTCAATGACGGGAACTCCTATGTATATGTCTCCTGAAGTTATCACCGGTGCCTCCTCTGACAGAAATGGTGTTGTGGATATTTGGTCTTTAGGTTGTTGTGTCTTGGAAATGGCTACTGGTCGTAGACCATGGGCTAATCTCGACAATGAATGGGCTATCATGTATCATATTGCAGCAGGGCACAAGCCTCAGCTCCCATCGTCGGACCAATTAAGCGAAGCAGGTATCAAATTTATCGCCAGATGCCTTCAACATGACCCCAAGAAAAGACCCAACGCCGTCGATCTTTTGAACGACCCCTGGATTGTGTCCATAAGACAAGCTGCTTTTGGGGGTTCAGATGCAGGGATGAGTACCCCATCATCCGATATTGGATCTGAGGCTTAGAACGATTTACGAATCTATAATTAATGTACATTATTGGGTAAATGTTTATGTGTTAATTTAACCTATTTACATGCTTCATTACACTGTTTTATGAAACTAGAATGACTTATTAAATAACTCCCTTAATTTCTCGACTTCATCTCCTTTTACGTTCACGTAACCAGCAACTGTATTAGCGGTGACTGATTTTGGATTAAGTCCAGCTAGTCTGACCAAATCACTTTTGAACTTCAAAACGTCTCCTTGGATCCTCTTTATCTCTGTGCTGATTTTGGTATTCTGAACCTTCTTATATATTGGCCAGTGTCCGAACTTAGATTTTGACAAGTAGTAGCTTCCAGCTCCGAAACCGTTGTTTGGCAAATCATCGACAGCGATGGACGACAAGTCTGGAATTTGGTACACAGCCTCGGGCTGAATAGGGAGTCTAGGTTTTATGGTCCTGAGTACTATTGGAGAAGCTCTCATAATCCACCAAATTTAAAACAAATTTTTCACTACGAATTCAGATTAGTGCGAAATTGGTGATGTCTTACACAGGAAATGTCTGCAAAATTATATATTCTATAAAACCATACACAAATAAAAATGGCTAGTTAACATCACCCATAATTTTCCAGGAACTTTCTCCAACAGCATTAATGGTCTGGCCTTGCTCTTCATGAAAAGCCATGTGCTTGAGGTAATGAGCTTTTTTGGTGAAATCTAGGTCGCAAACCTCACATCTAAACCCTTCTTTGATATGGGTTCTCATGTGCTTTGTCAAATTAGAAGATTCACTGAATCTTTTATTACACCCAGGAAATTTACATTTCAAAGGCTTCTCTCCAGTATGCACTCTATTGTGAATTGAGAGACTGGAAGATGTTGAGAACTTCTTCCCACACTTGGAACACTTGTAAGGTTTCTCTCCCGAGTGGATTCTCATATGTTGTATAAGCATCGCCTCTACTGCAAACGATGCATCACAAGTCTTACATTTCCAAGGTTTGTAGCTTGTGTGTTTGTGAATATGCCGGAGTAATTTTTGACGTTGAGCAAAGGGTTTGCCGTTATGACGTTCGCAGCCCACCCATCTGCAATTGTATGAAGATTTACCAGACCCAATGTGTTCGTTAATGAGATGATCTTGTAAATCTCCTGCCGATTCAAATACTCGGCCGCATTCAATTGGTTCATCATTAAAACTGGTATTCCAGTGACAAGAGAAATCTTTCTGCTCAATCTTTTGCTTCTTGTTTATTTCAAGATTCGAGATCTGGATATTACTAATATTCTTTTTCGAGGTTGGACCCGTTTGAGTGGCCGGTGATTCAGGTACAACATCATCTAAAGATACACCTGTGGCTTCAGTTGAGTCAGGTGTGAGTAAGTTGTTCAATAATCTCTTCTCACCAGAAGGAATCTTATCCATCTTGTGGGTGTTCAAATGCTCCAAAAAGGACGTCAAGTCATGAAAGGAATTATTACAATTCAACCATTCACAGTTGAATTCTTGATCTTGATTAAAGTCTGCACCCTCGAAAGAAGCAGAATTCTGTTGCTCTTTTAAATGGTTTTCGTAGATATGGTCGATCAAATGATCATTGTTGAGATTGGTAAAACAATTATCCCATCGACATGATACATTATTAGAAATGTCCTCAATATTTGAGTCTGTTGAAGGCTCAGGTTGAGTTGATGCAGATGTGGCAGGAGAGCTTTGTATGTTTGCGTTTGAATTATCAAACTGGAAATGGAAGTCGTAATCTCCAAACTCTTCAATAAGGTTTTGTTGTAATATGCTAGTGTGAAAGTAAGCCTTGTGAGTGTTATAAAGTGGGTGAACTTCGTGAGGATAATGTATTTGGTTGAAATTTAGCCCCTGATTTGATTTGCCGAGATCTTTATTGAACTCGGTGAAAATTTGATTGAACACATTCCCGTTATCCTTTGTACATAGATTATTGTTATGACTCTTGGTATGGGAATTATTGTAGCAACTCATCGTTAAATTTTCATTGTCTAAGCCATAATCGTCGTTATAGACCTGACCCTGTGGTACTGAATAGGGGTCGACTTTATCTCCATCTTTGCAACAAAGTTCATTATGTTCATCTTCAGCATCATCACAGTGAGTGAAGAAACAGTCATCGAGTTCGGTACATTCGACATCACACAGTGGTATTTCCTCGAGTGGACAAGGCTTCTCAAATGAATCATTAAAATCTGAAGCGCTTGTAGTGGTTTTAGGGGCATCAGGAGAAGAAGAAGAAGATCCTTTAAGACGTTTTTGTTCATCATGAAGATCATGGGAATGGATATGACCATGGATGTGAGTATGGTTCTTGTGCTTGTGGATATGGCCATGGACAAATCCATGCATATTGTTGGCAGATTGTAATAACCGATCAGCATCCTCCGTTTTGACAGGAGAATCATTACTGATAGTAACGTTCATGCTAGAGAAATCACTAACAGGAGAACGACGGTTGACATTCATGGCTCAAAAAAGGAACAAAATGAGGTAAAATGTACCGTGGATTCCAGATAACAGATTTCTTCCGTGTGGTTTTACTATTGCTGACAGGACAAAATAATTGGTTACCGGTTGGGGTGCCATTCGTTTTTGCAATTACCTTGGTGGACTTCGCGCGTCCTTTTGTGTCATTTCTCTATCCCCAAGACAGTTTTTTGACCTTAATGCACGACTCGTGTTAGATTTTATGAGGTTTGAGACATATAAATCTATATGTTTGATCTCAGCACAGAATATGGAGATTTTGGAACAACGCCGACATTGTTCTCGATTTGAACAAGTCCATAAAACCCAAGTCTGTCCCCAGTTTTAACCATGGAAGATTGACTTGTCAACAAAAAGCATTATCCCTTATCCCTAAGTATTAGCCAAAGATTAGGGCTTTGTACCTTTATTATTTAGGTGAAAGATGGGAACTTTTAGTTCAGTGTAGTTCGGGTTTCTTGTTTGGAGCGGCGGGGAAAACAAAGAAGGCGCTACGGCGGAGGTATTATGGCGTAGCGTTTAACAGGGTTTGAGCGAGCGGCCCACCAATGGGGCAGTATTACTAGCCCGAGCCAGAAACATTTAAACATAAACCTAAAACTTTCCCTGCTTAAGCCCGAGGAGCATCGGTCGAAATATCAATGGTAATAACGTCGGCATTTAATCAAAATTCCAGGCGTTGTGATGGCCCGCTACCACATGCTTTGTAAACAAATGTGTAACATATAAACGCAACCGAAGGTAGCCGATACACTTCGCTTAAACAGAAGGATCAGCAAAACAGGTGCATGCATACAGGCATCATGGACGAGGCCCATGTGATCTGAATCTGCATGGTTTACGATCCTACATCAGATTATAAACTCGATGGTGTTTATTGCAGCATCAATACGGGGATGTCTGTAGTAATTCACCATCGATGACCCCAAACATGTTTTGTAAACAACAAACACGGGTAAAAAAATTAAACACGCTCGGAAACTTTTACCTCAACAATAAAAGAAGAGTTACCTATTGTTCAAAGACCAATTTGGAAAGAGCTTAGAACGGCCCATTCAGCAACCCAACTTTTGTCTCCCGCCACCCCCAATCAGACCCTTCGGTAGCAAAGCTTATATACAATTATGTTTTGAAACACCTACATGTTTTATCGGGCAACATGCTAAAATGGGTCAATATTTTCTTCGCACCTTGCACCAATTCTGGTTGCAGTAATGTGGCACATGAGGGTCTTACCCCATTACAGAAGTTTGGGCGTTGACGAATAGAGTCACCCAGTAATATCTCCAGTAATTCCTGAGTAAACCTACAGCTAATTAATGTACCTCCCGATCCCCTGTGCACTCTGACCGGCGTATTTACCGTCGTAGACAATATGTAGTAGCAGTTTATATAGGTGCACAATATGATCTGGAGCACAAGCACCAACTACCTATTTAAAACGCTGCCACATTCTATGAGGTTCCCTACATATTAACCTTTTGAACTTGGCCTTATATCTCTATCTGTTTTGACCGCAGCTTAATTAAGTCGCGTTGATTCCTCGATCAGGTAAACAGTAAACAAAGTACGCATTTTATGTATTCTATTCAAGACATTACCTTTCAAGATCTTGCATATTCTATTGTTTAAGCATAATAATTTGTGTATTCTAGCCTAATTAAGCACTTTGCTCATCAATACCCGCATCGTTGTATGTGCAGACCCAGGATTCATCTATTATCTATTGCATTCCCTTCACAGATGAAATTTAGAGTCCGTTCATTGTTCCCATTCTGCTTGCATTCTCTACAATTTGATAGAGCCATTTTGTTTTTATAATTATCGTATTCTGTTTATCTAAGTTGTTTTCAAAATTTTGGTATTCTTTCCTTCAATCAACAAACCAATATTTCCTTTCCATTCGTTATAACACTCCTTTAGCTACAAATTTAGCCCTTCAGAAATGTCAGTAGCTAGCTTTTTCCACCGAAAACAGAAGCCTCCTGTGACATCTTCGCTGAAGCCTTCAAAGAGAGAGAAATCTGGGTTTTTCTCCAAGCTTGCCCTGCCACATCCCCAGTTGGTCAAGGCAACTTCAATCCCAAACCTAAAAAAGATGAAGTCTTCCAAAAGTATGACGTTTTCCACCACTGCCCATCATGATCTACCGGATAACCAAACAGACACACCTAATCCAATCACTAAAAGTGTCAGAAAAAGCTCCAGTCATGGCTTCTTGAGCAAATACATCAAAAGGAATGATAAACATATTCAACATAAGCATGCGAAGAGCCATGATAGTCACAGCATTCAGCCAGTTTCGGATAATTCGACGGGAACCTCGAAGACTCCATTTAATTCTTTGATACCCGACAACGAGATCTTGTTACCATTGGACAAAAAGAAGTTTCTGAGTATAATATTCGAGAGCCATTTGGAATCAAGTTTACTGAAAGTGGAACAGGCAAACTCTCCTTCAAATCCACCAAGCTTGCATTCCCCAAAACTTCACTCTCCCAAACTTCATTCCCCAAAATTCCATTCTCCAAAACTCCGTTCTTCAGTAATCCATTCTTCAAATTTAGAAGTCTCCCCAGAAACGATTCTGACATCAGACAATGTTCTCAGTGATAGTCTTCTAAATAATTACTATCAATCTCGAGTGACTACAAGCCCCAATGTCATTAACCCCCCAGAAGCAAGAAGTCATTCTAAGAAGCCGGAAAGGCTATCACAATTATCGAAACACTCCCTCACATCTAATATTCTACAAGATTTGTCCTCACTAAATATCGAGGTACCTTTGCAAGAGTACAGCCCAGAAGCAGAACCCTTGATGGGTGATAATAACTTCTCGAATCTGGAAAATTACCTTGTGGATAGAACCAATTCTAGTGTGAGTGAAGCCAGAAGACACAAAAAGCTTTCTTTCCCAAACTATAAATCACGTTATTCAAGTATACCCATACAAAATCCAGATTTTTTCAATGATCTAATTGTGAACGAGGCTCAAGAGTATTCAAATGAAGATAACAAAGAGAACTTTGGCTCAAACTCTGTAAGAGTGAAAAGATTAAGTTCAGCCAAACAAGTTAAATCAAAGACTTTCTCGCCCCATCTAATGAGATCTAGCTCTGAATTGAAATTGGTATCTGACTCCAAAAATATAACATTTGAGGACTGTGCTGATATAAGTCATAGTACTTCCAAAAGGAACTCTATAGCACATTCTAATTCAGATATTAATGATCAAGATGGAGAAAAGTCTTACTCGGAATTCGAGACTTTCAAAGATGTCAATTACCAGATCATTAAGAACTATTCCACAAGTAAGAACCTCAAGATTGTCAGCCCTGTGAAGTCTGCGAAAACATCCGTAAAAGAGCAGCAGGTTAACGACGAATTGGAATTATCCACTGAAGATAACGGAGAACTGATTGAAGATATCGAAGAAAGGTACAGAGAACTCTGTAAACCTCTTGGTATCCCCAAAGTTGATTTTTCTGACATTGGAGCCGAAACAAGCCCAGGAAACAAGTTTTCAGACCACTATGATACTCTCAATCCAACTGTTATGATTTCTAAAGACGAAGTTTACCGGTATGAGATGTTGTCCTTGATTGAAACGCACTCCCTTGTGGTGAATAAGAAGCAACAAGAGATCAACCATCTCAAGGAATTATTGAATCAAGAACGTAAGATTAACACTTTCTTATCATCTCCACCCGTCAGAGATATGGGATCACCAGAGACTATGAAGCTAGGCGCCTCTCCTAAGTTCAATCCTTCTCCGAGGTTTGCTTCATCCCCGGGATTCAGCTCTTCTCCGAAATTCAGTGGCCTGGCCAATCTGATTTCGTCTCCAAAATCGCCAGCTTTCATGAATGACGACCAAAAGAAAGTTAGAAAGCTGTTCATCCCGCTAAATATCACTGTCACTAAGGAATCGAAGCCGAGAAATTATCATCCATTCAATAGAGAAACACGGCAGTTATTGCCACCCTTTGAAGCCTCAAAACTCCCTGTTTATAAAGACGATGAAAATCCAAAAACCCTTGTCGGTACCAAGGACGAAGAATTCAACTTGAAACCATTTCACAGTGCTAAAGTTCCTGGTATTGACGATGAAAAACTAGCCCTTGAGACCAGCACAGTTGATGAACAAACTATTCCGGCAGAAAGTGACGAGCAAAACAATCTTGAATTCGTCGAAGACTTTATTCATAATGGAATCAGCCGTGAGTCGGTTGCCTCGAGTAGCGAAGACTCATCATTATACTTTACCGCAAATGACCTCGACATCAATGAGGTTGAGTCTGAATCTGAATCCGATCAACAAAGCGATCAAGAACACGTCACTGGAGCAAGCAGCCAGCCTCTTGTCCAATTCAAATCGCTGTTCCAGGATACATTCAATTACACACCTACTGATAACTTAATGATATCAAGATACGAGAAAAGAGAATTAAGTGGTTCAACTACTTTATCCTCTGTTATGAGTAAACACCATAACATGACTAACGACTCGATTATCAACAACACTTCAATGACTTCGGCTGCAACAACCCCGGATTCCCTAGAATTTGACCTAGGAGTCAAGTAAGTGATAGCTAATTTATGACGTCTGTATTATACTAATATACCCTACCTAATTTTTCGCAACAATTGTAGATACCTGCTTTTATTTCACCATTGACGAGCTACAAAACTATGTTAAGTCTCAAGCTTTCCAAGCACCTGCATAATGGGTGACGGATATATTTGCTTTTTACGAATGCTTATTCAATGGGCCAAATAGGTGGGACTTTTGACTGTTCTGAGTGTACACGACTTTTACTCTTTAATAAGCCTGGTGTCCCCTAAGTTGTTTTCTTCGGGACGAGTCTAGTGCACGTTGTACAGAGTAATTATTGGTAGTACTTTGGTTCTCCTAAGCTTATAAGAATCTCCTTTATCTTTTGGTATTGTGATTTCTACACTTTCTCAATTTTGGAAAATAATTTCTTGTGGTGAGTATGTTAAGACCTTTACATCAACTATGATATCTTGCATGATTGCACTATTCTTAAACCAAGCCGGGTACATGCTGTTTTCCAAGGTTGACAGAGATGTTCAAGGGAGGTTCAAGTTTCATGGATAATTTCCTACAAGAGTTTCCAAACCGATGGCAGATACCGAAATATATGATAGCACTATATGAAAGTTTTGCATTTGCATCGTATAATAATATTACAACAAAATATATAGGGCTTCAAGCTTGTAGTTCTTTAATCTCATTTTCATCTGCAACTAAGCCCATAACAACTAAAAACATGTTCAAATTGTTCAAGAGATTTTGCTTCTTGTAGAAATTGTTAATGTCGGCACCATTCAATGCCTTAGCTTTATTCATGACAGAGAAAATTTGATCTCTGACTTCATCCACAATGATTCTTTGATGGTTTAATTTACCACCCAAAGCCAATGTGGCCAAAAACTGCCACACATAACTCTCATTGGAGTCCTCATTATCTTGTGGAGGGAATATGGAGGAAATTCTTGATTCCAAAGAGGTAAATAACTCATCGTAACAAGAAGACCATTCTGATAAGTCAGTGGCGGAAATTGCTCCTTCACCTCTTATCAATTCGGCTCTTGAAAGTAATGTTGTCAATACCGACAATCCGACCTTTGTGGTTGAAACATAGGACAAATTATTGTGTTCTATCAATATCACTAACAACCCAATGATTTCATTGAATTTAAAGTCTTGCACAGCGTTCATAAAGGCCTTGGTAAATGTCAAGGAATGAACCTCAATTAATCTTGAAATCTTGGCAGGAATCTTTTGGTCTGAGTACTTAGTGTAAGAACCTTCTTTAACAACAGCCAAGTTTTCCAAGTTGGACATGATTAAAGTAGCAATTGTCAAGATTTGTTCTCTGGACAAAAATTTGAACAAACGGGAAACAATCTTCAAGGCCTTTTCATGATTTAAGCATTGGATGAATGGGTTGACTTGAGATGGATCAGAGACCTTGGGAGAAGTTTGTTCCAAGATCCTCAAGGATTCCCAGAGGCCATTGGTGTCGACTTCGCTTGACAATCTTGACTCACTTTCAATGTTCATTAAATTGCTAATGATGTTTTCCAAGGTGCTCATTATATCCTTCTTGCTATAGTTTTTGACTTCATTAGAGTTCGAGGCAACAATAATTGGTCTCTTAACTGTCTTTTTGACTTCAGCATTTTCTTCGTTAGCACCTTCCTCCTTCTCCATTTCTTCTTGAACAGCTTTACTGAAAAGCTCCAATTGTTGTCTTGGTTTCTTACCGGTCATGAAGGAGATCTTACCTAAGGCACCTTCTCTAACAAATTGGGTTAACTTTGGTCTTTCTTTAGCGACTGTGACGGCTCTTTGAACTTGTTGTTGCATTCTTTGCAAGGCAACGTCAGCTCTCTTATGACGGCCACCAAGTCTGTGTCCACTTTGATCCAAATAAGCTTGGGCAATAGAGTTGTTTTGTTCATCCTGTTGCTGTGCTTGTTGTTGGGTTGGATGGATCACTTTGTAGACCTGGGAATAAAAATCTTCGTTGTATGGGTCCTCGGTAACAATTTGTGAAAGTTGGAATCTGGTAACGAAGTCCTTGTCCTTTGGATTCATGATACCTGAGTACTTCATAATACGAGTGACCTTCTCCTGTCTTCTAGCAGCCTTAGCTTGTTGCTCAGGAGTCAAAGGAATCTGTTCTTGATGATGGTAGTTGTGCTGGTAAGCATGCTGAGGACTACGATGTTGGCCATTGAAACCATCAGGTCCTTGAGGTCTTCCAGAGACACCGCTAACAGTAACACCTCCTTTAGCACCTAATACCGGGAATTGAGAAAGGTTAACAGGCTTGGACGATTTTGCAGTCACTACTGAAGCGATCTCAGCGTTGGATGATGGTGCAAGGATTTCAGAAAGCGGAATGGCTTGTTTGCCATTTTCAACTTGTTGAGTTGCTCCCTGAGCACCAGGCGCACCTTGGGGAACACCTTGGGGAACACCTTGGGGAACACCTTGAGGTACACCTTGAGGAGCCTGTTGAGGAGCCTGTTGAGGAGCCTGTTGAGGAACCTGTTGAGGAACCTGCTGAGGAACCTGTTGAGGAACCTGTTGAGGAACCTGTTGAGGAACCTGTTGAGGAGCTTGTTGAGGGGCTTGTTGAGGGATCTGCTGAGCAAAGTTCTGCTGAGGAACTTGTTGCGGAATCTGTTGAGCCGGCTGAACCTGATGTTGGTTAGGGTTCATTCCTGGTATTTGCTGATTGAAAGGAGGCTGGCCTTGGAATTGACCAGGAAAAGAACCCCCTGGGAATGGCTGTCCATAAACATGAGGAGGGATGAATCCATTGGGAGGCATCATTCCGTATTGAGGAGGAGGCATCATTCCTGGCATACCAAATGGTTGCTGAGGAAATTGATGATTTGGAGGTGGGACTTGACCATGAGCCTGTTGTTGACCTTGATCAATGGCGGTCAATTGAGCTTCAATTTCTTCCAAAGACAAAATCCTCTTTTCTGCTGGCTCTTGTGGTTTCTCAGCTTCAGGCTTGGAGGCAGGGTTAGAAGAACCCCAAAGTTCATTCATGAAATCTTCATCATTGTTACTAGAAACAACTTGAGCATAACTGATACCTTGAGGGACAGATGGAGCACTGGGTGCAGGGCCTTGTTGTGAAGAAGCACCAAAGTTGAAGTCCTTTCCAACATCACCAGAACCTCCAAAAGTCTCATCATTTAAGGCATCATCAGCATCATCTAATTGTTCTCCCAATCCATCATAGGTATTTTCAAAATCATACGCATCGGCATTAGTTCCGCCTGCTGCTCGTCCAGGTGGAGCACTTGGGTCAAAACCAAAAAACGACATAGGCAAAATTAAGTATGCTCTTGAGTTTTTCCTTGAAAATTGTCGACAAAAAATGAGAAAAAGTTAGGTGAGAAATGATGACATAAGTTACTTATAATCGCGGTGACTTTGCATAATCTCGATTTTGCAATTAAAAGTTTATTAAGAGGATAGATAAATATATACATGTCTATGTGAATGCTTGTAATGCAGATTTGAGCTTCAAATCCATTTCCTCCCACTCATCTTCGTAATTACTAAGAACTGTGATAGCTCCACCGGCACCAATCCTCCAAAGGTTATGGGTGGAACTGTTTTCTTTATCGTTAAGGTAGTGGTATGTTGAACGAATAACTACGGACCAGTCAGAGTCATCGGTTATGGACCAGTACCCAACCACACCACTGTAGATACCTCTTCTTCCGCCCTTGAGAGATGTTGTTTGGAGTTCTTCGATTTCTTGTAATAATTCGATAGATCTCTTTTTTGGAGCACCAGTCATCGACCCAGGTGGTAAAGAATTGTGAAGAATATCTATACCATGGTGTTTGCCATTTGCGAGAATACCACGAATGACACTCACTAGTTGATAGACTGTTTTATACTCTTCCACTTCCATTAGCTGAGGCACTTCTATATCTTTGATGAATTGGTGTAAATCATGCCTAATAAGATCAACAATCATAAGGTTTTCTCCCATTTCTTTGGCAGTCTTGAGAATTTTGGTGGCAGTCTCAAGGGTAACTTCAGGGGTATTTTTGACTGTTCCCTTGATTGGTCTTAACTCTACCATTTTCTTTTCATCGCTACCTTTCCAGCTTACGAATCTTTCAGGAGACGATGAAATCAAACAAACATCATCAAATTCCATGAAGCAAGAGAATGGCGAGGGATTCTTCTTGGCCAAGACTTTGTATATATCCCAAGCTTCGATGTTCTTTGGCAAGAAAATCTTCAGAGGAGTGGTAAGGCATAATTCGTAGCTATCACCAGAATGAAGGTAGTCTTGGCAAAGCTGGAATTGCTTCTTATAAATCTCTTCAGATGGAAATTCAAAGGTTATTCCCTCATCGCCTGTCACGAGATCCTTCACACTATTGACTTTGATTTCAGTAGCCAACGAGCCTTCATTATACAAGTCATGCAACCTTGAGCTGAATGAATCAACCCATTTATTATCATCTTTCCTTCTATTCACCGAAAAGACGAACCACTGTTTAGATAAATGATCTAATAAGAGGAACCTTTCAATAAATACCAATTTCAAATCTGGGGTACCTTCTTGAGCGGAACTTTCAAGTTTCAGAAGCACCAAATGGCGTCCTTCTTCGTAAGAGAATAAACCAAGATAGCCCCCCAAAAATGGGAAATCTCTTTGATGAGAAAACTCTAGCTTTGAAATAATACTTGATCTAGGAACATATTGCTCCGAGAAACGTTTAGCGATATAGTTCCAAACCAGAGCATTTTTTTCGAGGGAGATTCTCTCATGATCATTTGATCCAAATGATGAAACTTTTATTTCCTGAGGATTATCAACAGAGTGAGAGATGGTTTCAGATATTCCTGCTTCTGGTAAACCTATAATTGACCACTCTCCTGGAACAGATGCAGAATTCAACAAGATGAAATCAGAACTATCAGATCCTTTGTTTGCATACAAGGTATCACATATATCTATAGGTGTAATCTCATCGCCGTTAAAGTCAAGTTGGGCAGCGGAAACAAAAAGCTCAGAGTCGCTTTGGCTATACTGGCTTTCAAGAAGGCTCAACGTCTCGGTCTTGTGTTGAAGCTCCTTGTATAAAGTTCCAGCCAAACTTGACTCAGACAGCAAAACGTGTGGCCTGAATTCTGAATTATAATTGTATGCGATGGAATCGAAGTTCTGGATCAAACTCACGCCTCCTTCACTGCAGATGGATTCTGGGTGGTACTGCACTCCATAGAACGGAAGAGATTCATGCTTGACTGCCATAAGGATGTCTGATTCTGTATTATCATGCTCATCTTTGCAAATAGCTAAGGGAACAATAGATTTGTTAAGACATTTAATATTAATAAATAAGGAATGGTATCTGACACTAGGAAGTATCTTGCCATATTGATCAAAAAACAATGGCTCGTCTTCAACCAAAGGGTGAACACCATATATCTGACCATGCTTAACATTTTGGAGTCTTTCCACCTTATTCCCAAATTTAAAGCAAAGGCATTGGAAGCCAAGACACACACCAAGTATCGGGACAGAACTCTCAGGATTCTGTTTGAAAAGATCGAACAATCCATTAATGATCCCAACATCAGAAGGGTTTTCAGGCAGACCTGGACCTGGCCCAATCACCACATAATCTATGGCATCGAGATACTTCGTGAGGAATTGACGGTAGTTTTCTGGTTCGATCGCATCATTGTGGAGAATTATTACTTTCTTTCCAGTGGTACTTTCCAATAGATTCAGTAAATTGTTCGTGAACGAATCATACGAGTCTATAAGAAGAATCATATCCGTGAAGCAGAGGAATCTTACAGACTTTGCTTCTTTGTATCAATTATCGATGAGTATAAATTTTCAATCTCGTAAATTTTGCGACGTTAAAAATCGTATGCATCTACCAAAAGTGTGCCAGGCGTTGAATAAGATTTCAGATAAAGTTAGACTGTAATATTACATATTAAAATAGTACGCTCTATATAGTCATGCAAAAATTTCACGATTATTCATCCTCTTCATCGTCGTCATCGTCATCTTCATCATCATCATCGTCATCCTCGTCATCATCTTCATCGTCACTAACTTCTTTACCTAGAGACTTTAACTGTGACTTATACTTCTCCTTACTTTCTTCCATTTCCGAGAGCAACAACATCATGTCGTCAATTTCCAGTCTGGGAACCAAATCTTTCGATTTACTCTCGAGTTGTTTTTTAAGAGTGCCGATTTCCTTCTTAAGAGATTCTTCTTGTTTCTGGCTCTCTGAGTTTTTCTTTTCCAATGTTGCGATAGAGTCATCATAAGACTTCTTGAGTTCGGTAAGTTTCGACTCTGAGTCTTTCTCAAGCTCTTTGACCTTGGCTTGGTGGTTATTATTGGATGTTTCTGAATCCTTTTTCAAAGTTTCCAACTCGGTTTCAAGTTTTCTTTTTGATTCCAACAATGAAGCTTGTCCATCTTCAAGCTCTTTCAATTTTTCAGTGGTCTTCTTCAAATTATTCAACTCCTCTAATTTACTCTTAAGTTCTTTATCGAGGTCCTGTTTTTCTCTTTTAACAGCTTCTGTTTCCTTTTCATATCCCAGAATTTTAGACTCGAGTTCTGTTGCCTTTGCCGTAGCTTGAGAAAGTTTCGAGGAGCTGTCTTCGGCTTCGTCCTTCAATTTCTTCAATTGTGATTCAAGCAGGGTTAAACTCTCCTTGTTGGAGGCATCAAGAGATCTTAATTTCTCATTCTCAGACGAAAGTTGGGAATTACTTTTCTTCATAGATTCAACCTCACTTTGTAACAGCTCCAATTGTGAAGCTGTGGCTTTTTCTCCATCAACCGACTTCTGTTGATGAGCCTTCAAAGATTGAGAGAGTTTTGAATTTTCTCCTTGCAAAGTCTCTAAGCGGTTGTCGAGGTCTTTTATCTCGGCACTGAGTTTATCTTTATCAGATTTCAACTCTTTGACCAATTCATCCGACTTCTTGTGGAGTTCCCTAACGCTTGCAAGCTCCTTAACATTGCCACTTTCGGACTTGTCATGTGCTTCTTTCATTGACTTATTTTCAGACTTAAGTTCATCTAAAGTGGCTTGAAGCTTATCGATTTCCAGAGTCTTACCTTCAATATCACTCAAAACCTTCAGATGTGCAGTTTCAGCATCAGCAAGGTCTTTCTTTAAGGTTTCAATTTCTTCAGCCTTCGTTTCATACTTGGTCTCCCATTCTTTTAAAACTTTTTCATGGCCTCCTTGCAATTCCTTCTTCTTGCTCTCTGCATCCGACTTAGATTGCTCATACTCCTTTCTCAAGTCATTCAACTGCGTTGCTATTTGGTCCTTTTCCGTGTATAAGGTCTTGGATTTTGTATCATGTGAATCCTTGAGATCTGCAATGGTCTTCTCTAACTTCTTGATTTTGTCAGTGTATTCTTTGATGACAGTCTCTGAGTTTTCACTCAACATCTCTCTTTCTTTCTCCACCTCGTTTGACTTTTCCTTTAAATCATTCTTCAAGCTTTCAATAGTTTCATCCAACACCTTGATTTTATCGTTTAGCTTTTTGACCTCGTAATCGTATGCTGCTTGTGCTTCGGTAGACTTCTTTGATACTTCTTTGTTGGAATCTAATGATTTCTCCAAAACAGACTTGGTCTTGTTCAACTGATCCTCAAGTTCGTTTTTCTCTTTGGTGAGCCTTTCCAAGTCTAACCCAAGTTTCTTGAATTCCGAAATTTTGGTTTTCAATTCAGTTTCAAGGTCTTTTGACAACTTGTCCTTCTCCTCAACCTTGGCGTTTATTGTTTTCAACTCAGAACCGGTCGAATTCTTAAGGTCTTCATAGCGTGAGGTCAATTCCTCTAATTCCTTCTCCTTTTTGTTAAGGGATTCAGATTTTTCCTCGAGCTTATTCTCAAGTTCTTTCAATTGAGATGTATGATCCGTCGATAAAGACTTTAATTTACTTTCTTTTTCATCAAGTTCCTTTGCATTTGAAGCAAGTTTTTCCTCGATATTCTTTAGTTCGGAATTCTTTTGACTGATGAGTTCCTCTTGCTTAGAGAGTGAGACCTTTGAGGCTTCAAGTTTTTCCTCAAGTTCTTTAATCATATCATTTTTGACAGTGAGAGACTTTTCACCTGCTTCATTTCTATCTTTAAGTTCTTTCTTTAGCGAAGTCAAAATGTTTTCCTTTTCATCATGGGACTCTTTGAGGGTTTTCAACTGGCTTTTCAAATCAGTGCTCTTAGAAACTTCATTCTCAAGGCCCTTCTTTAAACTTGCGAGTTGAACTAGGACGTCATCGTGCTTGGTCTTGAGTTCAGTCAACTCTTTCTCGGATTTTTCTCGGAAGTCGACAAGGGCTTGTTCATGGGCTATTTCTAAACCTTTTATCTTTTGGGAATGTTCTTCCACAGCTCTATTACCGTTTGATTCAGCAGTAGACAATTTCTGCTTCCAATTTTCGAGCTCCTCCTTGATGGATGTATGACTTTTTTCATGCTCTTCACGTTTATTTGTAAGGTCCTTGATTTGAGCTTCTAACTCTTCTTTTAGTTTTAAATTCTTTTCAGAAGCTTCAGAATGCAATTTATTGGAGTTGGCTAGTTCATCTTCAAGTGCTTTGAACTTGTCCTTTAATGCACTGAGGTCATCATGTAATTTTTCGTTTTTGGTTTCAAGTTCCTTGTTTTCTTTGGTCAAAGTTGACAAAGAAGACTCAAATTCATTGCCCTTTTCCGACAACGACTCCTTGACGCTCGAAAGCTCCTTTTCGATTAGTTCATATGCCTTTTCTCTCTCTTGAAGTTTGGAAAGTGTTGCGGTTAACTCTTGCTGGTTTTGTGCAAAGGTTTTCTCGAGTTGTTGCAACTTGTCGTCAACTTCCGCTTTCGAGTTCTTCATCTCCTGGTGAGCATTAGCTGCGGACCTTAATTTATCCATGAGATGTTCACTATTTGCCTCTGCATCCTGAATCTTATCTCGCAATTCCTTAAGTTGATTCTCCGAGGAATTCCTGGACTCTTTCAATTGTTTTTCCAATTCAGGAATTTTCTCCTTCAACGACTTGTTTTCTTCCTGAAGTTTCTTGATTTGTTCAGAACTTTGTGTTATCGATTTCTCGGATTGATGCTTAAGTCTATCAATTTCCTTCTCCAAATTCTTGATGGTGCTTTGACTGTCCTTCTTCTCCTTAGAAAGTTTGAACAAATCCCTGCTCATTTTATTAATTCCATCTTCCGCTTTCTTACGGGCATCTTCTTCACTAGAGAACTTATCTTCTAAGCGTTTGAAAGATTCACCAGACGCCGTGAGCTTTTTCTGGAGTTCTTCCAACTCTTTTGAGAGAGTTGAAGAGGACTTCTCTAACCCAGTGTTCTTTTCCTGGAAAGAGTTTAGCTGATTGGTGACGTTTTCGAGATCAGCCACAGTCTTGTTGTGCTCATCAGTGAGAGTTTTATGTTTTTCCTCGAACTCAGAGAGCTTGGCCTGGAGAGAATCCCTGTTAGCCATTAGCTCATCAATCTTTTGTTTCAAATCTTTTTCCTCCTTTTCAGTAGACAGCTTTGTTTCTTCGAAAAGATTACTCAATTCCTTGTATTTGATATCGAGTTGTTCGAAATCATCATATGATATCCTGATCTGGGGTTCGAACTTAGGATCGTGGAAAAGTGCTCTCCTGATACGGCTGTAATTGTCCTTGATCAAGTTCACGTAAATCGAGTCGAAATAGACATCGGGCAAACCAGTCTCGTCTTGTTGAGCGTAAAGGAAGGAATCTTCTTCAAATGTCCTTAGGGCAAAATTGTCACGGAACTGTTTCACTTTGAGTGAATAATTATCTTGACCTAAACACTTGACCAATAAAGCATGAAGATCGACCCTGGATAACGGAGAATCTTTTGTGCTGAAATCGTAAGCAACCCCCAATAAAACAGTGCTCATCCCTCTAGTTATTTCATTGGGCTCAGAAGAGTTATTGGACAAAAATGTCAACACAGAATGAGTTACTGAAGTATCCTTGAGAAATTCATTCACCACTGAGGGGTCTTCGTACATCCAACAGGTTAAGAGCATAAGATAACCAATGGCAATACGTGGATCACTGTTTTCCAACGTGGTCACAAGTAAACCAGACATCGCCTCTATACTTCCGAGAACTTCTTCGCCCTTGGATTGATCTCCCGTCTTGACGTCTTTTGCTAATTGTTCACATTCTTCATTATCTTCACACAAATAAAGTAAAATGATAGCAGCAAACCAAACTCCGTATGGGTTCAAATTAATTTCTGAATCATAGTCCATAAGAATGGTAAAGATATTGGCAATGTTGACCGGACTTGCGTTCTCAGGAGCAGGATTACTCGATCCATTCGTCGAGGGATCCTCAGTTGCCCCATTGGAGTCAGGAACCTCCGTTCCATTATAGCCACTTATTTGATCCTGGAGGAAAGCGACTTGTGCTTCTTTATTGCCGGAAAAATATGCTCTTAAACAGTACACCGCAGTTGATCTTATATTGAAGCAATGGACTGAGTTTATGAACAAAGCCCAATTCAATAAAGCCACCGTTATCGGTAATTGTCTATCGTATGATTGGATCTGAGTAGGCAACGACGGGTCGATGTAAGGGATATCGATGGAAGCAAATTGAAATTGTATTTCGTTATTACCTCTAATCATGTCAGCAGCAGTTAACAAAGAGACTGTTCTGATTTCATTGATTGCATCGAAAGCAAACACCAAACGTAAGACAATGAATAATATTCCCACGCTATTCAATTTATCCTGGTTGGCTTTCAAGTTACCATTTTCTTCCGATACAAAGGTCCTGCAAATATCCAAGGCAATAGTCATGTTTTGGATTCTTTGCTCAGACCAAATCATCGGGACAGGTGCCAATGGAATATCTTCCACCTGTTCATTATCTTGCTCAAGCGATTCCTGTTCCAAAGGTTCACCTAAAAGTTTCGACAATTTATGTGCACAGTGAGTTTCTAGGAAGTACTTCTGGTTAGATGCATTGTAAAGCAATAGATTAATAATTAAGGTCAAGCAGTCCTGGACAAGAATTGAGCCTCTTATTCCCCCTTCTTCCTCTATAATATCGAAAAGTATGTCGAAGGTGTTTTCAAATGCCACTAATTTCTGGATATTGAAATTATTGTTCACGAGCGCCATTAAGAGTAGAATAGCTTCGTTTCTGACCGGGTCATTGGGATCTGAGAGAAGGGATACAACTGTTGATATACCTGTTGGAATATCGAGTAAACAATCCTTGATTTTCGTAGACCGTGTTGATACCAATGATTCTAATAGTTGAATACTATAGAGTCTAACATGATAGTCGCTATCATTGGCCAAGATGTCCAACAAGGCCTGAATAGTCTCCTGTTCCTTAGTCAACTCGTCGGAAATCCACAAAGAAAACTGGTCGTATGTGATCTCTTCAAGGAGTGGTGAAGGGTATTTACCATTTTGAAGTCTCGATTGTTGGGAGATCCAACCTCTAGTCATGTCTTCATCTCCTTCACCTCTTATCAAGAGAATCAAGATACACTCTAATAGAGGCTTTATTATCATGGAATTCTCCACATCTTTTTTCAAGGCTAAAATTAATGGTCTCAAACCATGTTCAACCACCGTCTCTCTATATTGTCTAGAGAAACTTTTCAAGCCCAAAATAGCAGATCTTCTATCGGCAGATTTAGTTGCATGTTGAAGTCTATTACACAATGTAGGTATGGCTTCATCCACCAGTTGAATCTTCTGGTTATTCTGATTCAATATGCTGTTCAAGTATTCCATTTCTAGGAAACCTCCAACACTTCTGTTGACGTATTAACTTTAAAGAATTAACGCGAAAACGCATTGGTTTAGTTGATGATAACGCGCCAGAGGTTCAATCTTCTTGACAGTGACAGCGTCCTGATTCCTGGATTGGATGACTTGTTCGAGCTGGAAGAAGAAGCTCAGCACGAAGAGATTGTACAGGTCCCCAAAGTAGCTTCGCTATGGGGATCCTTGAAGCTCGGAACCCTACAGTCAAGATTGGAGATGTTGCAGTTCAGATCAAGAAGCAATATCAGTAAGATTGCCAACTATCAAATCATTGCATTAGCAAACGAAGTGTTTGGATTTCAAGGCTGGTCTTCAAAATTGATATCCCTAAACGTTTTACCAAAAGACGACAAAGATGGCCCACCCGATCAAACCAAAGGATATACTGTTGAAGCGTTTGCCAGAGTCTTAATTACTTTGAAAGATGGAACATTTCACGAAACCATGGGATCCGGAAGAGCCACTAATCTACCCGATAAGGCCACAGCATACAGAACTGCTAAAATGCTGGCAGTAACTGCTGCAACAAAAAGAGGTATTATGGAACTACCTCTTTTATCATTAGATAACGAAACTTAATTACGATAAATATATTCGATTACGAATAGTACGACCTAATTTACATACTGGTTGATGGTGGTGATGTTCAAAAGTCCAATGTCTCTGTGATTGGGAAATCGTTAATTTTTGGAACTGGGATTTCAGGAATTAAATAAACTTCACCATTTTCATCAATTCTTTCTCTATCTCTTTCTTCCATCTTATGAATTTCTTCAATGTTCGATTTTAAGAATTCAATCACATCCAGCCAAGACTTTTGGACTTGATATGCTTTTTCTTTCATTCTTCTTCTGATCAAAGATGAGATCAATTTCAAGGCATCTGGTTGCGTTTGGTCCATCCTTTCGATTAAACGACCAACAGACTTGATAAGATATTCCTCTTCATAGATAGTACCCTTTCTACCTTTAGCTCTTTTTCTTTCTTCTCTCTTACGATTTTTGGCAGTTCTTCTCGAAGCCCCAGTCTTTGCAGTACCTGAGGTCTTACCAGTGTATCTTGTGAAGAAAGAAGGAGCAGTAGAAGTTTCAGAAGGTGCAATGGAGACATTGTCAGGTGCATCAAGATCGTCATTTTGAACGCCATAGAATCCATATGGGTCTTCTTTCTTTTTGTCTCTCAACTCTCTCAATCTCTTGAGTTGAGAATTCAATTGTCCTTTGAAATCTGCCAACAATTCGGCAATGGTTCCGAAACCTTCATTTAATTGTGTATCCACAATTTCTTCGACCAATTCAGATCTACCTTCTTTAACAGCCAAAAGTATAGCCATATCAAAGTTGTAGTGCTTGGAATATAATCTCATGGCCTCTTCAAGGTTATTTAAGAAGTGGAATTGGATATATCCGGCATCAGAATAGTTGTGCTCTTGGATCAATGCATCACTCAAGGATTCACAAGATTCAACAAGTCTGTCTTTAGAGAAATTTGGATTGGAGGCAATAGAAAGAGCCTCTTTCCAATTTTTGCTTTCAATATAACAGTCCAAAGCTTCCTTGAGATGTCCCAAGGATTCGAAAGTGAAACCAGCCTCTGCATGTTTCTTCTCATTAGCCAAATGTTGAGCAAACATGTACAACACATCATTATATCTTTCCTTATTGTTGTCGTAGTTGTAAATCGAAAGAGCCTTTTTGTATAAAGTGTGACGAATCACATAATCATCAAACTCCCCTTGAGCTTCGGATCCTAATTCATACAACCAATCGAGGGCCTTTTCGTGATTCTTTAAATGGTCGTCTATCATAAATTCTTTCCTCTTTGGTGGTTGAATATGCAAACTCTGTAAGAAAGGCAAGTATTCCTTTGGATCTTTCTGTGATTGTTGAGCTATAACTAAAGTTAACTTAACATCATATAACCCCAAAGAAGTGTTGTACAATTTGTTAACATCCAGCAAGAAACACAAATGAATAACAGCCTGCTCAATCTTTTCAGGTTCAGTGAATGTTCCAATCAACTTCAAAGAATCAACTAAGTTTGGTGGCTTTTGACAAGCATAAGCAGTTAAAATTGTTTGTAAATATTTGTCGAAATTCTCTGGTTTGGATAACACCTCCAAGATTGCATCACAAACCTTGTTGACCTTAGAATCCTTATTGTAAACAGTTTTGTCTCTATTTTCAATTATCTTCTTTTGAGGAGGTTCGTACTCGTTTGTCAATTGCAAATTGGCAAGTTCGTTAGACAAATCCGACTTATCTGATTCTTTCAAAGTGTCGTGATACTTTGTGAGAGTGACATCTTCATCGTGTAAGCCAGAGACAAATAAGTCAAGATATTCGACTTTCTCAATTTGGCTGATAAACTTTTCTAAGTTGTTAAGGAACAAAGAAGGATTGTAATCATGGAGGATATCCAAGTCAATACGGTGAACCCTACAAACCAAAAAAGCTTGCTTATAGTCCTTGGCTTGTATGAACTTACGAACACCAGATAAAACCATAATTCTTGGATTGATGGTTTCCAAATTTCCTCTAGGTGCCTGCAACACAACGGAATACGTTGAAGGAACAGCAGACACCACTATAGAACCTCTCTCAATTTGTCTTATTCTTTCATCAACGAGTTGACCCTCGAACTCAGAGCTAAAGATATCATACTTGTAGTTATCAGTAGCGGAGTTAAGATGAATGAAGCAAAGCTTCGATTGAGCAGTGGTGAATAGCAAGTGGGATTCAGTTATGGCTATGGATGTAACACCTACTGCTACTTGAGTTTCATTGGCAAAGAGTTTCCCGTTACTTGAAATACCGAAAGCCGTAGTGGAATTGTCTTCATCGTTATGAACCACTACGAAATCACGGCAAAGTTGAGGGAATGATAAGACTTCTGTTAAGACTAAAGATTCATCCAATTGGGAAACCATGCCTGTTATTGATTCGGTAAGCAAGGCATTGAAGTCGGATCTTTGTCTTATGAGTACAATTTTGGTATCAAAGTCAAAGACATCCATCAAGAATGGGTTTCTTAAGTCAGATACATCATAGACAATGATTTTGGAGTAGTTTGGTCCATCCACCAACAATGCCACGAGAGAGCTTTTAATGAACGACACTTGTTTAAGGAACTCTTCAGGAGCAAGGTATTCTGATGCACTTATGGAAGACACTTGTTTTGGTTGTTTGGTCTTCAATTGGTCAACCTTCATATAGGCTAATATAACATCACCGTTACTAGAAGCAACCACATAATACTGATTGTTTTGACTAATGGCAGTATCGTTAATGTTCAGCCCTTGAAGAGTCAAGTCTCTGAAGCTGGCAGGTGGGGGAACATTGGCAATACCGAATGGAGTGAGTAACATGTTGTTACCATCGGAGACTAAAGTCATACCAATATCATGTCCGACCACAGTAGGTCCCGAAGATATCTTATGAGTTAAATCTATGATGAGAATTCCCTCAGTTCTGGTACCGATCATTAAACGAAGAGGGTTTTCGGGGTGGAATTTAATGAATTCAACAGTGTTGGATTGATCGTTCTTGTTGACGAATATTTCTTGTTTCAAGTACCAGTGGTAGTTCTTGGTTGTCCATAATTGGACTCTATCATGGGTCAGAAATGCCAACACTTCAGAGTTGCTAGACCATTGCAAATCGATGATTTGGTCGGCAAGCGGGTTTAATCTAGTATCGAATTCACCACGTCTCAACCCGTTTCTTTCGTAAAAGATCAAATCTAATTGAGGAGACCCTTCTTCATTTAAACGTCTGGCTGTACATGCTATGAGAGATCCCTGTGGCTTCCACGATAAATTATGCTCCAATCCATCGACTGCTTCTGATACCGAATCCAATTCACCATGTCTGTTGAAAACTCTGATGACTCTTCTGTCGTATTTCTCATCACTATCCTCAACTATGACAGCTTCCTTTGTGATAACACTGAAGTACTCACCATCACCTCTCCAACTGATTCTACAACTTAGGTTATCAAACTCTGAGATTTGACCTTGTTGAAGTTCAACCACAGTTGGGTCTCTCAATTGAGAATTATCATCTTTCAAATCAAGACCCGCATGCTTCAAGGCTTCTTTCTCTCTTTCTAGAGCCCGTGCACCTTTACCTCTGAACTGGGTCTCGGCTTTACCCCAGCCAACAGAAACATGCTTGGAGTTGGTGATTTTAATTTCGTCCGGGTTTAACATCTTTTCAACGATCGATTCAAAGGACCTCGAAAGTAAAATCAAGTTATTTTCAGTCGTCAATAAACTCAAGGTTTCTTCATCGGGAGACCAACAAGCGGTTTTCAACCCAACATCTATTGATCCTACAATTTCAATGATGGAGCTATCCGGATCCAAAGTATTTGGATCATATGTGACTTGAATTATATCACCATTTTCATGGATTAAAACCAATTGTGAGCTTTCAACGAAATGGGCGAAAGATAGGAGTTTTGAGTCGGGATCTGAAACCGGAAAGTTGGCTAAGAGGTTAACTTCTCCAGTTTTTAAGTATTGCTGGATCTCAATTATACCTTCAGTCTTCAAGGTTAATGCAAATGTGATAGAGTCGGACACAACGTCGAAAATCGAATCATACGTTATATCGCTGCTATCTATATCAGGATAGAACCTGGAAGTTGGCTGAATGTTTCCTTTGTTAAGGATAACTAAGTTTCTCATGTCTTACAAGTTCAAGATTCAATTTTTTAACTCATCGCATTCAATCAATCTGCGAAAACTAAAGCTGCGAAATTATGGTATATAGTGCAAGCCAATGAAAACAACCAGGGCGGAATCTACAAGTCTTATCGGCATACAGTGTGCATTATAACTATCTTATTTTGACATCATTCATAAAAGAATTCACGGAATTTTTTATTGCCAAATTGGGATATAATTTCGCTGGGTCTAAAGGTTCTCTAGTAATTGGATCAAACTTCCCATTCCTTTCAAAATGGTCCATGATTATAGATTTTTCATAAGTTATGCCACTAGGAGTAACAACGGGATCATGAAAAACCTCATAGGATAAAGGGTCTAGAAGTTCCTCGGGAACATCATCTTGGCAATCTTTGATGTCGCCAGTGCTAGATAAACTACCTCTGGGTGATCTCTCCTGGAGTAAAGCGTTATTGTGTTTATTTTTCAACAACAGTAGAAATTCATCATACTCTTTAAGGAATGTCTTATACGTAGCCACCAAGTCCCGGTGGTATTCGTTGCTCTTATAATCATGTCTTTTAGTCATGTTGTGGAGCTGCCTCGAGTGAGACTGTTGCAATAGATCAAAGATCTTATAGTACAACGGATTGTGTACAAACACCTTTGTCAAAGAATTGTATGCCTTGATCTCTTCTCTTACATGCTGTATGTCATCATAAACATACTTTGATATCTCGTGTGGTGTGCCTTTAATAATCATATCTGATGAATTTTTAGAATTAGAAAACCCATTAGTTGAACCGGGTGATATCTTGGAAAAGAACTGATTAGCTGAAGAGAAATCAATCATTCAAAATGTGCCTGACTAATTAAATAAAGCAAGATAGGAGAATCGTAATTTATATATATAGGCGATTGCTTAACGTTCCTGTATGGTGTTGTGGAGGATGCAAAAAAAATAATGTCATTTGTTTTTTAGCATAAGTGAACTAACGGATAATAGCAAAGATGCTTAAACGAACCACAACATACCGACATATGACAAACAGTAAGGGGCATTGTTTGCGGGTAGAGATCTTTCAACTGCATGAGGGTAGTTTAGTCGTACATCGACATTCACCTCCTCCAGAGGGATGGCACGGTCCGTATCTAGACTATTGGGTTGGTTTGTAATGCATGCAAGCAAAGACTAATGTTTACAATTTATCGAGTCTACAATGAATTAGATTACGTTAGTAATAAATTCTAGAGCACTGTGCTGAGAAATGAAGTCATAATTCGCAAGTTGCGATTTCCGTTGTGCAGTTGCAAAGTGGTCTTTAGTACGTAATACATCTGGTCGAGGTGTTATAATTTAGTAAGCAAACTTTGGGAGGTGTGTATTCATAGCCTTATAAAGCTCGTAGGATTGTCGTAGTACTCTGTCTTTGCTGCATAGGTAATTGGTTAGGTGCTAGATTTTCGGGCTATGTCGGCACAATGTGTTGCCAAAGAAAGTTTGGCATTTGCATATCCTATATGCATGTTCCACCCTTCTAAAATCTCTTGTTTCTGAAAACTATCCTATCTTTTGTCCTAGCACTGGGTCCAGCTTCTCTCGATGCTTTATTGATTACCTTCCATTATCAAAAGAGGTGCGCCCACCAAATACATTCGCACTCTTTTTTGACGGGAATATCCTTTAATTTCATTCCATAACTCCTTTGACATCGGTGGTGTGTTTATTACTTGATAGGTTTGCCCTCGTTTGTTTCATTTGCTTATCATAATCTGTCTTCAAGATGAGTGAAATCGAAACCACTTCCGTCAAAGAAGAAGCCATCTTCCGGTCGGCGGCCATGTCCTTGGTGCAGTTGTATCTTCCAACAGAAATCTCGAGAGAGTTAATCTACGACATTGGTAAGTTAAATTTGGTTCAGTTCAGAGACTTGAACTCAAAAGTTTCGGATTTCCAAAGAGCTTTCGTCAATGAATTGAGAAAATTGGATAACGCTGAAAGACAATATGTATTCTTCAAGGAAGAGTTAGATAAGAAAAACATAAAGTTATCCAAATACCCTTACGAATCCGAATTGACCAAGGTTGTTCCTCAATCCGATATCGATGAATTGGTCGATAACGGTAAGTTGTTAGAGGACAGAATTCTTGACTTGATCGACTCATTGTTTTCTTTGTACACAAAGAAGAAAGACTTGAAGCAGCTTTTACTTGCTACCAGATCTGCCGATAACTTTTTCGAACTTAATACTGGAAACTTACCTATTGAAATCAATGATACTGTTGGACAGAATACCTCTTTCATCACCGGTACTATCAGCAGAGATAAGGTCCAAGTCTTGCAACAGATCTTATGGAGAGTTTTGAGAGGTAACTTGTACTACTACACAGAAGAGTTACCAGAACCTATCTATGATCCTAAGCTGGAGGAAAACGTCGACAAGAATTCGTTTATCATTTTTTCTCATGGTCAAATTATTCATCAACGTATTAAGAAAATCTGTGAATCTTTGGACTGTGATTTGTATGACGTAGATGTTACCCCAAGCGGTAGGTCAAAACAAATAAGACACACTGAGTCAAGCTTGGCTGATTTATCTACTGTCTTAGAGCAGTCTGAGTTGGCCTTGAATTCCGAATTGATTGCCATTTCTAAGGACTTGCCTAAGTGGTGGGAAATCATCGCTAGAGAAAAAGCTCTCTACAAGACAATGAACTACTGTGATTACGATGGTTCCAGAAAAACTCTAATTGCAGAAGGATGGGTTCCAACTGATGAAATTGAGACTTTAGGGGCTACTGTTAAAGCCGGCTCCCAAAACTTACCTACTATTGTTAACATTTTGAACACCACCAAAACTCCACCAACTTTCCACAGAAACAACAAATTCACTTCTGCTTTCCAGAGCATTTGTGATGCATATGGTGTTGCATCTTATAGAGAAGTCAATCCGGGCTTGCCAACAATCATCACCTTCCCATTCATGTTCGCTATCATGTTCGGTGATTTGGGTCATGGTGTAATCTTGGCCATGGCTGCATCTGTTTTAGTGTTTAAAGAAAAACAAATCGGGGCCATGAAGAGAGACGAAATCTTCGATATGGCATTCTCAGGTCGTTATATCTTGTTATTAATGGGTTTGTTTTCCATTTACACGGGATTCTTATACAATGATTTGTTCTCTAAGTCCATGACCATATTTCCATCCGGTTGGGAATGGCCTGAAAAGTTCAAAATTGGCGAAACGATTACAGCTAAAGCAACTGGCGTATACGTATTTGGTTTAGATCCTGCTTGGCACGGAACTGAAAATGCTTTATTATTCACCAATTCTTACAAAATGAAGTTATCCATCTTAATGGGTTACCTCCACATGACATATTCTTACATGTTTTCATTGGTCAACTACATCCACTTTGATAGTGTAATTGATATCATTGGAAACTTCATTCCTGGATTGTTATTCATGCAAGGTATTTTCGGTTACTTGTCCCTTTGTATTGTTTATAAGTGGAGTGTCAACTGGTTTGCCCTTGGACAACAACCACCAGGATTGTTGAATATGTTGATTTCAATGTTTTTGTCTCCTGGTAACGTTGCCGAACCATTGTACTCTGGTCAAGCATCGGTTCAAATCTTCCTTTTATTGTTGGCTTTGGTCTGTATTCCTTGGTTGTTATTGGTTAAACCATTATATTTCAAGAGAAAGTTTGATCAAGAAGCTAAATATCATGCACTCGAAGACGAAGAAGGCCGTCTTGATGAACATGGAGAAAATGACAATGCTGAAGTTGATGATGACGAAGATGAAGAGGCACATACTTTTGGAGATATCATGATTCACCAGGTGATTCATACCATTGAATTCTGCTTGAACTGTGTTAGTCATACTGCTTCTTACTTAAGATTGTGGGCTTTATCCTTGGCTCATGCCCAATTATCCACTGTTTTGTGGTCCATGACAATTGGTAATGCATTTGGAACCACCGGAGCCTCCGGTGTCATCACTACCGTATTATTATTCGGTATGTGGTTTGTGTTAACCGTAGTCATTTTGGTTCTTATGGAAGGTACCTCTGCCATGTTGCACTCTTTGAGATTGCACTGGGTTGAATCGATGTCGAAGTTCTTTGTTGGTGGTGGTCACCCATACCAACCATTTGGCTTCATTGGTCTCTTGGACGAATACTTCTAGTTATTTCTTAAAATTTAGTCTAAAATAATATAGAATGCACAATTATTATCATTAATGGATCTCATCGCGATGCGAAAACTGAATTCAGTATTGCAAAAAACGCATCGGTAGTAATGTCTTTACCACTTTCAAGCGTTATCAAAGCTTTGGAAGAGCCAGATTCGATAATACCGATATTGTCGTCCTTGAATGGAAACCTCAACTCTTTGAAAGGAAATAAACCCGAAACTCATCATGTGGTTTCCCGGTCTTTAAACCTTGTTTCTGCTCATCCACCTTACAAGAAATGGTGTGGTGTACTTGCAATCCAGGTGTTGCTCAAGAACTATGAAATACTAATTGGCAACGGATTGAAATTCGTCAATGCTTTGATCAAAGTTCTTGAAACTACAAACTCATCTACAGACCCTAAATTATTCAAGGCTACTGTTGAATGTTTAAACTCATTGTGCGATGAGATAAGAGGTAAACCAACCTTGACGAGGGAAATCTTGACCCCAAAACTTCCTATTATCATTCAGTTATACTTGACCAATTTAGATCTTGATCCTTCTTTGATCCTTAGGTCTTTGGGTAAAATTATGTTTCATCATCCTACCACTTTCAGACCGTTTGGAAATAAGTTGAACGCAAGATTAATCGAGTACATCAAATCAGACTTCAACAGCTTTCCTAATGAACTTAAGGACCAGATCTCCTACGTGTATGCATTACTTCCAATAATCGAAAAGAATGAGCCAGAAGCTTTTTGGGCTGCCAAACTCCACGCTGTGATTAACGAGACAGTAGACATTTTATCCGTCTTTGGAGATTTAGTAGACTTCAACCAAGACCCAGACTTGTTGGCATTACTTAACGATCACGCTTTCAAGATTGAAGATTCTTCGAGGATCTTTTCTTACTTGCTGATTGACACTTCACGCCCAGAGACGTTGTTGCAATTATCCACAAGGGTTGAAGTTCTTATGACTTTATTGAAAGGGTTTATTACAACTTCCTTGAAGGCTTGCGTCAAATTCCCTATAGGCAAATTGGTGTCTTTGTTCGAAATGCTATTCGGGATAAACACCAGATTGTTACCTATCAAAAGGGACATCCGTGATGAACATGTCAAAGAGGTCATCAGATCTTTGATTCTCAATATCCAGCAAAATGCCTTATCGGTTTTAATGACATTAACAGAAACATTCGAAGGATCTTGTGTCATGTACTTGACTAGTCTCTTGTCTGTTTTAGAGATTTGTGTTCCTACCAGAAAAAACATAATAGACGAAGATGAAATACTCAAGAACGAAACATTCTCAGTCAAGCTTTTGGAAGCTGTTTCGAACTTGTTAGGAGTGGTACATGTATTCCAAGAGCCTCACCAAGTTGCCAGGTTTGTCGATGCTGCTATCATTTTGGTCCAGCCAAGAACAGCTTCTACCAACCAAACGCAGTTGGACAAGCCAGCTCAAAACACCAAGTCTAGTAACAATAACAAGAAGAAGAAAAAGTCCCATGCCATCCCTATGGCTGATTTATTATCACACGGTCACTTGTTCAACAATGCAGTACCTTCTTCTACGGTCAAGGTCGTTCGTAAGTTTATCAATTCAGTAATCTCGAGAATGGAATTACCGTCTGCCCAATATTATAAGATAATGAAGTATTTGGTGGTTGAAGCAGTATCTGCATCTTATTTCAGCTACAACAGACATATACCTTCCGAACTCAGACAATTGCTTATTGATGCCGTGCTCTTCCCTGGTTTTGAAAAGGTGTCCATACTCCCGATTGTTAGTACCATCATGGGTGATGATCCATTATTGAGTGTGTTTAATAACCCTAGATTTCCTCCTATACCTCAATTGATTAACCAGAGCACCGCAAGTAACGAAATCGAAGAGGATGATGAAGAAGACGATGAAGAGAAAGAAAGCCAAGAGGATGTCTCTGTAAAGTTCACATCTGAAGTTATCAGTAAAAGAGCCTTTGAGCCTGTGGACGGTACTGAGAATAGCAGTAAGAGGGTGAAGGTCCAGGAAGAAATGCCACAAATAACACTTGAAGAGAAGACAGTGACTGTTGAATCAAATGCGGTTCCAGAGAATGTCATTGCTTTCAAGCAACAGAATGAAGATCAAGACAAAGAACCATCTGTTGCAGCCGTTTCTGGTTCTTTGAATAAAGTGCAGGCCAAGACCAAGGTCTCTGAACAAGAACCAAAACAATCAATTGAAACTGCTGCAACTTCGGATAAGGAAGATGAGTCTGATTTCGAAATACCACAGATCGATATGGATGATGATTCTGATGATGAGTAGATATTTTCTATAGTCGCGGAGTAAATAAATTCTTTAGCCAAAATATAAATGTTGATACACAAACATGATGCACGAATACTACTATCGGAGGATGTTTCACCTCAAGACATCGCTGTGCTTTCATTAATACGAGCATTTGTTAATCTCGCTGGATCCAACGACATTGAGCCCGTAGGAATCAGCTTGGTTCAACTCATAAACCATGAGCCTTTGTACGACTCAAATGAAGATATCATTGTGATTCCTGGAGCGCTTGATCTTTGTAACAAGATCAGTAATGACATAGATAAGTACTCATTCGAGGAAACCCCTGATGTGGTGAATGGATCTAAAAGGGCAATCGAACACCAATTGTTGGATTTACTATGGAAAATTGATTCTGTGGAAAGTTTGGATAATGCAGTAATGGAGATGTTGAAGTACATCTCGGAAAATAAACTTGTTGTGCATAATGATAAAGAGAATCCAAAGGCATCCAACCACTTGAGGTTTTCTCCCAGATCTGCTGTGGGTGGCTTCATTCAAAGGGTTGTGGCAAGTTTACATCTATTACATTTTGACGAGCTATTTACATTATTTGAAGCATTTGTATCATATAGAGAACCCACCAGGAAATTGTTCAAAGATTTGGGTGGTGTGATACCTGAGAAGGAAAGGGTTGTATCTAGAGTGCTGAAGGGCAATATCAAGCTTCAAGGGAAAGACGAAGAGACGGATGAGAAGTTGTTTCTTTCTTTGAAAAATAAATTGGATGATGTCTTGGAGACAGATATATCATTTCCCAAAGATTTAACAAAGACGCATGAAGCTAATGTTGTTTCGATTTCAAAGTATGATTTGCAGGCCATGTTGAACAAACAAATAAGTATTCTAGAGACTTTTGGTCAGTCTACTCCTAAAAAGCTTAGGGAAATTATGAAGCTCATGACCACATCAACTTCCAACATTTATCTGGTTCAAAGTGCTAACTTGAGCAGCGTGGCTTCATACTATTACATCGGATTTCTTGAATGCTTATATGAGCTGGACTATCAAGGTTCCCTTAAGGCTCTTCATCAGTACTTTGATTATATGGTATCCAACAAGTCTAGGTATTTTTATCATTATGCATTAATATCTAGAGCTACATTACACCAGTATTTTGGGGGAAACGAAAAGGCTTTGGACGCTATAGAAGAGGCTATTTCGGTAGCCAGAGAGAATAGCGACAATGACACCCTAACATTTGTATTGAGTTGGTTATTCAACTTCATGAGAGATAAGCCTTCTTTATGGGAGAAGCAAAATTTTTATCACAACAATAATGAGCTGCATTTACTTGATTTCTTGACTAAAAAGTCAAAGACAGTCTCTTTACTGCTATATTCTATGAGCTGCCATTTCGAAGCATTGCATATTATAGACAACAATGGGGCCATGAATAGGTATCTAGAAAGTCTTTTCAAAGCTACGTACATTTCCATACATGATAGTGTGCTGTGTTTTGTCAAATCCATGGAAGTTTCTTCGGTAATCTGGAGTAGGATCGGAGTTTCAACGTTGAGCAGTTTATACACCGATATTGCTATGAGCTTTGCAAACGCATCAAAAAAGAAAGCTGATAATGTGGCTATTAAGATACGCCAAAGTTACAACAAATTTGCTCAAGGGGAGTATGAGAAGAGCTATAAGGAATTAGATCTTCTTAAACAAGATGTCACGGGTGACTACTCCCTCTTCAACGCAGTCACTTTGAGAGGTTTAATTATCTTGATCAAAATCAATTTGAACAAAGGTAGGTATCAAGTAGCTGAACGGTTGATGACAAGTTTAAGTAACAATGATATCCAAGATATTGAGTTGAGGACTGATTTGATTCTTTTGAGTGCCGAAGTGCAAAGCAAAATTGGTAATAATTCAAAGGCATTGAAAATCATTTCTTCTTATATGAGTTCTATTGAGGAACAACCTTCACAAACCAAATCTAACATCTACACTATCATGAGGTTGAACTTATTACAATGCCATATTTTCGGCACTTCCGAAGTCCATGTAAGGGCAATTTCATTGTTGGTTCAGCAGCTTGAACAAGCTAAGAGAATAGGGTTTTCTTCTGTGGTCATAGAAGGAGTGATTACGTTTGCTTCGATTTTAAATAAAATGGGTAGTTACAAAGATGCCTATCGTATTCTTACATCCAAGATGACGGCAATTCTACAAGTGGATAATAGAGAGCTCATTTCACTTGCATATTTTGAATTATCCCGATGCTGCTTTTTGATGTACAGTAATGAAAAGGATTATACGTCGCAAAAGGAGATATTCAACAGGTTTTTAAGATACTTGAACGTATGTATCAACGGTTTCAAGCATACCGTCAACCTTGAGAAGTTGAAGGATTGTTTTTGTCTCGAAGAGAAAATGGCAATACTCCAAGACTCAAAAGAACTACTTGATCATAGCAGAACTTCACTTGAAAAGCTTGACAAAAGAAGCATGGAAGAAAAGAACCATAGCTATCTTATTTGATGACTAATGTATTAAGGAGGGATATATACGCAATAATACACGCTATTATACTGGAGAAGAATAAAGCCATTTGTTATTAGGAGAATCTTCATAAGCACAGCTTAATCTGATTTCGACTTCTCTGAAGCATCCATCGATGCCAAGGTGATTGCAGCAGCCTTCATTTGAACCACATTAGCAAATTGTTTAAATACCCACACAGGAACACTAACCCAAGCCATAACGGTTCCGAACCAGAAAAAATTAAATGAATGTAAGTACAAGGCCACGTAGAATAACTCATTGACAAGGCAGACAACAAACAACACCGTCCTGTTGTTGTAATACAAGGATAATATTTTACTTTGTTTTTCATCGACATTCTTATGAGATGCAGATCCGGAAGACATCATGGCATACATGTGCATGTAATGAGAAGCCAAGTCTAAAGATACCAAGAGTTGCCAAACAATGCAGTACTGTGGGTAAAGTATACACAAGTAACAGATCAATGACGAGGTTGCACATCTATCTGTTACCATGTCCAATACTGCACCATATCTTGTACCTTGATTAAATTTTCTAGCGGCATAACCGTCAAACGCATCTAAGAACCCAGAAATACCGTATAAAATGAACGTATAATAAGGGTGATTTTTCATAGTTGCAAAAGATGCAATGGCTGTTAGCACTCTGAAGTAACCGATCAAGTTTGGGATGAAAAACATCACATCCTTGACTGTTACTTTTTTAGTACTATTAGTCTTTTCAGTCATTGGGATCGAAAATTATTAGGCTTTGAAGCTAGTTGAAGGGAAATGAGTAGTCAGGGTCAATCACAAAAATAGATTTGTTGGAATAAATGCTAATTGATTAATGTGTTCCAATATCTCGATCCATTAGTATTTAATAGATGGTGAACACAATATAGGTTAAAATTTTCAGAAATTCTTCACTGGGGATGCGGTAATTTCTGATTACGTTTTTTTCCTCGTTTGGCTATACATTCGCACCGACTCCTTTTAGGTTATAGATACACTTTTGGATAGAGGAGTAAGAATTGGCGTAGGAACTGGCGTGATAATTGATGTTTGATTTGTGACCGGAGGAAATGGTAGATTTGCGTTTTGATGAAGTTGATTCATACGAGTTCTAAGCCTCATCAAAATATAGACTAAAGTAAACTTATTATTCACTAATTACAAACTATCTCATAATTATCTGGTTCTAATGACACCAGCGGCAATTAACATGTTGATTTTCTTACCAACTTCTGGATTCTTCATGTGGTCGGCTAAAGCAGCAGGATTATCTCTGGCTTGTTGTAAGATACCTTGCATTACAGGATCTTGTAAGATATTAACGATTTCTGGATCTCTTGAAACTCTTTCCATAGTTTGTTCTGGGGTTTCACCTTCGATACTAGAGAATCTTTGGGATGTGGCCTTATTGTATAATTGGTCGATTTCTGATACGTTCTTACCACCCAATTCGACATCCTTAGTTCTAGCTTCGGTAAGAGTTTCCATGACTTGGGAGAATTCTTTCATGGCCAATTGAGCATTAGCCTTTCTAATGTAAGCTCTAATGAAATTTGGATCTTTTTCAATGGCCTTGTCACAATCTTTGACTGCATCAGGGAAAGATGCTAATTTAGCCAAAGCGGCAGCTCTATTAGAATATCCTCTGGCATCTTCTGGTGCACGCTTGATCATTTCAGAGTAAGCCTTGACAGCACTAGGCCAATCACCTTTGGTGAAAAATTCTTTACCTTCTAATCTTGCTTCTTCAGCCTTTTCAGGATCAATATAGCTCTCAGCTTCTTTCACCTTAATTTCCTTTTGAGTAGCTCTTAATTTGTTCAACACGTCTGGGGTTCTGAACTCAGTCAATGACTTATCAAAAGCCTTAACCGCTTCTTGTAAATCTCCCTTCTTCAAATAGGTGTTACCCAATCTAGCAAATGCCTTGGCCACTAACTTGTAGTCGGCTCTTAATTCTCTACCTTCATCGACTGCCTTATTACACGTCTTTATGGTGGCATCATAATCTCCCTTTTCGAACTCGGCAGCAGATCTGTTATTCAAATAGGTGATATCTTTATGGGCTTCCCATGCAGCATCATATTTAGCAATAGCTTCATCAAACTTTCTTTGCTTGTATAAAGTGTTACCTTGTGCCTTTAAGTTATCGGCCTCCACTTTTGAGTCAGCAACTGGATCTTCCATTTCGACATCAGCTGGTTCTGGTGCTGCTTCCTTCTTTGGTTCAGGTTCTGTTTCCTTAGCTTGAGATGGAGTTGAAGCAGAAGTGGAATTTGGGGTTGAAGGTGATTCTCCTGGTGGAGGACCATCTAAGTCAATTCCCATCAACACAGCCATGATGTTCATCAATCTTGGGTCAGTCATGAGTTGAGTGGCATTTGCCCTTGGGTTGGCTTGGATATTTCTTACTTTTTGAACCAATTCAGGATCCTTCATTAATTCAGCGGTCTTTGGATTGGCCTTTAAGTTTTCGATCAAGTTTGGATCAGAGAAGATGGCGCCCATTCCCATATCTGGTTGGGCATTTCTAGCGGCAAGAGCATCTTCAACAGATTTCAAACCGTTTTTAGCCATTGCATTGGAAGCGTCAAGTTCTAAGGCCTTTTCATAAGCTTTCTTAGAATCCTGCAAATTGCCTAAACCATATTGGGCGGCAGCAACTCTGTTGTAACCCTTTGCCCAAGACTCGTTTATCTTAACACATTGTTCAGCGTCTTTAAGTGCTTCACCAAAATTTTTCAACGAAGCGTGACAAGCAGAACGATTTGAGAATAAAACATGGTTTGTAGGCGTGAGTTCAATAGCCTTGGTGAACTGCTCAATGGCATTGTTGAAATCCTTTTCGGCAAAGTACTTATTACCTAAGTTTTTAAATTCTTCAGCAGACATCGATGAGAATGAACAAATGGTGGGGGTCGGAGGATTTAAATGCACTGCGATTTTATGAGAACTTCAATTCTAGAAAATTCTGAGACTGATTAGACTCGATAATCAATTTAAGCAACGGCTTTATAGATTCAAGGGACAATACAATTGAGATAGAGTGACAAGGTAGTGACTTTAAATTACAATAAGACTCCTCATTAAAACCAAACTAAACATACCGACTATTTAGATCTCACCTTTCAATACATTGTAGGCTAAATATCCAACGTCAATTTCAAATATCAAGCGAGTCAACTGATGATTCGGTTCCTAAAATACACATATATGGGGGGTTTGAACCTCTATTCAATCAGATGCAACTCTCGGCAATTACCTTGTCGATGACCTCAAGTGGATAAGCTGGACCATATCCATGGCACTTTTCTTTACCCTTTAATTTACCCATAACTTCTACCACGTCCAAATTCAAGTCTTCTTCCTCGGCTCTTTGAAGTAAGTAGTCCCAGACTGCTCCTAAAGCAAGCACTTTTGAACCGTTCTCTGGTGAGTCATATACGGCCCTGGCTTTTTCAGGTTGAAAATCGTGTCTTGTTCCGTCCAAAAGTTGATCAATGAATTGTCCTTCATTTCTAGGGAAATCAAAAGTGTACGGATTCTGTGGAGTCACTCCTTTGTTCTTTCTTAAGATCTTATTTTCGGTTTGCATAGCCAAATTCGCCTTCCGAACTGCCTCAAGTTCTTGTAATAAAGCCTGCTTATCTTCTTCACTTTGGTTCAAACGAGTTTCTAGATCCTTTAATTTTGTTTCTTTACGCTCTCTGAAAGCTCTTTGAGCAGCCCTATTTTGTGCCTTTCTTTTCATTTGTAACTCTTTCTCTGAAAGTTCATCGTCATCTTTGGACAAAAGTAGAGCGTCTTGTTCTTCCATTATTTGTTTCTTTGTTTTAGGTTTCCCCTTGGTCTTAGTATCGGTAACGCTATATTGAGGATCCACATTCTGGAACGAGTTGGTATTTGGAAATGATATCAGCTCCACATTCAAAAGATTACTATTGTTGGTTGAAGGGGATGATTGATCGCTTAGAGACTCGCTTGGTCCTGGAAATATGTCATGACCTTGGTAGTAAAACGGGTCGCTTAATAACTGCATGTTGTGTTGAGTCAATCCCTGGGTATCAGGGAATTCTTCGGATAGGCAATCTTCTTTTGAAAGAGTATGTCCACTCTCCATCTCGGTATATTGAATGGTCCAAAAAATTCAAGTGCGACTTCTAGTACTTGATACTAGAAGCTTAATTATGCAAAGCGGTAAACTAAATAGTGAGTGGGTATATACGGTGGGGGAGACACTTCTACGAATAGAGTTGGTTGGTATGAGCTATAAAAACCCGTTGACGGGGCGAACAATGGAATCTTTTCATATCCCGAATAACCCCGGTAAACCTGATGTCATCGGTTAAACTTATCCCGGACGGCTGCGTGAAAAATGCGAAGGCTATGGCTTTGACATGAGCGTATTACTAGAAACAAGTAGTGGGAACATCGTGATAGACTTGGATGTGGAGCATTCACCTATTTGCAGCTTCAATTTCCTTAAACTATGTCGATTGAAATATTACTTTCTTACCCCAATTCTTGCAAACGGCTCTGAACTTGAGACAGGGCTGTCAAACTATCTCGACGGAGATGAATACTCCATAAACCACTTTGTGGAGTGTGAATTTGATGGTATAAATGCAGGCGATGCAATCAACATCAATAGTGTATCCCCAAATGAGTTGCCGGTTGGTCTGGTGCTGTTCATAAGGACCGAAGGAGCTGTTAAATCACGCGTTGCAATCACGCTAGAAGAGAGTCCGGTGTCCAGCGATTTGGTACCTTTTGGAAAAGTGGCTGAAGGCTTCGATACCTTGGTAAGCATAAAATCCGGTAAGGTTCCACAAACACATATACTCCACACTCACATTCTCCACGACCCATATCCTGATCCCGTAGGGTTGACAAAATTGATGGCGAAGAACCCGTTCCCATCAGAACGTCAATTGGCCAATTTGGATCTTCCTCACCTAAAAGTTGAAACCAAAGTAGAGGCGTTGACGTTGGAACTAATTGGTGATATCAGTCATCATGAGGTAAAGCCTGCTCCCAATATATTATTCATAACTCATTTAAACCCCATCACGACCTCCGAATCATTAGAAATTATCTTCTCAAGGTTTGGCACTGTCGAAAAGTGTACGGTGGTGAAGCAGAAGGACGGAACGTCAAAAAAATACGGATTCATTGAATATTTAACTGTATCGGAGGCCGAATTAGCATACGAAAAGCTTCACGACGGGTGTATCATAGATGGAAATGAAGTGATTGTTGATTTTTCCCAATCTACTAGAAATAAATGATAAAGAAGTTTATTTATTCCCCAATAGGTTTACAAAATGGAACTACATATATCGCTAACTATTTAACAAGATCGTTTGAAACCAAAAAAATCATGAGCTAGTTTTAAATTTAGATAAATTGACGTATCTCTCGAAGACACTACTTAAGCAGTAGGACAAGCCTTGGAAATGTGGCCAGTTTCACCACAGTTGTAGCAAGCCTTAACTGAGTAGTTGGCACCACCGGTAGCAGAACGACAATCTTTAGAGATGTGGCCGGTCTTACCACAGGCGTAACACTTGGTGTTGGTAGCTTGACAGTCTCTGGCAAAGTGGTTTGGACCTCCACACTTGTAACAGGTGGTGGAAGGCTTGAATCTAGAAGCTCTCTTTGGAGATTCGACACTTCCAGCAGCGTTACAGTTCTTGCTTATGTGGCCAAAGTTACCGCAGTTGTAACACTTGCTGCCTTGGTCTTGGGTTGGGCAATCAGATTGCACATGACCAACATCACCACACAAGTAACATTGCTTGTGGTTGGTGGTCTTTGGTTCAGTACACTCATTGGATTCATGACCTGACTTGTGACAGTTGTAACACAATCTTTCTTCTTGTTCACAGCTGTCGGCCAAGTGTCCGACTTCACCACACTTGTAGCACGCCCTTGAAAATACTGCAGCCATCCTTCACGATCTTCGTTCTAATTTGATTGATATAAGTTGAAAGCTTTAGGTGCTTTTATAAGTTTATCTCTCAATGAAAATTTTTTGGTGCTCTTTAAAATTCCTTTTTGGGGTGCGAAGAAAAAAATAATGTCCAATAATTAATAATGTCGCACATATGTCGTATCCATCTCGTTAAAGCCTATTATGAGGGTTAGATAAATATTGGCACGGGTAACTGATCTCGTATTTATTAGGCCTTGGTTATTGTTAATAAATCTTACGATAAATTGCATCCCCCATTCTTATTGTTTTCGCAATCTCTTTTGTATCATGAACTCTCACGATATTGGCGCCTTGTTCAATAGAAGCAATTATGGCGGCTGCCGTGCTAATCACCCGTTGACTGGCTTCTGGTTCCTGATTGATAGTCCCTAAAAACTTCTTTCGGGATGGCCCTAATAAGATGGGAAGACCGTTGAAACTCAAATATGTTTGAACAAGTTTATCTGCTTCTCTCAGATTGGTGATGCTGGAATAATTCTTGAAGTATCGACTATGTTTCAAGATATCCAAGTTTTGATCCAAGTTCTTAGCAAATCCGATCCCCGGATCCAAAATAACTTGCCATTTTTTGACTCCATGTTTAAACGCTTTCAAGAGTTGGCTCGTTTGTTCTCTTGATATGCCATTGATGAGATTGCCCGTTTCTTGTGAGAAATTAACCTCGTCAAAGAGTCCTCTGGATGGATCAACAAGATATTCAATGATGTCTTCATTGGTGTTGGCTTCGTAGTTAGTCAACTGAGACATCGTCTTTGGGTTACCTCTGCTATGGTTTAAAACATAAGGACATCCATATTTGGCAACCACATCAAATATTCTTTCATCATATAACCCCATAGAAATGTCATTGATGATATCGGCACCAGCTTTGAGACACTCCTCTGCAACTTCAGCTCTATAAGTGTCTACTGAAATAATGACATTTGCAACAGATGTGTCTTCGCTGTTTCTTATAGCCTTGATAACAGGAAGGACTCTATTCAATTCTTCTTCCAATGTCGGAGCCTCGCTTCCTGGTCTGGTAGAAACTCCTCCGATGTCGATGATTTGCGATCCATCTTGAACAAGCTTTGTAGCATTGGCCACAGTTTGCTCAATAGAGATCCCATAATTCTTTCCTCCATCACTGAAAGAGTCTGGTGTGATGTTAAGTATACCCATCATTAATGTTGGAGTCAGGTCCGACAACAAGTCGAATTTAAGTGGGTTTTCATCGTTGGATATTCTCTTGATAGGAACAAACTGCAAAAGTTTGTTTGACTCTTGGATGGCTTCATTGGGCAGTGATTTCGAAAGTTGGACCAAATGGTTGTGGATTGGTTCAGCAGAAACAGGATGGATTGTATCGGGTTTAATCAATTCACACAATGGTTGAAGAACAAAGGTTCTATCCAACATCGACTTATGGGGCACGGTCAAGTCAGGGGTGTTTATACTGATATCATCATATAATAAGATGTCTAAATCAATACACCGAGGACCGTTGTCGTACTCCTTCACTCTATTCATTTGTTTGTATTCAACATCCTTTATAATCTTCAAAACCTCGTGAGGCGATTTGTTGTTGAATTGGATCTTGAAGACTCCATTGAAAAAGTCTGGTTGATCCTTATAATACATTGGTTTGGATATGTACAAGGAAGATGTGGCTACGACCTTCAAACCGTATTGGTCAAGTAGCTCAACTGATTTGTTAATGTTTTCAAGTTGATTACCTTCGTTAGAACCAAAAGCTAAGTAAGCAGTATGGTCACCCGAACTCTCAACAATTTCATCAGCTGGTAAATTGAACAGATCGGTATTATCATTTGATGCACTTGTATGATCAATACGATCAAGTCCAATAAACCTTTCTTTGGTGAGTTCAGATTCAACCCCAACTCCATCCGTGTAAGTGATTGCATTAGGCTTTGTGACTTTGCAATTGATCTTGTGGATATTGGCACCATGGTTCTGGAAGATCAACTGGCCAATCGCTATCTCTAATGCTTCCACCGTTTTGAAGTTAGTTGACTCAACGTAAGTGGTGATCTCATCCATGATTCTATGAATTTCAACGTTATGGTCAGGAAGAAGTTCAATCGATAAATCGATGTCCACCAATTGCCTTTTCAATCTCTCAAATGTGAAAACACCGATTATCGTAAGTAATCTTAACCTATTAACATTAATGCTATCAAACTTATCAAGTTTCGTGTATCTGTTTCTTGACAATTTGTACTCAATACTATCAGCTCTGATTTCTGACTTAGAGCTTTTAACTGTGATGGTTGCTTGTTCACCACCCCCTTTCTTTTCATCTAAAATGATTGTGCTAACCAGTTCAGCGATATTTTGAAGTGATTTAAAATTTTTCAGTTCATTCGATTTTATATACTCCAGGACATTACGAGATATCACGGCATAATTCAAGGAGTACTTCAAATTATCTGTTTCCGAAGCTTTGGAAAAATCTGTGTCGAGTTCCATACTTATAGAAATTGGTTGAGCAGTTGGTCTATTCCAAGCATCACCTCCAGTGATGGCTGTGGCAGCTAAATTCTGGATGAATACTTTATCTTTGAACATTTTAGATGAAGAGTGGAAGGGGCTAGTGAAGCAAGCAAACCGATATAAAGCCGGACGTATTACCGACGAAAAACAAGGTTTTATCAACAATTTGAAAATGTGGGATGTGAGGTTTTTAGTAGTTGATTTTTCGTTATCAACGGTAGCGGTTATTGGACCGCGACACGACGCTTTACATATGGGAATTATCTATTATAGTACAATGTAGTGGTTATCGAACAATCATGGGCTTAGAAGTTGTCGTCTCCAAACAGGTCATCGAAGAGTTCACTCAATTTCGATGCCCCTTTGGTTCCTGACTGTTTGGATGATGCAGAGTGTTGAGAACTGGAATCTGTGACTTTGGTAGATTGCAGTCCCAGTTTATTTGAAGGCAATGACGAAGCCGGTTCGGGTGTTGACAATGGCGATTCAATGTCGTCTTCCAAATCAACGAAATCAGAAACTGCACTTCCGTACTCTGCAGTTTCTTGTAAGATCGACTGTGCTTTCGAGAAGGTGCAATTGAAATCTTCCATTGCAATCCTGATGAGTATTTCATTAGCTAACACGTACTTGGAGAACTCTTCTGTTCCCCAAAATGCAATGGTGGCATCTTTTTTCATCGCCTGTTTCAAAATACTTTTATGTTCGTCCATGATTATCTTTCCCATATATGTCTGTCTTTTGAGTCCAAAGTAGCCTCCATAAAGTGACTCCCATTTGATGTTATACTTGTCTCTCTGCCTTATTGTATCATTTGGTGACCTATCTTTGACGGCCGTGGCAACATCATAATAGATAGACATCTTCTTTTCATGACTTAATAATGGTGGTATTGAATCTAAATGTTGTAGGGCCCTCTTTTTAAGAGCCTTTTTGGAATTGGGTATTTGAGGGATTCCTAGATATTCATATTTCTTCTTCACCTCTTCGGTGTCAGCTTGTTTGTTGAGAATACTGGATATTACATCGCCTTTAACAGGAGATGCACTAGCAGACCGCAGGTTATTTCCAGCCCGGGAAGCAGGCCTTTCTATCTTCTGAGGCAGATGCAGTTTCTCGAAATCGGCCAAGAGTCGGCTCGTTTCAAGTTGAACGTCTGGGGTTTCTGGTTTCTGACTAGATTCTTTGGTGGGCTTTGATTCCTGTGAAAGGATCTCTGTAGGGATAAGCATATCGCCGAGATCGTCTGAGTCGGAGTCCGAATCCTCACTTCTGGGTATGTGGTTGAGAGTGTTTGCATTTGAAGGTAAGTCTGAATCGTCAAAGGGTGACAGAGAAGGGCCCTTGTTCAAGTATGCTAATAGCCGGTCTTTCTTTGCCTTAGAAGATCTTCTGCCTGGACTTCTATCGCCATTGAAAAATACAGCCGACTTATGGGGGTCTTCAATGTCCACCTTCTTGGCTTTGCTGGTCAGATACAGTTTCCTGATGCTACTAAACAGTTTTTTATCAACCATATAAGAAATATTAGCGGACGCGACTTTTGATCCTACAGAAATTTAAGAGTAATATTTAATAACTATTCAATTAATGTTAACGCTGCTGGTTGAAAAAGTTTGATAATTGTGATCCAAGGTTTGGATTGTTGTCATTATTTTGGTTGAAGTTCTGCATCATAGCAGGGTTAAAATTAGGCATTGGAGGCAATCCACTATTTTGTTGATCATTGTTCTTGTTAAACAAACCTTGTAATGGATTAACCGCATTTTGTCCTCTGGAGTAGTCATTGTGACTTCCATATCCTTGTTGGGGAGGTTCATTGAAATCACCGGGTCTGTTAGATTTAGGACCATTTCTTGCCGAATTGGTAGGCATCTTCTTCGACATGGCTTTCGATGAGATTCCTGATCCAATCTCGATATCTGGCTCATCAACAACCATACCACTTTGTAATGGCTGTCCACCAGTACCACCCCATTGCGCTTGGACAATCCAAGATCTGTCTGCATCTGTTAATCTCTGAATAGGTATAATCGATACACCTTGTTGATAATTACAACAATCTCTTGGTCCAAAACCGACACCCCATCTTGTTCTTAAACTGAGGGAGTTATCTCTATTGAAAGAAGCAATGACCTTTTCAGCCTCACTTCTAGAGTAAACTTTGACAAACGCATGCTTTCTTTCGCTGTTAAGAATAACCGATTGAACTTCGGCGTATGGTTTCAAAGCTGCTGATAATTCGGCCTGACCCATGCCTCTAGGAACACCACCAACGAACAAAGTTCTTGACAAAACTTTGATAGAACCTTGTGGTAAAGTTGGATCCATTCCGAGATTACGAGGACGGAAATGTGGATTGTTAGGTGTATTTTGTTCTTCTTGATGAACTTCTTGTAAATCCTTATGATGGAATTGATTGTCCTGTGGTGGTTGGAATGGTGGCTGTTGGCGGAATCCATTGTCTTGTTGGAAAGGTGGTTGTTGCTGATTTGGAGGTTGAAATGGTGGCTGCTGACCGGGTTGGAAATTATTCTGTTGTGGGAATGGAGGAAGTCCAGCACGGTTGGGAATTTGAGGCAAACTTGCAGGTTGATTAAATCTAGGAGGAGAACGATCTCTTCTTCCCCCTAAATTATCACGTCTAGGAGATCTCGATCTATTTCTTCTAGAGTAAGTAGAGTTGTTATCACTCCTGAAGTTATTTTCTCTCTGTGGTTGTTGTTGTTGCTGCTGCATTTGACTACTTTGCATCTGTTGCAACATGTCTAAAACATTGGTATTTGCTCCTGCTTGTTGGGGTGGCTGGGATTGAGGAACAGCGTTGGATGCCACATTCGAACCTCCAGAAATAGCAGATAACTGAGCCAAAATGTTATTTGTCTTATTGTTATCATTAACTGCAGGAGTGGCATTCTGGTTGTTTGGAGTCGAGCTATTAGAGTTTGATTTTTGGGCCAACGAAGCTAAAGCCAGTAAAATACTGCTGGAATCTTCAGATTTGTTGTTGCCAGCATTGGTGGTAGCTTTTAAAGAACTATTTTTGGTTTGAACAGAAGAAATTCTGCCTGGTGGTGGGGTACCTGGTGGAGTCTTTGAGCTAGCATGCTTATTTCTGATGTTTTTGATGATTTGTGGGTCAAAAGTTTCAGCTCTTTCCCATATGTCTAATAATTTTAAAATTTTAATAGTTTGAGATTTAACGATAGACAACTCTAAAGCATCATCCATTAAAGACTCAATTAATTCGCTTACTTTGTATACACCAGCGGCGAAAGAACCATCAGGTGCATCAGGTCCACTGGTTATATCCTGTTTCTTTGCTTCTTCGACATAGGCTCTCACGATGGAGTCAACGACATACATTGACCCTAACTTATGGGAGGATGGTACAGATTTACAAGCTGAATACAACAATGGAATCAAAACTGATTCGTCCTTCACGTTCCTTACAGCGATATCTGTCAATTGCTTAATACGAGAACCAGAAACACCTGGTGCCTTCAAATTGGGGATTTCCTTTAGGATATTCTCAAACTTTTCAACTTCAGCCATGATTCCTTGGTTACTTTTCACGATTCTGTTTACACACTAGATTAAGACAGCTTTTTACTACTAAAATGTTTACAATATTAGCGATTTAGGGTTACCTCTTTTCTGATAACGTCTTTAGTTAAGAATCTTAGGGTTCTACTATAAACACAGCAGGCAATGGGAAGGAAATTACAAAGATTAAGTTTCACAAGCAATTGAAATTTCTATACTCACTTTTGGGAGCTGTGGTTGTTGTTTTGCTTCAGGGCGTTACAAATGTCTATTCCTGAGAGAACTTCACAACGATCACGGGAAAAAAAGGATGTTTGGAGCGTAAGAAAATTTACGTGGGAATGACCGACAATTTATAGTAATTAAAAATTTCGTGGGGTTACCCGCAAGTGAGAGAGTGATTTTTTTTTTTCTCACGCTAAAGCTAGACTGAAAAATTTTGAAGGTTTAAAGAGCGGTTAGATGTTCAGGAACACAATAGCAAGACACTATAGCAGTGTTTCTAGCTCTCCAATAATCTCCTCCACCGTATTATTATCCAGAAACCCAGTGATAACTAGGGATTTACCTGAATTTGAAAATCAATACTACAAATATCAAAATGAATTGTGGAAGAGGTTAATGTGGACTTTTCCTAAATGGTTCTACTATAGAGAAGGTACCTTGGGAGATCAAAGATTCAAGGAACTCAATAAGCCTCCTGTGTTTAACAATCCAAATCTTGAGTTTACCGAAGGTAGACCAGAAATCAGACAACAAAGAGACAGAAGATTCAAACAAGAAATTAAATTACCAAAGACTTATAAGCAGGCAGAAGATGGTAGTGAAATTGTGGATGAGGATGCCACCGACAATTTATCCAGAAAAATTGTTCCAAACTCGAGGTTGACTGAAGCTGATAAATCAAATGATAGAACCAGCTTAGAAAGAAAATTGAGTCGTACATTATATTTGGTTGTTAAAGAAGATGCCAAATCATGGACATTCCCAAACTTCCACGTCGATCAAGAATCTCAAAACTTGGTCCCATTACATAAGACTGCTGAAAATGGCCTTATCAATCTTGGTGGGCAAAAGTTAAACTACTACAACGTTTCATCCAAGCCATGTCATGTTATAACGAAGAGTGACAATAATGAATTCTTCATCAAATCGCATATTGTATCGGGACTTTTTGAACCATCCAACAAGAACACTGAGTTTTTATGGTTATCCAAAGACGAATTACCTGAATACTTAAACCAAGATTACTATAACGAGATCCAACATTTATTGAATGATATCTAGACTTTTTTTACAGGCCCTATATAAACCACAAGTAATACATGTAAATAGAATGTACAGTTTAAATATTTTTATTTCCATTCTAAACATCTTTTCTTGACTTGAGGGCTTTTTCAGCAGCCCAAACAGATCTATCAAGTAATGATCCGACCATCAATACACCAGCAATTGAACTGATTACTCCAAGGACAAAACCAGACCATGTTTTTGCGTATTGTTCTTTGTTGATAATCTTCAAGGGTGAAATGTCAAAGTGGAAGTATACTCCAGGTAATCCACCTCTGGCATGAATTGTGTTAGCATGGTCTTCATCTCTACCTCCTTTCAAAGGTCTGTCGTGGTGAATGGCAGAGAATTGATTGGTTTCCAAGGGGGTTTGGAACTTCTCCATCAAATATTCGTACCTAGTAGCTACCACCTTCAAGTAATAAGAGAACAAGTGGTGTTTGGTTGGTGGAGAACGGGAAGTGCCATCTAAAGGATGAGATGTCTTCTTGTCATAAACAGCAGTGGTAACTGGATCATTACCGAATGACAAATGGTTAATGGTATGAGAAAGATCAAATTTGTCATCATGCTTATAGAATAACGAGAGTTCATGAATGTGGCGTCCTTCTCCAGTATATGATGCTCCAGGGACAAAATGTAAGTTACCACTTATTCTGTTAATTTGAGCCGTACCTCTGATACGACAACCTTCATTATCAGCAATTTGGTTTTGGATCATTCCAACATAACCTTCATCTTCACACGGTTTGATTTCCTTACCGTCATAAAAAGCCCACTGTTTGGCGGTGTAAGCTAAACGAATGGTTTCACAGTCATTGCAACAGTATTGTTTCTTGTCTTGTGGTAATGCCCCGTAACAGTCACCACATTCACCATCTTTTCCTTCTTCCAATCCACGAGTACGTTCTTCCAACGAAAGGTCGTTGATCACAGTAGGTTGGTCAACTAAACTTTCTTCACCATTTTTCAAAAGTCTATATTTTTGAAAGCCATTTTTTAAAACATCGACTTGATAGTCACCGCTGATATCCAATATGTCAACACTCAACATGCTGCAGGGAATATTTGGAAACGAAATATCGAGATTTATATCCAATTTCTTGTTAATATCTCTATCAACAAGTAATTCAGGCCTCGTAATAATCAGAGTATAATCCAAATATTCGTTTCTGATAAGGAACAAAACCACCGTGATACATATAAGGGTGATTATACCACCCGAAGCAGTTTTAACACGAGCATCCTCCACCGTCTTGGCGAAGGCGTCGAGCGAGAGAAGTCTAGGCTGGGGCATTCGAGTATTGTTAGATCAAACCTGGCACATTTTTTTCACTTCCGCGAAACGTATGCATGTATGGAGTGCCAATTCAACAATCCACTTTAACAATCATGGCATCTACCAATAACAAGGCATTCTTCAAGCTCATGAAGCCGTCGGTTGCTTCTGATGCTACATACGGGTACCCATCTGAGATCATCTTTGTATCATTCAATAATACCGGATCAATTGTGGTGAACTCAAGAACTGATAAGACATTGAGAGTTTGGAAAGCTCTTCCTGATAGACTTAAAGAGCATCAGACCATTAAGGATGCTCATGAGAAGGCAGTGGAAAGGATTTCCTGGCACCCTTTGCATGAGTACACCTTTGCAAGTGTAGGTAGAGACTCTTTTGTGAAGATTTGGAGGGCAGACCAGGCAAAGCTTTTACAAACTATACGAATTGAAAAAGGCACCAGCGATGCCGAAGAAAATGGTGACAAACCTACAGCATGCCAGTTTGTTGATTACTCCTTGGATGGACAGATTCTTTCCGTGGTAGATCGAGACGGAACCGTAAGTTTTCTTTCTGTTAAAGACAATTATCGAAAAGTCCATGAATACAAATCTGCTCAACACATTTATGATTTTAAATGGTTCAATTTCTCCCACAAATACTTCATACTAGCATTACATACCGGGACAGTAGAGTTGTTTGAGTATAATGATAAATGGGGTACCAAGAGTCGCTCTACAATTACAGGACACCGGCTGTCGATAACGAGTTTGGCTATTGACCCGCGAGGTACGTTTATAGCGGTTGGACTGAACGAAGGAATAGTATCGCTTCACCTGTGTGATTCACTTCTTCCTGTGGGTTCATTCGGAGAGGTGGACGAAGCCATTTCCTGTGTTGCAGTTTCCAGAGATGGTGGGTGTCTAGCCATTGCATACGATTCATCAAAGAATATCCGCATTGTCGGTGTTAACGAAGGAGACACGATATTTGAGGCACCAAATAGTATAGGCGGGAAGTCAGTGATCCCATCTTTGGCCTGGCACCCAAACCGAACCAGTATAGTGTTCTCGAGTAATGGATGCACTTCGATGACATACTTGACGAAAAAAGACTAAGCCCACGATCTAAGATTCTACATAGAAACAGAAATTACCGCCATGGTTATTGTACCTTGAATGCGACTGTGTATAAAATACTTCCACCACATACCCCCTATTAATCTAATGTCTTCTCGAATTTAGCAGCCACCAACGCCTGTGTATAGATGTTTTTTCTTGTGAGCCAGACGTGTGCCTTAGGCTTTAAACAGCGGTTTAAATGCCGTTTCGGTACAAATGTCGCGACGAACCTTAATTCAAGAAAAGTAAATGTTGCATTCTCGAAGTATCTGATGCGTACTAAACTTCAAACACCCCTTTTGGATTATCCGGTCGCGTCAGACCAGTGAATATTTGGGCACAGTGGGAACCTGGCTAGCACTGCCCCATAGAAGAATTCAATTGTGGCAATAATACACCCTGATTACGACAATGGGTAATAATACCTCCAAAACAAGGTTTTAAATTAGGAGACGGGAAACTTTAAACACAAAAAAGTCGCAATCTGAAGGGCTGTTTCAACCGTCAAATGTCGCGTTGCCTGGTGTTCAATTGAGTTTTTCTCATGTTTCTCACTTTTCTGACATAGGAAAAAGTCTCATTTGTTTTTTAGGAAGTAAATTATCCTGGCTATAGTATTCCACCTTTACTCAGTTTCTTGTACCACTAATTAGCTCGAATACTGCTAGGTCAAGTGTGCTGCTACTTATCTACAACCAAACCTTTTGTTTCCCCCTTTGAAAGGTTCTTTTCGAGACAGCGCGCCATACCTTGCTCGTCTGCGAGCTGTTCATATCTACTGATTCTTGTTGTGTCTACGTCTTGACCGGAGTTGTTATAGTGGTTCATCAGTCGAATCTCAATTCATTGCTTCGATAGCCAGCTATATATCAATATCAATTAATTACTCCGTTTTTTTATTGTTCTACAACTTTTCCCTTTGTTTGATCCTGATTATTCAATCCTTCAAATTGCCAATAATACATTAAACCACCAGCATGGACCCACATCCACCATTCCGTTCCTTTTCTTCAAATTCACATTCCAACCTGTCAACATCGCTTGCCAATTCGGGTAATATCACAAGGGTTACCTCAACCCCGGTGGGGATTACCATGAATTTCAACCAAGGTTCTAGCGCTAAAGATCATTTGTACTATCAATGCACTAGCTTATTGAACAAGTTGGCCAAAATTGATGGCATGGAGCCTTTCTTGAAAGTGGCTCACTCCCTATCTGAGCTGTGTGCTGAGCAACAAGCTTTGGCCTTATCTCAACTGTTACAAGATAGAAGAGCTAGTAATGAGCACAGATCTTCCTCGGGCTTCTCCATTCATTCAGATTCGTCTTTACCAAGAAACCTGCAATCTTCCTCTCAAGGTGAGACTAATTTGAACTTGTTTACTTTCACAGCAGGTGTCTTGCCAGCTAATACTGAAGTAGACCCGGTAACAAAATTATGGAAATTGTTTCAACAGGGAGCCCCATTGTGCTTGCTTTTCAACTTGGTCAACAAAGCTTACCAAATCCCTATAATTGGAAGTGACGATGTTCGTATGTGTAAAAAGTCAGTTTATGATTTCTTAATCGCTGTCAAAACCCATTTAAGTTTGGATGATGAAATCATGTTCACCATCTCCAATGTTTTCCTGGATAGTATCCATGACTTAATGAAGGTCATTAAAGTGGTGAATCAATTACTCCCCCAAAGTATCGTCTGGGAAGATAACTCTGTGGGCGAAGTTTACATTTCCAGCGAACTGTCCAAAGTGTTCAAAGAAATTATTGAAACAGAAAGAAAATATGTCAAAGATTTGGAAGTCTTGCTCAACTATAAGAATGAGCTTGCTAAGGCAGAATTGATATCGAGTGAACAAATCCACACTTTATTCCCCAATTTGAATGAAATTATTGATTTTCAAAGAAGATTTCTCAATGGGTTGGAATGTAACATCAATGTTCCTGATAACCTCACAAGAATTGGTTCCATTTTTATTCATGCCGCAAATGGTCCTTTCAGATCTTACGAACCTTGGACTGTTGGACAATTGGCAGCCATTGACTTAATAAATAAAGAGGCATCTAATCTTCAAAAATCATCAAGATTGTTGGATCCAGGCTTCGAATTGCAAAGTTTTATTTTAAAACCGATTCAGAGGTTATGTAAATATCCGTTGCTTTTGAGAGAATTGTTAAAGACCTGGTCCAATCAAGACTCATCTAGTTATACTGAGTTAGTATTAGCTGATCAAGCTATGAAAGAAGTTGCTAATCAAGTTAATGAAGCTCAAAGAAGAAGTGAGAATGTCGGATATTTACAAAACTTGGTTGAAAGAGTCAACAATTGGAGAGGATTCAATTTGAAAGACCAAGGTGAATTGTTATACCATGGTCTCGTCGCTGTAAAAGATAGTGATAACGAAAAGGAGTATATTGCATATTTGTTTGAAAGAATAATATTCTTTTTTATTGAAATAAACCCAAACAACGAAGACCAAGGTAAGAAGAGAAGAGACCTTCTATCATCAAGAAAGAAATCCTCTGCTTCTGTTAACTCGTCTAGTGCAAACCTTTTGGAGAATTTGAACCATGCAAGAGATAAAACCCCCCTTGAATTAAAGGGTAGAGTGTACATACTGGAGATCTACAACATATCATCATCCAATAATCAAGGTTATACAATGGTAATATCCTGGTCAGGTAAAAAAGAAAGCGGTTCTTTCTCGTTAAGATATAGGACTGAAGAAATCAGAAACCAATGGGAAAATTGTTTAAGAAATCTCAAGACTAATGAAATGAACACTCAAATACAGAAAAAACTAAGAGACAGTCATGAATTTGACCTTAACCAAGTTTCCAATGACCAAAACTCAATACGATCCTCGAACGGCTCCTCGTTTCACAATCAAAGACACCACTCTTCTTCTTCCACATTCAGTATGATGAGGCAGAGTCGAAGTAAATCCACCAGTGAGCCTTCCAACAGTCGGATTTCATCGTCATCCATACAGAATTTCAATAATGCAAACTCTGCTAGCAATTCGTTAGCAAATACTCAAGACACTTCAATTTCATCCATCGGATCAAACACGAATGGATCCAATAACAATTTAGTCCCGGTAAAATTAATTTATGACAGAGTTGAAATCAAATCATTTTTGATGGTTCCCGGATCAATTCAATTCAATGACCTTCACCTGAAAATCTCTACAAAAATCGCCTCCAGTGGCGAAATTAAGGATGATATAATGGTGAATAAGTTAAGATACAAAGATGAAGACGGAGACTTTGTCGTTATGGACTCTAACGATGACTGGTCTTTAGCTTTAGATATGTTCGAAGAGACAAATGACAAAGTCTTGACTATCTGGGTATCATAGACACTTGAATAATGAATATGTTTTATTTTCATGAATAAACAAATTACTATTTACAGTTTAATGTAGCCTCTTTACAGTGATTTCCCTGAAATTCTTTCTCCAACAAGGTTTGCAATTTTTTCCTTTTGTGAAAGCGATAAAGTTGGGTTCCTGTTTAAGCTTTGTTCTAAGATGGTGTTTCCTTCAATGTTTTCTGGTATTCCCTTGACAATAGCGTTGTAATCGTTTTGTAAATGACCTTCATCGACCTTTGTGTTTACACGGCTAACCAAGAATCTGTTGGCTGGGGCCAGAGGGGCATTTTCGATCACTTCCTTTGGTAACTTATATGGATATTTTGAACGGATTAATTGTTTCTTGATTAAACTAGTGATTCTGGAAGTGAGATTGATTTGGAAATTAGTAGCCTTTCCGTAAAGAAAGTGGTTGGTTAATGAAGGTTGAGATGTCTTCGATTGGACAGCTTTGGAAATGATAGGCTTAGTGGCCTTGCTTGAGTCACTGGCGAGAACCTTTGGTCTAGCCACTCTTGCGTTTCTTGGTCTAGCTGGTCCACTTCTTCTAGCAGTAGTATTAGGTCTAGCAGCATTAGGTCTAGCTGTTGATCTAGTTTGAGGTCTCTGAGAAATATCAAGTTTTGTATGGTCGATTCTATTCTTGAACAAAGGATGGTTGACGTTCAGTAAATCTTTCTTCTTGTATGGGTTTGTGCTTTGAGTGGTAGAACTCGAATCACTCTTATTTACAGGGCGCTTTCTTGATGCAGTCTTTGCTTGAGTATTTGAAGTACCCTTTTTGACAGGTGGCTTGGTGGACCCAAACGTGTCCTTGTTGAGATTTATTTTCTCGATTCTGGCCAAGATATCAGACATGAATTGGGATTTGTTGTTAGTCGCCATACCCCTCATAGGGTTATACATCCCAAACTTATTCATGCTCAACTAGTTTAAAATTTTTCAAAGTTTTTGAGATTTGAATTTTCTCACAAATCTGGTTTGAGGTTGTATACTTTGGATAGCGGTTTCAAGCCAACTTCAAATCATTTATTGAAACAAGTATCTAAGAGGGGCTTCTGTAAAACTGTTTAGTATTGTAATTTATGCAGAGCAGCGGATGTCAATGGTGAATTTTAGAGTTTCCGGGGTACTCATTGATACCGATCGAAGGTTTTTGCGGCCAAATACAACGCTTGAATAGATATGACAACCCGGGTGAACCATTCAATATCAATGCATATTCTATTAAGATTTTGTGGCTCTACAGTAGTCCACCACCGCTCTACGGTAAGTCTGGCAAACTAGAGAAACACGTGGAAGTGTCTTCAAAACACGGCAAAAGGGTATACTATCTCAACCAATTCAATAGTATCTCCTCTGTAGCCTTTCTAAGTTCAAAACTATAAACTTTCATCTACTCTACGACTATGTCCTTTATTGTCGGCTCTATGGCTGTTAGTTGGAAATTCGCAGCTATCTCCGGGATATCAAATTCTGTCAATCAACATTTTAACATCAAATTCATAGCTTTGTGTACTAAACCCTCCGTGTAGATTCACCTCCCCGTAAGGTCCAGCAATGTCCGGCCAACCCTACCTTTTCAACACAAATTTATCTACCACCCCTGCTTAAGTCCCTGTCGCGGCGGTTCCAAAACCGAACACCCACTAAAAAGTCGCTGCGAGTCAGTAGAAGGTCGCACTTGTTAGCTTGGAAAAATGTTACACAAAGCCGACCCAAGAATCTAATTGGCTCACTGGCAATCCCATGTACTCGACAAATTAAAATATAAAATTTTCAGTTTTTCCAAAAATTGAAAACTTGTTTTTTTAAACAACTTCGTTGAAAGAATAATTAACAATGTTATCTTCTCGTTCTATGTTACGTTCTGCTACCAGATCTTTACCAGCCATCTCAAGATCTGCTTTGAGAATTGTATGTATCAATCCTTGTGGGTCAATTCCTCATGCTATTGCTTGCACTTTTGCCCCGAATGGTTTATAGATTCCCCACCAATTGAAGGGTCAATTCCCCATAATTACATTCAAGTCATCAACAATTGAACAAAACACAACATGCCAACATGAAGCAGTAGTTGAATCACCGATCATCCTCAGATGCATGAATTACCCAAATTTATATCCATACATTTACTAACTACGTTTAGGCTCGTCCACAAGTCTCCTTAAAGAGATTTGCTTCTGCTAAGGCTGCTCCAACTGAAGTTTCTTCTATCTTAGAAGAAAGAATCAGAGGTGTTTCTGAAGAAGCTAACTTGAACGAAACCGGTAGAGTTTTGTCTGTTGGGTATGTTAAATCACCATTTTTTTAAAACCATTAATCGTTTACCTCATTGTACACAACACTCACAAGAGAGTCTGTCCCATAATCCATTGGAATGATTCATAAAATTGGCCATTCAAATCAATTAAATGGTTGGCAAATTTGTGGATCTCGAAATCGATTTCGGATTCGTGCTCGGCCAATGAGAATTGAAAATTTTAGCGGCTCAATAAAAAACTGAGGAACACTTAAACATTAATGCATTCAAATGTAATTATACTAACAAAATTTTAGTGATGGTATTGCCAGAGTTTTTGGTTTGAACAACTGTAGAGCTGAAGAATTAGTTGAATTCTCTTCCGGTGTCAAGGGTATGGCTTTGAACTTGGAAGCCGGCCAAGTCGGTGTGGTCTTGTTCGGTTCTGATGCCCTTGTCAAGGAAGGTGAAACCGTTAAGAGAACCGGTCAAATTGTTGAAGTTCCAACTGGTCCAGAATTATTAGGAAGAGTTGTTGACGGTTTAGGTAACCCAATCGATGGTAAGGGACCATTGAACGCTTCTGCTTCTTCCAGAGCTCAAGTTAAGGCCCCAGGTATTTTACCAAGAACCTCTGTTCACGAACCTATGCAAACTGGTTTAAAGTCTGTTGATTCTTTAGTCCCAATTGGTAGAGGTCAAAGAGAATTGATCATTGGTGACAGACAAACCGGTAAGACCGCTGTTGCTTTAGACACCATCTTGAACCAAAAGAAATGGAACGACGGTGCTGATGAATCCAAGAAGTTGTACTGTGTTTACGTCGCTGTTGGTCAAAAGAGATCCACCGTTGCTCAATTGGTCCAAACCTTGGAACAAAACGATGCTCTTAAATACTCTATTGTTGTTGCTGCTACTGCTTCTGAAGCCGCTCCATTGCAATACATTGCTCCTTTCACTGGTTGTGCTATTGGTGAATGGTTCAGAGACAATGGTAAGCACGCCTTGATCATCTACGATGATTTGTCCAAGCAAGCTGTTGCCTACCGTCAATTATCTTTGTTATTGAGAAGACCACCAGGAAGAGAAGCTTACCCAGGTGATGTTTTCTACTTACACTCCAGATTATTGGAAAGAGCTGCTAAGATGCATCCAAAATTAGGTGGTGGTTCTTTGACCGCTTTGCCAGTTATTGAAACCCAAGGTGGTGATGTTTCTGCTTATATTCCAACCAATGTTATTTCTATTACTGATGGTCAAATTTTCTTGGAAGCTGAATTATTCTACAAGGGTATCAGACCAGCTATTAACGTCGGTTTGTCCGTTTCCAGAGTCGGTTCTGCTGCTCAAGTTAAAGCTATGAAACAAGTTGCTGGTTCATTGAAATTGTTCTTGGCCCAATACAGAGAAGTCGCTGCTTTCGCCCAATTCGGTTCTGATTTGGATGCTTCTACTAAGCAAACCTTAGCTAGAGGTGAAAGATTAACCCAATTATTGAAGCAAAGTCAATACTCTCCATTAGGTGCTGAAGAACAAGTTCCATTGATTTACGCTGGTGTCAACGGTTTCTTGGATAACGTTGCTTTGGACAGAATTGGTGAATTCGAAGAATCTTTCTTATCTCACTTAAAGTCTAACGAAGCCGACATCTTGAACACTATCAAGGAAAAGGGTGAATTATCTAAGGAAGCTTTAGAAAAATTGAAGGGTGTCACTGAATCTTTTGTTGCTTCTTTCTAAGTCAACTAGCTGACAGCTACCTACAGAAACCTTTAGTTAGATTCTTATAAATCTTTTAAAAATATATAAAGAGCATATATTCAATATTTTAAATCATTGTAGATATTTAAATGTTTATATTTTTCGTGTAACGCGATTTTGTCCCGATGAACTCGATGGGAACTTTGGTCAATGGTCCATCAAATATACCCAACAGCATTCTGGCGGGGGTCAATGATTTCACTGGTGTACCAAATATTAGCATCCAGCAATTGGAGCAACAAGGTAGGTCAATAGAACCGAAAAATGCATCTAAAACAAAAGGGTCTGAGAATTTTAGTGGTCTCGTGAATGGAAAAACACCCGGGCCAGAGCTGAGCAGAGACTCCAAGAACTCTTCAGATCGTCGTCTGGATCGCCCTACGCGTCGTAAGCAGAAGAAAGAAGTCAAAGTTGTTTCTGGAAATCCAACGTCTCAGGAAGAAACAGAATATCAGGATCCGTTAAATAGAGAAACACAAGAATATAGTTCCTCTGTACAAACTCAAGACGAAAGCTCAACAAAACTGGCAAACAAGAATCCCTTGAAGAAGAGAAAGCCTTCAAAGAAGATCCAAAAGTCAAAGAGTGTTCAACTTCAAGGAAGCAACGGAAAGGCTTCTGGGGATGTTGATAAATCAAAGGATTCTTCAGAGCCATTAAATGCAGGTGTGAAACAGGAGGGTGAGGTTCTGGTTTCAATCAACCAAACCGGGGGTGCCATCGATGGACAGCTACCAGTCAAAACAGATCCTAAAAAGTTAAAGAAGAAACAATCGAGAAAAAAATTGCCAAAAAAGAAACTGTCTCTGGAGGATATCAAGAGTCGTTCTGATTCTCTTGGGCAGGAATCGCATGAAAGGGACACCCATATCAATAAGCCTGAAGAGTCAGTCCACATAAATGAATCAAAAAAGAACGTACAAAAAGAGGTTGACCTTAAAACAAATACTGTTCCTCCCGAACCTCCTGTGAATGAGGGAGGAGTAGGAGCTTCTACTGGTAACAACAGATCTATCAGTCCAGTGAAAAGCATTGACAAGTCTCCTCAAGAAACAACACCTGAAATCGAAGAGGGCGTACCTTTCAAAATTAAGTTGAAATCCGTTAAGTCCACCCATTCTAATAAGAAATATACCGAAAGAATGCCTAAAATTGAACCAATTGAAACCATCTTTGGCTTGAGTAATGAACAAATCTTTAAAATGAGCTCGAATGATATTAAGTTGAAAATCATCATAAATAAGGCAGAAAAAGGGTTGAAAAACATTCTTAAATTTGCCCAAGAAAAGCTGGACGTATTCACTGACGAAAAGATAAGAAATGCTTTTATCGGATTGACTACCAATGTCGCCTTGTACGAATCCAGGGGAATAAATAAGGCGTTGAGAGAGCATCCTGATATTCACGAACTTTTTGGTAACTATGAAGAGTTGACATCAGAATTCACCAAAGTAGCGTTTACTGAAAGTGATAAGAAGGTTCACCAAAATAATTTCGACTACAGTGTCTTGGTGAACATCGGTAGTATAATAATCTGGGCCAACCATGTTCATGATCTTGCATTAGTTGAAAAAGATCTTATTAAACGCACTTTTGGTGGCTACCATTTGTGGGACCAATTGTTTAAAGAGGACTCGATCAATATGAAAAGATGGAAACACATCATTAAGTTCCGAGAATCGTTCCCATTTCAACCCAACCAATTTATCCTAATTTTGAAATTATTACATATAAACATCTTGAAGCATTGAGTGGTATGTACATAAAATATAAATTTTCATCTAAATTATCATATATTTTCGGTGATATTTACGAAAACTGCGAATTTCACATTATTACTAAGATGGAGCTTCTCGTGCTCCAACAAGATTTACTCAATAAGCCTTCAGTACAGAACTTTTTCTATCGTTTCGTTAACAAGTCTTATGATAAAACAAGGGTAAGGTTCGATATCGTTTTGACCCAAAGAATCAAGTCCCCAACGAGTCTATCAGCTGATCTCCGTTTGGATAGATATAAAGATGTGATGTTCTTTATAATGCTTGGACCTAAAGACGTGTGTGCACAAATACCCAGAACCTTCGAGAGATCAGAAACTTTGGAAGACACCAAATCAGCAGATATACCTCTGGAATATCTTGACCAATTCCTGATCAATTCCCCGGATATAAAGGTGACATGTGTCGATGAGGATTATGATTTTATGGGCAATTTGTATCGTATTCTCGGATCTTGCGGATTTTTGGTGGAGAGTCTTGATGATAAAGAATTGGTGTTGGAGTTGACAGCTTTCACATCATTCATGAAGCATTTCGGATCGTCTCTATTAGAATACATCACAACAAATTACATAAAAAATTTGAAAATTCTAGAGTATATGAAGAATACACCAAAGACAGATTTGATTCAAGTTGTAAGATTGGAGGCAGCTGTCATCAGACAACATAAGTTGGTGGAGTATTATACAAACCATTGCAAGTTCAACCAGTCAGGCAAACCGGACTTTGTAATCAAATGTGATGGCAATGAGTTTGGCCCTTTTGAAAGTTTGTCAATAAGACTGGATTTCAATGTGGCATTTATTTATAGAAACATAGACTTACTTATCTAGAAATATATCTTCTTATTGAAGATAGCTGGGTAACATAACTATAAAAGGGTTCACAATTTGGACTTTGAGTAGCCATTGGTACTTAACCATTTCGAGATAGCTTCGGAATCACGCTCCACCCAGGAGATCTTGGAATTGACCAAGTCTAAGGCTTGTGCCAAACCTTGGTTGAAGTAGGTGGTATCTTTATCCTTGAAGAACTCGACAACCGCATCTCTTTGCTCAGGCTTAGAAAATCCCAAGATAGAGAGTTTGGTGATGGTTACAAACATGGATAATTCAGGAGGATGGGCCTCGAGAATTTTGTCATAATTGGTAGTGAACCATTTCCACAACTTTTCAACACCCTTGCAATGACCTCTCATTTTGATTAATGGCTTGTAGGTATCTTGCTTCTTGACAACGTCGAATTGGAACAATAAATCTAAAACCTTGTCAAGGATTTCATCATCTCTGAAGTTACCCAAAGCAGTTAAAACAGCAAGTTTTTCCTCGACACTCGAAGGGTTCTTGTAGATTTTCAAAAGGCTTTCATAGGTTTCAATATCACCATGCTTGGCTACACTATTGAAAACAATGCCTCTTATGTTAGAATCAAGAGCAGAGGAATCACCTGCAACGAACTTGTCGAATATGTCCTTAGCAAGTTGAACATACTCAGGTTGATTAGTACTAACTGCAGATCCAAAGAATAACTTTTTCAAGTTCTTTTCGGCAAAAGTGTCTTTGTCAGAGAACTCGTATCCAATCTTGTTAAGTTGGTCCTTGATCAAGTCGAAGGTGAAATCATTTAAGTTTTCAGAAATACCATCGTCTTCGAATTTGAAAGCTGCTTTGACAGCTCCAACACCAGTCAAGATTTGTGACCACACATCGTGGTTTTGTTCCTTTGTCCATAAGGAAACCAAGCTTAACAAACTAGGGGTAGGAATGAAACCGGAGGTTGATAAAGATGATGCATCGGCAACCAAACCAACTCTATCTTCTACTGACAATTTTCCATCAGTTGCAGCTTGACCCAATTTGGTCCAACGGTCTAAACTGTACGCAGTTCTGTAGATACCCGCTTGGTTAGCATTGATCTTGAAGAAATCATCATTAGTTTTCAACTTAAAAGCTTTGGTACGAGAATCTAACACAGCAGAGGTATCAACACCATCACTGGTCTTGATTGTCAAAAATACTGGATAAATTAACTTGTCTTCATCTTCCTTCACATCACCGGTAGTCAAAAATCTATTTTGAGTGACTTCAATTTCATTGTTACCCAATTCTTTAACGCTGATCAATGGGTATCCGACGTTCTTGGTCCAAATATCCATAACAGTGTTGACATCTTTCCCACTAGCATCAGAAAGAGATTCCCATAAATCGCTGGTCTGGGTGTTTCCCCATTTGTGTTTCTTCAAGTAGTTAGAAACACCTTTAACAAAAGTTTCTTCACCCAACCAGTTGGAGATCATTTTCAATAATGATGAACCCTTAGCGTAAGAAATGGCATCAAAAATTTGATTGACATCATTTGCCCTCTTTAATGGAACTTCGATTGGATGGGAAGATCTCAAACCGTCCAAGGTTAATGCCTGTTGCAAATCATCGGCAACATATGATTCCCAAACCTTCCAATCAGGGTATAAAGAATCACAAGCGTACCATGACATCCAGGTAGCAAAACCTTCGTTAAGCCATAAACCATCCCAAAAGTCCATGGTCACCAAGTTTCCAAACCATTGGTGCGCCAATTCATGCATAACCACCTCTGTGATTCTCTTAAGAACATTGATACCAGCGACTTTTGGATCAGTCAACACTTCTGCAGTTCTAAAAGTAATCAAACCGTAGTTCTCCATAGCACCAGCTGCGAAATCATGAATTGCAACCAAATCACACTTAGGTAATGGGTATGGGATATCGAATTTTTCATCAAAAAATTTCAATGTCTTTGCCGAAATCTCAGCAGAGTAGACACCTAATTGTTCAGAGCCTGGGGTAGAATAAACTCTGATTGGAACTCTGTAGTCGTTATTCTCAACATACTTCAAGTCACCTACAATGAAAGCCACCAAGTAAGTGGACATAACTGGGGTGGTGTTGAAAACGACCTTTTTTCTGTCGTCATCCAATAATTCTGTTGCCTTCACATCCATGTTGGATAAGCAAGTAAGATCTCTTTGGGAAATCAAAGAAATGTCGAATGTAGCTTTCAAAGCCGGTTCATCAAAAGATGGGAAGGCCTTACGACAATCAATTGGCTCGAATTGGGTTGTAGCAAGATACTTGGTTTCGCCATTTTCGGTGTAACTCGATCTGTAGAAACCCGCCATTTGATCGTTCAAAATACCCTTAAATTTGATGTATAAAAAGGCGGTGGCGCCTTCTTTCAAATTGTCGGGTAACTTAAAAGAGATTCTTTGTTTCTCTTCATCTACAACAAAGTTTGAAGATTCAATTTCAATGTCGTTGACTTTGACCTGCTTGAACTCAATTTCGGCAGTGTTTAAAGTGATGACATTAGTTGCCTCCAATATTTTTAAAGTGATGGTTTCTTCTCCATTGAAGGTGAAATCGGTGAAAATTGGCTCTAAAGTCACGTTGTAGTTGATTGGCTTAAGAGAAGTTGGTAAAACCTCTCTATCAACAACTGGAGCACTGGATCCCTTGGTTAATTGACACATGTTAAAAGAACTAACTCTCCAGGATTGTAAAATAAAAGTGCGGGTCTAGTGACGTTTTTGTGGATGCAAATTTGATTTGAGGTGAGGTCCGCAGAGCGGTGAGGCAGTAGAGCCGTCCGTGGAGCCAATCGGTAATCCTCCAATCAGAGCACTAGAGCCGCAAGGTTTACTAAATATGGCCCGGTCTAGACGGTAAGAGTCTTGATGGGCACCGTTTAACGTATATTTACGAATATACCTCTAACTTTTAATTGGTACGAGTATATAGAATTCTACGATTTTTGACGTAAATATCTAAATTGTATATTGATTTTTTAACCAGTTCTTAAAAGTAAATGAATACCACTGTCTGTTTCGACCGGTTCACTCAATTCTCCAACATGCAAGTTAAAAGCAGTTTCTTCGAAAGGTGGCTGCATTTGTCCTTTTCCAAACCACCCTAAATCACCGTTTTGAGTATGGGATGAGCAATCACTCTCGGGCTTGGCTAGTTCACCTAATGGAATATGTTCTTCCAATACTTTGGCTCTGAATTGTTTAGCTAATCTGATAGCTTCGTCTCTGGATCTAGTTATTCCGTCGGGAGACTTCCATGATTTGGGTCTGCGGGATTGGTTGTGCTTGATCAATAAATGGGTGATTCTGACTTGCTTGTTGCTATTTACAAGAGGCTTATGGCCATTATTATCGAATGCCTTTAAGTAAGTATCAAGAGTTTCTTTATCGGTACCGGCTGGAGGATCCCAGCTTGATTCATCGGTGGCAAGATTTACATAGTACTCTCTGTTGTGAGTACGCGAAATACGAATGGTATAATTCTCTGGTAATCCAGTTTCCATAGTAGAGTTAGTAATTGATTTTGAGCTGATGATGCGAAATTCATATCGCTTGAGTTGTACACGACAATATATATATATATTTCTAATTAAATCAAATACCCTTGGATTCTAAAGCTTTTAAGACCTCAGAATAAACTTGATCGACAGGGTGGTCACACCTGACTTTAACAACCTTGCCTTGTTTTTCAAAATAGTCTACTACTGGCATTGAGGTTTCCAAAAATGTTCTGAATCTCTTTTTAATACTCTCAGCATTATCATCGGCTCTACCACTGGTCTTTCCTCTTTCTAATAAACGGGTTAACATGACTTGTTCTGGACATTCAAAGAACAAGGTGAAAGCAGATTTCGAGATCTGTTCTTCAAAAGTGATGGCTTGATCCATCTTACGTGGGAATCCGTCCACCAAAAACTTTGTGCTGCCAGATTTATTTGCTTCAGTAATGGCATTTTGCAATAAAGCGATGGTGACTTCTTGTGGAACAATGGTACCTTCCTTAATACAGGTTGCAATCAATTCACCATACTTGGACCCTTGTCTGTTTTGTTCGGCTCTCAATAAATCTCCGGCACTTAAGTGGACGAAGCCCTTTTCATTAACTAATTTAGCACATTGGGTACCTTTACCAGCACCTGGTCCTCCCAAAACGAAGATGACAGAGATGCTATTTTCAGGGAAAGCTGGACCAGCCTTTGGTTCGACTGCAGAGCTTGGCAGCTGGTTGTTGTAAAAAAGACTAACGAGCGAAGTACCTGCTACCAAAGCACCCAAGGTAAGTAAAATCTTACCTTTTGGAAGGGAATCTGAGCCAGAATTAGAATCAGATTTTTTTGGTTGCGGTTCAGATTTAGGGAATTTTGGTTTGGTTGAATTGAATCTGAGCCCCAAGGAGACACCTAAAGGCACAACAGTCTTCATGGAACCGTTGATACCTCTTTTGAAGGCATTGGAATACACAAGTCTAGCGAGCATTAGTTACAAAATTTCAATATTTTTCGCGTACCGTTTATTGTCTATTTAGCAGCCTATTTTGATTTAGCAGCCGAATCATTTAACCAACTCATTTTTGGTATTCTTTCAAGTCTTCATCATTGAACCGTAAGTACTTACCATTTATGGAAGCATCCCATCCTTTGGTAGCCAAGTTAACATAAACGGCAGCAGGAACTTCAGGTGCAAGCAATTGGTTTTGAGAATGAAGATCAGTGAACCTCTTATGCTGGTCGGGTGTCATCGAGTCTTTATGTTTTTCCCTGATATCGGCCTGCATTCCGGTATCAACAACCCCAGGAGCAACAGACAAGGCTTGTATTTGTTTTTCCAGAGAGGCAATTGAAAGAATCAAATGATTGATAGCAGCCTTAGAAGCTCCGTAACAGGCCCAACCATCTGTAGCTTTAACACTGGCTCCGGATGAAACAGCTATGAAGTTGCCTTTAGACTCTCTCAATAATGTAGCAGTGTGCTTAAACAAGTTCACTACCGAAAACAAATTGATATCAAAATGATGTTTCCACAGGTCGATATCGGCTTCTTCCAAGGACAGGACAGGATCCAATACACCAGCATTAGCAATAACGGAATTAAGTCCACCGAACTTTTGTTTGGCAACCGAAGAAGCCTCGGTAATAGTTTTGTCTTGAGTCACATCTCCAACAACAATTGCAACTCTTTCTTCACCGAATTCTTGCTGTAATTGCAATAATTTATCTTTAGATCTAGCAACCGCCACAAGACTAGTGGAAGGTTTAGAGAGGAAGGCACGGGCAATTGCGGCACCAATTCCTAGATGTTAGTATTTATATCACATATTCGACGTTTCAGTTCATATTCCACTTACCTGTGGAGGCACCTGTAAGAAGCAACACAAAAGTCATTTAGAGGAATTGAAGAATGCGATTTCGAAAAACGCTTTGAAGACTCTCATGTGTAGGGCTCTAATTATAATCTTTATATCAGAGATCATTGTAGTACATCTGCGGTTCTTAAGAAGTACTCCGAACCCATTTGTAGATCACTTCCATCCTCTCTACTACTAGCATTACAATATCATATATTAAACTATCACCAGTCGTGCCTCGACATGTCGCACCATAACAACGATAACATTTCAAGTTTACATCCCTAATCGCAAGGAATGGAAACAAATTATGAACATAAATCTCCATTCGGCCAAGGATACACTTTGTAAAAACATACTCATCTACGGCTATTGCAAATACGAAAATAAAGGTTGCGCTTTCAAACACAGCTCGACCCCCAGTGACCCCAATTCTCAACTTACTTCAACACCAGCACTGAAGACACCTGAACCAACCCCCATCACAAATCCAGATCAAGTCAGTGAACCATCACAAATGAGTTCATCCCAACAGGCGGCAGGGTTGAATGGAAAGGTGGATGGAAAGAAGAAGTTCAATTTCAACACACCATCTTTCCAACCTTCAGCACCCGTTAATAACTTGACAAACAAGTTCTCTAGTTTATCACCCAAACTCAATGAAATCCCTGCGTTTGTGCCGAGCAGTGGGAATGACGAAAGACAAGCAAATGGATCAGCTTCGAGTGCCAATAGTTCTCGTCGCTTCAACACATCGGCTTCGGTCTTTACCCCATCGTTCGAATCATCTCCAGTCTTGTCTTCCACAAACCCATATGCAAGTGCCCCTTCCTCGGCAGGGAACCAACCGATGTCCAACATGGCCAGCGGTGATATGTTCTACCAGCCCACTAATACTAATTACCCATTGAACTATCACTTATATGCCCCAGCTCCGCCACCACGTTTAACAATCCCATTACCACCACACCAAACGAATTCAAATGATATGTTTATACCTAATGACTTGAGAGAGACGCTCCAGCGTCGTAATGAAGCCACATTGGTCACATTGGGTGGAAGGACTAATCTACCAGATAACGTTGGAGTTTATCATTCCTTGGTTCCCATCGACTTGGATACTCGCTCACAAGCCTGGGGCGTTCCCACTTCAGTGTACAAAGTCTTTTCGAACTTGGATGGCAATGCATACATATTGAGGAAAGTGGACCACTCAGATACGATTCACATTGATAATAAGTTACCTTTTAGGAATGTCGAGAAGTGGCGTCGACTTGAAAACAGTAACATAGTTAAACTTCACGATTGTTTCACCACCATAGCATTTGGCGGAAGCAAAAGCCAGTTGTGCTTGATTTATGAATTTTATCCAAACTCCCATACGTTAGTTGAACAACACATCAATAGAAAGCTTGGGTCCAAGCTTGAGCCGGTAACAGAAGATCTTTTATGGTGCTACATAATTCAAATAACCAACGCATTGTTGGAAATGCATCGCTATGGGTTGGTTGCACGTAACTCTTTAAATTTGAGTAAGATAATTGTTCTGGGGAAAAATCGGATCAAGTTGTCTTCTTGTGGACTTTGTGATATCCTAGAATATAATGAAGAGCAAGGAGATAACATAGAGGAGTTAAAGAAACAAGATTTGAAGAATTTTGGTAAGTCATTACTTGAATTATCTCTTTTCTTAGTCTCACCACCATCAAGATCAGGTACAGAAGAAGAACAAATAAATAGTTTGAAACATGTGGTGAGTAATGAGTTCTTTGAAGTGATTACGAATCTTAATTACCATTATTCAACTATAGACTTGGAAGTCTTCAATCAAAGGTATCTCAGTAGAAGACTGCTCAAAATGGTTAATGATTTACAAAGATCTCAGGAATATACTGAAAATCAACTAGGCAGTGAAATCGAAAATGGTCGTTTGTTCAGGCTTTTATCCAAGATAACTTTTATCGTGGACAATCCTAATTTAAATTGGAAAGAAAATGAACGGATATATTTGATCAAACTTTTCAACGATTACATTTTCCATCAAAATGATGAAAGCAATAAACCCGTTATTGACTTGTCTCGTGTACTAGTCAAGCTCAATAAGCTTGACTGTGGGATTGAAGAACGTTTCATGCTTATCTCAAGGGATGAAAAACTCTCAATACTTATCAGTTATAAGGAACTTAGAGATATAATTGATTCGACTTTCAGAGAGCTCACCAAATAGGCATGGAACGGGACTTGTAACAATAATATGTATCTTTAGCTAGATAAAATATAAAATTAAAAGTATTAATTCGGGTTACCATTGCTAGCTCTATACCACATATTTCATCTGCTTTATAAGACCCCTATCATGGCTCATCGGGGTGTGGCGTATTTGCAGCTAACGGCAAAAAGATGGCAAACGGCGACATCTGACTCTTCATCAACGACACGACGACATTCACCCAGTAGAGCAAATGACTCGCCCCATTCGCCTTTCACCGCCCGTACGGCCCAACATGGAAATGCGTCATTTCTACTAATTGAAGATTGAGTCAGGATCCGGCTTATATACAAGAAAACCGCTATGTACAGAACCGACCTTCGGGTTGATGATGGTGGGCGCGCAATGAGTCAGTGATAAGAGGCCTGATATAAAACCCGATCATTCGCAGTGATAAGTTTGTTAATTCAGCTAGCTGTTTTTATTGAGTGTCACCTTTATATTTGAGGTAGCGTTCGGTAGATTTAGTGTCGTTTGATAGCATTTATATTTTGGTTACTTTCATCACGAATTCGAGCCTGCACTTGTGCATAGCTTATTGGTTGCAACTTCATTCTGGTTATTAATCACTATTAATTATATTAATAGTTATAAACAGAATAGTTCCGGTTTATTGTCTTTGGTCATATCCTGTATTTTATTGATTACTTGCAAATAGTATTCATTGGTTTTTTGTTCGGCGTTTCAACGTTTTGGGTTCCTTTGCATCACATTATGTCTCCATAAATATATCACCTTGAGGGTCATATATTCTGGTTTATAGTGTAAGTTTGTTTCAGGAAGAGGAAGGAAAGTCATTCATTTATTTTAGGTGTACAAGTTAAGTTTGTATATCAATCTATTGGTTTGTCATTCCGGTTTTTTTATACGGTGTTAATTTTTAATTTGATTTTTTTGTCATTATGTTTACTATGGAGGGAAAAGAGGAGCTGAAGGCTGTTTATAAGAGTCCAAGCACTCCTATTGATTCCACAGATGCTACTTTCAGTGGGTTTAATAAGTCTGCGAGTACTTTGACCCCAGAAAGTTTATTAGGGTCTACTGAATTGAAGGATTATGGAGATGAAGAAGAGGTGCTTTCACCTAATGATTACAAGTATTATCACAACAACTTGGACAAGAATCAGTTCAACTTGACTTTGATTAATTGTGCCATATATCTTTTGAAGTTGTTGTACAAAGACAACAAAGAGGTTGAAATCAATACTTCTAATTTAAGATTCTTCATCTTGCAAATCTTGAAAAGATCCAAGACATCTATTCAGGTTTTGCAAATCACTTGTTTTTATCTATTAAAGATGATAAAGCAAGAGAATATGGTATTGGTGAAGAATCCTAAGCATTTATTTTTGGGATTAGTTATATTGGCATCTAAGTTTAATCAAGATGCGAACTATTCCTTTAAGACATGGGTTAAAATTTTGGGTATGGATAGTGAAGATAAGAATCTGATTAAGTTCTTGAAGAATTTAGAAGTCAATTTGTTGCAAAATCTAGACTATCAGCTTTATGTTAGCAATACTTGCTATGAAAACTGGTGCAACGTACTTTTAATTTTTGGCTATGATTTCATCAAGACCCAAAAGATCTTATCATCTTGTTCCAAGTCGGAACTTGAATGGGAAGTTGACGAAGATTTGATTAACTCGAAGTTAAGCAAATGGGGAAGCTTCTTTGGTCACTTAAACATTTCCAATCTCAACTCAGTCCAAATAAAGTTCATGAATTACTTTACCAATCAATTTAATTCTAAAGTCTTTATCATTAATTCCCTTTTCCACAAAAGAAAGATTGATGATACCTATGATAATGACAGCAATAACGATTTAAACGAAAAGGTAAAACTTCCATGTAAGTAAATAAAACATACCTGTAAGTAAATAGTATTAAAAATATACATTTTGCTTACAAACTTCATAACTCAAGATCTATACACGTACAAACATCCATCACCACCCCATTTACCCTTGACATTATTGAGGGCCATGAATCCTTCATTGTCTTTTCCTGCACGTTCTAATGCACCTTTTCCAATAAGATAGTTGTTGATTTTACCAATATTGTATCCTCTAATCATTATATCACCAAAGTCGTTATCATCCAAATTAACTAGTTTGATTTCATCTGATTGTGAAATACAACCTGATCCAACAAGGTTAGTGGTCACACGATTATCCAACACTCTATAATCGAAGAAGTCATTCAAGATAAACGGCCCCACCACATTATCGTATCCGTATTCAACGATCACCCTAGCATCCAATAAAGCCCTCAATTCGTTGAGATTGTAAGAATCGAATTTAGGTTTATTGGAATCATTGACGTCTCTATGAAAGTAAACCAATCTGAGGTCCAGGTTTTGGAAACGACTAAACTTACCTTGAGACAAAAAGCTGATTGACTGGTTGAACTTTAACCTGTTCCACAAGTTGAGGCCACCTTTAAGATCATCGAGAAGGGACAGGGGCCACAGCTTTTCGTTCATATATACTATGGTTGGTTTGAAGCTGGTGATGCTTTCCCAACTAGTTGAATTGGTAACTATCACTTGGGAACCTGCCACAATACCGGCTAAGATTTTACTCAAGGTGTTGACTATCAGATTGTGTGAGGGTGAATTGACAATAACAAACTTATCCTTGCTATTAAGCGTATCCTCCCCAGATAAATGCTTCAAAGTAGATGCAATACTACTCAGAAAATTGATAACAAAATACTCTTTACTCTTAATGAACCTACCCACCTTCTTGTTTGTTCTTAATCTAACACCCTGATCTTTATCAAAGCTATATTCGTTTTCAAAAGTATTCAATTCTCCCGATTCCTCTACGATGCTCGAAATCGTACCACTTAAATCCGATGACTTGGCACCAACATCAACGTATTCAATTTCTTCGTCGGTGTCGTAGAAGGTGATTTGAATGGAGCTTATCAAACATGCAAACACCAACACAACGTTCCCAATGGACTTGAAGAACTCATCGTTTTTAATGCCTATATTTGTGAAGTCATTTTGCAACAAGTACGCGCTTAACCGATGGACTTTGTAGTTAAGCACATTGATTTTAATTTCTTGGTCGTCTAGAGTTAAACTCTTGTCGGGGTCTCGGTTGGAGGAATTGACCAAGAGCTCCCATATATCGTTGAAATTCCCGTGTCTAATTTTGTAATGGTTATATCTTATATCCAAACCAACCCTCAATCCATTACCGTAGTCTAACTTATTGGACTTATAAATAGCCGACTGATTATTCAATCTGGTGGCCTCAATTAAAGATTGCTCTTTCAAAAATAGGTCAGGAACATCCTTGGTAGCCTCCACATATCTCTTGAAGATGAAATGAATCGCCAAAATGGTCGCTAATGCTATTAAGATTGAATTGTCTGGCATCTCGTGAGCATCTCTTATCGTATAAAATTGTTGACATTTCCGCGATTGACGCACAGCCAAAAGATCAAGTAGAATCTAACGGTGCGCATATCCAATGAAATAGAATCATCCAAGTGACACTTAGTAGTTTTAATCACACGTTTCACAGTTCATAACATACGAAAAAGGCAATTGGAACATAAAGAAGTCATACTATGAGCTTTTTTTCCCTCAAGTTTAAAAGCTTCCACCAGCTCATCATATCTTTGCTAATTTTGTGGCTTATATCTTTTGCTATACATGAGAGATTTTTGCCTGCTTTTCTGGCAACAAGCTGCCAGTGGATAGACGACCTGAAATTATCCCCTGAAGTACCAGAAGGATACCATAAGGAAATTCAAGATCAAAATGAAAATCGGGTAACTCATGTTCTTTTGATTGCCGATCCGCAATTGATTGACAACCATACATACCCTGGCAGAAACCCTTTACTCTTAAAGCTTTCACAACATACAGTTGATACATACTTGAAGAAAAACTATAAGTCTTTGGTGAACCATTTGAAACCCGATTATATCTTTTTTTTGGGTGATTATCTTGATAATGGGAGGTCTAGTTCGGATAAATACTTCAAGAATGAGTACAAAAGGTTCAAGAATATATTCCCCCATAAAAAGTATGGCTTCACAAAAGACAAGAATTTCTTCATGAACGTACCCGGAAATCATGACTTGGGTATAGGCGATGGGGTGAAGCTCCCCAGTAGGGAAAGATTTAACAAGAAGTTTGGCAAGGTGAATAGTATCACCAGCATTGATGGAGTTGATATTATAAGCCTCGATAGTTTATCGCTTATGGCAACACAGGAAAACATCAACTCGGAGGTGAATGAGTTCTTGAATGTGAACTTTGGTGAATCAATTTCAAAGTCCAATCCAAGGATATTGCTTTCTCATGTACCTTTATACCGGGACCCCGACGAAAAGAAATGCGGACCATTAAGAGAATCCAGTCAGTTCAAGCTCACTAAAGGGTATCAGTACCAGCTGGTAATAGATAAAGAAATATCTGATAGATTATTAGATATGGTTCAACCAGAACTAATCTTCAGTGGTGACGACCATGACTATTGTGATATTAAGCATAATGATCTCACGAGGGAAATAACCGTTAAGTCGATGAGTATGGCCATGGGAATATGGAAGCCAGCAGTACAGATTCTCTCCTTTACAAATAATGAAGAGAAATTCGAGTACGATACACAGATGTGTTATTTACCGGCACCGTACTATAATGTTGCCCATTATATTATTTTAGCTGTATTGAGTGGGATTATACTTATGGTATGGAATTTGAACCAGGTCCAAAGGGCATCCTACAATATCCTTCCGATGCATAACTTGAATTACAAGAAGCTCTCAAGTTTCATTGAAGATCAAGACCAACAAGATTCATTATCAGAGACTACGGGGACGTACTTGACTCAAGTGCCAAACTACACCCATACTAATGAGAAACCTGGAGTGTTACAAAAGATCAAATTAACACTCACCGCCAAGCTTGGCAAATGGAAGAGATTCCATGTTTCTGTGTTTTTGAAACAGGCTGTGCTATTGGCCTTGACTGTGATTGGATTCTACGTTCTCTTCTACAAAACTATCTGATTCAGGGTGAGAAGTGATTTGCAGCCACGCACACGCAGGAGCCAAAAAAAGAATTAGGGGACCTGAAAATCAAGCTGCGAAAAGATTATAGCGATTACCCACTTTATCAAAAAGGCAGTACCACACCGGAAATTAAAATAGCAGCCATGGGATGTACAGCCAGTGTTCCGGAATCAGACGAGCAAGATCCGTTTATCATGGACAAACGGATCGACGAGGCCATCAACCAAAGTCTCCAGCTCAATCGAAAAAATACCAAGAACCAGATGAAGTTATTATTGTTGGGGGCTGGAGAAAGTGGTAAGTCGACGGTTTTGAAGCAGCTTAAGTTGCTTCACAAAGGTGGGTTCACTGATCAAGAAAGATTACAGTACGCTCACGTTATTTGGGTCGATGCCATTCAATCGATGAAGATCTTGATTGTTCAGGCGGGCGCCATGGGTATTAAATTGGACTGTGACAACAGAACAAGCTCTTTATACCCGTACAAGAAGGTGGTGTTGAGAGCTAATGCCTTACAGCAGATAGACACTGCGGTTGCTGGTGGTAACAACTTTTTGAATGAGTATGTGTTGAAGTACAGTGAGACCAGAAGGGTGAAAAGAAGAGAGGGCAGTACTGGTGCTGTGAACACACCGTTGTGGGAGGAGTCCAATGATACTAGTCAGAGTAAAATTGTGGAACACGATGCCACCTATGGTGAAATTAGTGACGTTAGTGGTAATACGGAGAATTTTTCCAAGAGCCAAATTGCTGAAGCTATTGACATGCTATGGAAATATGACAGTGGTATCAAGCAGTGTTTCTCGAAGTCGAACCAGTTTCAATTTGAGTCAAATGCTCCTTACTACTTTGAAAAGATCTATGATTTTGCTAGACCCAATTACACTTGTACCAATAATGATATTTTAAAGGGACGGATCAAAACCACAGGTATAACCGAGACTAATTTCAACATCAACTCGTCCAAGTTTAAGGTCTTGGATGCAGGTGGCCAACGTCTGGAACGTAAGAAGTGGATCCATTGTTTTGATAATATCTCGGCAATCTTGTTCGTGGTAGCTGTGAGTGAGTACGATCAAACTCTTTTTGAAGATGAAAGAGTTAACCGTATGCACGAATCATTGATTTTATTTGACTCTTTATGCAACTCAAGATGGTTTGTCAACACGGCGTTCATTCTTTTCTTCAACAAGACGGATCTCTTCCAGAAGAAGTTCACTTCGAGTCCTGTTTCAAAGTATTTCCCTGAGTTCAAGGGAAGTACGGTGGACCAAGGAATCGAATTTTTTGAACAGAAGTTTCTTGCTCTTAACAAGACCAATAAGCCCATCTACGTTCACCGTACATGTGCTACTGATACATCGTCGATGAAGTTCGTGCTTTCTGCAGTAACCGATATGATCATCGAAGATAATCTACGGAAAAGTGGACTCATTTAATTATCTTTTTATCAAATTCATTTTCAATACACTTAAATTTATAGGCTATTTTATTACAGTATATATAAAACTTGATTCTTTGACCATCATGCAAATAAGGATTAATATAAATAAGAGGTAGGTTGATATCTATCGAGATAACTTACCATCTCATCATGGCCATACCATTTCTCCATCTGTTGTAGTCCATCATACCTTCGATAGAACCCTTACCGGAGATAACAATATCCTTATCCCATAAGGCAGCTTGAGCCCATGCCTTAACATCCTTGGTGGCAATGGAGTCAATCTTTTCTAAGGATTCTTTGAGGGAGTTTCTGTAACCCAATAACAAGACCTTCTTGGCGATATCAGAAGCAATGGCTTCAGTGCTGTTCAATTCAGCCAATAAAGCGGTTTTGAGTTGTTGCTTGGCTCTTTCAACTTCGGCATCGGTGACAGAGATGGATAATCTGTTCCATTGTTTCAAGGTGAAATGAAGGAAGTCATCAATTTGGAAGATATTGGAGATTTCAGCATTGAAACCCCATAAACCAGTGTCGGAGTAAGATTTGGAAAAGTGAGTGTACTTGTCAACAATGTGGTATTGTTGAACTTGACTGGCCAACTTTGGAGAGGTGAACTTGGCAACAGCGGAGTTGTAGTCAAAGTCACCAAAGATCTTAGCAGCAACTTGGGCAACGTAGTAGGCTGGGGAAGTAAGACCTTCACCTTGAGCGGCCAAAGAAATGTATGCCTTTGGAATGGTATCATCTCTCATCTTGACTTCAGAACCCAAGAAGGAAGCTGGTTTGGTGGCAGGCTTGTGTCCTTGTTTAATTTTTAAAGAAGATTCAAGAGCATCAACTAATTTATCGTGATCAAAGTTACCAGAAGCAGCAATGACTACGTTAGAACCAACCAAATGTTTTTCTAAGAGACGTTCGGAATCTTGGAGTTGTAAATCCTTGATGGTTTCGGAGGTACCCAAGGTTGGTAAACCTAAGGAATAACCTTGGAAAGCAGAGGAGTTTAAGTGTTCAAGAACCATTTCACTTGGGGTATTTTCCAATTGATCAGCTTGAGCAGCCAAGTTAGCCTTGGCCAAGTTGAGGTCATTCTTTTCCAAATGTTCTATTGGGTTGGAGGCAACTTTACTAAGGAGAGCAGCAGCATCAAGAACCTTATCGTTGGTAGCTTTTGCGATGATAGCATTGGTTTCCTTTGTGTTTTCAGAAGACAACAAAACACCGTTTTCCAAAGTAGAAGCCAAGGTGTTGGCGGTCAAGGCAGAAATACCGTTGGAATAAGCATGTTCGGATCTTGAACCAGCACCAAACCATAAACCAACAGTGGAAACTTTGGCATTAGGATTAGCTTCAGTGGCAATGGTTACACCGTTGGACAAAGTGGCATACTTAGTTTGGGAGTTTGCAGTGGCAACAAAACGTCTTCCAAGTGCTTTAGAAGCATTGGCTTTAATACTAGCTCCACGAATCATGGGTTAATTTGTTGTAAGTTTTTCAAAAATTCAAACTTTTCTCGCTCTCACCATTTTTCGGGTGTTTAGCCAATGATATTAAATGCAATTGTGCGCTTACATGTGTACAGGAACAAAATACATTATAGGATGAGGAAAATTGTAGTGAGAGAGTTGGGTACGTTTAAATAGTAGAATTTATCAATCAAGCAGCCCCGTGTCACTTCCACACTTGGTGGTGCCGTATAACGAGAGAACTTGGTAGAAATCACTGTAGTCGTTCACCCCTTCTTGCGCAGATTGAGATCCCCGGTGTAGTTGGGCGGTGGTAAAGTCTCCACGAAATGGACCTATTTCCTGCCGCGAGCTGGGACGCCCTCCGGTCGATATTCTGGCTGCACTTAGAGAAACGGCATTCAATACTTGTTTCCATGCCCCTTTTCCCTGGTGGAGATCCTGTACGCTTATTCCAGATCGGGAGATGTGGTTTCTTGATAGTCTGAGTGTTTCTTCTGGTAGAGACAATCTTCTGGTTATTCTGCTGGGGCTGAGTGATTTGTGGGGTTTATTATCGTTTGGATCCAAGTCTATACCAAGTGAATTTTCCAGGGATTTAGAGTTGATTTGGCTTGAAGTATCTTTACCGTTGACGGCTATGGGGCTCAAATTGGCCAGCAGTTTATTCTCTTCGTCATCAGTAAGCTTCATCTCGATCATTGGAATGGGACTAAGAGATATTTCAGTCAACCTCCTTCCAAGTCCGCCCCAGCCCCGGTACCATTTACTTCTAGCAGGTGGCAGCGACGTTTTGATTTCGTCTTCAGTAAATGATAAAGAGATCAAATCAGGCACCAGATCATCACTCTTAATCTCCTCTAGTTTTTGCAGCTTTTCGTACTCCAATACGTTCTTCTTGTGCTCACAGCACCTCCTAATCTTATCTTTACTTAGTTTTGGCTCAAGTGAAAGAAACTCACCAACCTGAATTGGGTATTTGTCTGGGGGACATGTCCTTAATGATGTTAGCTTATTAGATAATTTTGACTGGATAACCCGTGGATTATGGTCATTGCTATAATACTTTTGAAGGTAGTCGGCCTTGAAGTAATTTATCTTACTTCTGGCTTTCTTGTAGTAATACCCGATCTCCTCCATCTGTGTTTACCTTGTTATATTTAATACAATGCTCAGGGTTTGTGTTTTTGCAGCCTTTTTGTTTTGTCACTTCGCATTTGTATTAACGTGTGCATGCCAATAAATATTACAATGCTCTACTAATGATATGGTTTATTATAATATGTACAAGTTTTCGACTCAAGCTCTGACATAAGCTCTTTGGGCTATGGCCAACTTATGCATCTGTGCTCTCTTTTCATAGCCTGAAGATTTTCCTTCGTGAGCAGAGAGAATTTCTTCAGCCAATCTGACCGAATAGTCAGAAGACTTCTTACTCTTGGTTCCTTCCAAGAGCCAAAGAATGGCGTATCTGAATCTCTTTCTTTCATTTAATGGATATGGCACAACCTTGTTTTTGGCAGTACCGGTATGTTCAACTTTGGTGGCCATTAGTGGGGCCATGTTTTCTATGGTTTCTTGTAATATTTGCACTGGGTCTTGTCTTTTCTTCAAGAAAACAATGTACAAGGCTCTAGAGACAATTTTTCTGGCCTTGGATTTCTTACCATCTCTCATGATCAAGTTGGTCAAATTATTAACGATTGGATAGCTGAACAATGGGATCTTGGCTGTTTGATACAGTTCTTTATCCAACAAATCTTTTTCAGTAGGCACAAATTCTTGCTTTAAATGCTTTTCAGGACGAGTTAATTCCTCGATATAGATTTCCGTGCTGGTTTCTGGCGAGTGGCCTTGTTTTAATCTTTGAAGGGATTTTAACCAGTTATCAACATCTTGTTCAGTGATACTCTCTTTATCAATAGGGTAGACCTGAGACAAAAGCCCGGATGATTTCTCATTTGAGAGGGGTTTGGTAGAAGAATATAATCTCATAGAGCATTTTTCGAGTGAAGCCTTTTGTGGAAGTACAGGAGTGGCCATTCGGCGAACCCCAAGTCTTAAAAGTAAGGACATTATCTCACAAGGTAACTGTATTGAAAAATTCTTCAATGCGAAATTTGGACTTCGATTACCCTGGCGCGCGTAAACGGCAGTCTATTTATTATCAAGAGATCAAATAGGTTGATAAATAATCGACACTGGAAACCTTTATTCTTGAATCGAACCATAAATTCACCTTCCACAAACTTAAAAACGTGCTGGTCAAAATTTCAAGTCCATAACAAAAACCCTTTTTATTCCTCAACCTTTTAGTTCATTTCGCAGCTATCTGAGTATGTCTTCAGTGGCAGTTCCACAAGTACCAGATTCACTCTCGGCACCTTTGAGACAGATCATTTCAGACAAACACTACAAATCAGATGATCATGGGAATTGGGAAGAATTACTTTTTCCTTTAGTCAAGTCCAGACTAGAGGCAATTGTGAGTTCCCTTCCTGAAGATAACATGGATCAAATACCGAAGGCAAAGAAAGTGATAGATCATTTGGAGGTTCATTTTTCCAAAGCACCACCGTTCAGTGTTTTGAGGCTTTCTGAATTGCTTTTGGATCCCGAATCTGAAGGATACAGTCTTGCATCAGTTAAGGGAATAGATAAGTATTTAAACGCGTTATGGAGAGTGGTGTTTGTTAGCTCTACAGTCGACGACTTTCCCACTCCACACTTTGGAAAAGATTCTGATACTTCCAAGGATGATGAAATAAAGCTTGTGAAGATTTCATGGCTTAAGGATGAGGAAGCAGGTGGAGAAAAGAATAAGGAAAGCGACGAACCTTTAAAGAGGACACAACAGCCAGAGAGCGCAGATACTGAAGAGTCCAAGAGAATCAAACTTGACAAAGAGAAAGATGAACAGAAAGAAGACAAAGATGAACCGAGCGAAGAAATCACAGAGTCTAAAGAATAGAAACCAGTCTATGTGAACATAATCTATTTCATTATATACAAGTTTATGAACCCCAAATGCTAGCGAGAAGACTAAATACCCCATTCTTTTCTGTTTCAAGGAGATATATACCATAGAGACCGACAGAAGTTCCGAAAGTTAAGAGCCTTACTGCAAACTTGTGCCAGACTCCATAGACTCTTTTTGGAATATAATCGACGATACATGCTTTGAATCCCATATGACAATGAGCCAAACAAGTGACTGCCCAGGCAGTATCCACCATAGGGTATTCAGTTCCCAATATAAATGGAGCCACAGTGAGAGGAACCATAGCACCTGAAACTATTTTTTCATACGTCCAATGGTGGCCTCCTTCATGGTAATTAGCCTCTGGAGGAACATAGGCATCATTAACAGTTCCAACAATCCCTCCCGGAGGTCCCTGTTTGAGTTTGTATTTGGACCAGTCGGGCTTCAAAGAGAGCATCCGCACTGGTGCCTTTGAGTTTCCCAACCTTCTTATGGAGTGGTGGAACAGAAGCATTGTAGGGTGAAAAATTTCGCGATGCAAATTAAGAGTATGGTAGAGGTAGATGATTCGAATCTGTAGTTTATTTCACATTATGTACAAGTCTAAATAGTTTACCAAGAGGCCTTGGAAACACCAGGAATGATACCAGCACGGGCACGTTCTCTGAAGGCAGTCTATATTGTTGTTAGTATGGGAATTGTAGGAAAGAAAAGCAAATAACTGGGTATACGTACTCTATTAAGTTTGAAATCTTTGATAACCCATTTGGCGTTACCAGAGGCAACACAACGATCCCTTATTTGAGTTGGAGATGTGTATTTTGGCATAGAAGCCAACTGTAACTGAGCCTCAAAACGCACTTGACCAGGTAATTCAGTATTTCTGGCAATATATTTCAAGGCCTTTCTGGTGACTTCATGTTCGGCAACCTGAGTACGCTTGAACTGGTCCTTAATGACACGAGCGTTCACGTAACAGTGCTTAGGGATCTCGAACTTAACCGGGAATCTAAATGGCATTGTATTGAGTCGATTGGCTGAATGAAAATTTTGTGCGACTCTGGAGATTATCAAATCGCATTCAGGTGTGGAAATGGTTTGAATCAATTGCCGATATTTAATTTAATTTCAAAGTATGTTTACTGGTCTTGTTGAAACAATCGGGACCATTCTTGAGTATCAAAAGCTCGACGAATCCCACCTGGGTGGAAACGGAGTCTCTCTTACAATTGGTGACTGTTCATCCATTTTAGGCGATGTTCAACTCGGTGATTCCATTTCTACTAACGGAGTGTGTCTCACCGTGACTGAGTTCGATGATGCCCGTACTCATTTTAAGGTGGGTCTTGCTCCAGAGACATTGCGCCGCAGTAACTTGGGTGCCTTACAAAAGGGAAGTAAGGTCAACCTTGAAAGAGCCGTCACCAGTGACGTAAGATTGGGCGGCCATGTTGTTCAAGGCCATGTCGACACTGTTGCTGCAATTGTGAGAAGAGAGGCCGATGGGAATGCCATTGCTTTTACTTTCAAGTTACGTGATCCTGAATATATCGGGTATATCGTAGAGAAAGGGTTTATCGCCATTGACGGAACTTCATTGACCGTTACCGCCGTAAACCAGCAAGCTGCTGAGTTCCTGATTATGATGGTCGCTTACACCCAAGAAAAGGTTACTTTGCCAACCAAACAATTGAACTCTGAGGTCAACATTGAAGTTGATTTGACTGGTAAATTGATTGAAAGCCAGATCGAGGTTTATTTGAACAATCAAATCACTGATACAAATAGTGCCTTCGGTAAGTTGATTGACAGTGTTGTCGAGAAGAAGGTCAATGAGATCTTTGAAAAGAAGCTTGGTAAGAACTGATTTGTTCACCGCCCAAACTAGTTAGACCTTTATAGAATACACAATGTTTTTGCAGTCGCACCTTGAAAGCGCGGATGGCAAAAGTCAAGTCCAACTAATTTGTTCTCACACCATGGATATCGTTTTAGGAATCAGAGTCCAAGATTGTACGATCATTGCCACCTCTAAGGCCGTCACCCGTGGTATAAGTGTATTGAAGGATACAGATGACAAGACGCGCCCTTTAAATGAACACAATTTAATGGCATACACCGGGGAAGCTGGTGATACAGTTCAGTTTGCAGAATACATCCAAGCTAATATCCAATTATATTCCATGAGAGAAAACGATATTGAGTTGCTGCCAAAGGCCACGGCGTCATTCGTGCGTAACCAGTTGGCCACCTCCATCAGATCAAGAAAACCTTATCAAACCAACGTTTTAATTGCAGGATTCGATACCAAAACCAATGAAGCTACTCTTAATTATATCGATTATCTCGGCACACAGGCAGTATTGCCATACGCAGCACATGGATACGCTGCATTTTATTGTATGTCGTTGCTCGATAAGCATTACCGTACCGATATGAACTTTGAGGATGGGTTAAAATTATTAGAGTTATGTGTAAAAGAATTGAACACCAGAATGCCAATTGATTTCAAAGGTGTCTATGTCAAGGTTGTGAACAAAGATGGTATAAAGCCTGTGGACTTTTAGGGTGTCTGAATCCACCAAAAGATTGGGTTGGCTCATAGGAGCTTTAGCACAAGTACAACCAAGAGTTGTGAATACATAAATATAGGATTTAATGTAGAACTGATCAATGCTTATACTGTAGATACTTCGAAATTGACCTATCTAACTACCATACATATTATTATTGGTGTCAGCACAGCCTTTCGATTATCGACGTCAAACTCTCGCGATCATACAAGAATTCTCAATATTTTTAATTAACCTAACCATGTCATTTAGCTTCCCGCTGTTGAAATCCATTCAAGAAACTATTCAAAGTTACGATCTCGAAAAGATCCAAAAGAGCACTGAAAAGACCTATCAAGGTCTTCTGCGTTCTCTTCAACCACTTACTCAACAGATCCAACCTTTTACTCACAAGACCTCAGAGTATCTTAACAACCAAATCCACCAAATCCAACAATTCGCTGCTGCCACTGCTGGAGCCAACATCGAAGTATCTGAGTTGCCTGAAGACTATCTTCAATTGGAAGAACATACCGACTTGTTGTTACGTTTGTACACCGACTTGATTCACTTCACCACCGACACGTACTCTAATGTCAGCTACGATTACCCACCAGCTAATAACTCATTGAACAAATTACGTGACAATGTTTTCAGTGGAAAGTTCAACCAATTGAAACAGGTTTCTTCTCCACAAGAATTAGAGAACTTATTATTGGGTAAAGAAGAAAAGAAGGATGAAGATACCCCTGTTGACGAAGCTCACGCCCAAGTAATTAAACTTCCAAAGACCTTATATGGCCAATTATCTCACATTTGCTCCAAGTACCAGACCGAGTTGAAGAGCAACGAAAGTCCATTGAACTTCGCTTTGTTGCAAATCAGTGAAGCTTACCAAGAAATTGGTGCTGGCCGTTTAGAAATGGATAAGAAGATCGTCAACGATGTTAACCAAAAATTGGTTGAAATCTTAAACAAGGAATTCATCAAGGTCAACGAATTACGTAAGAAGGTTTATGCTGCTAGACACGAGTTCGACTTAATTAGATCCAAGAACACCAACAAGAATGGTGAAGAAGAGGAAGAAGAGAACGAAGAATTGATCCGTAAAGAAGATGAATTGGTCAGTGCCACCGAAAACGCTGTCATTGAGATGAAGGCTTTACTCAAGCCAGCTAAGAGTGTCAATTTGTTGCAAGTATTTGTTGATGCCCAAAAGGAATGGTTTGAAGCATCTGCTAAGCGTTTGGCTGCTTTACTGACCAGCTTGGGCAAGATAGAAATCCCAGATGACGAGTAAGTTAGAGTATTGTTCTATAGTTATTATTATATTATTATTATCCATTATTGTAGCTATTATTCCATTGCCATGGTTGTATGTCTCAATCGCATCAGATTTCAGTACGCGATTGCATATTTGACATCAAATAGATATCGATGCAAGCAGCATATAATGATAAGCGAAATGCAGAGAACTATTCTTCATTGCTAGAGAAGATCACCAGAAACAGAATCAAGGATTCCTTATTCTACAAGCAACACCTCTTTCTTACAAACGAACAAACCATACTACCGGTTATAACAACGCATGTTCAATACATTGGAGGTATAGATGATAGTGGTAGACCTTCACCATTTCTTTGCTGCTTGTTGAGGATATTAGAGATATCTCCATCCCACCAGATCATCTCTCTATATTTGAGTCAACTGGAATTCAAGTATCTTACTTGCTTGGCTCTAATGTATGTAAGGTTCACGAAACCTGCGGCAGAAGTCTACACCACTTTAGATACATATATTCCACTGCATCTGAAACTCCGCAAGAAGCTCAATAGTGCCATAGTGGAAAACGGGGTGACTGTGAACTACGGAATCACTCATATGGATGAGTTTGTTGATGAGCTTTTAAATGAAGAGAGGTATATGGGGATCTTGTTACCTAGGATCGAGCCACGCCATAGTTTGGTGGACAGAGGTGAGATCCCAGCACGAGTATACCTTGTACAAAGCCTAGAGGATGAGGGGGAGGGAGAAGAAGGACAGGACGGTGAAGAGGACGAAGACGATGAATTTGTCAGTGATAGTGATTAGATTATGGTAATATGACAATGAGTCTTGTGTATACTAGAGACCGTTTTCCCCAATAAAGATTCGTTGATATTATATGCATTTGTCAATAGCAGTGACATCCGTCTTTAAAGCATATTAATCCCCACATAACAGATAATGCAAGACGAACGGCACCTTATTTGGCCGAATAGCCCTGTAAATATAGAAATAGATATCCAAGTAATAAGTGTTGGTATAAATCCGGTAGTGTAGGGTTCATATTTATCTTACTTTATGTCAATATCCTGGGAACAAAAGCCTCCTGCTCAGTTGTCCCAGACCAGCTTCCTTCTTATCACAAGTTCGTAAAGCAGTCCCGTCGTGGTGCGCTAGCGGTAACGCGCCCGAAAGCTCGGTACCGATCCGTTTCACTATTCTAAGTCGCGCTGACGTAATTTGACATTGGGAAAAAAACAAAATCTTCACAAACTCACCATGGCTGTTACTATTTCAGAGCAACACCCATCGGAGAAACAGTCTCGGACAAAGGTGGTGTTCATCGCCGTCCTATTTGTTTTGTCGTTGTTGATGTTTGTTTTGCAAACAGAATTCACATCGCAGGCATACCTTTATGGATTCAAAGAACCAATTATCCTTGTCCTCGTCACCCACGGCTCTTGGTGGATTCTTTGGCCTTTACAACTCCTTCTGATATCCATATATCGGACCGCCAACCGGATCACTCTGCCAAAGCGCCAGAACTATGAACCTATAAGTTCGACTAGCGAATTACTTCCAACAAGCGAGTATGTTGCGGGTAGTCGTAATCCAGTGGCCGCAACTGCTCCCCAAGAGCCTCCTATTCCAAAGACAAACAACTGGCAATACTTCAAGAAGTCTCTTGTGAAACAGTTCCATAATGTTTATCATACGTCGATCATCATTTATGAATTTAATGTTAATGGGGATGATAGAATCCAAGGGATAAATGAACTTATTGATCAACATCCTCATATTTCTTCAACTTCTTCGTTACGTGACTGTATCAGCAGTTTCGTGGCCACACCTTCTATCAGATACATTTTGTGGAAGTCCTTTGTTTTGGTGTTATTATTGACGGTGGCCGGTTTCACCTGGTATGGAGCCATGGCTATTACTTATGCCAGTGACGTGACTGCCATCTATAACTGTTCAGCTTTCACTGCTTATGTGTTTGCTATTCCAATGTTGAACGAAAGGTTCTCTTGGATGAAGGCTAACTCAGTTATAATTGCAGTTGCTGGTGTCTTTATTGTGTCTTACTCTGGTAGTAGCGAGGACGCAGACGCAGACTATCCATACCGGTTTTGGGGTAACTTGGCTATTGCCATAGGTGCTATTATCTATGGTTTATATGAAGTGGTTTACAAGAAATACTTGTGTGTTCCACACCATTTAGCCAAATTAATTACCCCAAAACGTCAAATGGTGTTTGCCAATTTTGTCATGAGTTTATTAGGTTTGTGGACCTTCATTATTTTGCTTCTTGGATGCTTAGTCACCGAAATATTGGGATTCCACCACTTCAACTTATTCGACTATAAGGATTTGGGGATAATTTGGGCATTTATCATCGGATCATCTATTTCCAACCTCAGTTTTAGTGCGCTGTTCTTGTCGTTGATCTCATTGACAGATCCAGTCTTATCATCAGTCAGTTCCTTGTTGACGATATTCTTGATTGGTATTGTTGAATGGGTTTTGTTCAATAATAAATTAAGTGTGGCCCAGTTAGTAGGTGATGTAATGGTTATTATTGGGTTCGTGATTTTAACAGTTGCTTCATGGAATGAAATCAGTGAGGGTGAAGAAACAGACGAAGTTGATGCTGTTTCCAATTACTCCTTTGCTGTGAGTACTTATCAAACGTAGTATTGCATTATATAACAAAATCATCAATAAGATATAAAACGTATAGATTTCGCAGCTACGCGAAGGCGAAATAATTATTAATGACGATGGGTAAAGATTCATTTGAAGGGCTTATGAGTTCCCTCAACTTGGACCCTGAGAAGTTTGTTAGCTATGAGGTTCACGAGGGTCTAAATTATAATCAATTGGTTATTGCCAAAAACGACATTGAAAGCCAATTAGATACTTTATTTAATGCCCTCTCTAATAGTCTTAAAGCAGATATGAATACTCCGTTATTAACAGGCGACGGGTTCCCAAGAAATGACATCGACGTGGTGAGCATAAGACTTGTTAGAGTACGAATTATTAGGTTACGTAATGACCACAAGCGTGTATTATCATTGATAGAGGGTAAATTAGTGGATCAGTTTCTGCAAAACACCGAGGCGCCAGTTCAACAAGATCAAAACCAAACCAGAGCAGTGGAAGCACGTATACCTTTTGCTATGGTGGATGATGTGATGCATAATAGTCCAGCACATCTCGCTGGGTTAATCAAAGGAGATAAAATTGTGTTGTTTGATGGTGATATCCATGCAGCTAACCACAATAAGTTATCAAGTCTTGTGACCAGAGTGCAAAATAAATTGGACCAACCAGTTGCAGTTGATATTCACAGACAGTGGGAACATGTGCAATTGATACTTACACCATCAAACGATTGGGATGGAAGAGGGTTACTTGGCTGTAAAATTCTTCCGATATAAATCAACCCCCATGTAAAGTACTGGTGAAGGTGAACACATCACCGCTTTCAACAACGTACTCTTCCTTATCTTCCAATTCCCAGTCAGTGTCGTTTATAAGAACAAGAATCCCTGGTCTAACCGAGTCGTCTTCTATAAATACGGGAATATCTTTCTCATCAGACACAATATCTTTGCATATTCCTTGTATGACATCTTTCATAGTTGCGTCACCTTCCTCCATGTCAAGAACCAACTTGTGTTCCCTGACATGGTTACTAATGATATCTAAACCCCCTAAGAACTCAACTTTGACCTTGATCATCTCTGGTATTTCAATACAAAATTTTATAGTTGAATAAAATAGATTTCGCACCAGTTGTTCAATTTTCAAATAATTCACCACGTCGGCAATGTTGGCTAAACTCATAGCATTATTCTCATTTACGTGGTTTGCACTTGCAATTCAACGTACTTTGATTGTCTATGACTCAGAGAATATAGATCTCACCCATCCTCCAACGCAGCTCAAGTCCCTCGTCGATTACTTGAAAGCTAACGAGCAGGACGTGTTATTAAGAGGTTACACCGAAGAGGACTTATTCTTATTTGTTGGAAGTGGTTCTATTTTCACGAATGTGTTCCTTTTACCAACAGCATCTAAGAAGATCGCCCTGAAGGCTCAATTGAATAAAGCCAATCTTTTCGCTGTAAGTGAAGCCGGCGGTAACATTATTGTTGTAGGCGACAGTCAATATAACTATCCAGATGAAATTAGAGAGTTTGTCAACGAAATCGGTATTTACCCAAGTCCAAAGGGATACCAATTGTTGGACCACTTCAACGCAGATGACAAGGTTAAGCTTACCGATGACAATATTGAGTGTAAGAGAATCATTTCTTCAATTGATACAGAATTCAGTGGTCAATCCGCTATTCTCAACAACAATGAGAACTTGATCCCAATCATCAAGGCAGGTAAAACCAGTTTTGCTTCTAATGACAAGATCAATCCTCTTGACAACGATAACACCTGGGGTTTTGGACAACAAAACCATATTGTTGTAGGATTACAAGCATTGAATGGAGCTAGAGTTACTTGGACTGGTTCTCAAGAATTCCTTACCGAAGAATTATTGGCTTGGTCTTTAGGCATCAAGAACGTGCTTAAATTGCAATTCGTTCAACACCACAAGGCAGATGAACCAGAAAACCTCAACAGCACTTTGTACAGAATCAAGGATCAGGTAATCTACACCATTGGGGTTAGTGAGCTCATTGATAACGAATGGAAACCATATGAAGTCAAGTCAGATGAAGATCAAATACAATTGTCATTCAAGATGTTGGATCCATACCAAAGATTAAACTTACAACCTTTAGGAGAAGCTTCATCCACTGAAGACGGTCCTTTGGACTCTTTTGTATACTTCACCAACTTCACGGTTCCAGACCAACATGGAATGTTCACCTTTGAGTTGGATTACAAGAGAAGCGGTCTCAGTTACTTACAAGACTCCAGAGTTGTTGCCGTTAGACATTTGGCCAACGACGAATTCAAGAGGTCTTGGGAAATTACCAACTCCTGGTATTACATTGCCAGTGCAGTATTTGTTGTGGTTGGGTGGTTCCTTTTCGTGGTGAATTTCTTATACGTCAGTAAGGTGGACCAAGAAAAGAAGAATGTTTAGATATAAAGTATCGTGGCACAAATATACATTTATAAGGTATTAAGTTCGGTAGGCATATCACAACTCAATTTGCTTGAGTCTGAAGTTAAGAAATGGTACTCTAAGGAATCTGTATAATCCATGATTCGGTTGGTGAATTCTGAGTTACCAAGGTTGGTTACCACATCAGTGATCTGAATAAAGGATTGCTTGAATAACACGTCCACAAACTTGGGATCTTTGACAAATAGTTGGCCTCTTTCTCCTTTGGGTATACTGCCTTTTACAGAGTAACTATAACTCCAAGCAACAACTTCGCCTCTGGTTTGTTTGTACTTGAGGTACACCATCCAGCCTGCCTCAAAACTTCTTTCCACCTTTCGCTCAAGACTGAAGGAGGTACTATGGCTGAAGGTCACCGATCCACCATCACCAGCTGTAGAATCAACACAAGGACTGATGGGAAGAAACTCGGGTGTCTTTTTCGAAACAAGTGTCTGAGCTTTTTGAAGAACCCAAACGGTCGATTTTATTAGCTTTTCGGGCGGCTTTGGCCTAATCTTGGGGCCCTTGGGTAAAATCCCCTTGACTTTATCTTCTCCTTTGGCGATGGTGTCAACCATGTAATCCAATGGAGAAAGAATACCAAGCTGCATGGCCTCTGGTATTTGCAAACTATCATCTTCAGGTGGAATCTCTTCGTTTTCATCTGAAGGGAGTTCAGTTGGGATTTCACCTTCATAAGCGAAAAGAATCATTTGACCATCATGGATGAAGTAGACGGTGTTTGAAAAGGAATGCCCTTGCTGTTTGATCACTTCAATTGCATCCTCGTAAGTATCGACCTCTACTATAGTGGTGGAAACTGAGGATAGGGTAATATTATTTGCAACCACTTGATACTCTGTCATTGGTAGCGCAAAGACTAAGCAAAGAAAGTACGCTAATGAAAGTAATATTAGAGAGAACATTGGTGGCAAAAGTCAACTAAGATGGAAAACTGAACCACCAGAGGGGCCTTTTCACCCATACTTATAGTCCTTTGAGCATAAGAAATTGCGAAAACTGGAAAATTCCAACAGTTTTTGATATGAGTGAACCTTCAACGGCAGATGAACAGAAATCTGCAGCATTACAGCAACAATATAATAAGCTTCAGGCCGACATAAGTGATTTGCAAGACCAACTTAGTGCCTTTACCTCTCAGTTACAAGAATATGTTATTGTTGATCAAACGTTGTCGGGCATAAGTCCAGAGAAGAGACAGAACCGTAAATGTTTCAAAATGATTGGAGGTGTTTTAGTGGAAAAGACAATCGATGAAGTGATCAAGATCTTGGATACTGACATCAAGAGCTTGAAGGACCAAAGAGAAAAACACGAGAAAGAATTGAAGACTGCCAGAAGTACGTTGGAAAATTGGATCAAGAACAATCATATCAAAATCGTAAGGCAGTAATAGACCGGTGTAAATAATACAAATCCATGAATACATTAATATAAACTATTGATGGTAGGAACCAGTTTCGCTACATAACCAATTACACAGCGATGCTACGAACATAATCGGTTCTAGCTTCTGTTACTCTATTGGTGTCTCTGTTAATAGCTTCCCATTTAGGCTCGTCTTTAAAGAGTCTGATAGCCTTGATACTCTTTAAAGAACTCGATAAGGTGAATCTGTGGTAAATTCCGGCGGGCAAAATCAATAAGTCGCCAGCGTTAAGTTGGGCTCTGACCCATCTGTCTTTAGCATCTCTCACGTCAAAGTACCCTTCTCCATCCACGATGTATCTGATCTCTTCGTCTTCATGGTAATGTTCTTTATAGAATTGAGACATCTTGGCATTGAAGGCACTGACATCACCTTTGAAGGAGTCTAAGTTAAGGGTGATTTCGTCTCTATTCTTATAGTCTCTCTTTAATGCGATATCATTCAATTCTTCAATTGTGTTAACGTTATAATAAAGAACCCCAAGTTCATGGAGCTCTTGTTCGGTTACAGCCTGGCCCGAGTTGTGTTCGTCGGTGAAATCGTCAGGAGTATCTTTGTTGTCGTGGTAGAAGAATGCAACCATTATCAAGTAGTACCTATCAGTGATTTATGATTAATAATTGCGAAGCCATACTTATACTTTAGAAGCGGCCGTTAGGACGTGTACACACCAACAGTTTAATAATGGAGAGTGAAACTCGGGCAAGATAGTGAATGGATTACGGGCAAAGGAGGGGAGTGGGACCCGTCAATGGTGGGTATCTGAATGGACGATATTTGCACAAATGGTTTCAAATTATTCAGTAGCCGAGGAGTGTGTGCTATGAGAAACCCAGGTTGATTAATTTGTGCAACCACACTCGGGCGCAGACCATGTGGTTCTGCCGCTGTGTGGTCACTGGCACGGCTGCCCCACCACGGGCGCACCGTCACAAAATATTCTAATAGCGATGATCGAGAGCCTGATTAAATTCGTGATTTCGTGAAATGTCAGTCTATTCGGGGTAGTTGGCACGGGCAGTGCATTTTCTTGTATCCCTAGTGCAGTTTCATGTAGTGCTTTTCATATCAATTTGCCTGGTACTATTTTCTCTGAATATTCTCTAGTTCTATTTCGAGTACTATTTCTCTAGACAGTTTAGACAATTCTCAAATAACACTACGCGAACCTTTTGCAACTGCATTACATCATATAAATAACCCTATGCTATTCTGGCGCCACTTTACAAGCAACATACTGGATACAGCATCAACATCATCGATCTGTATTGGTTGAAAGGGCGATTCTGAGCAGCCAATATGCAAGCCAAGTAGGAGAGGACACGCTTTTTTCTGAAATCATTTGTATTCGCTTAGGTGGTACACTCCAAAAAATGTTGAATTACAAGACCTGTCATGCTGCTTTAGCAAGTGTTTGGTGACTGGCGGGGACTTGGGCCAACATTAAGAGTCACCCGGCCATCCGGATGCTATCAATGTGAAGTTTGACTCATTTTCACAGATGTCGGTGGGCAAAAGGAAGTATGCGATGTGAGTTTTTCCGCTCGCCAGAACAATTCATGCTCTTACGGGCTCCGCTTGTCCACGCCACCATGACATCAGAATATCCGACGTGCCACAAACGAGGTCGAGTGGTTTTAAAAAAATGTTTGCTGGGGTCAAACGAACCTGAGTGTTTCCGCCACTTGCTAATAGAGGCGTGGGCACCATCTAAGGTTTGACCCTGTGGCACGGCTCGAAAAGGTAAACTAAATTTCGTAAAGGCTTTTCCCCTCTCCGCACGCCCGTGGCGTAGATCTTATTGTAGCGAGCGCTCGGACATGCTGCCGGTCGGATAAATTCCGTGATGAGTAAAAAAATGAACGTCAGCATATGCAGAGGGTCCGGACTGACGCATCGCTTTTATTTTAAATAACTTGGTCTGTCGATTTTTTCTTCTTAACAAACATAATTTTAAATCCAAATACCTTGATACTTTTACCAAAAGTTATTGATAATATTTAAATGATGTCTCCTGGAAGTTCCACCACATCGATGAACTCCCTCTTTGATAGGGCGTTGGACACGCCGGCAACCTCACTTGCAATGACACCCGAAACTTCTATTAGTGCCCTTAATGATACCCACAGCAAAAGCATAATAATCCTCGTTGGTTTACCAGCTTCAGGTAAAAGTACCATATCTGAACTGTTGACTGATTACCTTAATAACTACACGAGGTTCAGATCCAAAATTTTTAACTGTGGCCAAGTCAGAAGAAAGACTATCAAGTCTGATATCAAATTCCACAACTACGAATTCTTTGATCCAAATAATAAAGTGTTCAAGATTAAAAGAGAAATCATTGCCATGCAATCATTAAACTCCATAATAGACGAGTTGGAATCAAACACTATCAATGTTGGTATTCTTGATGCTACTAATACAACATTCGAAAGAAGAAGTAACTTGATCCACTTGATCAAAAACAAAGTCGAAAACGACAACTTTCACTTGGACAACTTGGTTATTCTTGATGTCCAATGTAATGATACCAAACTTATTGAATATAACATAAGGGCCAAAACAACAAATGATGATTATAAGAACTCGGAATATAACAGTTCTATCGCTGATTTCACCAAGAGATTGGACAACTACCGCAAAGCCTATGAGCCAATAACAGATGACGAACTTGCTGGTTACCAAAATACTTTATCCAGTTACATATGCATAGAAAATGGTGGTAGCCGTTACCATTTCAGAAATTACAAGAAAAGTGATTTCCTTCAAACGATTGATGATTATTTCATCAGTTATTCAAACTATGAGGCAAAGATTTACTACAATAAGGTTTATGGGGCTTTGGGTGATTTATAGATGTATTTTATATAATTTGATTAGGGATCAATTGGAATAGTTCAAACCGGGAATACTTTGTAAACCGGGAACATGGGATGAATATGATGTAGATGTAGCAGTCTCTGAGGTCGTTGGTGCTATAACTGCATTAACATTATTATTGGCTTGGTAATACCAAGCACCATTCTTATCGTTTGTATATAATGCATCTTGGAATGCCATAGGATCGTTTGGTCTCGATCTTGACCAAAATCGGGCTGACCTATCAGCACCAGCTGAACATAACAAGTGTCCAAGAGGATGGTATTCCAATGCATGAATGGATTTCTCGTGGGCATACGGTATGGTATGACTGGGTTCGATATTATTGATCAGTTCTTTTTCATCAGCCGGTATGTATGAATCCAACAAGTAATGATTTATAGACCCATCATATGCTCCAACAGTGAACATCGACGGATGTAAAGGATGCCATTCAACACATGATAAATCACTTTCATGGTTACGCAAGACGATTAAATCTTTCATGTTTCTTAAATCAAATATCCTACAGGACCTGTCTCTCGACACTGATGCTAATAATCTTTGCATACCAATCGGCTGGAACTTTGTTTTGGTGACTGTGTGTTTAAAACCGTGAAGTGTAGATACACAGCTTCCGGACCTGGGGTCCCATAACTTGATCAAATTATCCTTTGAACCACTTACTATTAAACCAAGACTAGGATGCCAGTCACTCGATTTGACATCCCAATGATGTCCTGTTAACAGCGTTTCTTCTCTACCATTATTAAAATTCCAGATCTTTAACGTAGAGTCGTCAGAACAGGTCAAAAACTTCGAGTCATTCGGACTGAATGAGATGTCTCTGACACCATCTGCGTGACAATTCAAGATATTCACATTATTAAAATTGGTTTGCCAATATTTCACCGTACCATCTTGATCTCCACTGAGTAACCATTCATCATTATGACTGTATTTCAAAGATAAGATAGCCAGGTCGTGAGCTTGAGTGATGGTTTCGAAATTAAAGGTCATCCCATTCCACAAAGTGAATTCACCACTATGGGCGGCCACTAATAATCTTCTACCTTCAGGAGTCCATTTCACTGCACTTATAGTATGTTTTTCTTTATTCGAAGATAAATGTACGAATTTAGTTTGTTTATCAAAGGCAGCTAGATTGTTTTTGTTGGAATTATAGTTGGAGTATGCTGGAGAAGGCAAAAGATCTATCAAATACGAGGATTCGGGTCTGATAGTTCCAATGCTTTGGCTATCGAGACCTATCGATCGTAGTAAATACCATCTACCCATATTATTACCATGATCTACAATTCTTCTATGGGCAGCCTTCTTACTTTGGGAAGCAAGCTGCTGCTCTATGTTATGCTGGTAGGCCTGATACCTGTCCTGTTCTGACCTTGGATAATAACTCATTAGTCTTTTTAACGTTTTCCAACTTTCGCATTTTTTCAATAGAGTTGAATTGATTTTATTTCCTAAGCACATATATTAAAAGCAAATACCTATTTAAAACTAATGATAGTCGTCATGTCGTTAAAAACAAGAGCGTCTCTATTTATAAATTCTAATCCAACCATTACAATGGTTTAAGCAAATCAAAAGAACAGCAAAGTGCTCGATCAACATTCATAACTGCTCCAAAATTATTAAATTCACCACAATAATTTGGAGCTGAAAATATGGTTACCAACTTTCTTCGGTTGAAAAATTCGTATCCATCTTCTACAACCATATGACCTCTGACCACCAATTCGAATCCGAAATTAGCACAGAAATGGTCGACATGTTTCTTACCAAAACAATAAGAAACACCACGATCATTCTTTGGCCAATTCTTTAGTGAGAAGGCTTTAACAGACGCATCTGGGTCTGACCATAATAAATCTGCTAAAAGCCCTTTGTCTGGAACATCAGTTGGTCTTTTGATGTCTTCGATTTGTCTTAAATCGGACAACTCGGGTGATAATCCACCGTGGACACAGAAGATTTTATCGTTGATGGTTGCAGCAAAAGGTAAAGTGTTGAAGACGTCAATGAACAATTTCCACATCTTATGGTTACCTGTTAAACTTGGTAATCTTCTCTTACATTCATCATAGAAACCATAAATTTTGGTGATGTTAGCACTTTCATGGTTACCACGTAACATGAAAAAGTTTTCGGGGTATTTGATTTTGTAACACAACAATAATAAGATGGTTTCTAATGATTTATGTCCTCTATCAACGTAATCACCCAAAAACAAATAATTAGTGTATGGTGGGTAACCACAGTTGTTGAAGATTCTAATCAAGTCAGTGAACTGTCCATGTAAATCACCAACGACCTTTACAGGAGGAGCCAACCTCAATAAAGTTGGTTGGTCTAAGAAAATGGATCTTGATTTGTTCAAGATAAACTTTATCTCATCCATGGTGAATGGTAATTTATCTTTGCCTTTTCTTGACTTCTTAACAAACTTATCTTTACCAACTTTAATTAATCTTTCAATGATGGAATCTAAATCGAATGGGTATTGTTTAGTCAGATTAATTGGTGGAAGAGGTGGAGATGAATCAGGCGAAGAAGAAGATAACGAAACCTGAGAAAGCTTCTTTGTGATGGTTTCCAATCTTTCTTTTGATTTTGATGAACTCCTTAATCTGATTTCTGGAGCGGGTGAATTTTCTAACGATTCAGAAATCGGGTCCAAGCTACCGACTACTGTATCCAAATCATCAGCACCTTTGAGGCTGCTGACTTTTGGGGAACTAGAATAGGAGCCTAAAGACAGGAGCAGATCGCTATCTTTGAGCTCTAGGCTAGTAAACACTGGAGACATATCACTTTCTACTGAGCTTCCATATTCTTGAGTAGCGTGAGCTTTCGTAGGGATAGCCGGTGTAGTGGTGGCTGGTGAAACACTGGAAGGAGTAAGCAAGTTGGCCATATTGAGGCCTATTTCCAAATCAAGGTCAGCCTGAGCATATCTCTTTGATCGATGGTTTCTTGGGTGGGAAGTAAAAGGAGGATTAGTATTTATAGTTAAATTACTCTTGCGTTCTATGTTTATAGTAGAACTTCTCGTAAAATTTGATGAATAAGGCGCAAAGCTGCGCTCATCTGGTTCTAAATCGTCATTACCAACGGCTTCGTTGGGTTGAAAGGGAGTTGAATTTGAAGACAAACCTTTCGGTAGGGGTTCTTTCTTGGACGGGCTATTCCCCATGCTAGATGTTATTCAAAAGTAGGTTGAGGGATTTGTGGACGGTAAATGATGGAAGGCTGGGTTGTACTGGACTGTTCAACCACTAATAATAACAAATAACTTTGATAAAAAACTAAACGAAGTTTGTAATCAGCTTTTTTTTTCTCAGGTTTCTCCTTTTCTCACTAATCGGGCCCGAATTTGGATTATGGCTGAAGTAATTTACACAAAACGACCCTTCGCAAATTTCATGCGCCAACTTTCTCGTTCGGGAAAGATGTGGGATCCCACGCGGGTTGAGCTCAGACGAGAATAGGGTTAATTTTGCTTAAATCCGCGCAAATATGATTTCAAGGCTTGGTATGAGGATCAATACCCAGGCTATTAATCCTATCAGAAGTGCCGGGTGTTTGATAATAGGGGATGAAGTTTTGAACGGTAAAATCCTCGATACCAATTCCCATCATTTTGCCAAATTCTGCTTTAACGAATTGTCTATACCGGTGAAAAAAACCATTGTGTGTGGGGATGATAAGAAAGATATCATAAATTCTTTGAACACCTTGTTTGAAGACAATTGTGATTTGATCATCACAAGCGGAGGCATAGGTCCAACTCATGACGATATCACCTACGAATCGATATCGGATGCCTTCAAATTGGCTTGCGAACTCGATAAGCAAACGGTTGATAGAATGCATAATTTAAGAACAGATTATTTATCTAGTCTTACTGATAGAAAATTACAGGCATTTTATAAGATGGCTACGCTTCCTGTTGCCAGTGACGAAGTCCCGGTCGACAAAATCTACACCGATGATAATTTATGGGTCCCAATTGTGGGAGTCTCAAACAGAGTCTATATATTACCGGGGGTTCCACAGCTATTTCAAAAATTGTTAGCAAGTTTGAAACAGTATGTGACCCCAAGAATAGATCATTCGTTTTCCTTGAAACGATTTTACGTCAAAACTGAATCGAAAGAAAGTGATTTGGCTCCTTTCTTGACCGATTTGCAAAATAAATGTGATGATGAGTTTGGAACTGGGACAGTTAAGTTGGGTAGCTACCCACACATGGCATGGGGGATCAACACGATAAGTATTATAGGAAACCAGGGTGTTGGTGAAGAAGAATTACGTGACATTGTTGCCCAAGTGGTATCCAATATAGGTGGAAATTCTAAAGAGATAACTATTCAAGAAGAAGAACTCATGACTACGACCGAACCTTTAAGTAAATAGATTAAAGTAATAAATACTGGCGAAATGGCCTAGTGGGAGAGTCTAAATTTAAGTTAAAACGTGCTTATAATTTGCTTTCAAAGAATGCAGATAATTGTTCAACAGCTTTACTGATACCTTCAGCCTTGTCACCAGAACCTTGAATGGTGTTACCTTTACCACCAGCTCTACCACCAATGTTGTCGGTGACAATTTTACCTAAATCGTTCACATTAATACCCTTTTCAATGGCTTCATTGGAGATGAAACAACCATGGGCAACTCTTTCATCACCAGCAAATAAGTACAAGGATTTCTCTGGGTGCAGTTTCTTGATCAAGTTAAGACCTTCAGTGATGGCCTTAGCATTGGCAGAAATTGGGATATGGCTTACTAAGAAGTTCTTGGATTCCTTATCTTCTAACCATTTGTTGACAACTTCAGTGACTTTCTTGGCTTCTTCCTTTTGGATACTCTTCAATTGGTCCTTGATAGATTTGTCTAACTTGGTGAATTTCTCGTTCAATTTTTGCTTTTCAGTTACGGAAATAGACAATTTCTTCAAGTTGACACCAAACTCCTTGGCTCTGGTTTCCTTAGCAGGTCCAAAAGGTAACGAGTTGATTTCGTGTAATTCTTTTTCATTGTCATGGGCAATTTGTTGGACTCTGTGAGCTTCAGTTCCGGTGACGGCAACAATTCTTCTAATACCCTTTGCAATACCACTTTCTTCAATAATGACTAAGTCCTTGATTTCACCTGTCTTAGCAACATGGGTACCACCACAGAATTCAATGGAGTACTTGTGCCATTCCTTGTTGGTTGGGTCAGCCAATAAGTCATCAACTGACTTACCAATGGAAACAACTCTGACTGGGTCTGGGTAAGTTTCACCGAACACGGCTCTCAAACCATAAATGGCCTTTGCTTCACCCAAACTCACATCCTTGGAATAGACTTGTAAGTTGTTCTTAATGTATTCATTGGAAATATCTTCAACTTTAGAGATTTCTTCTGGCTTCAAAGCTTGCTTGTGACTGAAGTCAAATCTCAACTTTTCAGGAGCAACCAAAGAACCTTTTTGATCCACAGAGTCACCTAAAACTTCTCTCAAAGCATAGTTCAAAACATGGGTACCAGTGTGGTTATTTCTGATTGGCCATCTTCTCAACTCGTCGTAACCAGCGATGACTTCATCATTGACCTTGATAGAGCCTTCGACTAAGTGACCAGTGTGTAACACGTAACCAGCGTAGACTTGGACGTTTTCAACGTTGAATTCCATTTGGCCATCAACAACAATCTTACCGGTATCGTATTCTTGACCACCTTGTTCGGCATAGAATGGGGTTTTGTCCAAAAGAATACCGTATTGTTTGCTAGTGTCGTCAATCTTTTCAACAAAGGCAGAACCATCGTAGATAGCAACAACCTTAGGCTTCAAGTTCTCGGTTCCGTACTTGAAGGAATCGTCGGTCTTTGGAACTGCTTCATTAGAATCTAATTCAGAAAGAGAGTGGACATCCAATTTAATGAGTTGGGCACCACCTTTAGAATTTCCACCTTTAGAGGCTTCTCTGGATTCTTCTTTGGCTTGTTCAAATCCAGCTTCATCAATAGATAAACCAGCTTCTTCAGCCATCAATCTGGTTAAATCAACAGGGAAACCGTAAGTATCATACAATCTCCAGACATCCTTACCACTCAAAGTTTGTTCTGGGGTCTTGGAAGCAATGATGGAATATTGTTCAAACAACTTTTCACCTCTGTCCAAAGTCTTAGCAAAACTTAATTCTTCTTCGTTTAAAATTTCAACCAAATCTTGGGATTTTGAAGCAATTTCAGGGAAGATTTCCCTATTGTGTTCAATGACAACTGGAACCAATTGTTGGAAAAAAGAACCAATTGGGTAGTTCATATACTTTCTGACGTATCTAGAACCTCTTCTCAAGATTCTTCTCAACACGTAACCTCTACCTTCGTTATTTGGAACTCCTCCATCGGTAATGGCAAAAGTCAAAGTTCTGACGTGATCGGCAATAACTCTATAAGCGGTATCAATACCGTCTTTATCCTCAGAACCAAATTTGCCGGTGTATGGTCTTACACCTGTAATTTCTCTGATCTTTTCGAAAATTGGGGCAAAAACATCAGTGTCGTAATTGGAATACTTGTTTTGTAAAATGGATACCAATCTTTCAAAACCCATACCAGTATCGATGTGTTGTGCTGGTAAAGTCTTCAAAGTGCTATCAGATTCTCTGTTATATTGAATAAACACGATATTCCAGATTTCCAAAACGTTTGGGTCGTCCATGTTGACTAAGCTGGCAGCATTTCTACCACCGATTCTATCGTAATGGATTTCAGAACAAGGACCACATGGACCTTGGTCACCCATTTCCCAGAAGTTATCCTTGACATCACCTGGTAAGATGTGGTCTTCAGCAACACCGATTTCTAACCATAATTGTTTAGCTTCCAAGTCTGGTTGTAAACCTTGCTTTTCATCACCACCGAAGTAAGTGACATACAATCTGTCGCTGTCCAAGCCGTATTTCTTGGTCAATAATTCCCAACTGAAAGCAACGGCTTCCTTTTTGAAATAATCACCAAAAGACCAGTTACCCAACATTTCGAAGAAAGTGTGGTGATAAGAATCTCTACCAACATCTTCCAAGTCATTGTGCTTACCACCAGCTCTGATACACTTTTGAGAGTTGGCAGCTCTCTTCAAGTTGGCGAAATCGGAAGATGGGTCGACGGTACCTAAAAAGATGGGCTTGTACTGGTTCATACCGGCGTTAGCAAAAAGTAAGGTCGGATCATTATGAGGCACGACAGATGCAGAAGGAACAAAGGTGTGGCCCTGTTCCTTGAAATAGTTTAAGAAAGTCGATCTGACTTTTGAAGCAGTCCATTCAATGTTATTATTTGTAGACATTTTCAAAACTCTAAGCATTCACTACGGGTTACTCATTTTTGAGACTGCAGTTTTTTTCGATGCGAAAGTCGTGTGCTGATAAATAGATAATGATTTGGTGGAATTAAGCTGTGAAAATGGTGTATCAAAAAGGTGTTTGTATTCCCTATTAAGTTGTTGGTGGTCTTGGTAAGGCTTGACAGATGTGTGAGTAAAAGAAGTACACATTTAAAGGTGATTAAGCCCAAATTCACCTTAATTATAATCCCACATCAAAGAATTCAAATCTGCGAATTTTGCAACTACTCGGTAATTACATAAACTTCAACTTCATCCAGCCTTTTCCAAAAAATCCATAGAAATAATACAGAATCACACACACCGTGTCAGGTAACATTGTTTCTACTGTTACCACTCAAGCGGCTACAACTACCGGTAACCACTGTGATTTGATCCTAGTTACCACATCGGGACAGTAAATTTGCTCAGTGCGACAACTTAAACTTATCATATACAACCATCCTTCTAAACTCCCTCATTCTTTGTGACCACAAGTACATAAGTTTTCAGATGGAACTCTAGAGAATCAGGAAGAAATGATTCTAAAAGATGATGTGAAATACTCGTGTGTTGAGTGTATAAGGGGCCACAGGTCAACCCAATGCAAGCATCACGAGCGGCCTTTACTACAAGTTCGTTCCAAAGGACGTCCAAATATTCAAAATAACCCTGACTATCGTATTGCCATCTTCGCCAAGGAGATTTCAAAAGATTCAAAGAACATCCAGATCCTCAAATCATCTATTGAATATATTCTAGACATCAAGACAAATGATATAATCGGACCCTTTACAACAGAAACACAAATCAAGCGAAATCAACTTGAAATCAAAGATTCGAGCTTCATCAATTCCACATCCTGTTGTTCAAATGGGCTTTCAAAGAATAGATCGTGTGGCTGTAATCATTCCAACAATCAAAGCAAGATCATCAAGCGATATTTCAAGAAGAATAAGAAGAAATTCAAATTTGTTGATAATAATGATGACGCTCGGAAAGAATCCATCAAGGATCAAATATCCCGCAGTATCAGACTCAAACAAACCGCTGTCAGGCCGTGCTTTTGCGGTGAAGATTGTGAATGTAAAGAGTGTTTGATTCATAATGGAAACCTTGATTCAGATATCAATAAGGAACTCGAGTCATTAATGAAAGAGTACAAGACGGATGATGGAAGACAGCCAATTGGTGGCTTAGCTTTCAACTTATCAGAGAATCTACTTAATTTGGGAAACGGTTCGGAAAATGGTTTAGATATCCCTAATCAAGCTGCTTTTACTGCTAATACAAATACATGTGGTGGCCTACAAAACGGCATATACAATGGCCAAACTTCTAATGCCACACCATACAATATTAAACATAATGAAGAGAATGGTATAGAGAGAAATATCAAAGTGCCGAATGGTTTTGGAGAAACTCCTAGCTGGCAGAATAAAGATAAAGCCACGAGCCGTGGTGATAATGATAGAAATGGCACCAAGGCTGGCAATGGAATCAAAATACCTGAGACCCCACAAATATCATCACAGATAGCAGGACAGCACATGGAGCTGCCTCTGGATATCTTTGGGGACGAATGTAAATGTGCTGATGATGAATGTAAATGTACTACTTGTGAGACGCATGGAATCATCAACGGCATAAAGCTAGATGATATATTCAACAACATCGACTACAGGCTTTTAAGTTTATAATCAACACTTGGTGGTGTTACTGTACATAATAGATATACGTTAATCTCTTATCGCTTGTTAGATCCCTGCACCCATATATTACGCTCGTCAGCAGGTGGAGGGCGTGCATCGTATCCCAATTCTCATGGAAGATTCGAGAAAAAATTCCATATTTCCCGCAGTCTCATCTTCCCACTATTCCTATATCTAGCAGCGCAACCAGGCTACATATACCAGTACCATCGCAAAAGTGAGACACCGTTTAGTTATCAATTTTGTTTGAAACCATTCACTCGGTTGACGTATATCCCAAATTCACTGACAGTGACTCAAAAACTTCTTGACAAGAAACTGCAAACCTTTAATCGTTCCCCCTGTGATTGCTTGAAACATTATTATTTGCAGCATGTCTTACCACGATAAAGGAAATGATAACAACGATGAAATCATGAATATATTGAGATCGGATGTAAAAACTCCTGAAGCCAAACCCGAGAATGACAATGATGATAATGAATACATCCAAGTCATCAATAGAGATGATTATCCGTTTGACTTCCCGCTTGAAAACGCTGGAAGTTCGACAATGGGCCATGATAATAATTCCAACACTAACAATGACAAGGAAGTGTTAGAGCCTTCTGGTTTCACTCCGCTTCTAACCCATTTGGATGACCCTACCAGTGATCTCAACAATTCAAATGACCAGCACATTGGCGACTTCAATTTGGAAAACCAGCTTATAACACAACCAAAGTTATACACGAACTTACCTCCTTTACCACCCTTGTCAGAACCGGTGATTCCCAATAATATTAATGTCCAACCACTCAGCATCGACGCCAATACTACAAACACTTCCACGAGTAAAAAGAGAAAAGAAACTACGGCACCAAAGGCCAGACCCGCCTTTGTGATGAAGATTTGGTCGATGGTTAACGACCCTTCAAACCAAGAGTATATCAGATGGGATGACAACGGGTTAACTTTTCAAGTTTTCCACAGAGAAGAGTTCATGAAGAATATTTTACCCAAATACTTCAAGCACAATAATTTTGCTAGTTTTGTCCGTCAATTGAATATGTATGGTTGGCATAAGGTGCAGGATATAAGCAATGGAACTTTAAAAGAGGACAAGAATGCCGAAGAGAACTGGAAATTCGAAAACCCCCATTTCCAAAAGGGCAGAGAAGACTTGTTGGATAAAATTGTCAGAAACAAATCGATGACAAATGATATTGAAGGTAATGATAAATCGTTGAATGTGAGATTGATACTTAATGAGTTGGACAATATCAAGCTCAATCAAATGGCAATTAGTGAAGATCTCAGAAGGATAAGAAAAGATAATAAAACTTTGTGGCAAGAAAACTTTTTGGCAAGAGAAAGACATGCCAAGCAGGTTCAAACTTTAGATAAGATCTTGAAATTTCTTGCTACTGTTTATGGTAACAGCAACACTGGTAAAATTCTTGAAGTTGATTATGACCAGCTCGATAGAGAAGCAAATAGCTTTGATCTTAACAACTTACATGAGGACTTGAACCTTGACGAAACATCACCACAAAAGCCACAACAGAAGCCTAGATTAATGTTGATGAATCAAGCCTACAAATCCAACAGAACCACTCCAAATGATTCGAATGGTGTCGATACACCAGCCACGGGACTCGTGACTCCAGAGAACGCACATGAAGAGAATAGGGATGCAATTTCGGGGCTAGAGCAAAATATCTTTAAACAAGGTCAAACCATCCAACAAGTACAGGATTGGATCCAAAAGCTCTCTACGCAACAACAACAGCAACAACAGCAGCAGCAACGGATTCTTGCCAATCAACAGCAATTACAATCCCAAGCTGGATATCCATCGATCTCATCAGTTTCCAACACGAATTCGAATTCAGGTTCCACCCCAATAACTCAATTATCACCAGGTAAAGTTGATTTAGACTTTGACGTCAATGATTTTTTACATGGCAATTCTCCTGCACAAACCCCAATACCTAATGAAGAAGATTTGTCTTCACAACCTAGAAGGAAACGATTCAAGACTTCCAACATTGAAGAAATCAATGAATGATTTCTTTCATTGATTTCAATAGTGTAAAATAATGTACAGTAGTAGTTAAGTTAATACACCTTTCTTTTTAGATTTTCAGGTTTCACGCACAACAATACAATTTAAGCGAAGGAAATGACAAGAAAGGGTCCTTGTGAAATGTCGAGCGTGGATCATTCACAATTGGCCTCAACACTAATGTAAGTAAATTTCATAAGGATTTTCGTTTTGATACCTTGGCAGATTTGTTTTTTTTTGGCTCAAAATCTCTCAATCCTAACAACTATTGCAAGTCGCTTAAAATAAGGTTTTTCTTGTGTATTAGAATAGCCAATGAAACCAGAAAATGGGAAAAATTACCCATTTGGAGTGCCGGGGTGAGAGTTTAAATTGAATGTTACTGTGTTACAGAGTCACTGATAGCATTGTTGTATCTTGATGTGCACTCTTCATGAAAGAACCATTTAAGTTTGAGGTTGCAATCGAATTATTATTTCGAAGATGGTCATGTAACGGGAAAATCGCTTAAAAAAAGTTGGGTACAGATGTAGGAACGATTACTAATCATGATCTATGACGATTGAGTTGAAACGCCGTTGTTTGAACCCAGAGTGCTCAGGGATACCATTCAGAGGCAGAAATTAGACTTAAAACGTGAAAGCGATTTCCTGTCAAAGAATATCACGTTATCTATGCATGAATTGTTCTCATACAGAAACTTCAAACTTTGGAAATCACCATGCAGATGAATTGTTCTTGGTCGATTTCATGGGTTTTATGGTGTATGGATCTTGCGTATGCAAGCAGCCAACGGTGATTTTCGTTTCCTGTCGCGGTGAATCCAAATCATGACATTACCCAGACATTTTCCGGCCTTCTATTTCTGTAACAATCAATGCAGAAGACTGGGTTAAAAAAAAATAAGAATTGCATTGTATATAACCGCACAGCGCAGAAATAAAAGAAACAACTTTGCAATCGATTTCCAGCCTTACACAGTTAATCTTTATGAGATTTCGGAACCTTTTTTAAACGAATGTCGCACGACATTCCCCCGGGTGAATTTCTCGTGCCTGTGCTTCATCTTGGCAACGTGAAATTAGCACCATGGTCGTTGTGATTCTGTGGAAGAGGGAACAGGATAGGTCCAGAGGTTTTAACAACACATAACTATTGGACTCAAAAAGTCACTGCCACGGATTGACGTTGGCTAATCGATATCGCACTGGTTGAGCCCCAATTCCTGTTTCGTGTTTGGCTTTCAAATCGCTGGTTGCAATTCGGCTCACAAAGTTAAAACTTGATGTTGTCAGCCATCAATGACCACAAGTCGTATTTACCATCAGTTCTGAAATTTCCAGTCACACGGAGTAAATAGCCTATTTAACAAGGAGATTTATATCTTGATTCAACAAGGCTTCGGTGATGTTTAATTCTAAAAGTATATCAAGTTTTTCATGTAATTTGACTGGCACAAGACTGTTGCACTACCAGACGTGAAACACACATGCATTGGACCACGAGCAATTGGCCGTTTCTTGTGATATCGATTCTACTAAGTGGCCTCGTTCCCCTATATCAATAATCGATTCATCATCCTGCACACCAACCATACATATTAAGGATTAAGCTTAAGCGGTATCTGAGAGATTTAGAGCCATGCTCTATCTTGATGTTGGCATCCAAGAGCAATTAGATACTTTATATAAACCAATAAACAGTATACCGCACCCTGGAGTTTATTTTGAGATGGCCACTTTTCGCTGCAAAGTGATGAAAGTGGGAGATTCACAGGTAACAGGAAAAGTGCCCGGTTTGACAATTTCTATACACGGGATCTTTCGCCGCTAGTGAGAAGGCCAACCTTCATGCCCGATAAGCTGGATCTACCGTTATTTGATGTGGCGAGCGATTTTTACTTAATGCAAATTTTACGACATCCGCATAGGCGGGGTGTATCCCCATGCATTTAAAATTGGTTGTGCTGTGTCTCGCTATGGGAACTTAGTTCAAAACACCCTGAATGCAAGCTAACGCAGAAATAATTATACTTCAAAGACCCCCCACACAAATCTATAGTACCACCATCTACGAGGACCACCGACCCGAATCTCATCCTCTACTTAAATTACCCTAACAGAAAGCTTGTATAAATAAACCATCGAGGTAAAATTGTGGCCAAACGGCTGCGTCCATAAGAAAAAGGCAACGGTACGCACTGCAACTTAAAAACAAAATGCGAGTTGTCTGAGTTGATACTTTAGACAATACGTTAATAACTCGAGTAAACTCTAAAAATCTACACCTCTTAAATTAGCCTGGGCGCATCACGCCAGAGTTGCAATGGGATTGGGTTCGAACCTAATTTTTTTTTTTTTAATTTCTAGAATGCGAGATAACGGGGTTTTTTCGATTCTATGACAATTTTTTTTCTCACTACTTGATAACAAGACATTGGCAGATAATCCTACTTGAGGTTATTATACACAGAGTGGGTTTTTAAATTGCCACTTGAGAGTAGGTTCCCTGTTTGTCGTCTTAACCATTGTACATACCTCAGCATGTCATCTCCACATTCAGCGGAAGCTCACCGCGATCAAAAGGTTAAGAAGAAGATGTACAGCAAACTCGGATGTCGAGAATGCAAGCGACGGAAGATCAAATGTGATGAAACAAAACCCCTGTGTTTGAAGTGCACAAGGCTCGACAAGGTCTGTGTTTATCCCAAATTAGGGGAGAAAGTACTACGGGTTTCGAAAAAGTTTCTTGTAGAGAATCCAGATTTAACTACTTCATCAATCGCCCAACAAAAATCTTCAAATATGGTGGGTGATCCAGTTTATAAGAACGAAGATCCAAGGTTCCAAGTACATCCTCCAACCCAGGATCAATACATACCCCACGGACCACTACAGCATCCCCATTTACCAAATCAAAATCAAAATCAAAACCCATCTCATTTAAGTCAATACCAGGTCCCACATGCGCCGCAATATGTTATACAACACCTGCTGACCGATTCAAGCAGAAGGTCTGGGTCGGGACAAAGTTCTACGTCCTCGTTGGGTCCTCGAATCCACCAAGGAGTCCAATTTCCTTCTACATCACCTTCAGATAGAAGTCATACTTCGACCAACCAATCACCACCCCACCCCTACCCGGGTTTATTGCTGGATGGCCCGAATGGTTACGGTCGTATAAACCCGCCCCATTTGCCCTACTCGGGCGCTCATAATGGACAAGGTCAAGGGGTAGACGTAACTTTGAACCACGGGTTACTGCATGGCACCTTACCTCAATTAGCCGCCTTTAACCCTGGCATAAAATACCCGATGGGTAACCCTACTACAATGTCTCCACAAGCCGCCCCGACAGAGCAAGAGACAACTCTGAACACTTCACCTTTTTCCAAGACTTCAAACAATTCGAATCATGTTGAAACGGAAATAGGCCTTGATAATAGATCTAATGCTATTCATAGAGCTACAGATGAACAAGCCATAAGAAACGATATGCTTTTCGATAGTTACTTTAATCGCGAGGACTTGAATCTTCTTGCTAGTGACTTGAACAATTTGGTTGGAAGTATAATGGTAGAGTCTAATTTGGATAAAAAGGAAGACTTTGAATTAGCTTCTCTGGAAAGCAACTCCAGCTTTTTAACCAGCATGTCTCCTCCATCAATCCCAATTATGAAATCGATTTATAACAATGGTATGGAGAGAAATTCCATCCCAAGGAATCTTCCGTTCGATTATATCAAAGTTAAAACCTCCCAAGAAAGGTTTTATCTTGAGCAATTTTATCATGGTTTCGGTACTTTAATTTTACCCTTTCTACCTTTTGATGAAGCTGCGGGTGGATATTTCAATCCTGCCCGAGATGCAATTATTTTTTGTGCTGCAAGAGAACCTCTCCTTTTATCTGCAATACTAGCTCAGGGGGCAAAAGTTGCCCATAATTCAACCAATTTCCCAAAGCATGAAGAGGCATATTGTAATTACCTTCTGAGATGTTTGAAACTTCTAGGGCCTGCATTGAATGACGATACGGTCAGCCAAAAAACATCTGAGAATTCCAACTCTAATAAGAATATAGCCAACATTGAGTCTGTTTTGATTACGGTTCTTTTGTTGACATCAGCGAATGCGTCAAATACAAAACAAAATTGGCGTCCTCATTTGAAAGGTGCAAAAGATTTGCTATTAAAGTATTCTATGCATTCTGACTTGAAAGAGAGTAAGCTATTAATCTTTTGTAAGAATTGGTTTATATCTTTTGAGCTCTTGGCAGGATTAAGCTCCCAGAAGGGAGGAACATTACAAACAGATGCCGAACTTGATCTAATCATGAAATTGGATGACCCGGAAGTAATGGCCGTTCTTAAAGAAATAGGACTCTTGAATGAGTCTGGATTCAATTATATGTTTGGTTTCCATCACAAGTTGTTACCACCCATAAAAGAGCTTATTCAAGTATTAAATTCCGTAAGAGGAAATACAGGTTCGGATGCAACCAAAAGTTCCTTAAAAATAATTGGCCTCTTATCAGAGTTCCACCAGTTATCTAAATTGACATTCATAAGTGAAAAATTGTACTTGACCCCTCAGGACTTTTTGCAAGGAATTCCTGACGGTTTATTACTAGACGTTGAGGAAGTTAATGGGAAAACTGTAGTTGTGAATTGGATGGACATTTCACAACGGGCATACTGTTTGGGAGGTATTTTGACTGTTTTGACAAGGGGGTTCCGCCTTAGTTTCAATAATGATCAAGTTAAGTTAATCACTCACCAATTAATTGATCTTATGCATATTCTTAAAGATGTCCCATCCCCTAACTTCACTGGCTGGAGAGCTCTTATGATACAATGGCCCATGCTTGTAGGTGGAATTAATTGCACTGAAGAAGAGCAAAAATCAATTGCTCAGCAGTTTTTCCGTATAAGCAGGGCTGGCTCTGCTACTTTTTCAATTAAACTTATTGACAAGGTGTGGAACAAACATCAAAATAACACTTCTGATGATTCAGATCTCGAAATAGACTCCCTTACATATTGAACAGTGGGTTATTGATTACTATTGTGTATATAATATGGACATACCTTAAATATCGATCACGCTGCTTGTAATATATCATACCTATTGATTTGCCCCGTGGCGACCTTTATTTGAAGTGAAAAAGAGTCTTCGACAAGTTCATCGTCACTAATCTCGTCAGAAGGAATTTCGTTCGAGTCCTTCTTGGAACACCAATCGTAGACGCCCTTGGCAAACCTATCCTGGATGAACCAGCCCACTCTTTCGGCACCTAAGCGGGCTCCGTCAAGATTTGCCGACGAAGGGCCAAGTCTAAGAGAGGCATTTTTGCCAGTAACAAATAACGGAAGATCTTCTTTCCACTCCAAATTATCGGTGACACAAGGGAACCCTTTGACGGTATTAATAGGAAAAGCTTCATTAATAGACTTCATAAACGGGAGGTTTTCAATGTCGGCTTGAATGCCTGTTGCAAATACGACATAGGCTGAATTGAGCGTTTCACCGGAATTCAAAGTTAATTCCCAATTCTTATTGTTTGAATCCCATTTGGAGCTATTAATAACAGTATGCTTTCTGAGATCAAGCCTACCACTTTTCACATGTTTAAGAATGATCTTATGATACTCTGGATTTAATGACCCTCCCTCTCTAGCATTCAAGATCATTTCGTGTCTCTCTTCATCGGTATCTCTAATATAAAAGGAGGATTTCTTCAAGTTTTTATACTTGGTGACCCAGTCCAAATGAAAGTCAAAATGCTTAACTTTCAATGGGCCTCTGAGTAACAAGTACACTTTCCTAAATCCCGCCTGTACCGTTACATGAGCTAATTGGGCCGACGTAAGACCCCCACCAACAATGACAATTGACGAGTCCTTTGGAATAGGAGGTGGAAATTCTACCTTTCTTTGGAAAATATGAGTGGTGTGGCAACTTCTACTCAAGTCTGTATCGGTGAATGGGCTAATGGGGTAATTTATTTTACCTCTGTGGCCGGTAGCAAGAATACAGACTTTACACCCATATGTTTTTTGTCCAGACTTGATGACGAACCCTTTCCCAGACTCCCCGGTTCCATCAACAGTGATATCAGTATACTGGATATCGTCAACTGGGGCTTTCCTCACGATACCTTCTAAGTTGTATCGGGAGATAATATCGGTACAAAAGTCCCTAAAAAACTTGGTGGAGGGCCTATAGTAATCTCTATAGTCTCTCATGTTGATATCCACCAAGCCAGACTGATCATGAGTGTTACCAGTTGGCATGGGGACTTTCCCAGAATCAGACTTGCGTCTTCTTGATTGGTTCTTATATTGATGTTTTGAATATTCCTTTCCCACAACATTCTTGATTTCCATCAAATCCTTTTCCCGTTTGTTCAAGTGGGCATAAGTGATCATCCCATCAATGTTGACCGGATCCGGGTGGAAGAACATTGGGGATCTCAAAAATGGGATTTGGCAGCTTCCAAATTGGTTATCCCATTGGCCCAAAAAGGCATCTTTGATTTCGTCAAGAACCAAGATGTCATCTGCACAGAGATTGTTCTGCTTATACTTTTGCTTCGTTTTGTTAGGGTTCCTCTTGTTTACCAAGTTGACTTTATGCCCTCTCTGTCTCAACCAATGGAACCGTTGATGCTCATCCTCAGTATAAATTGACCCCGGACACTGTTCACAAAGCCTTGAGGCAGCAGCAAGCCCACAAGTTCCTCCACCTATGATGATTATAGGCCTGAAGTTATCTTGGTCAATAAGGGTATCGCTCATTGTAGTGGTTGCGAAAACCATGTCGGGGTTGCAAGTTTATATGGAGTAACCACCACGGTAACAAATATATATTTAATGGTTACATAGCCTAACTAAAAAACCCTTCAATGATGGCCAACAATCCAACTGCACCTGGATCGGGAATTCCCCCTTCAGCTTTGAATTCTTTTTCGTCAACATAACTGGCTCTACCAAACTTGGCTTGTAATTCCTTAGTAGCTTCGCAGCCGTTTTTGGCGGCTGCAACCGATTTTTTGATATCTTGAGTTTCCTTCAATGTATCAACAAATGGTTGCAAGGTGTCCACCAAGGTTCTACCACCAACCCTAGCATTTGTGTACTTGAATAATCCATCGTACAATGCGTTGTATAAAGCAGTAGAAACTGACTTAATACTAGTGTCTTCCAATTGTTGCAATTGGTGGACAAGCGCAGTCAAGTAAATAGAGTAGATACCACCAGAGGTTCCTCCCATGCTGTCTTCAACCGCTTCGGTGATCTTGGACAATGTGGCCACAGGATCATTGATAGTAGCTTTGAATTGTTCGGTTTTTGCAGCCGATAAGATTCCCTTCGCACCAAAAACAAGGGTCTCTCCACAGTCCCCATCCCCTACAAGAGTGTCGAAGTGGGTGATTTGCGGTTCCTGTTTGGTCAAATTGTCCAATGCCTTTTCCAAAGACTTGACAAAGGAAGCCCCGTCGATTTTGAGTTTGGATGAAACATGTTCGGTTTCTTTGATAGGAGATTCAATTTCTTTAGTCTCGGACCAGGCCTTGTGGGCCTTTGGCTTCCAGCCGGGGGCGTTTGTTTCCAAATCCAAGAATCTTAAGACGTCATCTTGACTGGCGGTCTTGGTTAATTTGGTAACGTTAGACAAGTTCAACAAGGTCAAGGAGAAACCAGGAGCGTTTAAGGAAGTAACAAAGTCACTTACCAAAATTCTCTTAGGTCTCTTTTCCAAGGGGAAGTTTTTCAATGCATGCTCAGTGATAGCATATAATTCCAAAGAAGACGTACCACCAATGTTGTTAACCAATAACACGGTTTCGTCATTCTTGGTATCGAAATCAACGTAATGACGGTCTTCATCTTCTGCAGATACTAACTTGGAGTAAAGGTCCTTGATCAATTCGTCAATGTTTGGAATAGGAGATAATTTCGTACCTGGTTCGTTGTGAATACCTAAACCCAACTCGGCTTCATTTGGACCATTGAATTCCAACTCTTCGGCGTCTTTACCGGGAACAGAGGTACGATCCAATGAGGCACCAACCGTGACTAAAGACAGGTTGATTGCACGGCCCAATTGAGCGAGGTCTTCGAGCTTGAAACCAGCATTGGAGGCACCACCCAATACTTTATGGATGATGGCAGTACCGGCCAAACCTCTTCTTCCAACCATTGCGTTCTGCTTTCTGCCCACAGCGACGTCATCAGTGACAGGTAACAAATCCACCTTATAGCCTTCACTCTTAGCTCTTTCTACCACAAGCCCGAAGTGTAAAATATCCCCGGTATAATTTTTCACGATGATCAAAGTTCCGGCATTCTTATCACTTTTGGTCTTGACTGCAGCCATGATCTGCTTTGTTGATGGAGAAGCAAACGTAGCACCGCTTACGGCCGCATCCAACAAGTTGTCACCAACGTATCCACCATGGAGTGGTTCGTGGCCGGCGCCCCCACCACTGATCAAACATACCTTTTTCGAGGTATCTGAGTGAGGATTGAATACAACCTTTTCACTTGGGATCAAAGCCACCGAAGGATTAGAATGACACAATCCCTTGAGATTCAGTAACACTATATCTTCGTCTTTTCCGTAGACCCAATGCTTTGCCAATGTCATGTTTGGAGTTTATTCACAAATCAGTAGATTCTTGCTATATTTATATGGGGTAACCGCGAATGGCCTGCCGCACATCTGATGTGCTGCCCCCACCACCACAATTCGATAATCACTGCCCCCACCTGCTTTATTAACATCCCAATGCAGCCGCCACTGCCGTTTAACCTATACTGGGGTAAACTTTTTGAGGACTTCATAAATGCAGTCTTGCATCTACCAGTAAGATCTTGGTGGTGCAATATTTTACAAGTTACAAATTTAGCTTCTGTGTCTGCATCTCGCTATGATTTTCCCCATCGCGATTTCTAAGTTAGTTCAATAGTAATGTCACCGAAGAAGCCTGGTGGGAGGAAACGAACAGCTTCAAGCAGCCTGGTCGGCCAAGGCAAGTCACCTGCAACAAAGAAGAAAGTGGTGAAGACCTTTTTCGGGTGTGACGCTTGTCGTGGAAGAAGAATCAAGTGTGATTTAACTAAACCTTCCTGTAAGAACTGTACCAAAATCGATATCAAGTGTCCTGGTTATGGCATTACCTTATGCTGGTTATCACTTCCAAAGTTCACGAAGGAAGGAGACTTGGTGGCCAGTTCTGTAGCTTTCAAAAATGAGAATATCTTGCCCGATAGCAGTGTTGATGGTTATATTAAGAGACGTTTAGTGGGATTTGTCAAGTGGGAAAAGGGTTCGGGAGCTGAACCATATGCGACTTATGAAGACATTGACGAAGACTTGATGATCTTGGATAACTCACAAGGAGATGAGAATGTTAGGAACAAGGGGAAGACAAAACTTGTTGGTCCATTTGGAGTATTTCAGAATAATAAAGGGCAGACTAATAAAGAGCCAGTGCAGAAACCCGTGGCAGATAACATTGAAGAAGTCAGTAATGAGCATCTTTGGTTGTCTAATGAGTTACGTGATGATGCCTTATTGACTGCTGCTGCATTGAATGGTGATTCCCATCTTCTCGATTTCATGAATAATATTTCCCCCAGCGTGCTCAATAATGGACTGGGTAGCAGTAGTGTGGCACGAACTGAAGTCCAAGCTGACAATAGTTCTAATGGCAATGACATTTCAAACATGGTCAATCCAAATGAGTTTTTGAATTTACTTTTCCATAAGAATCAAAACCTCAGGCCTGTTCAAACCAATTCAGGCACAGTTACTCCTGCAGCTCAATCCATGGGTCTCACGGCCCACAACTCGGAGATCAACCTTCAAGACATGGCACAGACCCACTCAGACATATCAATTGGGCCAACCAACCAGCATCTCTACTATTCCAATTACAATAACTACTTCTACGACAATCCATATAAGTTGAATGAGAACTTGGAAATACACCTTCATGCTTCTTCTAAGCCAAACAAGCTAAACGAAGAGTCGACTGATTTTGTAGAAGGTGATGATCTGCATGTTACAAAAATGCCTTCTTCTATTATGAATATAGTACAAAGCCCATTGCAACCAAAGCTCGGATTCAATTTGTTGACTCCTTCCAATAATGTTGGATTACCTACCACCGCATTACAGATACAGCCTTTGACACGGTACTTGTTGAATCATTACGTTACACATGTGGCAGATTTAATGACTGTTTTACCACTTACAGAGAGTCCTTGGAAAACCATATACTTCCCCAGAGCCTTGATGGCCATCGGGGAATTGAGTGCATTGGGTAAAACTTCTACTGCCAAAAATGCATTATTAAACGCTCTTCTTGCTGTTTCTGCCTTTAACTTACAATCGAAGTTTCCTAAAAATAGTGACTCCATGAAGTTCTATTTGAACTTGGGGATCAGGCTCAGAAATCAAGCCAGTTTATTCATCAGGAAATTATTGGGCTCATCCAATGATACCCAACTTGAAATCGAAGCTTGTCTTAAAAGTGAAAAATATAAGGATGTTCTTTGTGCTGTGATGTCGATGATTAGTGTTGATTTGGTATGGGGAACCATGCAAGATACCAATTTCTATATCCGTTGGTGTGGAAGGGTTATAAATACAAAGATGAAGTATAAGAAAAAGTTATCTCCCAAAGCCAGGGTTTTACACGGGATCTTTCTGTCGTTGAAAATCATCCAAGACTCCACCTGTTTGAATATAGATAACATCAAGTATGATTATAAGCTCATCGATGAACAGGGATATGACATAAACGGTGAAAATTTTGTTAAAAAAGCCAAAGACCCTTCCTCACAGCAAAAAGGCCATATTGATTACATTGTGAATGATTCTGACCAACTGTTGGATACAACCACGCCATTGTTTATCAACAAAAAATTGATCAATACCAAAAACCATGACAAGAACTTTGCCACTGCTGCCTTGTACGGATTGCCCAACTCCTTGATTAGGCTCTTTGCCGAAACACTTAGGCTTCTCAGAAGAAAGATATACCTCAATCATCACCAGCTTACAGATGACAAACTTGACCAAGATGTGCAACAGCTATATCAGGATCTTGAGGGCTGGAATCTCGACTGGAAGTTGTATGTGGTGGTTAAAGACGAAAAGCAGTTCTTTTCATCCATGCACCAAGTCACGTACAACCATATCATGTCGTTTTACTATGCGCTATCGATATACTTTGGTAGACTCATAAAAAACCAAAGCCCAAGTGAACTTCAAGAAAAAGTCAAACATACTTTAGAACACTTGATTTCGATCCAAAGGCTTATCACGAAGGAGAATGTTGGGATCATTCCTCTTTTCTGGCAAGGCTTTATTGCGGGCTGTGAGGCAATCTCGCCTGAGTTACAACTGGGCTATAAGAAATGGGGGGCTGATATAGCGCAATATTTGGGAAGTTATTGGGGGGCCCGTCAGATCATGCTTGAGGTATGGAGGCGTAAGCGTCTCAACCTTGCCAAGGATGATTGGGTAGGGGTTATCAATGATTGGGAAATGAACCTTATGTTAAATTAGATACGGAATACACGAGCATTACAGAGGAGATTTGGATAGAGCAGATATGGTAGGAGTGGATATCACTAAGAGTAGATACGACTAAGAGCACATATTACTAGGAGATACCAGCCTTATGCCGCGACCAAATAAAGTTGAGGATTATAATTATCATTATAAATTCAATGTTGGTGCGTAATCGAATTATCACAGTCCATGCGCCATTGACCATGAAAAGCAGCTCAAGACGCCAAACTTTTCACGATACAAGGCAACACGATTCCACCCAAGCCTGGTTAGGTGGCCACGGTGATGTCGCCAACACCTCGTGTCTTTGCTGCTCTTGCTCACCAACATATGGTTGCAATTGGTAAGAGATCCGAACCCACAATAACGCCTAAGCGATGACACGCGATCTAAGGTGTTACGCGTTAGTCGGGTCTCTGTATATGAGACGTTCACGCTATGATGATTCCCACGCGAAACAAGCTCCAAAGCCAAATTCCCCTGCCAATGCTATAACTGATGAGGTAAATAGGCGGACCCGCGTATAACTCTAGATCTCGAGACGCGACAAAATGCGTACATTCGCGTTTGTTGGTAAACATCGCGCATCGCATAAACATACACACAGTGCAGCCGCAGAGATCAGGCCAATAATTAGCGTCTCGAATGCTAATTGTCTCAGCAAGGGGGGTCGGAAAAGCAAAATATTTGGGTGTAAGTCCATTGTGATAACTCCTTCGAAATAGGTTTACGCGTTTGCAGCAAGGCGTCTCGTCAACCACCAACCTAAAGTCATGATAACCCCTGGTCAAGTATAAAAGGGGGTGAATTTATCCTTTTTGAGTTAGAATCATCAGTTTCCAACACTTGTTACTTTACACTCGCTCCTTATTCATACAAAATGCAATTCAGATACTTGAACGTCTTAGCTTTAGCTGTCTTAGCCGCTGCTGAAACTTCTTACGAAGTTGAAACCGTTACTGAAAACAGTACCACCGATGTCACCATCACCTCTTGTTCTGGTCACCCAGACTGTACCGCCAAGGCTGCTGTCTCCACCGACACCACTGTTACTGAAACCGTTGACGGTGTTCAAACTATCTACACCACTGTTTGTGAAGTGTCTGAAGGTGCCAACAAGGAAGTCCCAGCTTCCAAGGCCCCAGAGCCAGCTCCAGCTGCTGAAGCCTCTTCTTCTGAAGAAATCCAATACGTTGACGTCACCACTACCCCAACCGTGACTGCTTCCACCGGTGTTGAACTCACCACCACTTTACAATCCACTTACGCTTCTACTTACTCCGACGAACTTTCCAACTCCACTCTCGCTGGTGTTGCAAGCTTCGAAGGTGCTGCCAACAAGCAAGCTGTTTTGGGAGCCGCTGGTTTCGCCGGTTTAGCCGCTTTATTATTATAAGCATCTTGATATAATTTCTGTACATTAGTTTAATATAAAATTCTGGATATATACTTGTATTGTGACTCAGTCTCGTGACATTATCTATGAACAAGTCAACATTAATGGACCTTGATATTGACTGGTCGACATTAATAGACCTTCGTGCTTCTAGCAAATCTACTGGAGTTTCTAATATCTTTTATTACCTTCTGAATGCATAATTTAAGGGTTTCTATAGTCATTGTACGCTATTCTTGAAACAAGTCGGCGTAATTTTGTTGTAACTGGAGCTCATCATAGTATTCAGTGGTAGATACACCAATGAACACGTTCCAGTAGTAGTTCAATTTGATTAAGATCTTCTTGAACATGATGGCAGGGAAATATTGGTAAGATTTTAGTACAAACTTGAGAGCTTCCATCACCTCAGCAAGAGCATTTTTCCAATCCTCCTTGTAACTTTGTACTGGCTTATTTGGTTTCTCGTCTTTCTGTTTATCTGAAGACTTGTCGGTTTGTTTTGAGTTTGGCTCTTCGATCTCGCTTTTTGAGTCCTTTTCAGAGATCTTTGACTTGATGGCATTAGAATCTGCTATGAATGGGAAATTGAATCCGTTCTTTTCGGTTTTCTTATCGAAATGGCCAGGTTGAACAAGACCTTTTTCAACATCCTGAAGGTGTTCAAGATACATTTGTTTGAAGTTTTTAACGGCCTCAATAGACTTACTCAATCTGTCAAACGTGTTGATCAATGAGACAAGCTCTACTCTTCTGAACTTCAAATTATTGTTGTTATTGTCTTCAAACAATGTCTTCAAAGCAGTACCGTAACCGATGGTCTGTAATTTTCCCCACATTCTGCATCTATCACAACCAACACAATCCATGATGGCACTAATATTTTTGAATTTAGTTCTGAACTCGTTCTTTAATTCAGGTTCAATAATCAATGAGGATTCGAAAATTGGTTCTCTTTCTAAAACAGAAGTCATTTGTGAAAACAATGTAGAGTAATCATCTTGGTTTTCAGTTAACTCTTCAGATTGTTCTAAGAATTCAACAACTGGGTACTGTTTGAATAACTTGACCAATGCCTGGCTTACTAAGCCATAATTGAAATACAAGTTTGAGATTCTTTCGTTGTATTCCCCAACTCTTTCCATGAAGATCTTCAAGTTAGGTCTGAATTCGATATCTTCAGAATGAGGCTCAATGTATTCATTAGACAAATGAGTTGATACTGATGCATGGAAACCACTGAGAACTCTCAAGAATAACTTCTTGGTATCACATTCTTTGTCTTCGTCATCCTTGAAACAGTTTTCCTTATAGATGGCTCCCCATATGTTATTGGCTTGCTTGCCACCATACCCGGTGAATCTTTCTGGGTTATCAAGCAAGTTGATGTAATCACAGTTGTTTTCATCGTCTAATTCACAATAGTCCAAATCTTCACAAGAGTCTGTATCAACGTCGTTTTGTTTATTCAACAAACCCAACTTGCTAGGTTTCAAATCATTCAAAACGACATCATCCCAGTTGTATTGACTTGGCGGCAAGATTTCAACAGCACAGTTTTCAGTTGAACAGAAATGTTCTTCATTCCAGAAACGACACTGCTTTTCAAAGTTGACTTTGAAGTACCGGAAGTAGGAAGTGGAAACTAATTTCCTTATGATTGGATACACCTCATCATTTATATCATCAATGTATGAAAAAGTGGTGTTACAGTCATTTGTAATTGTCTGTGAACAAAAGTCAGAGGAGAAAAAGGGGGTAAAGCCTAGCACTTGTGCAAACAACACACTTAACACAACCCAAGTGAGCTTCATAATCAAAATACTTGGAAATAATTAACTTGCCAAATAAATCAGATTATCTGGCCTCTTGAAATTTTGCATCTGGTGATAAAAGAAACAACGCGCGAAAACCAGAATGTTCGATGGTATGTACAGGCATTTGCCGTCTACTAGGCGAAATAGGCGAGATCAGGGATTTACCAGGTGATTTCAACCGGTACTAATTATGACTATTTAGTTGTATCTAATCGAACTTGATTTTTTTGGCCAGCTTGGTCATGTCTACATCTTTGAAGAAGTTACCGTAAGCAGAGTGGGCTTTCTTCTTTGTGTGGCCACCAAACTTCAATAACTCTTCTGGAACGGGTTGGTCAGCACCTCTTAAAATGTTACATAATGCGCCACTCAAGTGTTTTTCATGCTCCGTGAATAAAGTATGAGAAATCCCAGTTTTACCGGCTCTTCCAGTTCTACCGATTCTGTGAACGTAATCTTCGATAGTTAATGGGAATGTCAAGTTGATAACCAAGGTGACATTTGGAATATCCAAACCTCTGGCAGCAACGTCGGTGGCCAAAAGAATCTGGGACTTACCGGCCTTGAAATCCAGTAACGCTTGGGTACGTTGGGATTGGTTTAAGTCTCCATGGATGGCACTGATCTTGTAGTTACGTCTCAACAGGTTTTCAACCCGAGAAGCTTCCTTCTTATATAAAGCGAAAATCAAGATCTTGTCGTGATCTTTGGCATATTTGTTCAATAATGATTGTAACTTTCTTTCTTTGTCATAAGGTTGAACAACTTCAACAATTTGAGTGATTCTCTTATTGGCATTCAATTCGTTAGAAATGTTACCCAAGGTAACTTTGACAGGATTCTTCAAGAAAGTGGATGCCAAGTTTTGAACTTCAACTGGCCAAGTAGCAGTGAACATCAAGGTTTGTCTACTGGTTGGAACACTGGAGATAATGGCCTTGATATCTTTTTCGAACCCTTGATCCAACATTCTATCGGCTTCATCCAATACAAGGTAATCCACAGTAGATAAGTTAATGTATCCATCGTTGATCAAATCCAATAATCTTCCTGGAGTTGCAACAATGATGTTAGTACCGTCTAAGTTATTGATTTGGTCTTGTTTAGGAACACCTCCGTAAATACATGAGATCTTGACTTTGTCGGTCAATTTAGCCAAACTTTCGTGGATTTGAAGGGCCAATTCTCTCGTAGGTGAAACACATAACACCTTCAAGTCTTTGGTAGGGTTTACCAATAAGTGTTGTAAACTTGGGACACCGAAGGCCAAGGTTTTACCCGAACCGGTTTCAGCAACACCAATAACATCATTGTTGTTAAGTAAGTATGGCCATGTGACGGATTGAATTGGGGTTGGTTTAGGGAATTCCTTTATTTTAGACAAATCAGGGTGCAAATCTATTTGATCAAACGATAAAACTGGCTGAATGGAAGAACCATTTTCAATATGAACTTGGTTGTCTTCGAGGAACTTCTGCACATCAGAATCAGAAGCTTTATTGACGATAATTTCTGCTCCAGAAGAAACAACTGGTTCGTCGTCAGTCTTGTCCTTCTTTTCCTTCTTATGCTTCTTATCCTTTTTATCCTTCTTATTCTTTTTGTCTTTCTTGGACTCTTTATCTTTTTTGTCGTGCTTGCTCTTCTTCTCCTTCTTATCTTTTTTATCCTTCTTCTCCTTCTTCTCACGCTTGTGAGATCTCTCTTCCTTGTCTTCTAAATCACGCTTCATGGTTGTGCTCATCTCATCTCTTTTTTTTTCTAGCCAAATCGCGACCACCCAGGCATCCTGCACATGCCTTATCTCGAAGCCTGGGATTGATAAGCGGTGTGTGTTTATTTAAATATATAGACTTGTAGGAAGAATATGGGGTAGAAAACAGAAGCAGGGCCGTGGAGCCAATATCTAGCGCCAGCACTTGGACTTGGACTTTATATGAGGTTGAGGGGGTTATTTATTTTTGTTTCTTTAGCTAGGGGGCTAGGTTTAAAGTCCCTTCTTTCTGTCTCTTCTCTTTTTGTTATTCTTTTTATATTTGTAGTGTTTTTGGTAGTGGCATTCAGACTTGAACCTCTCGGCGATAGGTTCTTCGTAATCGTCCTCGGCTGCTGGTAAACCAGATGGCGTTTCGGTGTCTGTGTGTGAAACAGGACGGGAAGGAACCTGTGAGGTGAGTTTTTTATGGACCGCTAACCTGGCGGCATCGGCGTACGAGAGTTCTTTGAAGTCAATGTTGACGAATTCGTCGTCAAAAGTGTTTTCCATTGAGATGTTAAGCTTTCTGCCTTGATTGTTTGGGTTGTCAACCACAAAGCTGCGTGGGATCTCGGTATCGGATTGGGGTTGTGGTTTTTTAGATCCGGAGAACCAGGAGAACAAGCTTGATCTGAACATGGTGGTCATGGGGAGAAAGAAAATTGGTGGGTATTGGATGAAGGCCAATGAAAAGGAAAAGTAAATAAACCCTAAAAAAACACAAGGGGTATATTTGGGTTATATATAGTAAAAATATTTGTTATGACTGATAAGATTGTGTTTGTGGAGGGTCGTGAGGTGGCTAATGGCCGTGACTTAAAGGCCACAAATGACGTGGTGCGCGGAAATGCATGATGTTGCGGTGTGGTGGTACGAATGTTGCGGGCGTGGCGGTAGGAATGGGGCGAGGAGCTTATAGCCATAAGCGGTATTGGCAAATACTAGGCAAATACTAGAAACCTCAGTAGTCACGTAAATTGATTTCCGCCTGTAGTTGGTGCTTTAGAGGTTATGGCCTGCTATAATTGGTTGGTTCCGGTACAGCCACCAACATAAACACTAAATAGTTAATACTTGTGATTGCTAATACAACCCGTGCGGGTCCACGATCCCAAGCACATGTCATAAGTCGTACTGTAAACAATGGCTCCGAGGCTTCGAGGACTGTGTGGCTGCACCGATCGATAAATGCGGTATCGCGGTTTGATTTAATCAGTCACTTTCATCACTTCGACAGTTGTAGGTTCTTGATCACCATCTCCCCCGCGAGCTCCTCGAGAACCTCCTTCGCCTCAATCACAAAGTCTCCTAGTATCTGGACCATTTGCTCTTCCACGTTAACCTTATTGGCAATATACCCCGGATAGTTGAACCCAAGGAATGTTGTCTTAAGCTTAACCCCTAGTATCACTCTACACTTATCATGGTTCACTAGTTTGGCAGATATCTCTAGTAAGTTCTTCGACAAAATATCCATATCCCATTCGGGGTGGTCTGTCTTCAATTCATTAAGAACAAACATCACCACCGCCGGGAGTAAGTTGATATGTTCCAATAGCTCATGCTTAAGGACCTGGAAGCAAAGCGCTACATTAGGTGGATAAAGAACCAGTTCAAATGATTCCAGCCCAGGGAAAACCATATAGAACAAGTTTTCAGAAAAGTATTCACTCCATGAGCACGAAGTTAACAGGGCATACCGTTGCCAGTCCTGTTGGGTTTCTGGCTGTTTAAGAAGTGAGTTCCTGATGTCAAACCCAGGCTCTGCCTGCAGTAAGACGTTTTTCTTGGGGTCTTTTGAAACGTAAAAGTTTAGATCTCCCTTGAATAAGTTTTTGGCGTCGATACATACTCCAAGGGCGATCTCATCGACTGCGTCCAAGAATTCCTGCAATTCGTCGGGGAGAGTGAACCCCCATACCTTGATCTCTTGGGAATATAGATTTGAGTTGACGATGCTTTCGAATTGTTCGAATTCTTCAAATCTTTCGTCAATCAGACTCAAGTACTTGAGTTCAAATTTAAAACTATTATACAACTTGGAAAGAATGACAATTGATTCAGAAGTGGTGTGCATCAAGTCTTCAGAAACTTGTATCAAGCCATTGAGGGCTAGAAAGAGAAAGTCAAAGTTCTCACCGGGTCTGGTCAGCCTATTCTTGCGGTCCTTCAATATTTCAAGCAATTTGATAACAAATTCCTTACCTTTACCTCTATAGTTTCTGAAGAGATAGACTGCTAGGAGCATTTGGTCCCATGCCAAACGGGGAGGTTCGGCTGTTATACCGGTATTAGGGAAGAAGAACAGGAGTCTTGCAGAGAATACCCTATTGCTCAGGAATTTTTGAATCATATACGGGTAGATATTCTGGGATGCCCAGGCAAGTACTCTTTCATCGTCCAAATGATACTTGTTTTTCATATTGAATAAGTTAATCACCAATGCTGCTAGACTATGCTCTGAGAAATTAAATGATGGCCACACAACGTCAACATTGACTGAATCATGGTATTCCTTGCAAGCCAATTCGTAAGATTCGTCGAAGAAATTGAAGAACTTGAACACATCTTCGTCTTTTTCTATTTTGAAATCCAATGATAAATTTTCCAATTTTTTCTTCATGCCTCTGACTCGGAGTTGGTTTATATCAGGTTTGGAGTAAGGTTTCGTCTTCTTGCCAGAATCGGCATAAGTTATATGTTTTACGGTGAAACTCTTACCTCCAGGTATTGCTAGGACTACTTCATTTGGAATAGGTATCCCAAAGTCCCTATAGAATAGTAACTCTCCGTCTTGGTTGATTCTGTCCTGAACATAAATATAATCAATGTCTTTCTCAAAGGCACAAAGATGATGGTTTGTTAGCACTCCATTCGGGTGGGGGGTATATGTTGGGAAGTCTTGTGGCCAAATCTTTTCCGTCACTTCGGCTTTAACTCCGTCCACTTCGATGATGTTGTTACCCTTCATGGTGAGATTGATACCAAACGAATCGATGACGTGGATTTCGTTTTGGTTCTTTTGAATTTCGGAGGTCTTTCCGCCATTTTGATTAGACTTGAGTTCTTTGGCTTCGGTCTTGGATGCATTATTTGTGGGTTTGGTGGTACTATTTTCCTTCTTTTGAGACTCTGTCTCGAGTTTTCCATTTGCAGGTATTTCTCTTTTTGGGTCTTTTTGATTCGTTGGTGTGGCTGTTGGTTGTTCGTTGATATCAGGTTTAGGATCTACATTATCTAGCGGTTTAGTTTGCATATCATAAAGGTTTTTCCAGTCAATTTTCTGCTGAGAAGATTCAATGGGGTTAGGATTTTGGTCCAACACCCTCATTCGTTCCTCAATGGCAGACAATCTTTTCTCGATGTTATCAAAGGTCGAAAACACAATTGGAAACACGACATTGGTTAATTTACCAATCAACTCATTTGTTTCGTCTAATTTCTGTTCAAGCATAACTCATGAATTTCAATACCAACTGGAAATTTTCATTCCGGTACCCGCAGTGATTTTTGTTTTAGTTTGTTTTACGACGGAAACAGCTGTTCAATTTATTTAATTATACATCTCTCAATTAAAGTAAACTTTATACGTTCTGTAACATCATCACTTTGTATCACTCAATGTCCCTGTTTCACCTCTTGTATCACCCTCTTAGCTGTGCTACAGCATGATATCAAGCCGCACTCAATTGCGAACATCAAAAATAACGAGAATCGATGGAAGGCTGGAGTGAAGTCCTAAGGCTAACCCTGAACAGTCCTATTGGATCCATTGAATTCGACAACCAAAGCAACTTGGTGTTCACCGGTAACAATGATGGATATGTTAATGGGTATACTCCGATACCAGGTCGGTTCAATGAGCCTCTCTCCTTGTATCCTTATACTAAGTTCAAGTCCAGCTCAAACTCAGATGCAGTGACTCAGATCATAACAGGGAACAATAAGGTGTATTCTCTATCTTCTGAGAACATCAACATCAATAACCGGAGAGGGATCCCTATTGCCAGCTTGAACCTGCTGTTGAATAGCTATTATAACGGCTTCAATTGTATGGCTTTAAATGATATAAATAATGAATTGATCATCAATAAATCAGGTGGCCTTTTTAAAGTCAACCTTCATGATCCCAAATCCTTCCAACTGTATGACTTCAACGATAATCTCACCTTTTTACGTCACCTGTCCAAGTTCCTTACTTTGGGGAGAATGGATGGCTCTGTTCACTTATTTGACCAACATTCAAATAAGATTATCAAGGAATTCATAGGACATAATAACGGCTTGAGTGATATGGATATAAATGGTAATTATCTTGTGACTTCGGGGTACTCTTTGAGACACAATGCCTTCTTTGTTGATCCTTTGGTCAACTTATATGACTTGAGAATGATGAAATTGTTGGCTCCAATACCATTTCCTTTTGGCCCATCGTTTGTCAAGTTCCACCCTAAATTACCCAATATAGTCTTGATTGGGTCCAAGACCGGCCATCTACAGTTTTTGGATATATTCGATCAAACAAAGTTCCAAATGTATCAGGTTGATTTAATGAACAGCTCGAACTATATTTCCAACTTGAAAATGAGTGGAAATGGAGAGTTTATAAGTTTTAATGACAGTTTCAATAACTTGATTTTATGGGGATTCAATAACAGTCTGAAGTTTGCCAACTTTCCTATTGAGTTGGAAGGACCAACGGCATCCGATGAACCTCTGAAGGTTATGCCCATTGATGATACTTCGATACCATTAAACTCAATCGGAATGCCATACTATAAGGACTTGTTGTTATCCAACTATGGATCCAACCTTATTTTCACAAAAGAGTTGAGTAAGTTGCCACTTACCTATGACGGAGATGTTCCTTATTTGAATTTCATGGAAAACAGATCAGATTCTAATTTCAATAAGTACTCGTCTTTGGATAAGTCAAAAAGATCAGATATCCCCTTCATCAGTGATAGTAGCACTCGATTTGATGACTCGGTAATTACCAAAATACCAAACTGTTATTCAAAGCTATTAATCAAATACTCCAAATTCGGTATCGGGGACTTCAACTTTGGTCTTTTCAATAAAACAAGTTATAGTGGACTAGAAAATAATCTTGATAATTCCTATTTGAATTCTATCTTACAGATCTATAAGTATCAACCAAACTTTCAAAACCTTGTTTTGAAGAACTTGTTCAACGAATGGTTACCGAACGATGCACTGACAATCTTGGAAAGACGAAATTTCAATGGGTCATCCTTGTTGAATGAATTGGGTTACCTATTCGATATGATAAATAAGGCCAAGGGTAAGAACATCAAGGCATCCAACTTTTCTGAGTTTTTGAACTCGATGGCCCCTCCAGATCTATTAAATTTTGATGATCTCAAGTCTGTCAACTCACAGGCCCTTAAGAACAAAATCTTGAAGTTCAATACCTTCTTTTTGACCAAATTACTAGAGGATTTCCACCTGCAGAATTCTTTCTGGAAGGAATTCAGCTCCTTGGTGTTACTCAAATTTGTACTTAACGATCAAGTGAATGTCACCACGAACGCAAATTTATTCCCTATCACTAACAGTGGTTTCACGATAATTGACCACTTGAATTTCACGTATAATAACGTTATAGAACTACCGGCCGTGTTATCTATTAATGTCAATTTGAACAACAAAGACTTCAAAGCTTTGAGTCCGAATTGGTTATGTGAATACATTCACACAGAGAAGAACCAAAACTTCATAAGGTTTTCGGGAGAGCCTAGGAATTTCAGAAGCTATAAGCTTTTGGGATATGTTGCAGAAATCAATAATGGCCCAGAAACATCCATTGGAAATCACAATCTTATATCGTTTGTCAATATTGGTGATAAATGGTACTTATTCAATGATTTCTTGGTCAAAGAAATCGCTAAGCTGGAAGTGTTCAATTTCCAAAAAGACTGTAAGAGACCATTGGTGTTGGTGTATGAGACTTTAAATCATGAAAGACTTTTCAATATCAAACAATCAGACTATTCCCAGATAAATGATTCTATATTATACAGAGACCACTTTGCATTAAGGATAAGAGAAGACCATATCAAGCAGTATAAATTGTTGACCAGTTCAGATCCCCCAAAGCCAGGAAGCTTGATTGCAATCGATGCCGAGTTCGTTATATTGGAGGATGAGAAGGTAGAAATCAACGTGAAAGGAATCAAGAATCTCATACAACCAAAGAAAATGTCCCTTGCCAGAATATCGGTGATAGACGAGTTTGAGACCCCTTTCATTGATGACTACATTGTACATACCCAGCCGATAAAAGATTATATAACCTCCTTCTCGGGTATTGAACCTGGTGATCTCGATCCTACTGCTTCCAAAAAGAATCTTGTCACGCTTCAAACAAGTTACAGAAGACTATGGTTATTACTTAATCTTGGGTGTGTGTTTGTAGGCCATGGTCTACAAAATGACTTCAGAACTATCAACATACATGTTCCAGACACCCAAATCAGAGACACCCTAGAACTCTTTTTCCTTTCTGAATTCAAGAGGAAACTTTCATTGAAGTTCCTTTCCTATGCTGTGTTGGGAGAAAAAGTGCAAGTAGGTAACCACGATTCTATTGAGGATGCCAAATATGCATTGAAGTTGTACAAGAAGTATAATGAGCTCAAGAGTAAAGGAGAGTTGGAAAAAACCTTAGATGACGTTTATTTCGAGGGCCAAAGACTGAAGTTTAGAGTTCCAGAAGCTTAATTACATTCTTCTTAATACAAATAGATTCAGCATGTGTAGTATATTGATCTAAATCTTACAATCTCCATCTAATCTCCGCGTTAGTCTCTCACCTAAAGGATGCGCATTTGGAAAATATATAATCCAAGATACATCATGCCGCCTGCTGAGGAGTCTTCCAACGGGAGTGATAACAATAGCAATGCCAGCAATTCCAGCAGCAACATCACCAATTCAGCAAGTGGTGAAGACAAGCACAATCAGGCCGAGTCCGAAAACAAACCTAAAAGACCCAATAAACCAAAGTTCCATGCTCGTACAGCCTCATATAATAAAATTAATTCATTGAATAGACCCAATTTGAATAGATCAAAGTCGAGTGATGGGGTCATAAGAGTCAAGCGGAACAACAGGTCGTTCACCAAGCTTTCCAATCTTCAACCTTTAACCAAGACATTATCCAATCAATCATTAAAATCAAATAAGTCAAACACCTCATTGAAAAATCTAGGAGTGTATTCCCATGGGGGTGGGTTGAAGTTAAGCGCCAGACAAGGCAAAGCCATATTGAAATTGAATGAAGATAACGAGGGCTATGAGGATTTAGATGATGATAATGACGACAACCAGCTTGATGAGAACAAATTTAACGACTCAAAGCCTGGTAATGATAATGAAAATGGAGCCCCAAATACAGACACTCCTCTGCATGAATCGTCAAGTGAGAACATCCAAAACAAGAATGGGATACTGGAAAACAACGGTAATGCCCCGGAGACTTTCCAAAGTATTCCTTTACAGCAAGTATTTCAAAGCGCCCTTGACCAGCCCCAATATATAACAAAAGAGTCCCGTGATACACCAGAAGAAGAGCAACAACCACAAGATACACAAACGATTCAACCCGCCCCGAAACCACCAGTCGAACATGAAGGACAGCTTGATGAAATGACTCCAAATAGTAACTTATATGGTGGTTCACTCTTTTTATCTCAATCTACAGGATTAGTTAGAAAGATAGATCCTACTGGTGGCTTAGGAGAATATGTCCCTGCCACAGACTTGGGTAATGAATCCGTCAGTGGTATTTCGTTCAAGTCGCCAACTAATGAGGTGGGCCGTAATGCTGCAGAGCCAGTCACCCTGAATAAGAACGTTATTAAAGACAACTCTTACCAGCCGAATCAGACTATATTCAATAACTTACAAAGAACCAATAGTCAATATGTCAACTCCAAGAGACATGCACAAAACGGTCAAGAATCTTATACTGGCAACAATTCTTCCCAACCTGTTAATTTGAATGGAGCTAATAACTTCTCCAATTTCTTAACCAATAAATCAACTTTGAATGATAACAACGATAATAACAGAACCCAACAAAGACTTTGGTTACAAAGAGAGAATTCTCTCATGGACGTGAACTTGGATAAAAAACAGCTTGCAAATTTGTCAAGCTTATCATTGAACAACTTAATGTTCAGCCATAATTACCAGAGTAATCTTAATTTGAGTCAACTCAATACACCAAGCTCTCAAGTTCCTGGTACTCCGGGTGCTAATGAGCAGCATTTCCCGCAGGCTCTCAGTGCTATCAGCAACGAGAACTCTGGATCCATGACTAATATGAACGGATTGATGCTAATGTTCCAGAACGGGCAACAGAATCCATTACAATCGAGAGTGGAATTTGAAAGATTGAACAGAGAGTATTTGAACGTCAGAAGATATGTTAACCCTGTGGGAGAAAGTCTTAATAGAGTTCAAAATAACACCATCAAAATCGCTAAGAATGGAAAGAGAGATCAACCTAACCGGTTGAATAAATCGGGTAATACGTTTGAGGAGTTTTCACCAAATTACAAAGAGAAAGAAGAAGAGGTATCTGCAGCATTGAATAAAGTCTGGCAAGAGGCTCTACAAATGACGACATCTGTGAAATCACATCACCAACAACAGATGCACCAGCAGCAACAGCAACAACAAGCATATCCACATTCTCCTAAACAAATGCAAAGGCCTCTGATGAAGAGAATACCATCCAGAAACCAGTATATGAATTTAAGAAACCCATCAACGCAAACCCCGACTACAAGAGCCGTGAAATTGGCTGCTCAAGCACAAGCAGCACAATCGAACTCTTATAAACAACCACAGAATAGTTCACTACACTGAATTTATTACTCTTTATATTGCATTATCTCACTATTTACAGGGCATCCATAATACATACAATGTTCTATCATCTTAAAACTTAACCTTGTCTTTGCTTGTGTTTCCCGTTTGTCTTACAATAGACGTATACTCTACCCTTTCTTCTTACCATATAGCAGTCTTTACAGAACTTTTTGACGGAGGTTTTAACTTTGAAAGTTCTCACTGGGTTCAATGATCCAAATACACTTGGAGAATTAAGCACACTCGAGTTCAAATGGGTACGTGACACCATTCCAGAGCTCTGTGATACCGATGTACTGGAGAAGCCTATTCTAGAAGCAACGGCATTTCTAGCTAGAGAAGTAAGCTTAAACATTTAATCTAATCTCTTATTTAAACTCAGTCTGAAAATTTCTCTGCGAATAATCATCAGAATCGTGTTCGCACCAGCCGCTTTTTTTCAACGAAATCAAACACGTCAAGGAGCCGGAAGCTTTCAAAACATCAGTGAGATCCAACTCTTTTAATTCGAAAATGTCCACTTCAACTTATAAGAAGGGGGATCCCTATTCCAATGCGATGGCGCCGGATAAGATGACCATTTTCCAGGAATGTTCTCAGCAGTTTAATGCCTCGCCTGTCAATGCTAAAAAATGTAGACAATTGTTGGCTCAGTTATTAAGATTGATCTACAGTGGTGAACAATTTCCTTCACAAGAATCAACTACTTTATTCTTCTCCATTTCAAAGTTGTTCCAACACAAGGATGCTTCTTTAAGACAATTAGTCTATTTGACCATCAAAGAATTATCTTCAACTTCTCAAGATATTTTGATGGTAACTTCATCAATCATGAAAGATATTCAAAGTGGTGACTTAATCTACAAGCCAAATGCCATTAGAACATTGTCGAAAGTTTTGGACCCAACAACTGTTTCTTCTGGTGAAAGATTGTTCAAAAACTCCATTGTTGACAAAAACCCAATTGTTTCTTCGGCCGCCTTGATCTCCTCTTATAACTTGTTGCCTATTGCTAAAGATGTAGTGAAGAGATTCACCAACGAAACATTGGAAACCATTCAATCATTCAAGCAATTCCCTCCTGATCAATTCCAATTACACGAATACTATGGAGGTGCCACCACAAACTTACCAAGCACCACTTACATGTACCAGTACCATGCTTTAAGTTTGTTGTATGAGTTGAGAAACCACGATAAAATGTCATTGATGAAATTGATCACTTCATTGAGTGATGGATCATCATTAAGAAACTCATTGGCTGTTATTCAATTGATTAGATTCATCAACAAAATCCTAATTGATGACCAATCTTTGCTCCCACATTTATTACCAATCTTGGTTAATTTCCTTAAGCACAAGTCTGATTCGGTTGAGTTGGAAGCTTGTAAAACCATCATTGGTTTACAAAGCTTGATTAGCAAGACTGATTTCGCTAATGTAGTGAACACTTTACAAAAATTATTGGGTGTTCCAAGGACTGCTACTAGATTTGCTGCTATCAGACTTATCAACAAGATTTCCATCAAACACCCTAAGGAAATCATCACTGTGAACCAAGAATTAGAAAACTTAATTAATGATTCAAACAGATCGATCTCGACTTTGGCCATCACTACTTTATTGAAGACTATTGGTTGTGGTACTACAGAATCAGAAGGTACAGTCGAAGTTGGTAGTGAGAGTGTCGACAGATTGATCAACAAAATGACCTCATTGATGGATGAAATTACCGAAGATTTCAAAGTTGTTATTATTGAAGCTATTGAGAATTTGGCTCTTAAGTTCCAATCTAAGCATAAGAAATTGGTTGCATTCTTGACCGATTTATTGAAGGATGAAGGATCCTTGGAATTGAAGTCCTCTATTGTTGATACTTTGTTTGACTTGATCAAATTCTTAAAGGATAAGAGTGCTAAGCAAACCATATTAATGAACTTATGTGAATTTATTGAAGATTGTGAATACACTGAATTGTCAGTACGTATTTTGCATTTGCTTGGTGATGAAGGTCCATTAGCATCAAATGCATCTTATTACATTAGACACATTTACAACAGATTGGTTTTGGATAATTCAATCATTAGATCATCTGCCGTTATTGCTTTATCTAAATTCGGAGTTCTTTGTGGTGGAGATGTCAGTAAGAACGTTAAGATCTTATTGAGTAGATGCTTGAACGATGTTGATGATGAAGTGAGAGATAGAGCTGCTCTCTCATTGAAATTCATCGAAAACAATGAAAAAGATTTGATTGTGAATGAATCCAAGTATGATTTATCTTTATTAGAGAATAAATTGAGTCATTACTTGAATGAGCTGGACTTTAAAGAAAGATTCAACATTGATGAAATTCCACTCCTCACTAACGAAGAAATAAAATCTAAGGAATACGAAAACAAGTTGAACAGATTGGAGAAGAATGATGAAATGGAAGCTGAACAGACTGCCACTGAATCTACCACTGATGATAGACCAGATCAATCCAACAACTTATTGAAACAACAAGAATTCGAACAAGAAATAAGCCAAGTTGCAGAATTCGAGTCCTTCGGTAAATTAACGAAGTCTTCTCTTACACCTGCTTACTTGACTGAACGTGAAAATGAGTTTGTGGTCACTTGTCATAAGCATTTCTTCCTCGATACAAAGAAGGTTGTTTTACAATTCAACATCACCAATACTGTTTCTCACTTGGTTGCACAAAATGTCTCGGTTATTGCCACTCCAGACAACGATGCATACGTTGAAGAATTCATCTTATCTGTCGACGAATTAAGACCAAATGAAACCGGTACCGTATACGTCAGTTTCAACAGTCCAGACATGGGTGAAGATGAATTGATTTGTGGTTTCGGTAACACCTTAAGTTATGTTCCAAGAGAAATTATCGATGACAATGGTAACATCGATGACAGTGACGAGGGATGGACCGATGAATATCAAATTGGTGATTTGGAAATTTTGGCTGGTGATTTCATTTCTCCATTATACAACTCAAACTTTGACGCCACTTTTGACCAGATTCCTATCGAAGAATCTACAGTTATACACTTAAAGGGTGTTAGCAATTTAGAAAATGCCATCACCAAGTTAAGAGACGAATTGAACATGTTACCATTAGACGGAACCGAGTATGTTCCTGATGATGCCAATTCACACATAGTCAAGTTCTTAGGTAGAGATGTCTGGGGTGGTAAAGTTGGTATTTTAGTTAGATTGGCTTTAACAGGCGGGAAGTTGGTTGCCAAATTACAAGTTAAGACCGAAACCGAAGGTTTCATTGATACCATTCTTGATGGTGTTTAAACAAAAAGCTTTAAAAGTTCATAAATATTTCATAGTTAATCAACGTATTTGTTAAGAGATTGGCAAAAACCCACCGAAAAATATTCAGGCAGATCTCCTTTTTCCCATATGACAAATTCAAAAGTTCCTTTTGACCGCTATGGCGTCATTTTAACGGCCGGTGTTTGTTGCGAAAGATAACGGCGGTATTTGTCCGAAGTGAATTTGTACCAAGGCGAGCGCGGAATTGTCGTTCCGAAGTATGGCGTGGTGGTGGCGGCGGGTGAGTGACTCCTACAAAATGACTCTCGGGTCTTCGGACTTACCCCATAAACGTAAAAAAAAATATGATCCTCATCGGACAATTAGTTCCTTGTAGTTATCAGAAACTTATAAAAAGCCCCAATTTGCTCCCCTAAATTTTCACTTTATTATTGCTTATTATAATCGAAACTTATTAACATGTCAGACTTCAAGAAAACCTTCCAATCCACCCCAAACTTCTTCTTACCTTTAGGTTCTGAAGTCAGTGAGCCATTTGTTATCCCAAGTGTTTCTCCAACCACTTCCCCAGTATTGGCTCCAGTCGCTGAAGAAACTCTCGATGGCCAAAGACAAAGATCTGTTTCTGTTGTTGAATTAAACTAAGCACCATCAGCAGTATGACTTACTAATTTTGATTTTGCATTTCATTTCATTTTAACGGACTTTGGGGCAGCGTTTAGCTGCGATATTTATATTTATGTATACTATGATTATTTTTAATTCACATATCATTCACTAAACAATTCTGTAGCTACTATTTACAAGATTTAAACTACTGTCATCTAAAAGACTGGGTAAAATTCGTTGTACTTTTTGGCGTAGTACAAAGAAGACAAAGTACCCAAACCTAACAACACCAAAGGAACTGGCTTTTTGAACTTACTGGAGTAGGATCTGCTAAACCCAGCCAATAATAAGACCGAACTAGACCCTAAGGCGAGTTCTAAACCCCAGTCTCTGTTTTGTTTCAAAAGATAACCGGCGGCACCGTATAAGACGGTGAATGTAGCACCGGCAACCAATGATGGAAGGGAACCTTTTCTAGAGTATCCCATTACACCTCCGACGGCGCATAAGCCTGCTAAAGTAAAAGCTGGATGTTCCATGTTGATCAGATTATTGTTAAAGGAAGATTTCCATGCGCTGATAATTTCAATTAGTGAGCAGTTTGAAGAATACGAGTGCCGCTACCAAATACGTCTATTATCTATAACTAATTGTATAAAGCTTTGAAAACTGCTGGGGCATCATCGCCATTCACGTTCTTGAAATCCTCCTCTTTGATTTGGAAGAGTCCTTGTTTTTCCAGAATGCTGAATTGGACTACCTTCAACAAATTATAAATTGTATCCAAAGTTGGGACGTCAATTTTGTTCTTTTTGGCTATTCTAAGAGGAGCCCCCAATATAACTTCAACCTCCATCGATTGGTTCTTTTCTCTGTCAATCTGCATTGAAGGATGGTAGAATCTCCCGTCACTCTTATGAAGAATGTATTCAATTCTATCTTCTTCAAGAACGTATCCCTCGCTTTCTGCAATGGCTGCAATCTCAAAACAGAGTTTACGGAAAATAGTATCATTACCAATGGCAATGTGACACCTGGTTACATCCGTATCAACAATAGCACAAACAGTGTTGAACACTGCATTATAGCATAACTTGTACCATCTCGATAACTCGACATCTTCGTCGATAGTAATGATGGAATCATCTCTCTTATATCCGTTGAAAAAAGTGTCAAAGATCGGTTTGGCTTCTTCTATTGGAACATTGTTTGCCTTGAATATCCCAAACTGGATTTCATCTGGTGCAATGTGTTTCACCTTATTACCGTATTTCCAGGCACCAGTCAAGGAAATCCCAGATAACACCAAATTTTGCGGGTATCTCTCGAGGATTGGCCGCTCGATTCCTAACCCATTTTGAATCAACACAATACAAGTTCCTGGCTTTATGGCCGGGGCGATAAGATCAACGGTGGGATACTTAGAATCTGGTAAGTTTTTAGTTGTCACCACCACGTAGTCAAACTTTTCGTTGGCGCTATCTTGTACTGACTCATACGCTATTGTGGGTTTATAGTGTGTTTTACCGAATGCCACCGAGTCAATTTCGAGACCATTTTGTTTAAAGTCTTCATCTTGATTTCTGATAACAACCGACACATCGAAGTGGCCACTCTGCTCCAATGTAAGAGCTGCCACGGATCCGAGTCCGCCAATTCCAATGACTAATACTTTAGGCTTCATGGTAAGAGATAACGATGCGAAATAATTTTAGCGGTAATTTTAATGCAAGCCCTGGCAAGGAATGGGCACGACCAGAAGGGTTGGAGCCGTCCATGATCCGGATACGGTTTGGTGTGGAAGAGGTAGCGTGGGAAAGGCAGTGTGGAAGAAGGAAGTTGAAAGGCACGCCAAAATACTAAAAGGCGAACTTACAAGTCCTGATCAAAACTGTTAAAATCACAATTAGTAGATAAGCTGCAAAAAACCCAGAGTAAGATATAAAGAGCCGGGGTTTCTCCGCCACAATGACGTCTACATTAATCTCATCACCATAATTGACCAAAACTTCCCCAAACAAAATTATCCAATATTTTCTAGCCCCGCTGAAGGTTCAGCGAATTGTTGCTCGCCAACAACCCACAAATGATATTCCTCGAATAAAGATTTCTGTAAAAAGCAAAAAATCGCTTCGCGTAATTCTTATTCAAGCCGGCGAAACTCATTTTTTCATTCAAGCCCGATTCCGTGGATAGGATAAAAAATTTTGTAGTTGGTAAAAAGGGTGGTATAATCGCCTGGGACGCTTTAGGACGTAGACCTAAAGTCTGTTCAGTAGCTGTAAACTCTCTGTTTGTAATGTGGCTCTATAATACCTTTAAGTTAAACGGTTCGGGCTGGCGCCCAGTTTTTCTGTTTCTCACAGTTGATCTCACGGTGTTCTCAAACGATAATTGGAAATTCACCTGGTGGAAACAAATTCTGAATTCAATTAGGGGAGGCGAGTTAATAGATTTATGAAATTTTAGCTTCCTATTAATTTATTAAAAAAACATGAATATATCGTCTATGCTATCTAATGACCCTGAGTCTGTCAATGGTAGTGAACCGCCAAACGTTAGATTGAATGATGGACATCCTTATTCAAGTGCTGAAAATTTTGTACAACCAGTTCAGAATTCAAATGGCCATCATGCTGATAATGCCTGGAAAGTGGCAAAACAGTCAGTCAAGGTCGAACCATCAGAAGAAAACACCATTCCAGATAACGGTTTCCACAATGATTCTGCCATCGTAAATGATGGAGGTGGTACGGTAATAGATTCATTTTTACCACCCAGTTATAGAGATTCAGGCGTTGATTCAGGTAACATCGACAACCAGTATTTATCATCCATCGAAGAAAGACTTTCTAAAATGATAGATATAGATGAAAAGTTGATCGATTATAATAATAGTCTTACTTTAGGTGACGAGTTAAATGCCCTTGAAACCACATTATCAAATAATGATATCAACCAATTATCCTTACACAAATTATACCTCGATCAGCAGCCGACTCTATTTGACAAGGTGGATTCGAGATTCAAGGTCGGATCAACCAGAGCCACCAGTAAGAAACCTGCCAAAAAGGTATCTACCAAAAGAGGTGTCAAAAGACAAATGGGTTACACCGATGAAAAATTGGCTGACGGTGCTGATAGTTCAACCGAGGATGGTAAGAAACGGAAGAGACGCCTTGCTCCAAAGCCTAACTACAGTGATATGGATAAGATTGAAGATATCAAGAAGCCTTCTCTTGGTGACTTAGATAACTCGAAATCTCAAGATAGTTCCAAGGAGGAAAAGTTCATCGCTAAGCAATACGAAAACGTCTTTATATCTATCTGGAAGGATTTATCAAGAAAAGATGGTCCCAAGGTCAGTAGGTTGATGCAACAAGCTATCCAAGCTAGGCTAATCAACTTAAAGAAAACAAGCATCTTGGCAGCAAGGGAAGCTAAGAGGTGGCAACTCAAAAATAATAAGAACCAGAAGGATTTGAGTTCAAAGGCTAGAAGAGCCATGCGTGAAATGTTCAACTTCTGGAAGAGAAACGAAAGAATTGAAAGAGAATTACGTAAAAAGCATGAAAAGGAAATTCTAGATAAAGCTAAGCGTGAGGAAGAAGAAAGAGAAGCCAAGAGGCAGTCGAAGAAGTTGAATTTCTTAATCACACAAACGGAGTTGTATTCTCATTTCATTGGTAAAAAGATTAAAACCAGTGAATTTGAAGGTAAGGATACAGACCCTAATTTACCATCTGCTCAAGGTGATAATGAATATGATAAGTTTCACGGAGTCGAAGGTCAAGCTACTGACTTCAATACTATTGATTTCGATAATGAAGACGACGAAACTTTACAAAGAGCAGCAGCCATGAATGCACAATTGGCATTGGACAACGCAAAGAATAAGGCCAATGAGTTCAACGATGATCCTTTGAAGAACCCTGATACAAATGGGGAAGAAATGAACTTCCAAAATCCAACTTTGATGGGTGATATAAATATCTCCCAACCAACATCGTTGAAATGTACTTTGAAAGAATATCAACTTAAGGGTCTTAATTGGTTGGCCAATTTGTACGAGCAAGGTATCAATGGTATCTTAGCTGATGAGATGGGTTTGGGTAAAACTGTTCAATCTATTTCCGTTTTATCTTACTTGGCTGAAACACATAACATCTGGGGGCCATTCTTGGTGGTCACTCCAGCCTCGACATTACACAATTGGCAACAAGAAATTACCAAATTTGTACCTGACTTTAAGGTGCTACCATACTGGGGTAATGCCAAAGACAGAAAAGTCTTGAGAAAGTTCTGGGATAGAAAGAATGTCAAATACACTAAGGATTCTCCTTTCCATGTGTTGGTCACCAGTTATCAGTTGGTTGTGGCTGATGCTGCATACTTTCAAAAGATGAAATGGCAATATATGATATTGGATGAAGCCCAAGCTATCAAGTCTTCTCAAAGTTCAAGATGGAAATCCTTGTTAAGTTTCAATTGTAGAAACAGACTTTTGTTAACTGGTACCCCTATTCAAAATTCTATGCAAGAATTGTGGGCTTTATTACATTTCATTATGCCTTCTTTGTTTGATTCACATGATGAGTTTAGTGACTGGTTTTCAAAGGATATCGAGAGTCATGCTCAATCCAATACTCAGTTGAATGAACAACAATTGAAAAGATTGCATGTTATTCTTAAGCCATTCATGTTGAGACGTATCAAGAAAAACGTCCAAAGTGAATTGGGTGATAAAGTTGAAATCGATTTGTTCTGTGACTTGACAAACCGTCAAAAGAAATACTATCAAATGTTGAGATCCCAAATATCTATAATGGATTTATTGGACCCCGCTGGTGGTAATAAGAACGACGATGACTCTGCACAAACATTGATCAACTTGGTCATGCAATTCAGAAAAGTTTGCAACCATCCTGATTTGTTTGAAAGGGCTGATGTCAAGTCCAGTTTTGCATTTTCAAATTTTAGTGACACGACGTCATTCTTGAGAGAATCTAATGATTTGGAATTATACTATACCACAAAGGCTGCCATAAAATACAATTTGCCGAGATTGATATATGACGAATTACTCGTCCCTGGGAATAACAGTAATGTAGGTGGTCAAAGAAAAATTGAAGGCTTGTTCAACATTTATGATCCTGCTAATCAAACGGACGAAGACAATGGTTGGTTGAAGTTTGTTAATCATTCAAAGTCAGAATTAAATACATTAGCCCATCAGGATATATTGACTAGAGCCATCAATCATCAGAGCTACACTGATAAGAATTATTCCGAAGTGAGCAGGTTTGATTATTTGTATGAGGGAGATTATGTTCCAGATAACAGAAAGTTCTTGATTTCAGAGTTGAATAACAAGTACTCTTCGGTGAGCAACTCAGTGCATTTGAAAGAGTTGTATTCGGTACAAAAGACGGTTTATGAAGATATGAGAATCAACTCATTGAAGCCAGCTGCTGAGCCTATAGCAGTTGCGCCTCCTGTAACAGTTGAATGTGGTGATAGCGGATTAAGTAAAAAGGTGAACGATGTGTTGTTCGACCCTTCAATAAGGTCAAGCTTATACCCATTGTCTTTGAATACTGAATTTGAACTCATGCAAAAGGAATTCCCTGTCCCAGAATATCCAAAGTCCAACTTGTTGCCTGCTCCCCTCAATAAGTCGATTGATTATTCTAACATCATTATGCCATCGATGAATAGATTCATCACCGAATCCGGTAAATTGGCCAAGTTGGATGACTTGTTGACTGAGTTGAAACAAAATGACCACAGAGTCCTTATCTATTTCCAAATGACAAAAATGATGGACTTAATGGAGGAATATTTGACTTATAGACAGCATTCGTACATCAGATTAGATGGGTCATCCAAATTGGATGACAGAAGAGATTTGGTTCATGACTGGCAAAATAAACCTGAAATCTTTGTATTCTTGTTGAGTACAAGAGCAGGTGGTTTGGGTATCAATTTAACTGCTGCCGACACAGTGGTCTTCTACGACTCGGATTGGAATCCAACCATTGATTCGCAAGCGATGGATAGAGCTCATAGATTGGGTCAGACTAAACAAGTCACTGTTTACCGTTTGTTGACAAGAAACACAATAGAAGAAAGAATGAGAGACAGGGCTAAACAAAAGGAGCAAGTGCAGCAAGTCGTTATGGAAGGAAAAAGTACCAGTGCCAAGGAAGAAACAAAGGATAAGAAGAAGGACGTTGCTTACTTGTTATTGGGTGGGGGTGACGATGATAAGACCTCCAGTTCCACGCCAGAGCCTCCTAGCGGAAGTATAAGTAAAGACCCCACAAAAGCACTTGAAGAAATGTATCATGAGGGCGAAGGACAAATGGTCAATTCGAGCTAGGTTTACAGGTGTACCTGTTTACTTGTTAGAAATGCATTAGTTCTAATTACATATTATTCAAATTAAGTATATCATATTAGATTAGTTTGAATCAGAGAAAGTTAGTACTAGAACTATAAATATCACTTATCAAGTTTCTTCTCTAGATCCTCTAAAAATGCTTGATTAACAGTAGCTGTATTAGCACTTATATTAGCATTGGAGTTGGATTTGGTCTCTAGGTGACCTTTCATCGCATTGATTTCATTAATGGATCTGTCTTCAGTCAGTAATCCATGTGGGTCGTGCAAATCAGTTTGTTTTCTGACTTGGTTTTCTAAATTGTAAATCTTGTTGAGGCTATCTTCCAATCTGAGTTTGAGCTCATCTTTACTCAATGAGTTATCATCCTCTTCGAATGAGGTTCCTTGCGTGGAGGCAAGCATATCAGACAATCCACTAACGTTTGAGTTCAATGAGTTTATGGAGAACCTACTTGTCTTTCTCTTTGATAGTGAATCGAGGGTTGCCTGATTAAAATCGTAAGTAGAGAATTCGTCTGCTTTCTTATTCGATCTTCTGTGACTCTTGTGATCCGGATTAGCCTCATCTTCAAAGACAGTTAACAAGCCCAATTTCAATCCGCCAGAAAACCTATTGTATTCCTCGTCATCGGTATTGGGTGATTTAACTTGAAGCTGAGGAGATTTGTTAGTGGGCATTGAATAACGCTTCTTGTGTTTGGTATGGAAAGACTTCAAGCTAAATTCGCCACTATTCCTTGAATTTCTATTCGAATTAGATGAGTTTGAAACGAGCTCCTCATTTTCCACGGCGTTGATTTGATAATTAAAATCTTGAAGGTTCAATCTGTACAATTCATTGACAAGATTTAGATCTTCGTTGAAAGTATTCAATATAGTTATTTTTTCACCCAATTCATTACTGTTCTCGAAAGTAGATTGGTTATACTTTTGAAAGAATTTCAAATTAGTGGTTAATTTTGAAAGTTTTGAAATGAGTTGATGCAAATTGGTATCATGGGCCTCGGCCTTATGTTGGGACGTGAGTTTCAAGATGTCTTCGTTCTCATTCAAGTCCATGCTCAAGTTGATGTTGTTAACTTTTTCAAACTTTTCGAAAAGTAATTGGAAATTTTCAACTACCTTGTTGTGATCGTTGAAAAACTCTTCCAATATGAGAAGCTTTTCAAACTGCGTTGAGTTCTTAAGCTCATCTATTTCGAATTCCAAGTCGTTCAAATTAAACTTGTCAAGCATCTTCAAAATGAAGAAATTCTTTTCTGTCTTTTCATCCATCGTAAGCAATTGGCATATGAGTATTTTCCTGTATTCATTAAACTTGTTTATCTTTGCCACGGTCTTATTGATGTCGTTATTGGGGTCACTGGGATCATCATCATCACCATTGTCATCGATATCCACATTGATATTATTAATATTACAATATTTTTCAAAAATGGGCCCATTCAATATTGGAAGAAGTTTGATTATTGAGGACTTGACATTGAATATAAGGAAATTCAATGAATCATTCAATTGATCTAAGAATTCTTTATATTTGTTATTATTGAACAATTTCATGTTTTTCAAGTTGGTCAAATTCAAGATAATCTTTTTATTTATCCTGAAGTTATTTATTAAGAAATCATTCAACAAATTCAAGACCTTATTCATTTGAATCGTAGTATAAATCCTTTTGAACTTTACAGCTTTTGTGGATATGATTAATAGGATTTTGAACATCTGGATTTGAGACTTTTGGGAGATTTTATTAACGAATTTCTGTTTCAATAAACCTATGAGCAAATTAATGATGGCAAGGATATAGTTTTTGAAATAATAGTTCTTTGGGAATTTGATAGTATAATTCTTTAATACCACCAAGTGGGTACTATCATCATTAAACATCTTATAATATACAGTACTCTTCATTGTGAAGTTTTTGGGACTATCCATAGCAGCTTGCAAAGCTTGTTCATTCTTCGATAGTGTCATGGATCCATCCAAAAGATTTGATACAATAAGATTGTATTTGAACTTATCGTAGAACTCCCCACTTAGCCGAAGACGTAAATATTTGGATATGTATTTTTTGAAATTCTCGTTGGTTGGCGGTATCAGTATACCTGTTTGTTGGAGGTAAAAGTTGAAATCCTTGAGACCTGTGTTGTTATAAACCTCCGGGGTAACCAAGTCGTCATGTGGTTTGTGAAACATGCTAAGCGCCATCGATGTGCTCGGGTTACTCAATGTTTCTTCTATACCCCAATCACTCATTCCGGTTGATCCAACGCCCCCAGCATCGCTATTGACGCTGAAACTTCCTGAACGGCCCGCCCCGAAATCTGGTCTTGGTTTTTGTTTGGGGATTTCCTGCTCCCCATTAAAATAGGACGCTAGTTGGGAGAATCTATCAAAGTTCATACCATCTAGTGAGAATTAAAAACAAAACACAAGTAAATGAAAAGCGGTTTGTACAGGTAATGAATAAACAGTAGTGAGTCTGTTTAACGGTAAGTCAATATTGTGGCTACAGGAAGCGCACAATGCAATTAAGAATTAATAAATAAGAAATGAAAATGAGGTAGTCTAAAGATCGAGGTTTGTTTTTAAAACATCTCGGTTGTATCGTGCGGGAAGATCATCACATGAATTTTTTAGGAAATTTAGCAGCCATTGATAGTAAATATACATAATAATACATACAGAATGAAATCTATAAAACCTCCAATTAGATTGGTGTGATTGGATTGGGTGATCCCGAATTAAAGTGAATCTAGTCACAAAGAAATAGTACATTTGATAAATTAAAATCCTGGTCCAGATCCCATTGAACTGAACCAATCTGATTCCAAAAAGCTATCACCCATTAAGTTATTTTTGTCATCATTGCCTTGGCTTTGAACCATCATGTTGTTAGCTGATGATGGCATTGATTGAGGCATTCCTTGGCCCTGTTGAGGTGGAACCCCTGGTGTGGGGTTTGGCCCAGGAGTAGGGTGAGATACCATTTGTGGTTGGATTTGAACTTGTTGCATCATAGGCTGGTTTCCGTTTTGAGGACCTTGAGATACAGGGCGTCCCCTTTGTGCTACGTTGGGTGATATTTGTTGTGGTCCATGAGGCGTCATTTGTTGAGATACAGGCACTGGCATAGCAGGTCCCAAAGACAGTGACATGGGACCCATTCCTTGTTGTGCTGTTCGAGGTCCACCCGGCATTTGTCTCTGTGCTTGTTGGGCTTGTTGCTGAGCATACTGTTGTTGCCTCATCAACATTTGTTGTCTAGCCATTGCTTGTTTCTGTGCTTGTTGCAGAGCCTGTGGGTGCTGTGCTTGTTGTGGAGGCTGCTGTTGAGGTGGGCCTTGGGAAACCTGTGGCGTGACCGGTTGAGACTGTCTCCTTTGAGCTTGTGCTTGTGCCTGTGCTTGTGCTTGTGCTTGTGCTTGGGCCTGGGCCTGTGCCTGAGCTTGGGCCTGTTGTTGGAACTGTTGAGCCCGTTGTTGAGCATTCTGCTGGTTCTGTTTCATCATCATAAAATGCTTCTTTTGGCTATCTGTTAGCCTTGGGTTCTGTCCATTCACAAGCACCGGACTTTGAAGATATAGTTGTGGGTTTGCTTGTTGTTGAAGCTGCTGTTGTTGGTTTTGAAGTCTCATTTGTTGCGTTCTAAGCTGCTGCTGATACTGTAACATCCCATTGTTCGGGGCCTGGTTGGGCTTGGGAGGATACATACCACTATTGGCCACGACTGCTCCTGGATTCCCTCCACTTGGTGGAACCGGAGTCTGTTGAATCGGAGGCCTGTTAGCATTATCGGCATTGAGAATTTGATTCAAGTTGGGGTTCAAACTTGACTGACTGCTCCAGAGCATGTTCCACCACTCCAAAAGAAAAGACTCTGGTCCATCCGAAGAAGTTGCGCCATTATTGAGCTTCCCGAAGTCCTCTTTAATCGAATACATATGCCCAGCTTCATTATTTGTTTCAGAAAGTAATGCTTTAGCGGATTCATGCATCCCATTCTCTGAAAGATATATGTAAAGAAAGGCAAAAAGCACCTCTTGGTTATCCATAGGCTTTTTGTCGGCTGGCTTTCTTACCAGGTTTTGGGCCAGAAGTGTTTTAGGCTTTTGCTGGCCTTGTGCCTGGAAAGATTGTCGACGCAGGGGATGGTTCAGAGGCGGCTGTGGAGGTTGTTGTTGAGAGTGTTGTCGGTGATGTTGTTGCTGCTGTTGATGTTGATGTTGTTGTTGTTGCTGTTGTTGGTGGTGACGCTGTTGTGCTTGAGCTTGTTGAATTTGTCGTTGCTGCTGTTGCTGCTGCTGCTGCTGCTGCTGCTGTTGTTGTTGTTGTTGTTGTTGTTGTTGTTGTTGCTGCTGCTGCTGTTGTTGCTGCTGTTGCTGTGGTGGTTGTTGTGGTTGTGGCTGGGCTTGAGGCGGCGGTTGTTGAATCTTATCGGATAAATTAAGCAGATCGATAGGAGAGTTATCAAACAAATCATTGCTAAATAGATTATCGTTCAAGTCAAACTCCAAGTTATTGGGGTCCCCTAGATTTAACAGAGATAACGGATTGGTATCCATGTTTCAACAAGGTTGGTTAATTTTTTTTTCAGGCTGACAACTGTGAATTTAGCTCGTCTGTGAGGGAAAAAAAGGGTCGATAATGTTGTTGCGATGGTGGAAAATTTCGCGACGCTTGTCGGCTTTATTATTTTACAGAAGTTATCGAATTGCATATCTTCAAGATATGATGCTAATTTATTTTAAGTACAGAGTGGTTTACTTATAGAGGGTTGTTTGGTTCTAGTAGCGGGTTGTGGCTTGAACCCTTATCTTCTAAACTTCCCGTATGGCAACCTTATGTCTCCTTCGATAGGGGATGATAGTATCGATTCGGGGTACTCTTCTTCGTCAAATATAGGTACCATGTTCCCGTTTATTTGCTCATAGTAGATACCATGTATCATGAGATTCTCTAGTTGGAGGAAAAACAGGGGAAGAAATGCAACAATGGGTCTTAACTGGTGGATTATGTATGTGGTCACCAAATTGTCGATGTTAAGTGGACTCTTACCCTCTGGATCATCATTCACAGAGCACTTACATTTGACATTTTTATGGAAATGACTATGAAGTGTATGTGGAGAACCCTTAAATATAGGATAATTCCTATAGTTATATGTTTTCTGCTTGATAGGAACACACACTTCTCTATCTGCTTGTAGCTTGCCTAGTATGAACCCAATAAGGATATAGTAGGTGGATTGCAAATCCATTTCATCATGATGTTCTTCGTCTTCTTCTTCATTTTCTTCGTCGTCATTCAATGGATAGAACGATTCTTTAAGCTTATTCAATAGTATAACGCATCCTCTGCACTGACAGGTATGAAGAAGTGATTCATAGAAATCAGGTTTATAGTATATGAATGACGTAAGGAAGTCAGGTAGATGGAGTGTCTTCAAGTTCAATCTGGTTCTGTTGTGTCCAGAGGTGAAGAATCGAAGAAAGAATGCCTCCATTAACCGTTCATTGAGTCTGTTTAGTATCAAGGATGACATTCCCATAGAATTATCAAACATCTTAAACCCGGGTGTTGAAAGATCTATGGTCAACCTCTTTAGGTTCTTAAGCGACGTAATGAAGTTGCTTAACGGGGTGAGGTTATTCTCGAGGATCTGGTGTGGTCTTAGCCATTCAAGGTTAGGAAAGAGCTCGAGTTCGAAGCTGTTCAAATTAGGAAGGCCATGATGGCTGTCTGAAAAACTTGTAAGATCATTGAAAAATCTGGGAAAACAACCACAATTACCGTTTCTATGCTCGTTACAATCTATTTTCAAGTAAAGACTGTTGAGGCTTTCGATATTAATCTTTTCCTCAATGGTTTGAAAGTTTAATTTCTTATCCATTTGCATAACATAATTTTTTAACTCAGGGTCTTCCAATATGGAATTGTTGTTAGCAAACATGTCGGCCGCAAAAGAAGTATCATCATCAGTTAGGGACTCTTTATGGCAATGAAATAATGTTAAGCCCTTAAGGTTTAACTTAAGTCCAGGTCTCATTAGCTTTAACTTGGAGAGGATTTGTAATCCAAATTGATTACTGGTACTACAGCTCAAGGTAAATAGCTGATTGAATACATCATAGGGTGCACAAGATAAGTCCATATCATCCATGTTCATTAACTCCTTTTCATCAAGCATTAAAAAAAGATTGGTTAGTCCTTGGGGTACCATTGGAGTATATAAGTCTTTGATGCTAGTGACAAATAACTTAAATATCTTGGTACGAACGTTCGAATTCTTTAGGAATGAAGTGAGCTTCTCTATCCCCTGGAGAAAGTCCACGAACGTTATGTGTAAGAAATGTAGATGAGATGAATGAGTGCCGAAGAAATCTATGATTTGGTTTTGAAGCATTCCTATGGAGAACTTGTCTATCATGAATGGGCTGCATTTGTCAAATACAAAGAACTGGACTTTGTTTATCAACTCCTGATTGTTTTGAAGGGTATCAAGGAAAAGCATGAGATTTTTGGGTTTGCTGATCAAAGATGAATCCATATATTTTATACCATTCTCTTTAATGTAGAGGTGTGTATTATCCTTATATCTTGTAGGGTACTCGGCATTTAGGACCACGGTGACTCTCTTATATAATCTCTCTGTTGCCAAAACGTAAAATTGTGAATTCACTAACAGGAGGCTGCAAAGATCATATTGGTCAACGTACTGAAAAATTTCAGATACGACACCCAAAGGAAGCTTTGAAACGATGCTTGAGTCCGGTGTAGTACAGCTATTGAATGGTGAGGAGTATCCGTTATCAACAAGGGAAACATCTTTGCACGAACAGCTATCAGAAGTGTCTGTATCCATGAATTCATCTTTATCGCTGCTCAGGCTGGATGTATCAAGAGGATTAGTTATATCATTTTGGGGAGTCAAAACCAAGTGGCTGCTATTGGTTCTGCTCAATAATGGATGAGAATAGTGTATACTACTTGACTTGTCAAGTATACTGTGTCCTGTGGTATCCATGGTATTCAAAAAGGATATTCCCTGAAAGATAGGGGCAGCTTTAAACGTTTAAAATTCGCAATCGGTTTTGGCAGTGAGATTCAGTGATTGCGATTCATTCACACTTGTATGAAGGAGCTCTTGTGAAAGGGTTATGTAGTTTCAAGACAGGAGTTTATCGTGGCTTCAATGATACAGTATGTTCTCTCATTCTTGTTGTGTTGAAAGCTTAGGGTATTTAATAGTCGTTATTCCATAGTTTCTCTGCGTCTGTAAAATCACATTCTATTCTCTTAAACTAAGATAAGCAAGAATGATAGACAAGGAAGATAGAAAGGAAGACAAACAAGGATTATAGGCAGAGATATAAGTGAGGATTATAGACAGGAAGACAAATAATGGGTACGGCTGGTGGGCTCTATGGATACAGTGGTCTTCTCGAGCTCAGGTTTATAGCGATTCAAGGTGACTTTGAGACTGCTTGATCTTGAAGTGTAGAGTGGTATAATTACTACATGTATTACAATTATATGTTCATGTAATGAGAGGGTTCTTGATTGATAGTTGTATCTATGCCATGTCTTGGGAGCCAGAAGTTGAATACCATAGTTCCTGTCATTTGCTGGACCCAGGTGAAGACAAGCGTGACATTTTAGTGGAGCACAGGGGATAAATTTGCAAGGCAATTCTTGTTAGCTCCATCGAGTTTAAAAGGGGACTTTGTAATTCATCTCGAAAATATTCATAGTCAGCATAGCTTGGAGAATCGTAACTTCATATGGGTCAATTGTATCGGTATTGTCAGGGGTGAAGCTAAATACCATATCAAGTGCCCTACCTGCAATCACCTACTCATTATCACATAAATCCACTATCGCCTCTTCTACTCGAATCCCCCCTTTCACAGACAATTTAAAGCTAACGGCCAATGATATAACAATGGAGCCGCGAATGGCTGCAAAAAACAGACTATTTACTTTTCAAATAATGACGTCGCAGGCATCATAAAAAATAGTCTGCCACATATCTCAAGCACGCTGGCCTATATACGGCAATGGGTGGCCTTAGCTCCGGTAACCAGAAGATATCAGCGTCCAAAAAATGGAAAAAAAAACAAATGATTCTGCCCAGGATCGAACTGGGGACGTTATGCGTGTTAAGCATATGCCATAACCGACTAGACCACAGAACCTTTGTTGAATTCAAACTAGTTTACGGTATTTCTGACATGCAAAATTTTGATTATATGTGTTTGGTGAAAATATGGTGATTCACGATACCGTCTGATAGGTAGAAAGAGTTTCAGGGTGAATAATCTCGTTGTGTAAACCATAAACACTTGAAAGAAACCATCGGAGCTGCGGCTAACTTTATTTGATCTCAGGCTTTCTTAATCAAGTGTATGCTTCTGAACATGGACTACCGGCTTATTTCCTATAGAAAATCTACATATTCTAGGCTCTTGCTCAAGCACACAAAAGCTTATTGCAGTAGGCGTAGAAGCTTGTTCCTGCAAACATGCAAAAGCTACTCCTGTAGGCGTAGAAGCAGTTTGCTGTAGCCCAGCTGCCGCAAACTCTAAGTCGCGAAATCATTGATGGCAATCTATCAATGGGTGTCTTCAGTATATTTTCAAGCAACAAGCTTGATATAGAAGGGTTTGAAAAAGAGCTCAATGATCTCAACAGATCAATCAATAAGAGTAACCAAGAAATTATCAAGTTGCATTCTTTCCGAAAACTTTCGGTTAGACAAACGTATTACTACCTGGTAATAGTCTATGTGTTGGTGATCAGCATATTGATTGTTAAAACACCCGTCAATACCGGAAGAATCAACCCCATTCGTTGGTTCCTTATAACTCAACTGCGTAACCTGTTCCTTGTATTGTTGGGGATCCCCGGTGTTACCTTTTTATTGGTGATGTTGATCAAAAGAGTAACTGACTTGTTGATAAGATCCAGAGAATCTCACGTAAAGAACTTGAAGAAAAGACAAAAGGCACGGGTGACTAAGTTGAAGGAACTCACCAATTACAACACTACTAATGAGTTGTTGACAATGTATGACGATTCAAAGAAAAAGTCCGAGAGCCAGGTACCCAATTCATCTCAGGCTTCGAAGAAAGGTAACTCTTCAAACAACCAGAGACTTTCAAACCAAGGCCATAACGCTAAACAAAGCCAAAAGGGCAGTGCACAATTTACACCCAACGCAGAGGCCAGGTCTCCAGCTGATCAACGTCTTAATGCCCCTTTGGGCTCTAACTCTGCTCCGGGAGCTGGAAATAATGAGCCCAAATTACCCCCAAAACGTACAATTCAAGATAGGGTGTTTGACCTTCTCATTGGATCGGAAGACGAATCAATTGAAAACAGATATGCCTTGATTTGTAAAAGGTGTTTCAGCCATTGTGGACTCGCTCCTCCTAATACCAAAGACCCTCTTGGTGTAACTTACATATGTCCGTATTGTAAGTTTCTCAATGGGAACAATGCTGATATTGATTTGAGCAAAATCAGTGAAGTTCCCCAGGCTAATTCCCCCATAAGTCCTATTCAGCCAGGCTCTACTGCTAATTCTGCTGCAGTTTCACCTTCACCTATCGAAGAGAAAATCTCCACAAGCCCATTGAAGAGCCCTTCGCCTATAGAAGACCAGTCAGGTATAAATGACACTCCGGTTGACGAACCTTCAGCTGATGCTTCCAACGCTCAACTCAAATGAAATGTGTCTAATAAATCTACATTCTAAGTAACTCACAGAATCGTATGTATTACTAGCTAGTTATTTAAGCGAATTCCATGATAGCATTGACCATGTCACCATCGTGCTTTCTTAAAGCCTTAACAGCCTTAGCTCTGGAAACCTTGGTTTGCTCAATGATGATATCAATGTCCTTGGTGTCTAAACCGGTTTCATCGACTTCTTCATCGTCATCTTCTTCTTCAGCCTTGTCAGCTAAGCTGGCCTTTTCTAAGTCAGCAGTGATAGCTTCAGGAGACTTGTCTTCATGAGAGTGGTCATGACCTTCGTGGTCGTGATCGTGACCTTCGTGGTCATGTTCACCAGCAGCAGCTTGTTGAGCGAATCTTTGACTAATGTCGTCAACCTTGGCTTCACCGAAAACAATGTAAGTACCAGCTGGGGACTTGTAAACTTCTGGGGTTTCAATGGCGTAGATAACGTTACCTCTTTGCTTGAAGGTGACTCTGGAAATACCCTTGATTTGCTTCAAGTTGAATTTCTTGATAGCTTCTCTGGCCTTCTTTTCGTTCTTAGAGATGACTTGGACGTCGACACCTTGTGGGATTTCTTCAATTGACATGATTAGTTAATATTACTACTAGTTGGAGTTTAAAATTTTTCACTACGATTTTCGTCGACGGTCAGAGCGCGCTCCTGCAGACAATTGCGAAAAATACCGTGAGAGGGCCATTTTTTTGAAGCTCATTTTAAAGGCCTATTTTTTGGTGGAGGAAGACGGGACTTTCCCAAACGGGAAGATAAACTTTTTCACTCAAAATGCCCTAAGTTTATATTTATTATGCGATGGTTACGTAATCAGTAATAATGTCAGTTTGTGCGGGTGGATAGACCGGAACGTCTGGGATAAATTGGCAACGGTAAATTCCGTAAATGTGGGTACCGTTTTGATACGTTCGGGTACTGCCATTCACATAATCCGATTTATGAATCCACCATATTCGATTTGACTTGAATCAAAAAAACTCCTCCAACTCCCATCGGATATAAATAAACACCGCTCTTATTTTTCTCCTTCTGCGCCGCCCGAAAACCGATAGAAACCGCACAGGAAAACCGTAAATTAAATTAAAAACTAATTCTTTGTAAAGAAAATCACCAAACACAAGGGTTGGTTTAAGATTAGGTGATTTGTATTGGTGGTAACTAGCACATACACGTAGCTGTTTTTGTCCAAGTACATTTAACGCACACAATTTGGTGATTTTTTTTGGCTGATTAATTCGTCAATATGTCTCAGGATGATGACGGCCCTTCGTCATCTTATTCGAGGTCAAATTTGAATGACACCGAACCAGAAACAGTCAATAATAACGAAAAGCTGCCTCAAGATATCGAAAAGGATGAAATCCAGTCGTCCGAAAAGAACGAATCCATAGAGAAACTGAATACCCCGAGAGTTAAAGATTTAGTATATGCTTCACCACCCGACTTCAAGCAGAGGCTACAGAGATTTTTCTACAACCATGGTATGGCTTCTATGCCTTTATATATGAAGGAAATCTACCTTAGTATGCCGAGATACATTTATGTCAACCAAGACCTACCCGAAGATATGAAGTATCCAAATGGTCAACCGATATTATCATATTCTCGTAATAAAATTAGAACAACAAAGTATACCGTTTTGAGTTTTTTGCCCAAAAACATCACCTTTCAGTTTAGAAATGCTGCAAATGCCTATTTCTTGGTAATGGTTATCCTTGGTGCATTCCAAATTTTTGGTGTTGCAAGTCCTGGGTTAGCAGCAGTACCTTTAATTGTTATTGTGTGTATAACGGCAGCCAGAGATGCTTTTGAAGATTACAAAAGAGGTAGCAGTGATTTTGAGTTGAACAATTCTCCAATTCATCTATTGGATGGTGTTCGTAATCCAAATGTTTTAAAGGGTAATGTCAGTTCCTGGAGAAAGTTCAAGAAGGCTAACACCAGAGTTTTACGGAAAGTTATGGGTGGTTTGAAGAAGTTTGGAATCATGGTATTTGCTAGTAAAAGAGTCAAGCAAGAGTTTGTTCGTGAAAAGGTCAAAATGGAAGATGACGCTTTGAGAAGAGTATCAACTATTATATCTGAAAACTCTATAATAGAGAATGGCTATAGACCATCATTTCAAAGCAACGGATATAGAAAATCTCACCAATTTTCAATCAAGCCTAAAGATATTGCTGATTCACTTATTAATCCCAACTTGATTCGTGAAAACTATGGTAGAGATGAAGACTTCAAATTCAAGAATAGGTTTTGGAAAGACGTCTCGGTCGGTGATTTCATTAGAGTGAGAAACAATGAAGAAGTTCCTGCCGATATTGTGCTTGTCTCTACTTCTGATGTTGAAGGTAACTGTTTTATTGAAACAAAGAATTTAGACGGTGAAACCAATTTAAAGAACAAGAAATGTTTAGAAGCAGGTGGTCTCAATCATTTGAAGCATTCCAACGATTTGGCCAACACGAAGTTCTGGCTTGAGTGTGATGCTCCTAACACAAACTTGTACCATTTCAAGGGAACTGTTCATTATGAAAGATACGACAAAGACGGCAACTTGGTTACACCAGATGAAAAAGAACCTGTGAACAATGATAATGTTATGTTAAGAGGTTCAACTCTTCGTAATACCAAGTGGATTATTGGGTTGGTTGTTTATACTGGTGCCGAATCTAAGATTATGTTGAACTCTGGTATCACCCCAACCAAAGCTTCTAGAATTTCAAGAGAGTTGAACATATCTGTGTACATCAATTTTGCTCTCTTGTTTGTATTGTGTCTTGTTTCTGCTGTGATCAATGGTGTATTTTATGATAAGAAAGATACATCGAGAGTTTTTTATGAGTTTGAGGCCTATGGGGCAAATGCAGCTATAAATGCTCTCATTGGTTTCTTCGTGGTGTTGATTATTTATCAATCATTGGTTCCAATTTCCTTGTATGTTTCGGTTGAAATTATCAAAACATGTCAGGCATTTTTCATTTTCTCCGATAACAAGATGTACTACGACAAATTGGACTATCCATGTATTCCAAAGTCATGGAATATCTCTGATGATTTGGGTCAAATTGAGTACGTTTTCAGTGACAAAACTGGTACTTTGACCCAAAATGTTATGGAGTTCAAGAAATGTACCATTAATGGTGTTTCATATGGGTTGGCCTATACAGAAGCTAAACAAGGATTGGATAAAAGAAATGGTGTTGATGTGGTAAAGCAACAGGAAATGTGGAAGACTAAGATGAGAGATGATCGAGAATTGATGATCGATGATATTACAAAGTTTTCCAATAACGATCAATTCAGAGAAGAAAATTTGACTTTCATTTCAGGTCAATACACAAGGGATACATTGATACCAGAAGCATCCGGACATCAAAAAGAAGCTAATGAACAGTTTATGTTGGCATTAGCATTGTGTCACACTGTCATGACTGAGGCCAATGTTTCGGACGAAGGCTTAAGAGATTTCAAGGCCGAATCGCCCGATGAAGCTGCTTTGGTGGCGGTTGCCAGAGATGTGGGTATAGTTTTCAAGGGAAGACAAAGAAATATCTTAACTCTAAGCATTTATGGTAAAGATGTCCAGTATGAATTGTTGTCCACTATTGGTTTTACTTCAGCCAGAAAGAGAATGTCTTGTTTCATTAAAACTCCTGAAGGGAAAATCTTGTTAATTTCCAAAGGTGCTGATAATGTGATTTTCCAAAGACTTAAGAAATCCAATCAAGTTTCCGATGTTCTTTCTAAGACTGCTTTGCATTTGGAAGATTTTGCAAAGGAAGGTTTGAGAACTTTATGTATTGCCCAAAAGGAGGTCGATTCTTACTTTTTCGACCAATGGCACGTTCGTTATAAAGAAGCAGCTGCTTCCATCGCAGACGACCGTGAAGAAGTGCTCGAAGAATTGAATGAAGAGGTGGAACAAGATTTGACCTTATTGGGAGGTACTGCAATTGAAGATAGATTACAACAAGGGGTACCTGATGCTATTTCTTTATTGTCACAAGCTGGTATCAAATTGTGGGTTTTAACTGGTGATAGAATTGAGACTGCCATCAACATTGGTTTCAGTTGTAATTTATTAAACAATGACATGAAACTTTTGGTTGTTAGGCCAGATGAAAATGATCCAGATAATGTCGATTACGTGGACTCGTTAGTAAGCAAATACTTACAAGAGGACTTTGGAATCGAAGATTTGTCAAATGAATCTATTGACTCTTTAGTCCGGGATGCCACCAAGGACCATTCGACACCAGTCAACAACTTGGGTTTGATCATTGATGGTGCTGCATTGAATCACGTTTTCCTCCAAGATTTAGACGGAGGACAAGACGAAAAGCACACCTACTTAAGAAGGAAGTTCCTTCTTTTGGGTAAACAATGTAACTCGGTTATCTGTTGTAGAGTATCACCAGCTCAAAAGGCTCAAGTTGTTAAATTGGTGAAATACGACTTGAAGGTTATGACATTGGCTATTGGTGATGGTGCTAATGATGTTGCTATGATCCAAGCTGCTGATGTCGGTGTGGGTATTGCTGGTGAAGAAGGTAGACAAGCTGTTATGTCTTCTGATTATGGTATTGGTCAGTTTAGATTTTTGGCAAGATTATTGTTGGTCCATGGAAGATGGTCTTATAAAAGATTAGCTGAAATGGTAAGATGTTTCTTCTATAAGAACGTGGTGTTCACATTCACCTGTTTCTGGTATGGTGTTTACAATGATTTTGATGGGTCTTACTTGTATGAGTACACCTTTTTGATGTTCTACAACTTGGCATTTACTTCTTTGCCAATTATTTTCTTAGCTGTTTTTGATCAAGATGTGACTGATACCGTATCTTTACTTGTACCGCAATTGTACAGATCTGGTATTTTAAGACAGGATTGGTCTCAAGCCTTGGTTATTTGGTATATGCTTGATGGTATTTATCAATCTGTGGTTGCATACTTCTTCACTTATTTGACTTACTATGTGACTTTTCAAAACGAAGAAGGATTGACTGTTGATCATAGATTCTGGCAAGGTATTCTTTGTTGTATGATTTCAGTCACTGCTTGTAACTTTTATGTGCTTTTAAGACAAAACAGATGGGATTGGTTGAGTGGTATAATCTATGCTCTTTCTATTTTGGTTGTATTCTTCTGGGCCGGTGTGTGGAGTGCAAGAGTTTACGCTCAAGAATTCTACAGAGCAGGTGCCCAAACCTTAGGTACTTTGCCAGTATGGTGTGCATACTTTGTTGCTACGGTTATCTGCTTAATCCCAAGGTTTACGTACGAGTTCTTGAAGAATAATTTCAGGCCAAGAGATATTGATATTATCCGTGAAAGAGCTATTGCAGGTGAGTTTGACGAGTATCCATGGGGATACGATCCTACTGATATTCAAGACGTTGAGAAATATAGACTCTTGAAGGACTTGTATCAACATGACCCTGAAGCTTTTGCTAAGTTCGAAGAAGAATTGAACCCACCCAGCACCGATACTGGCGCCAACTCTGAAAATAATCCATTTGTCAAGACGTTTAAAACCATCAAAAGGAAAACAACTGTGCTGAGATCAAGAGGAAACACTCTCAATAAAGACATGACCAACTCATTCCATAAATTACGTGTGGAGGAGTTGAGATCACAAATGGCAAGAAATGGAGAGTTTGGAACCGGGTTATCAAGAATTAGCACAACCCACGAGTTGCCTGGTTTGACCCAAGCAGAAACATTAATGAGCTACCACACCCGTACAAGCATCAACTTAGAACGCTAGATAAGTTGCCCCCGTTAATTTCGATTCATTTATATTATATATGCACTGTAAAAATATAGAATAAGATGCGCACTCGAATCTCTAAATTTTCAAATAGTTCATTTGTCTTTATAGATGTTCACATTCACGCTCTTGACGCCGGAGAATGGGAACCATTCATCTAAGGCGTCGTTGATGACGATCGATGATGATATAAAGATCTTGGCCGACCCTTCTTGGAACGGGAAGAACCATGCCGATTTGGATTATTTACAAGATACGTTGAAACAAATTAACATAATCTTGTTGTCCCATTCAACCCCAGAGTTTTTAAGTGGATACATTCTACTTTGTTTGAAGTTCCCCGAGATTTTGAAGAACGTCAAGGTCTATTCGACTTCTGCCGTTGCACAATTGGGCCGGGTATCCACCGTTGAATATTATAGATCTTTGGGTATAATTGGACCATTAAAAGATGCTTTATTGGAAGTCAGCGATGTGGATGAATGGTTTGATAAAGTGATAACCATGAAATACTCACAGACCACCCTTGCCCTGGACAGGTTACTGATCACCCCGTACAACTCGGGACACACATTGGGAGGTAGCTTTTGGCTCATTCAAAGAAAACTAGAGAAAATCATATATGCACCAAGTTGGAATCATTCCAAAGACTCCTTCTTGAATGCTGCTAACTTCTTGTCTCCATCCACAGGTAATCCTGTGTCCCAGCTTGTCAGACCTACTGCTTTAATCACAGGTACAGATATTGGGTCGAGTCTTCCCCATAGAAAAAGAGCAGAGAAATTCTTACAATTAGTTGATGCTACATTAGCCAACGGTGGTACTGTTTTATTGCCCACCACAATAAGTGGCCGGTTTTTGGAACTTTTGCATCTAGTAGATGAGCATCTTAAAAGTGCACCTATTCCGGTATTATTCTTGTCTTATAGTGGAACTAATGTATTGAGGTATGCCACCAACTTATTAGAATGGATGTCACCCAGTCTTTCAAAAGAATTAGAAAGTGCCAACTCTATTGTGTCTAATAGTGGAAATAGAAACCATTTTCCTTTTGATCCTTCTAAAGTCGATTTAGTTGCCAACCCCTTCGAATTGGCTCAAGCTGCTGGACCAAAGGTGGTTTTCACTTCGGGAGTCGACCTCAATAACGGAGACTTGTCTGCAGAAGCATTGAAAGTGTTATGTAATGACGAAAAGACCACCATCATATTAACAGAGAAGACCCACTATGGTTTCGATGAATCGATTAATAATACATTATACCAAGAATGGTCTAAATTGTGCAAGTCCAGAAATGATGGTAATTTAGAAGATGGGGTTGCCGTGCCTCTTGAAATTAAAATAGATGTCCATGATTGGACCTTGGAAGAAGATTTGGTGGGTAATGAACTTACTGATTTCAGGGAGAAGATCACCTTGAAGAGGAAACAAAAGTTGATTGAACAAGTTAGAGATCGTAAAAACAAAGCTCTTACAAGTGAAACTTATGACGATGTGTCCTCAGATTCTGACGATGATGATGACGACGATGAGGTTGAACCAGAAGTTGATAATGAACCTATACCGGAAAAGGAAATGACTGACGAGGCCGTCCCTAAACAAGACTCAAAGGCAGAAACCACAGAAAAGACCGCAAGTAATACGCTTGCAGTTAATGCCCCAGCTAATGTTAATATGATGGACGATGCAGCTGCTCAAGAAGCTGTTGTCGTGGAGAACATTAAGTCATCGTTCGATCAAAGCATCCCGTTGGATATCAAAATCACCAACAAATTAAGACCAAGACATGCGATGTTCCCATTTTTCTCGAATAAAGACAAACAGGATTTCGATGATTATGGTGCAGTTATAAACCACAAAGACTTTGAAAGAAAAGATGACATCAATAACAAGTTCAGCTTGGAAAATAAAAGGGTAGATGCTAGAAAATGGGGTACTCATGATGACTCAGATGCCATGAACCAGAACCAAAACAAGTTGACTCCTCAAGAGGTGTTGAATAATGAAATCATCAAGAAGAACTTGGACACGTTTTACCATCCACGAAAAAGAATAGAGGCCAGCTCTACTGGGTCTGCTTATTCTGCCAAGAAGTCTCAAACGATTCTGATGAGATGCGGTTTATCGTTCGTTGATTTATCTGGGCTTGTTGATTTGAGATCGTTGAGCTTGATTATCTCTTCATTGAAACCACTGCACTTATTATTATTACCTGATGCCAGTGTCAGCGAAGCAACAAAGAATGAGATCGAAGCCAATGGGTTGATCAGAATCAAGACAACCTTGAGCCAACAACAAGAGCAAAACCAAGAGATTGAAAAAGAGAACTCGTTACTCAAATCAGCTCGGTTTATGTCTTTTCAATCTCTTAGAACCGGTAAATTGGGTAATATCAAGACGAGTGCAATGGACATCATAGCTGTTGAAGATAGAGAAACCATCACTATAGGAAGCAGTGATACTGGGTTGAATATTGGAGACTTTGAAGTCAAATTAGACGATTCTGTTCTTGATGAGTTGAAATGGCAAACTATCGACGGTAGCTATAGAGTAGCACAAGTCAGTGGACAACTCGAAGTTCTCTACAAGAAAATCCATAACAAGAGACAAAAGACCAGCAGTGATGTATTGAATCCAACTAGTGAATTCACTCTTAAACCCGTTGACCAAACCACAAAACAAGTACAAACTGTCAATAAGAATAAGCTTGCGATTGGTAACATCCGGCTTCCTGAACTTAAAAAGAAATTGTTGAGTAAGAACTTGAATGCTGAATTTAAAGGTGAAGGTACTTTAGTGGTAAACGATAAAGTATCGATCAGTAAAGTTTCATACGGAGGAAACGACGGAGATGGAGACGATACTGGGGATATAATAGTGAATGGCCAGTTTGGTCCTTTATACTATCAAGTCAAAGAGTGTATACGTGAACTTTTAGCTTATGTATAGATAGATGTATAATAGCAGCCGTAACTTGGAAATTTTTGACGTGCTCTCACCAATATCAACCAGTTCTCACAAAATTTTCAATGGTCCAATTAAGTTAATCGAAATAATAATTCAATCTCACTCACGAAGAATAAAAGATGCAACCATATTCTAGATCTGGGGGCACCAGAAAGTGTTTCTATGAATTCCAAACCTTGACTGCATGCTACACCTCCGCTGACACCGTTACGAAAAAGGAATGTCTTCCTCAATTTGATGATTACTTTGAGTGCTTACATGGCTACAAAGAAAGAGAAAAAGTCAGATTAATGTTACAGCAATTAAAGGAAAACGAAACCTCCCAAAAGGGTGTTACTGCCTCTGAGTTGTATAAATCTGCAGGTGCAGTTTATGAAAACTTGGATTTGATCAAGAAGGATTAAATGTAGTACCCATCAATGAGTTTTTGATTAACTGGAGATATCATCAAATTGTATAATACGCTAGAAATACGCTAACTCGATATATCCTTGCATAGAGTATTTATCATATAATAAAAGGCACTCGGAACCGTGTAACTATTCGAGCTGGTGGTCTTGAGAACTTAGTCTCAGGTCTTAAGAACTTAACACTCTTAGGTCTTGGGAATCTTAGTCTAAGGTCTTGATGATCAAGGACTAAGTGTATGTTCAGGGGTAAGAGCACCCAATTGAACATACACTTACTATTCTAAGCTCATCACCACCTCAATCTCTCCACATCTATTTGTGGCTCTAGTCAATTTCTTATCTCTCACTACTTTCTAACACCAGTGGCTAATTTATGAATGCTTACAAAAGAAGTAAATCCCTCTCCAAGATTTGGTGTGGTAGACTCAAGAAGTCAAACAAACAAGCCATTGCTAAAGAGTCTCTCTATAGCCGAATGGAGGTTAAACTTAACATCATGAAGAAAATCTTATTTGTGAAACAGCCTCTCAATTCTAACTCGTATGAAGACGAGATTGAAATGAGTACTTTGAAGTTAGCAGCTGACACCATCAGAACCATTTTAACAAGGAACTGTGAAGCAAAAGGCAATAAGACTCAAAACAGTTCCAGTTTTTCTGTTTTTAAACCTTCGTCACCGAATACAGACTTAAACCACTTGAATTATTTAATGTCTCAGCACCCAAGCACGCCATTTGGTGGTGTAAGTCTGAACTTCCTTTGTCCCTTTAAAGCAAAAATATTAGACTAATGTATAGTCTATAAAAATTGAATATGAAAAAAGAAATTTCCGATACCGGGAGTCGAACCCGGGTCTAATGCGTGAAAGGCATTTGTGCTAGCCGTTACACCATATCGGAGCTAGTTGAGTTGAAAGTTTGTTCAGATTTTGATAATTATAGTGAAAAAAATTAGAGATTGAAGATGGAATAAATTTCTTCATAAGTATTGCTTACAATGTAACTATATATTACAATTCATCTATTTGTCGTAAACTTGATATACATAAAACTCATTTTATTGTGCCGGTGGTTTCTAGGTTCCAGGTGGTGGCGGTTTGGAGGCTGCTGGTGGTGGAGGTTTGGACACTCCAGGCGGTGGAGGTTTAGGAACTACCGGTGGTGGTGGCTTGGAGGCTGCTGGCGGTGGTGGCTTGACAGCAGATGGTGGTGGAGGCTTGGACACAGTTGGTGGTGGTGCTATGGCTCCTGGTGGTGGTGGTTTGGTTACAACCGGTGGTGGTGGTCTAGTTGTACCAGGTGGAGCATTCACTCCTACAGGTGGCTGGCTAGTTGCAGGCGGTGGATTGGAGGAACTAGCAGGCTCAATACCAGGAGGTGGTGTCGGTCTATGAGATGTGGTTGAAGATGTGAAAGGTGCAGATGGAATGAAAGGTGAAGGTTCTGTTTTGATCTTCTTCCATGGAGGAAGAGATTCTTCAGGGTTGTGGTGCGTCCCAGCGGCCACTGGTTGAATAGGCACATAAGGAATGTCTGCATCTCTTGGTTGAGTAGGCACATAAGGAACCTCTGTGTCAGTGTTGTCACCTTTAAGCTTACAATCTCTGGCAAAATGACCAATGTTCCCACAAATCTTACACACGATTCTGGTGATATCGAAGCTGGGTTTGCTTTGATCCTTGTTGTATCTCGAAGGATCAAACGGTTTGGATTCTCTCAACGTACCGTTCAAAACAGCCAATTCTCTCAATTGTTCACGCTTGATGTCATTCTGATGTACGGGAGAACTAATCAACTTCTCAATGATCTCGTTTGTTAATTGAATGGCTTTGGCAATCTTCTGTTGACTATCAGCAGTGATAACCACATGAAGATCATCTTCAGTTGAATCTGAACCGCTTGAACTGGAGTCTGTCAATGATCTCTGACCTCCTGATCTACCATCCTTTACAGACCCTTTTCCTCTGATAGCCAAACGAGCTCCACTATCTTCTTGTAGCTTTCTTAAGGTATTACCTCTAGGACCCAAGAGAAATCCCACAAAGTTAATATCTGGATAATCCTTAATGGGCACGTATAATTTTTCCATTGTTTTTTGGGGCTTTTGATAATCATATGGTGGCTGGTAATCTTTTATAGTACTAGCAGCCAGCTCCACCAAATAATCTCTTTCCTTCTCAAGAGCATCTTTCACTCTTGCTTCACGGGTGTTTGTTCTGTTACCTGCATTGTCATATTTCGGTGGTGGTGAAACCTCTCTCTTTATGTTTGTATTTTGGGGATTGCCTGATGGTAATAAGCTGACTAGACTCTTAGTCTTGTGAGCTGTTCTTAACACATCCGATATTTCTTCTACTCTGAAAAACAGCTGGTAGGCATTGATCTGTTCATTGGTCAAGTGTCCTGCTATGATGGTATCCAACTGTTTGTCTTGGATAGTTTTGAATCTTGCTGGTTCTCCAGACCAATAAGTCTGCTTGGTCTTAATAGTTCCAGTTGCCTGAGGGACAGGATTGGAGCCGGAGTAATTATCATACCTAGAGTCGTTAACCTGTCTTGATGTCGGTCTACCTCTTTCCCTTGTGCTGGGATACCCTCCCCTTGATCTGTCTGGATCTCTTCTATTATCCCACGAGTCGCTGTACATTGTGGAGGATTTTTCATTTTTAGCTGCGAAGATGAGATACAGAGGGAGCTGAGAGTGAACCGAAATAATTAGTATATTAAAATGATGAGGTAGGTATACATCCGTATCTATGTACATATGTTTGTTCTTGTCGAAGTGAGTCGTATCATGAGTTATAAGTGTTTTGTTAAAGGCTCGTATAATAAGTTCAATGTGTTTAAGACGTGAACTAAATCCTTGTGAACTTCAAAACACATAGCACTTCCCAACCTGCTTTACGGGAAATGATTGTCTCTACTTTCCAGCCTTTTTCTTCCATGTGTTTCTTTACTGTGTCCGGTTTATTCCTAGCACAGAAAAGTATGTATGCCTCACCCTCATCGCTAAGTATCAGATCCAACTGATCAAGTAACTCCCACGTAACTACCATACCATCGGAGCCTCCTAAAAGTGCTAGATCAAGCCAGGTATCATCGTTCTCTTTCTCTGGTAGTATAGGAACCTCTTCTGCTGGGACATACGGAGGGTTGAATATAAGTATGTCAACCGTCTTTGGTATAATGGAGTCTGTAAGATTCATTTGACAAACATCAATTGGCAGGAATTTGGGGTTGTTGATGCCTATTATATTAAGGGCTGACTTACAAGCATGCGGATTAACATCTGTGGCCAAGTAGTATGCATTGGGTATGACATTTTTCATGATGAAGCTAGTTACGATGCCGGACCCAGTTCCTATTTCGGTGATAATTGGCAGCTTGTTCTTATACTTTTCTGTCAAACGGGTATGTTCTTGTTCAAAACAGTCTAGTAGAAGAAACGAATCTTCCGAAGGCTCATACACCCTATCATAATCCAAGTCTTTTAATATAGGAGTCGGAAGCATACCTCTGCATCGAACGTTTCGCGAAATCGAATCCGACTATCACTCAAGACACATAGAGCCATGCAAATCAAAGTCAAGACATTAACAGGGAGGGATATTCCAATCGATGTGGAGCCTACAGATAAGGTGATTCATGTGAAGGAGCTTATGGAGGAGAAAGAAGGTATTCCCCCATCGCAACAAAGATTAATTTTTGGCGGTAACTCGTTGAACGATGATGCAACTATTCAAGAAAGTGGTATTATAGCTGGCTCTTCATTACATTTGGTGTTAACTTTGAGAGGGGGGTTTTAGACGTATGAAACTGCAAATAAATTATATCGTTGATTATTAATATACTTATCTTATTTTGAAGCAGCCCAATTTTTGGCATTTTGTAAGAATTTACTGAGGTTTGGTATTGATGGTTTGTCATCTGGGAACACGTATACCAAGTATTGTTTGGTGACATTGTCTTCGACTTTAGTCTTTTTAACGATTTCGGGGAACTTGCTTTCAACTTTTGCAAGTGACTCGGAGTCACCATTAACTTCTTCATAAAGCTTCCATGCCTCAAGAAGAATAAGCCTCTCATTATCTTTATTCTGAGACTTATAGTGGTCCAAACCCCTTTTGAAAATACCTCTGCTATTGTTCTTTTGTATATCTTCGAGCTCAAATGCAAACTCTTCTTGATCATTGGCATTGAAACGTTCGAGCTGTTCATCATTAGGTATCGAGCTTTCAAAATTAGCATATGCAATCCACACCTTAACACTGTCACTCTCGGAAAGAAGATTTTCAAAGAGATCTCTTGCCTTTGAGTACTCAAATTGTTCTTTATAGTATTCAATGAACGAGGTGTAAAGATAATCGTACGGAGTCAACTTGTCGGAAATAAGACTATCTTTGATCAAGTTGAGACCTAACTTGTATAATGCTTCACATCTGTCGTAATCTTGTAGTTCGTTTTCGAATTCGATATATTGTAAAAGAACTTTGAGTGCTTTAAGACTGTTAATTAGACTAAGTTCGAACCATTTTTCATATATCTTCCTCACACGGTCCCATTCACCAAGCTTCTTTTCAAAGTCAATATAATAATTAAATATTTTCGTCTTAGGTTCCTTCATGGCTCCGATGGATCTCCCTAGGATCTTTCTTGCTTTATTGATTCCGTCTTCGCTGTTCCTGATTTCGAACTCAGCATACATTATCCAGAGCTTACCGAATATTATCAGTTTGGGTATAACTTCGAGGGCCAGATTCCATACTTTTCTTGCATTATCGATATTCTTCAAGGTGAATTCTTCATATAGGGCATATCGTATCCATAGAAACACATACCTTCTCCATATTATTGTTTTTCCAGCGTCTTTAGGAGCGTTCTGCGGGGCTGTGGACTGTGCCATATACTTCACCAATTCATCTCCTTGTAGCAAGTCCAATAAAAGCCACCATGAATCTATGTCTTGTGGGTTTGACTCAACATTAGAGATGTATTTCAATTTTCTCTTCAAAAGGACATTTTCAGACATTTCGATTTCATCCCCAAATCTTGATTCGAAATTTGTGAATGCATGCAATAGACTCTGATATTGGTTGTCATCAAACTGAAACTTCGTCTTATCCAAAATCAATTTGAATATGCTATTGGCCCTCTCTGTCTCCTTGTTCTTGAATTCCCAGATTGCCCACTTCTCTATTATTACCGGCAAAGTTTCATCGTTTGGGTTTATTTTCAAGAGCTCGTCAACTGAAAGCTCAAAGATGTTTCTTGTATAATTTGTATCCTTGACTCCCAATTCAAAATTTATCCAGTTTAACCAAGTCTTTCCTTGAGGATACTGTATGACATACTCGCCGAATATGTCCCTAACATTCTTGTGTTCATCATATCTTTTTTCAAAATTTATATAGGCATCCCATACGGTTGAAGAAGGTTTCCAGCTGATCCAGGTCTTGAATAACTGTCTGACCTTATTGTAGTTCTGTAAAGTTTCTTCTGTCTGCATGTAAAGAAACCAGAACTTGTCTACACTAGGAAGAGTAGAAATCCCTCTTTCTAATAAGTTTCTCGCATGGTTGATGTTATTATTGGAAAGCTCAAATTTGATATAGTTATTCCAGAACGGTACATGTTCAACATCCACTTGAAGAGCTCTTTCATATATCGACCTGGCCCTTTTGAAATCATGACAGAAATCAATCTCCCACCTTGCGTACCTTATCCATTGGCCGTAATTCAATCTATTCTTATTGAGCTGTTGTTCATACTCTCTTCTTTTGGTTAATTGAAGGGATCTTAATTCTTCCAAATCTTGTATTGATTGCTGGGGTTTCTCCAATTTAATCTGATGATTCACAGAATCCTCTATTATCTTTTCACTCGTGATCCTATTATCGTCCGACATCCATAGATTTGTGTTTTACAAATGTATACCGCTTGGTTGTTACAATGTGTATTTTCGCAGTTTCTCATCTCTATCTCAAAATGAGGCCTGAGGTTTTCAGCCAGATGCGGTAGTTGAGGCCGTATAAACCGGAGCCACGAAACTGATTGGGTTCGTCCAAGTACAATGAAGTGATGGGCTTCTAGCCCCTTTCGGGTCCTTGACCAGTCACTCCATGGACTACCAGATTGGCTGCAACTCTTCCTCCTCTTATGCCTGCCCATAGGTGTCGCATTAAATTAGTTTGCACTGATTAGAGACTTCCGCATTCAGCCAGGAAAAAGGCAAATTCGCATTTTCTGCGCGAATCGGGAATTCGATGAAAAATTCATGAAAAATTTATAAAAAAAAAACTGTTTCAAGTATAACAGGTGTAGGTCAACATGAAGACCTTGAAAAATTAATGCCTTCAGCCAGATTCGAACTGACGATCTCCTCATTACTAGTGAGGTGCCTTACCAACTTGGCCATAAAGGCTTTTTGTTGTTTGAAGATTTCTCTTCTGCGTTCAAATTCAAATGAAAAAAACTTTTTCGTGTAATTGGACCAGTTTCGGGTGTTTTTTGACACGTCACCCAAACCCTGGTTCTGTAGTTATATCCCTGTTGTCTCAGACTCGGGTATCTCGAGTGGTAGCTCTTTTGGCTCCACTATAACTAACATCAGTGTGTGCTGAATCGATACGACGTAGCCGTAAAACCAGTAGCGGAAGAAACAACCTCTTGTCCAACAAGAAGCGTTCAGGTTAGCTCCATGTCATGAGCAAGCCATTGATATGGGCAAGACCTTTTTGACGTGAAAACGCTCGATTCTCTGCGGGCTCAAAAAAATGAAGATATATCGATAAAAAACGAGATTTAAGGTATTAGCAAAGAAACACTACTCTTAGCACACCTCTAACACATCCATACATACAACTACATGCATTCAAGCGCCTCGGGGATTTTTTAAGATTTTTTTAAATGGTATTTTAACCCATCTGGTTTTCTCGTCTTATCGCTGAAAAAATTAAGATCTTAAACAGATTTGTAAAAACCACATAATTCAGTAATTTTATTTTTGGTTTTTCGCAACCAAACTTTATACAACTATGACTGTAGGGGTGCCATAAAGCTTGAAGCTTCAAGAGGGTTTGATATCTTCTACCAGAGGTCTTTAGACTTACATGAGTCGTAGTGCCGGTGGTGATGTTCTTTGACTATTTCATTATTCTCAAACCCATAGCCTAAGGGGTGTTGGGGATGTTAAATGAGCTAGTAATGGCAAATGTACTAGTAGATGGAGTGGACCCTATAGTGCTGAAAACCTATTAGAGTTGAAACCGCTTTACATTAGAAGACCATCAACGAATGTGTATGATTTAGTCGGAGCTAACTCTTAAGCACTAGAGTTTAAATAACCTGTGGAAATACCATTTCCTTTGTTTTAAACAAGCAGAGATAAGTGCTATTCATGGGATATAAACTAGACGATAAAGGCTCAAAGTCAGCTATAAAATAGCAAAGCTAAGAGAACTTAAACAATAAGTGTATTTCAAATCTTCAGGTTATTCAACTACCTACAGAAGATGGGTTTAGGACACCCAAACGGTAAACGTCTTCCATGAAATATGGTATGTATTTCATTACCAATACCTGTCAAGCATATCCCAAAGAAAGAAGCCAGTTTATTCAAGTCCATCTACTCAACTATACACCTCAAACTGCATTCACTGGCCAACTACACCCAAGATATACACAAGAATCGTATAAGCCATCATGAGATAATTGCTTAGAATAGCAGCCGCGTCAATTGGCTTCGCGAACGTTAAGAAAAATAAGAACGATCAATAAGGGAGCAAATTCAGATGACATACACCATCGGTGACAGGAGAATCAAATTGGATGTAGATGTCCTCGAGGAGAAGGATCTAGCTCTACTAACCTCACATCGCAAGCTTTTCAAGTATTGTTTGAATAATGCTATTTATAAATATCTTCTCAAGCTAAAAAATATTGTTCATCTATATAATGACATAATAATTATTTACAGCACACTCCTCAAAAAGATCCCCAACTATGAAGATATAACATCACAGACCAACCTGACCAAACTCAATATGAACGAACTAGAGGACCAGTTCAATACGATTTTCGGATGTGAAGAATCAGAGTCGGTTCTTATTAATAATAGATGGCAGTCCAAATCATATGAAGAAGTGGTGAAGCCCATGACACTTAATTTACTTCAGTTGTCCCAGATAAGTTTCGAACGGCTATACAAAACGTTGTATTGCATTGAATTCTTCTTTGACAAATTCGACAACTTGAAGAAATTACTCATTCCTTTTTTACTTGTACAAACACAAAGTGTGATCAATTCAGTCAAAAAACTGTTGTACCTTACCAACCTACTGACCATAGCAGACAGTTTAAAGTCAGTTAAAGAGATAAACCCCAGCATTCTTAAACAACTCAAAAAGATTGAAAAAATCACCTCTGGATTTGAAAGAGAATCACTTGTGCTAGAGACAGGATTTAAAACTTTTGACCCACTGCTCCACCAATACACCAACATATTGCTTGGGAAAGCCATACTCAAACGAGACATTAACCCCAACGATTGCCAGATTATTAAACGTCGTAACGTATGCTACGAAGCAGCAGAGCACGTGATCTCCATACCACTATCAGAGAATCAACTTGATTCTTCAACAATGCTATTGACAAAATACCTTTATTACATAGTCTTTGTTCTTGCATTACTAACTTTTTCCATTATTTATAGATTGATCAGAGTATTATTTGCATCACCTTAAACGGATAAGTTTATAGCACAGCATTTTTTGTAAATTAATTAATAATGTACTATCATGTTTTGTAATGCATACTATCCATCGAACCTCCTACCAAATTCTGCAATACTTCAATTTGGTGTTTCAGCATTGTATCTCATAATAGTCATTGTTACACAAAACGCAAAAGTTCTGCGCGGATTTTATCAACAAGTTTTGATTAAGCATCCTCTTCAGGCCCATCACATTCTTCCTACTGGACTTGATTCTAATAAAATCGATTGAACACAACAAAGTTCAATTAGAATACCAAACTTTGTTAACCGTGATTAAGGTTAGTATTATTCATTTCCCTTTATTGTATTTTTATTGTTTTAAACCCTACTGAAATTCCCCCCATGTCCAGCAAACAGATATATTCTGCAACCTATTCAAATGTTCCTGTGTTTGAATATGTGACGTCTGAAGGTCCTATTATGAGAAGGAAATCCGACTCATGGATTAATGCCACACATATTCTAAAGGTAGCCAAATTCCCGAAAGCTAAAAGAACTAGGATATTGGAGAAGGATGTTCAGACAGGAATCCATGAAAAAGTCCAAGGTGGTTATGGTAAATATCAGGGAACTTATATACCATTGAATTTAGGAGCAGCATTGGCTAAACAATTTGGGGTATATGATGTATTACAGCCTATATTTGACTTTACTTATATAGAGGGAGAGTCTGCCACTCCTCCTCCAGCCCCAAAACATAGCCATGCATCAGCTTCGAATGTTGCCCAAAGACAGAATTCAGGACTAGAGTTGGCCAAAAAATCCAAATCTACAAACTCATTGAATGGTCCTCCTAGAAAGAGAGGGAGACCTAAAAGAGTTACATTGAACCAACTTCCATCTTTAAAACATAATGACACAACTCCCATTTCAGTGGATCTGAATACGGCAAGTTTTTCAAGGGCTACCAGACAGGATACGGAACAAGATGCATTGAACCTTATGGCTAACCATATGCATCAACAGCAGCCAGTGAAACGTCATGTTAAAGACGAAGATTTGGAGTTGGTTGATGACAGCAGCGATGACGCAAACGAAGAGAACGAAGAAGAAGAGTTTCTTACTGGCAAAGAATTATTTGGAACCCCACGTAATTCATTTGAGAGGATCGTTAATAATCACAACAGCATTAACCAATATCCTAGGTCACATTTTCAAGGTATATCAACAGGTCAACAATTCCCTAATTTATTGTCGTCGAGAACAACACCTCCAGATCCTTACGGCTTATCACAATATCATCATCCACACCAGAATAATCTGTTGAGATCGTTTAAAGATGATCAAAGTCACAGTGAATACTTCAGCAATCTATTAAACTTTTTCCTTGAAGATAACAGCCAAATACAAGAGGACGCTCAAGCTGTGTCAGAAGATGTTCAGAGAGGGGATGATGGTAAGAGAGCTGACAAAAAGCCGAAGGATACGGTTATTCCAAAACTGCTTTTGAATCCACCACAACCCCTTTCCAAGATTAACATCAATCAGCCTATAGATAATGATGGAAACACTGTATTCCACTGGGCTTGCTCTATGGGAAACTATACCATTATTGAATTTTTGATAAACAATTTCCCCAATATTATCAACTCGAATTTGAAGAATAATCATGGAGAAACACCTTTAATATTTCTTATCAAATTCAGCAATTCTTATCAATTGAAGAACTTTCCAAATTTATTGGATTTACTTTTTGACTCAATACTACTGGTGGATAACCAAAATAGGACTGTTTTACATCATATTGCATTGTCTGTTGCAACCCCTCAGAATTTCATCGAAACCAGTTTCAGTGGAAACGACGAATCTCAACTCAACAATTATATCAAAAACAAGGAGAGAATTGCTAGGTATTATATTGAATGCTTATTCACCAAGATCATAGAATTCCAAGAGTTCAATAATAATAATGATACTTCTAATGAACTAATAAAGAAATTCATCAACCACCAGGATTCAGATGGTAACACAGCATTCCACTTGGTTGCTTATAATTTGAACAAGAAATTGATAAAAGTATTTATCAGTTATCATCGGTTTATTGATTTCACAATTAAGAACTTGGTGAACTATTCAGTTGAAGAGTATTTGGCATCTCATAATTACGTTTTGAAATTAGAGAATGGTCAAGAGGATTTCGAAACACCAGCAAGAATCAATGATTTTGTCAAGGATAAATTCAATAACCTTCAAAGCTTTGAAAGCCAATTATACTACAGCAAGATGACTGTAAATTTGGCCAATTCGACTTCAAACGTTATCACAGAAAAGCTCACCGAATTACAATTCTTGATCGATAAGGAATTAAACATGAAAGATGAAAAACTTTTGAAGTTGATCAACATTAATGGAAAATTCCAAAACATGAAAGTTGCTCAGCAAAAGCTCATTTTAAAGATCTTCAAATTGGATTATCTTATAAAAGATATCGGAGAAGAATTACTGGAAATTGATATCAAAAGAGACAAAATTATTCAAGATGAAATCACCCGGTTCCTCAACGATTTGACATTCCAGGTACTACAAAAGAAGGAGAAGCTCAATAAAAAGATTGACTTATGCAAGAGAGTATATCTGAAGACATTGAAAGCCAAGCTCAATAAACTTGAGAACTCCAAGGTTTCTAAACCAGTAAGTGAAACATTACCAAGTGATAAATTCGACTTGGCTGTTCTGCTTCAAAGAGAGGTGATTCGTTCACAAAGATTACTAGGAGATTTCTTCAAAGCTCAAGCCAAAGTACCAGTTTTAAACAAGGATGACTTCAAGGAAAACAACATACACAACACGGTGATTTCCAACTACCCGGCTGATGATAAGCTCAACAAGTACTGTAAGTTGATATCCTTATGCTGTGGAATGAACATCAATGATGTTGAAAGTTCAATAGACTCAATTGAACAGTCTTTAATGAAAAGTATGAACCAAAAATAGTATGTACTATAATTATGTAATATACAACGATAATCAGAGACTACAAGATGGTATATATCTTTCATCGTGTTACGTGAGCAGATAATTTTAGAAGTGGTTAAGAACTATATTAAAAAGGTGGCAGTTAGTATGGGCTGAGTGATACTGCCTCTTGTAGTAACACTGATAAAGATTTTCGGCTTAGGTGCAGCGATCAGGCACGCAACCACGGGCTGGGTTTGCGCGATAAACAGCTTTTTATTCCGGGCCCCCAGCTCTACTACTTGTAAACCAACCACACGGTTTACCATTACCAGCTTTATGTGCCCAGGACTTTGATCGTTTGGCGTCCAAGCCACTGTCGGCCAAGCAGATACTGCCGCATTTGACGGATTTAGATATTTTTTCAGACGGTGCGTCGCGCGGAACTTTATAGGAGATAAACCCCAATGCGGCGATGGCTCAAAGGCTTACGTACCTGCAATCAATAAGCCCCCTATATAGTCGACAATACTTACATATTATCCACGATACCAGCAAACTGGTGTTGCTCAAACGCGTCGTACCATCCTCTTCTTGTTATCTTATACGCCAAGTACCTGCTTGTCCCAGACGCGGATCTCATCGTGTGAGAAAAGCGCTGAAATTCTCATTTTTTTATCTAGCGACTAGTTTCCTTGTATCATGTTCTCCAAGCGGTACTTTCGAGTCCTTCTATTGCTAGTTGTTTTGATTATCTCGACTTCCTTAGTGTTATTGAAGTCAGAAGTCACCTTTGATTTAGATAGGGTTCCGTTCAAAGTCACTCCAGACACCAATGTTAAGCCCTCAAAACAAGGCAGCTTTTGGGACGTGATACTGTTTTCAAAAGATAAGAAGAAGAAGATAAGCGACACGTTCCCATTGAGTGAATTCTTGTTAAGGAAAGAATTATACAGAACTGAAAAGCTTACCGTGTTCACCGATCCATACAAGCTCGAAGGGAAGGAACTCGGGGAAGAAAACTCTCCCGATACCGACAAGGTTTGTAGTGATTTGAAACTTGAACACGATGTTCATATCAGTGGAGTCAAGTTATTACCAGCAGAGTATAAGGTGGTTCAAGAACAGCTTGAAAGGAACCCCGAATACGCCAAGTTAATTAAGAAGGTTTATGACAAGTTCAAGCCAAAGATTGCAAAAGAAAAACAGTGGTTCAGATTTGCTGGTTCTTCTGTGTGGCTTGAAGATTTCCAGGTCCATTACATGGTGAGTAGATTAATCTTCTCTCCTAGTGGAATACCAAATAAAGGGTTTGCTAGTTTCCTTTACGTTCAGCTTTTCGATACCGACTGGAATGAAATCGAAAAGACATTAAATATTCCATACGAACAACACATTGTGCAAAATATTCTTAATTCAGATGGGTCATTTGATGAAAAAGTATTGGATGCTTCAGTAGCTTATAGAGAGGTCAAATTCCCATCGGTGCTACCAATCCCATTCGGATATATCATGGACACAAAGGACAATAAGTATTACTTTGGACCAGAAGATCCAAGAATCTTGAAGAGAGTCAATCCTAGATTGGGATTTGAAGAACCGGTTGTTGTATACAATTTAAAGGATACAACAATCAGCAAGAGAGTGATGTTCATGTATTTACCATTTTCTAATAAGGTGAACATGTTAAAGAAGAGAAATGAACCATTCGCCAATATAGAGAAGAACTGGACTCCTTTCAGGTCTGTTGCCCAGCCTGACACTCAGATGAATTTCGTCTACTCTATCAAGCCGTTGGAGGTTGTCACTTGTGAGATGGAAACGGGAATGTGTGATTTCCTTTTGAAAGTGGATAAACAAGATATCAATAAGTTTGGTTCTTTAAGAGGAGGATCACAACTCGAAAGGTTGCCAATTGACAATTTACCTGACCATTTAAAGAACTTGTTTACTCTCCCTGAAAACAGAAACATATACGTTGGATGGGCAAGAACCCATTTGAACAAATGTGGATGTGGTGAATCGATGTATAGGCCAAACTTGATTGTTTTAGTCGAAGACCAAAACCCCGAAACCAAAGAGTTTTACTACAAAATCACCGATGTTTCTGATTTCGTTGATTTTAATGCTGATATTCCTAAATGGACAAATCCAAAGTTTGACGATAACGGAAAACTTCTTGAGGATGACGACAAAAACATCTGTGACAAGAGTTTAAGAAACGTGTTGATTCCAAACTCTATTGCCTACTGGGAAGTAGAAAGTGTAATAACCAACGGTGTTCAATACGGGAAGAAGTTTTTCCACAAGGTCCCCACGGTGGATAATAAAGATCAGGTGATTTTCAATGACTATATGGGAGTAACTTTATCGGCCGCCGACTCGGATGTTAAGATTGTACATGTTAAAGGGTTATTGAATTATTTGCTTCGGATCGAGTCATTATATGAACCAAAATCGGTAAAGACATCTTCTGGCACGTCGCCGTTCTCCGATATCAACCAGAAATGTAGTGAGATTGCCGCCAAGGATTACTGTGTCAACTATGCACAAATGCATGGGGGAGTTGTAAAATATTAATGTTCCAAGGACATAGAGGAATAAATAAGCATAGATTTGCAACCGTAGAGCGGTGCCAACTATTGCGCGGTGGCAGGGTATTGCGCGGGTACACCACTATCGCGGTAGGGCGATAGCGCGGCAGGGCGATGGCGCGACGTGAGCCGCTCGCCTTGAATAACCGAAGCAAAGCGATTTAGTGCGCAGTTTGGCACAATTGCAACCAAAGTCGGAGATGTAAAAATTTGCAGTAATTTTCCACTGATAGCCGAATTATTAAACCCGGAAACAAACTGGTAGCAAATAATATATAAGAACACGATTTCTAACCCTTGTAATTAATCTGTAATTCTGTAATGAGTGACGATAACAAAAGTGATTTATACGTACATTATACGGAAGAAAACATAAGCGCTTCTTCTTCGAATGAAGACCACGCTCCAGTGGCATTCCATGGTAAGGAAGAAGCAGCACCACAAAGAGCATCTTCTCCTCGAAGAAGTTCAAACTCATCTTTCAGCCGCGGGTTGGAAACCCTTAAAAGAAACCTTAGTGGGATGTCCGCCCATTCACACGTCTCTCAATTTTCTGTCTCTGAGATATATGGTGACTTGAGTAGTCAGGAGATACGGGAACAAAGGGCAAAGGCCAAGCAGGAGGTGTTTGACGAGTTGCAGCAAAATTTGGACAATGAAGTCGATAACGAGAAGATCGAACCCTTTATACTTCCCGAGAGCGGGTTGCCTATTGAGAACAACGGGGAAGAGTTCCAACTTATAGACCCCGAGTTAATTACCTGGCAAGGCTATGATGACCCTGAAGATCCACGTAACTGGCCGATGTCGAAAAAGGTGTATTTGTTGGGGTTTGTCTCTATATATGCCTTAGTGAGTCCCATGTCCTCATCTATGTTGACGCCGGCCATCTCTGAGATCAGTACTGAGTTTGGCATAACGAACCCCGTAATAAGTTCCATGGTGGCATCAATACAAATCTTAGCATGGGCTGTTGGGCCTTTACTTATTGCTCCACTTAGTGAGTTTGATTATATCGGAAGGAAACCAGTATTGGATAGCTCCATTATCTTATCATTTTTCTTTAACTTGGCCTGTGGGCTCAGCAAAAATACGGCTCAAATGATGGTTTTCAGATTCGTCGGGGGATTGTTTGGTTCATCACCATTAAATGTTGGTGCCGGTGTTATCTCAGACATGTTTAGTGCTCAACAAAGAAACTTTGCATTGGCCGGATTCACTTTGGCCCCATTGTTGGGACCTGTCATTGCACCAATGATAGCTGGTTTTATCGTTGACAATTTGCAATGGAGGTGGGTCTTCTATATCTTGACCATTTTCAATGGTGCTGTTGCCGTGTTGGGTCTTTTGTTTTTCAAGGAAACTTACTCCCCAACATTACTCAAAAGGAAAGCAACTGCATTAAGAAAGTCTACCGGTAACCAAAACTTACACACCATCTACGAGATCACCAACCAATCATTTGGAAAAAGAATGTGGAAGACTATGACCAGACCTGTCCAGCTCTTATTGACGCATCCAATGGTCATCGGGCTTGGATCTTTCCTTGCCTTTGTGTATGGGTTCATGTACTTATTGATCATCACATTCCCAACCATCTTTTATGAGAATTACGGATTCAGTAAAAGTGTCATCGGGTTAATGTACATACCAATGGGGGTTGGGTTCACGATTGGAATCATTTTCTGGACAGTTGTGATTGGAAAGACATACGAAAGATTGGTAGAGCGTAACGGTGGAGTTGCCCAACCAGAGTTCAGATTACCATGTTTATTCGTGGTGGGAATTGTGATTCCTATTGGTCTCGTTTGGTACGGATGGAGTGCACAAGCCAAGCTTCACTGGATTATGCCTGGAATAGGATCGGGGATATTCGCCTTTGGGTTCATTTGTGCATTCCAGTGTTGTCAAAGTTACTTAATTGACATGAACCCCAGATTCGCTGCTTCTTCTGTTGCAGCAGCTGCCTTATTCAGATCTTTATTTGGATTCACTTTCCCACTATTTGCCAACAAAATGTACTCTGCCATGAACTATGGCTGGGGGAACACCATGTGTGCGTTCATTGCTGCATTATTGGGGATCCCATTCCCCCTTTATTGTTATTTCCACGGAGCAAAGTTGAGACAAAGATTTAATGACAAATTTGACGAAGAACAAAAAAACCAAGATAAAACCATTCTCGAGGAATTGAAGTAATCCCAAGACATTCTCGAGGGATAAATCAACACCGAGACATACCCAGCATCATCTAGCATTTCAATAAACATCATTGTATAAACACATCGTAGTCGATACTGAAGAGTTTTCGCAGCCGTGAGGGGCAAGTTCTCGGAGTTTATAAATCGCGGGCTGATTTACGGAATCTGGGGAAACCTATAAGAGCAGACAAATCTGCCGTACGTACAATAAAGATAAGAAATAGTGATGGAAGAAACCAGAACATACAAGTCGTTTATCAAGGGCCCGGATGAGGACGATGTGGTTCCTGTGCCAGCCAAAAAGTTCAGCTCTAATATGATGGACAGGTTTTCGCTCAAAAACAAGGTGACTGTTATTACCGGGGGTCTTGGTGGTATTGGCAAGGCCATTGCAATTGGATACGCCCAGATGGGCGGAGACGTTGCCATTTTAGACTACGCCCAGGACCAAGGAAAGTTCTCTCAAGAGCTTGAACAAGATTACAGTATCAGGTCGAAGACATATAGATTAGACGTCACCAAGCCTGAGGATGTGGAGAAGGCAGTTCAAAGTATAATCGATGATTTCGGAACCATCGATGTATTCGTAGCGAATGCAGGAGTTCCTTGGTACAAGGGAACGGTAGTGAGTGATGGGGCTACAGTTGAAGATTGGCACAGCATGATGAACATTAATTTAAACAGTATCTTCTACTGTGCAAAGTATGTTGGAAAACATTTCAAACAGCACCAAAAGGGTTCGTTCATCATCACCGCATCCATGTCGGCACATATAGTCAACGTACCGCAATACAAGGCGGCTTATAACGTGAGTAAGGCTGGGGCCTTACACATGGCCAAGTCGTTGGCTGTCGAATGGGCAGGGTTCGCCAGATGTAACTCTGTTTCTCCAGGGTATACCAACACGTTATTATCAGATCCTGTTCCCAAAGATGATAGAGCTAAATGGTGGGGGATGACTCCTATGGGAAGAGAAGGAGAGCCAGAAGAGATGGTGGGTGCATACATTTACTTGGCTTGTGATGCTAGTAGTTACACCACTGGTGCAGATATCAGGGTCGATGGTGGATATACTCTTGTATAGTCAATGCATAGAGAATATGAAGAAGTGTAGTCTTTCATGTGTCTGTTAACTTTATAGTCTTGTCAATACTTACTACAAATACCTAGTTGATAGTTAGTTGTCTATATAATTTATTCGCGACAAAAAATTTTTCAACCAGATGTTCAAGAGCATTGAAAGGATCATACATAGAGCGGCCACCCCGGTGTCTGTGTCCAGAAGAATAGCATACACGCCCATAAGGGCCTTCTCATATACCCCTGTGTTCTTACGAACCAACACCTCCACCCGAACCAAAGAAAATGTCCATGACCTAGAGACCTTTTTAACATTGATCGGTCGTGACAGTATCGAGCACCTTGAAGCATTCGAAGGAGACTTGGAGAAGTTTTTAAGCTCCGATTCCAAAGACATGAAGAAGTTGGGAATAGACGTGAGCAGCAGGCGTTATTTGTTACGTTGGAAACATAAATTTGTCAATGATTTAGAACCATTGAGAGAACATAAGAAGGGAAAGAAGAAGAATGGAGGTGAAAGAAAGGCCAAGTTGGTGATTGCCAAGAGGAAGGCTTTGGAGAGATTGGAAGAGAAGGAGAAGTTCCAGAAAGAAGAGTTGGAGGCTGAAGCTAAAGGAGAAAGAGAGTTTTAGAGGGCATGTATATATTAAGGGAGATTCAACAGAGTGTCACCCGTCAGGGAGTGCTGGCTTCTGTAGCTCTAGCTGTTACACAGAGAAGGGCTGGCTGCCAGTTGCCATTGGCTACTTCCTATTCCATAGTAAATAATATTCATCGAGTACTTCTGTTCAAGCCGCGAATTGGTAGGCGAATTTTCACCCATGATGAAAGTATTCAGCGTGTTAGTTATCAGTGTATTATTTCTTTTCTACTTTGCCACCGGCATCAAAGCCGCCGAGTTGGCTGAAGATCCTCCAGTCACCGATAAGGTTTTCTTTGAGATCACCGAAGACGGCAAATCGATCGGTAGAATCACCATTGGGTTATTTGGTACAGTTGTTCCTAAGACTGTCAAGAACTTTAAGGAATTGACCTTGAGTGAAGACCCAGACTTTGGATACACCGGTTCGATCTTCCACAGAATCATCTCCAAGTTCATGATCCAAGGTGGTGACTATGAAACCGGTAAAGGCTACGGTGGCAAGTCCATCTATGGTGGAAAGTTTGAGGACGAGAACTTCATTTTGAAACACGATAGACCATACAGATTAAGTATGGCCAATGCCGGTAGAAACACCAACGGATCGCAATTCTTCATCACCACTGTTGTCACCAGCTGGTTGGACGGCGCCCATGTTGTTTTCGGTAAGGTTTTGGACGGGTTCGACGTGGTTGATTACCTCGACAAGGTCAAGACCAGCTACGGTGATAAGCCAATCAAGGAGATCAAAATCGCTTCTACCGGAGAAATCGAAGTGGAAGACAAACCTTCTAAAGATGAGTTATAGATATTTATCGCCTTCTAAGAGTTATAGATAGATATTTATCGCCTTCTAAGAGTTATAGATATGAATTTATATTCTTCTAAAGATGAGTTTTAGATATGTATTTATCTCCTTCTAAGTTATAGATTTATCGCCTTGCTAAGGAATCGTTTAATATACTGTCGAAGTTGACCAACTTTTTCTCTGCCGTAGATGCTGGCGTGAACGGGGTTTGGGTGGTGCTATTGGTATTACTGGTGGACGTGGAGTCATTTTTCGATTCATCATCGTACTTAAACTCGGCCAAGTTGTTAAGCAGACTGATAGCACTTTTGATCAGATACGTCGAGTTCAAAAGCCGGGAACTTATAAGATGATATAGTTTGGGCGACTGATATATGTTGGCACCAATGATATAATAAGTCTGTAAGATTTGGGCCGAGTCTTTACTGAGTCTGTTTTGTTTACGTATCACCCAGAAGTCCGGCTCTCTTATATAGGCGATCATGAACTCTATGCCCACCATATCCATCAATTTGTTTTCAAAGTACTTGGTGAACTCCAACGGGGTGTTGATATTGGCGGGCGGAGGTTGGAATTGAAACTGCATTTTGATCACCTGGTTGTTGCTTGTACGGTCGTAGAACGGCGACTCGCTGAAGTAGTCGAGCACGTTACCTGTGTTGAGTCCGAACTGGCTGATCCATTCGGGGTTTTTCCACTGGATCTCATCGAGCTGTTCGTAGTCCATGGTGCGAGTGAGAATATTGAAGATCTTGAGGAATGAGATAAGGAATATTAGACTAAATGATAGATCACATGATAGACATGATAGACATGATAGACATGATAGACTACAAGACTACAGACTACATGATAGACATGATAGACGGCCATTGATCTAATACTCTATAAACTACTTAGGATCCGGAAACTCTTTTAAATACTGCTCTAACTTCTGCTTCAATTCCTCTGCCTCTGCACTCATCTCTTCGTCACTTCGACTATGCCTGTCTTCGTCCTTCACCGAGATCTTGGGATGCAGCAAAAACCAGTGTCTGCGCTGTTCAAAATCCTTGATCGCATCAAACTTATCAAGCTCTCTATGGACTCTATCGTTCTTTAAATCGTCTACTTTGAACCGAGGAATAAGGTGGGTGTGGAGGTGTGGCACCGACTGTCCGCTTTCAGGCCCGTCCTGGATGGCGATGTTCATGGCGTCCGCCTTATAGTTCCAGATGAGAAATCGGGATAGAAGTTGTAGACTATTCATGTAGTCGATACTTTCCTCGTGGCTCAAGTCATTGAACCGGAGGACGTCGGTGTTGTATGGCACGAGGAGGACGTGGCCTCTGATAAGGGGCTTGAGGTTCACAAGTGCATAGCAGTGCTTGGACTTGAAGAACACTTGCAGGTTCACCACGTATTTGTAGAAGTAGATGTCAGACATATTTTTCACATTCAGTGCGCGTCCGGCTATATAGTAGAAGACAGAGGCAGATAGTAGATGATAGCGGGATGTATAGCAGATGATAGCGAGATGAATAGATGATAGCGAGATGTGTAGAAGACACAGGGGAACATATAGAAGGACAGATGGGCGATATCCTACAATTAATAGTCTATAATATCAAATCATTATCTATATCTAATCTAGTTAGCCTTTTCAAAGTACTTCTTAGCATCCTTGGTGTCGATGGTCTCGCTACCTGGTTGCCAGTTAGCAGGACAAACTTCACCGTACTTTTCAGTGAATTGGAAAGCTTCCAATAATCTCAAACTTTCTTCAACAGATCTACCGACTGGCAAATCGTTGATGGTGATTTGTCTCAAAGTACCCTTTGGATCAATCAAAAAGATACCTCTTAAAGCAACACCTTCTTCTTCCAACAAGACACCGTAGTCCTTGGATAAAGAGTGGTTGGTGTCGGCCAACAATGGAATGTTGATCTTACCTAAACCACCATCTTTTCTGGCAACGTTAGTCCAGGCCAACAAGGAGTATTCAGAGTCGGTGGAAGCAAACAAAACTTCAGCGTCTTTGTCGGTGAACTTCTTGACGGCTTCAGAGTAAGCAATGATTTCGGTTGGGCAGACGAAAGTGAAAGCCAATGGGATGAAAGCCAATAAAACCCACTTACCCTTGTATTGTTCAAGAGAGATTTCTTCGAAAGTACCATCGACAACGGCGGTCTTCTTGAAGGTTGGAGCTGGTTTTTGGATTTGTGGAGCCATTTTATTAAAAGTTATTAATCAATTGAATTGAGGTATGAAAAGAAGATCTAAGGGGGGGGGCAACCGCCAGTATTTATAGTGGTTGGGAAATTCTAGAATGTGATTTAGTTTGTAATCGGGGGTCGTGCGCGCACTCAACGCTTCGGGACCCGATTCCTCGGACGCCATAGCGATGTCGCGGGTTGTCTGTGGTGGTGGTGGCCTTTACCGCGGATGGTGGCGGCGGTGGTTCCCCGGGCCTCGTGGCGCTTACCGGCGCAATGTCGTTGCCACGCGCACCAAGGTGGCGTTACAAATGTCGCCCGCTTTCAAATCGGTCCACATGTCGCGGTCGTTTATCGAGTCTAGATACCTTTTTGGGCCACCCGCTCGCGATGAGACGCCACAGCTTGGTGAAGATTATAAATCCCCTTTTCGTCGTGTGCTTATCTAAGCATTAGCTAAGAATATAACCCGCATTTTTCACCACCGCCAAAAAGTCGCGCCCATTTATTTTATAACAGAGTATCTTTAGCAGAATGGAGAAGTTTGGATTCCATAAAGTATCAAATAATCCGGGCCAAGGAAACCCCACCATCAACCACAACCAGCCCAACCTGTCGTTCAAAAGGGAGTTCAGAGCGGAAAACGTATCGTCCAATGCTATTGCGTTGTCCAACAATATTGCTTTCAACCCAAACGATCTCCCAAAGGGATTGAACTATGTTAAGCTCAGCAACGCCTTTGTGTTTACCGCCACCAGAGACCCCAGCGTGACCCCGGGAAACGTGGGAATGGCCGGCCACATTAGATCGTGGGGGAGATGGTCTTTGAACCAACCGATCGTCGTACAGGATTTCAACATCGACGCCATTGGCGATAATATGATCTATATCAAATCGTTGGAAATATTTATCGACCACAGATCGCGTTCCAGAGCCAGCCTGGCTCCAATTGACCACAACGAGTTGATTGCCCAATTCTTGACCAACTACAAAAACCAAATCTTACAGCCTACCCAGAGTATAGTGATGGATTTCAAAGGGGCATTTTACCTGCTTTTGATCAACTCGGTTCAGTTGATGGATTTGACAGGAAAGCCTGCCGAGTTCTCTGAGCTGATCAACCTGAAGGGGATTTTGACTGGCGATACCGAAGTCAACTTTTATCCTGGTGAAAACTCGGTGATCAATTTGGTTAAAGATACAAATTCTCGTTCTCGGGTCAGCAATAAGCCCAGATCCAACCCTGTGATCAATCCAGATTTCAAGTTGGACTCTTTGGGAATCGGTGGTTTGGATAACGAGTTTCAACAGATCTTTAGAAGAGCTTTCCAGTCCCGTATCATCAGTCCTGATTTAGTTGAAAAATTAGGGCTTAGACATGTTAAAGGGTTGTTATTATATGGGCCACCAGGTACTGGTAAAACGTTGATTGCCAGACAAATCGGTAAGATGTTGAATGTGAAGGAGCCCAAGATTGTCAATGGGCCTGAGATGTTGAGTAAGTATGTGGGTGCCTCCGAAGAGAATATCCGTAACTTGTTCAAGGATGCCGAAGCAGAGTATAAGCAGAAGGGTGAAGGATCCAATTTACATATTATCATTTTTGATGAATTAGATTCTGTTTTCAAACAAAGAGGAAACAATAAGAGTGATGGAACTGGGGTTGGTGATAACGTTGTCAATCAATTATTGGCTAAAATGGACGGGGTTGACCAATTGAACAACATCTTGATTATCGGGATGACCAACAGATTGGATCTTATTGATAATGCTCTTTTAAGACCAGGAAGATTCGAAGTCCAGATCGAAATCGCTTTGCCTGATGATAAGGGACGTCATGAAATCTTATTGATTCATACCAAGAAGATCAAGGATAACAAGATGTTAGCAGACGATGTGGATTTCAACCAAGTGGCCAAGATGACGAAGAATTTCACCGGGGCTGAATTAGAAGGGTTGGTCAACAGTGCCACGTCTTTTGCTATCAATGAATTCACCAAACCAGAAGCCATTGCCCAGGTCGATGAAAGTATCAGTAGCATGAAGTTGGGCATGAAACATTTCCAATTGGCGTTGAACGAAGTCAAGCCTGCGTTTGGTGTTAATGAAGATAACTTATCTGAAAACATTCCATATGGTATTATCCACTATAACGAATCGATTAACCGTATTTTGCAAACCGGTAAAACATACATTAATGAAGTTTCCAAGTCTGAAAACGAAAGGTTGATCAGTTTATTATTCCATGGTAGTATTGGAGTTGGTAAAACAGCATTGGCCACCAAGATAGCTTTGGAGTCCAAGTTCCCATTTATCAGAGTATTGAACGGAGAGTTATTGGTGGGAATGAATGAATTAATGAAAATCAATGCCATCGATAATATTTTCCGTGATGTCTACAAGTCTCCATTGAACGTGTTGATTATTGATAAGATCGAAAGTATCATCAACTATGTTCCTATTGGCCCCCGGTTCTCCAACGATATCTTACAGATGTTGATGGTTTATTTGAACAGAAAGCCACCAAACGGTAGAAGATTATTGATTTTGGCCACCACGTCGCAGTTCAACATCTTAAAGACAATGAACTTAGTTGATGCATTTACAAAGACCATCGAGGTCAAGCCGGTCACCCAATTAGACGAATTAGAAAAGATCATGACCGAAATCAACTTCATGACTGCCAGCGAAAGAGCAGAAATTATCACCCAATTACAGGCGTTTGAGCTGCCATTGAAATTAGGAGTCAAAAAGGTGTTCCAAGTATTGATGAACGCCAAGTATTCCGAGGTTCCTGTCACCGTGAACGGGCTTGTCGAGAATCTCTTGGATGCCCAGACATAGGGCGGAGATAAATAAAGCGGTCAAAGCCTATTCCGGGTACCACGGGTTTAGCTTGTGGCGGCGGCGCGCCATGGGGTAAGTGGGGCAGCCACCACCTATTGCGGGGCACGCAGGTATCGAAAATATACATTAAGTATTCAAATACAAAAAATGGCATACATTAGTCGTGATTATTTGCTGGTCACCGGAAGCTCCTGCACCTCCTCAAGGGTGGTGGAAGCAAACTTTCTAGCACTGACTCTGCGTTCAAAAAGAATATCCAACTCCTCGTAGGTTCGATCTTTAGTCTCGGGCAATCTGTAGTAGGCCCAAACCAACGTAGGAAACGCCGACACAAACCAGCAGTATCCTGTTTTACCCTTGAGGTTCCACTCGCCCGGGTTGATGAAGTATGGCTCGATGACTTGTGACACCAACGAGACGATATTATAGGCGTTTCTTGCCAACGAGACTGACTGGGATCTCAATCTGGTAGCACTCATTTCGGACGCAATGGTGAAGGCCAAGGGGCCGATGGTGGAGGCGTAGGTGGCCACCCAGATCATCGTCAAGGCCGACTGGGCCCATTTGATGTTTGACGTTTGAGTTGGAGAGGCGATAATGGCGATCAAAAGTAACACCAAAGTCAAGATGAAATATCCGGTAACATAAATGGATCTTCTACCAAACCGGTTGATAAGAAACCACGAACAAACACACCCGGTGAAAGCTATACCGGTGACTCCCAAGTTCAACTTGTAGACGTCGTCTGGGTTCAAACCGGCCTGCGAAAAGAAGTACAGCGGAGAGTAGGCGAACGTCGACCCGGCAAGCACCTGTCCGGCAAGAGCCATACATGCGATTTCTGTACGACGGAGGTTCGATCCTTGGAAGCACTGAAGGAACCCTTTCCATCCTTTTTCGTCGTCGTTCTTGGAGTTATGTTGGGCCTGTTCCAAGGCATTTGTGTGGATCATAAGGGCCAATTGGTGGGGGATTTTATCGTGGACTTGAGTGCTTGAAAGCCTCTTCAAGGCCTTTTCTGCTGCTTCGGTTTTGCCTCTTCTAACAAGCCACCATGGAGAATCAGGAGCCAAAAACGTCAAGATGAAAAGAGGAATCGGCCATGCCCATTGCACGGCGAACGGGATCCGGTAACTCCACTGGGTGGTGTTGTTGACCAAACCCTGTAACACCCCGGCCGCAATGAACTGTCCGATGGCCCAGCACATGTTGACGTACGCAGTCAAGTATCCTCTTAATGCCATGGGACAAACCTCTGAAGAATAGGTGGGGCCCATGGTAGCGAAAACCCCCCATGGCAAACCACACAACACCTGTCCTGCCACCAACGTACCGACGTTCTGGGCAAAGAAAGGAATGAAAATAAAGATACTCATCACCACCAACGAAACCATAATCACCTGTCTATGGCCCCATTTTTCAATCAAATACCCGTTTAAAAACACCCCGAAAAACGTCCCCACAATGGGAGAGGCACCGAGAGCAGATTGCCATCTTCCTGGGATCTCGTAGTCGCCGGTCGAAGTCAACTCGCCGTACTTCTTTTTGAACGAAGGGTAACCGTAGAAACTCAGCATAAGAATGTTATCGTATCCTTCCATAACACTAGAGGGTTAGTAATGCATAGCACAGGTTTCAAGTGGGGTACATACATAGTAAGAGAGAGAACCATCGACCAGAAGATTGTTTTTTTATGGTACTTTATGGCATCAGCCAACGATAATTCCTTTTCATCGGTGGTAGCGATTTTAGCGTCTTCGATGATGAAGGCGGTTTTGGCGAGGTCTTGCTTGAACGAGGACGCGTCGCTTGCTTCTTCCAAGTGGGCGATTTCCGGCTTCTTGGCCTTATCTTCTGGGCTTGGTTCCATGGCTATTGTTGGATGGTTAGCATGGGGATTGGCAGTATTTATAACAGATGAGTCCGTATTTGACGGGGTTGGTGAGGATCTGGCCGCGCGCTCAAACCGCACCCTCTGGGTTTTTTGGATGGAGGGGTCAAGTGGGAGACGGTGGTGGGGCGGCAACGGCGACGGTGGCAGAGCAGGCCAAATGGCCGGGCCATGATGGGGCCAGCATGGGCAGATGGTTTCCAGCTTGTGGCTGGTGAATGGACGAGAATCCAGGGAGAACTAGCAAACAACCATTGTCCCAGTTGAACAGGTACCCCAGGTTTTAGCCTCGTAAATCCCGCGTGGAATAATTTAGGGAATTGTGAAGCGGAAAGATACTCGCCTTTGGTTTGACACAACCGGTTTTACTGTCAAATTGGGTGGGCGGTACGGATGATCCGATAAGTGTCCTGTCTGGAAGTCAAATAAACAAGAATGGAATAATTAATGGAATTGGTTGGGGGGAAAATTTCTCGCAATTGGCAGGGTGGAGGGAGGATGAGGTGGAGGGAGGTGGAGGCGGAGGATCGGCCGTTGGAGCATGGGGGTTTATGGGGGTGTATGGGGGTTTATGGGGGTAGTATGGGGGTAGTATGGGGTGGCAGAAGCTGAAAGCTGAAAGCAGGAAGCTGGAAGCTATAGTAGAGATTAGTAGAGATTAGTAGAGATTAGTAGATTGTAGTTAGCTTAGTAGAGCTTAGTATAGCTTAGTATGTAATACTATAGGCTCTGCCAATGCTGAGCCAGGCAATAGCCGAAACGGTCCCCGGATCCTGGCGTTTCCGGATCCTGTACTTGAGGTGGTTCGATATAGTCATGGAGTCCTCATTAGCAAATGCCATGTCTGAGTGTTATATTTGCTGGGCTTCGGCTTAGCTTAGTTCCTCCGAGAGTCTAGAGGTTTCTAGCTTTTGACTTCTAGCTTTTGACTTCAGGCTTCAGACTTTTAGCTTCTGTCTTCTGGCTTCCAGCTTCAAACTTCTGATTTAATATCTGAGACCTCCGACTCGACCTCTGACTTCAGACTTAATATCTGAGACCTCTACCTTTCAGGGCCCCCGTTCGATCCTACACAACTACACAAGTATCGTACATTCCGCCTGCGGTCACGAGCTATAACTATCTATCAACAACAGAACGTTTATGCCAAACATCACGAGAATCAATAGAAGCACCAACACCGAGTTGATGTTATTGTTGAAGCCAAAGTTTTTGATTTTTCCAAGCTGGTACCGGTGGATGGTGATGTAGTAGGACACCCCGCTTACCACGAGAAAGAGCACCAGCATTGCCATGAGCAAATACGAAAGGGCTTTGGAAAACACCGAGCCAAAGAGCCCTTCTTTGACGGGCGTTGTGCCGGTTGAGTCGAGCTTGAAATCAAGCAAGATCCCGAAAGATGTAATGAAGAGGGTGGTGCTGAACCGGATGAACGATAGGCACGTCCGTTCGCTCTGGAGCGCGTCTCTGGGCTCACTTGTCTTGACCTGTAAGAGCATCACTTGAGGATTGAAAGTTGAATGAGGCTGATCGCGCACTGCGGTTTCGTGTCACGTGAAAACATCGAATGGTGGTGTTTGCTTAGAGGGCACAAAAGCTGGTTAGCTACGGCGAGGGATTGCTGGATTTGTATATTGATGTTAGGAGTTTGTTGCTGTAGCTATTGGCGTTGACCGGATTCACTACCGGAGTAGAACATGCTAATACCGATTGTTCCACCCATACCGATTGTTCCACCCATACCGATTGTTCCACCCGGAACAATTCTACTACAAACCCTGTAAAGCAAATCTCGGATATATCGAGCCTGTACAAAGCAAAAGCATTATCAATTATACATAGAGTCCATTATGGCGAGGTTTATCTTATCAAGACGTAAGGCGGGTTTTGATCCTTTCCGGTTCATAATTGCTGGATTTTGCTAATAAGTGCTCATGGTGATGTAGATGGATGTAAGATCCGGGAAAGCTTATTGAGTTCGATAACTGAATGCTGATTGAGGATGGTAGAGATAGAGATAATCGGGGTGGCATACCCGAATATGACGTTTCCCGAATATGACGTTTGACCGAGTATGGGATTGATCGAATGTTAGAGCCCATATCCGAGGGCATCTATCTCACCTCGCACCGCGCGGCCGGTGACATTCAGGGAATTTACAGATTAGGTCTTACGCGTAGCAACACAATCCTGCCCACTGGAATGAGCACTAAGTGCAGTTTATTTCTAGAAACAGCTAAATACCTTGAAAGGAAGTTAATTAGACGAGTTTGGCTATGATGAAACTGTCCCTTCCATTTGTCTCTTCGCTTATGCTTTCACTCAGGGGAGCCAATAAAAACCCATGTTTCTTTTGATAAAGACATGGCATGCACCAGCCATGACCCCTCGAATCTGGCCTCGATGCACCGTTATCATTCCCAGATACCAAAAGCAGAAGAATGAGGGCCATTTGAAACAAAGCTAATTCCAAATCTCGGCACTGCATTCGATCATATGGGTCATCAAAAGGCGCATGCAGGCAGCATTAAAGCGAGATGGATTTACTAACTAGCAATAGCTGCGCGTCCAGGCTGCAGATGCGGACGCTTCGCACGTCGGGCCGTAGCAACCGGGTGCCAATAAATGCTCCCAATGCGGACGCCCTGCCAATGTTGCAACCGAAAAGCCTTCGGCACGTCTTCAGGAGCGGGGCGCCCTAATATAACCCAGCCGGGCAGCGGCCAAACGATCATAAGCAACTGGGGTAGATGTAGATGGCGGCCGACTCACTTTGGCTGGGTTTGATAGGGTGATATCAGTAGTCCAGCTACAGAAAGGTACCAACGTCCGCAGGACGCATGCAAAGTGTGTAGAACTTATACAGGTTTTGATTAATCGTACTATAAGTCACACATCGAATGGCCTGAGATCGTCTAATGGGCGCCAATCACCCACGTTGCAACACAAGCAGAGTGAAGCGCCAGCGAGAGATGGCCAATGCATGGCGAGAGGCCGAGCGCCCAAAGCAAAAGGTATTTGAAACTAAGCGCCGAATAAAGATGTTTGAAACTAAGCGCCGAATAACTAAACTCTCAAGTAGAACGGCTCGGAAAAACTGGCGGCAGCTCCACTATCAAGTCCTCTTGCCCCATCATAAAGCGCTATATGTATCGCTTCTTGTTTAACAATGATGGGCCAATAATGTCTCGCCTTGTCTTGACTTGGCAGGGTGTAGTCGATGGGAACAATGAGCGCTCATTCAAGCGGCCATATAATTACAATACCAAGACCACCGTGGCTTGGTGCTGATCAGAGCTTCTTAGTCGGCGCCCGCTGTTCTTTCCAGGCACCGCCGAGCCTTGTGAGTTTATGGCGCTGAAGATCAACACCAATCGGTTCGTAATTGGCGCTTACCACAAATGTAAATAATTGTTGTTTACGTGGTGTATACAGAAGATGGCAAGGATCGTGCGGGCGCCCAATCGGTTAGCCCGTCGTACATTTCTCCTCACCGCCTGAGGCCTCGCGCCAGCAATGGTTGCCCGCGCGTTAGCCGGATCCCCTCCCAACTGCGCTCTGCGGTCGGGGCGGAACCCAGCAGACGCGGCGGCTCCGGTTCCACAAAAGAATCTAACTCAATCTAGGCTAACTCACCGTTTCGTAACAGTATCTTCCAAGTCTACGCGTGACATTGCGGGTCTATATTACACTATCATACATCATAACTCATTACTTGTTCTTTCTGAAATTCAATATCACCTCGATATTGTTTAGTATCAAATTCATATTATAGTTCAACGGCTTCTTGAAGGTAAAGTCAATGCCAATCTTCTTGTACACCTTCAAGTCCTTCTCGGTGGACCGCGTGGTCACGGCGATTAACCCCATCCGGTTGTACTTCTTGATGCTTCTTATTTTCTTACTGATTTCAACTCCGTTAATTGGCGGCATCTCGATATCAAGAAATATCAAGTCAAACTTCTCTTGCTCCACGAGCTTCATCACCGTCGACAGGTTGTTCAACTTCACAATCAAACTGTTGGGGAATAGCTTGCTCAAAATCTTGTACAAAATCTTCAAGTTCACAAGATTGTCATCTACAATCAAAAATCTATAGGCGGTGTAGTTCGGCACAAACGGGCTTTGGGCAATGGGCGAAAGCATCGTCGAGTGCTTGATGTTCTTTTCGGCGCCTTGCAGGGAACTCAGCAGCATCGAGCTGCCTGACTTGGCCGAGCTGAGCGACGTATTGCTCTTGGCCGACGACACACTCTTGTTGCTTTGGACCGACTTGTTACGGCTGAGGTTGCCCGTGTTCACGCTGATAGGCGGCTTATCCTTGGAGGTGGAAGGGCTGGAGGACGATTTGAATGCTTTCAACATACTGAAGGAATGGACGTATTCTGAGGATACAAATTGGCGGCACAAATTTAAAGGCGAGGAGGTCAATTATATATGTTTCTTGGAGACTGTGTCGATTACCACAGACACCAACAGGGGGAAATAAGCTTAAGGGCGTTCTTTTGCTTCAACAACTAGGAATGTAATAAAAACAAATGTTTTATAAATTATGGTTAAAAAGCATTTGGCAAGGAATAAAGTATTTTAAATATTGTGTGAATTTGCCCTGTACATTATAGCGAACCAGTTCATTTGCGGGTTGTGCATGAGCAGTCGAGAATTGTGTACAGTCTTGTGGGTTGCTTTTCAGGGGTGGGGCCTGTGTGCAGGGCCGCTGCCGCCGGCTCATTCGATGGCAATTTCATCACCACTATTCAAATCTACAGGTTAGCCTTGAAGCTCCAATGGCGGGTTTACAGGTTGCGCCTATTGTATGACATTATTGCTGCTTCGCGCCCGTCTCTTCGACCCATTATCGGGCCCAGGCGAGGTGTTTCTACGGACTATTTACCCGACGCTTCCGCATTGGCTCGGCCGGCCTACCTCTAACCGGATTTGACCCCCATTAACCGCAATAGCAAATACTGACACTCGCCCCATTAAACAAGGTTGGTGTGGCTAATGATTGCTTGCTCATACCTCATTGGTTCCATCACAATTCGAGGTGATCATGGCCGCCTGCAGCCACGCCCTCGCCTGAGCAATTGGGGCCTGTCCACCCGGGCCACTATTGTCTTAGTTCCTTAGCCATCAATATCTATTGTTAAACCCTGAAAGAAATTTCACTGCTCATTCATTTAGTACGAGTTATTAACCGAAGCAGATGAGTTTTACATGTTAGAGACAAGGAGCAATTTCTCGTCAACTTCATGTTTTCCGGCCACAATCGAATCCGGCCACAATCAAATCTCCACCAACTTCCGGTCCCTCGCGCCCTAACCTTTGCCCAAAACCATCTCCGACCGCCTCAACCCGCATCTCGACATACGTCAATTATGGAAAAAACACCGCCCTCGGAAATCAGCCGCCAGTAATTTAAGTGTTTCTACCTGAAACTTGCTCCCAAACCTTGTCAAACTATCCCCGAAACTGAAATCAACTTCGTTCTTTTCCCCGGTTGCTTCGCAGTGCACTGTGCTATCCATTGTAATCCCACGCGTAAATTCACCTTATTCGTGAAACCCGCTTCATGCTTTAAGAATTTCTCCTTTAGTACATGTAATGAATTATCCGGAATTTAACTTCACCGCAAATCAACGCCCTATACGCATAATTGAACAGACCTTTACCCGTTTGATCTTTGCAGATCTCAAGCTCATTCCACTTCAACTCATTCTGGTTTGAAATACCACCAATGTTTCCAGAACCTGTCTATTTCTTCTCCCCTTCTATCACCACATGACGTGCTTTGTGTGATGTATCACCAGGATATTTGATTTCTTTTCCCAGCACAAGCCTTGATATTTCCTAAACGGGTATCATAAAACCAATGCCATGAATGTAACTCCACGAACAGATCTGGTGCCAGTTTTATCTGTTGGTCGAGATTCGAAGTCTCTGGAAGTAGGCAAGTAGGAAGAGGATCGTTCAGATTCAGTTTGGTATTCGGTCAGTTAGTTCGTCAGGTTCAGTTAGTTCGTCAGGTTCAGGTTGGTATTCATTTGTTACAGCTTTATACGGAGTTCAGTTTAATTCATGGCAGTTCGGAGTTCAGCCCAGTCCATCCACTCCATCCAGCCAAGTCCATCCAGCCTATCCAGCCAAGTCCATCCAACCCCTTCACTCCAGCCTACACTCACTCATCGTCTCTGCATTAAATATATATCTATCAAGCCATACCGGTGTTCTGCAACTTCTTAAGCACCTCCTTCTCCTTGTTGATCTGCTCAAGCTCCTCCTCCGTCACAAGATTGTGTTCGTGTCCATCGTCCTTTTCTTCTGTAGTACAATACTTGATGTTCTGAACATACTCGTCCATCAACACGTCGGTGATCAACGCCCGTTCGTCAGCAGGACTCAACATCCTCGACACCAACGGAACACAATCGGGAGGCAACAACTTGAACAACTTATCACTGCTTTTAACAAACAGTTTATAACTAGGATCGCTTGTTTTAGGTAGTTTCCATGGGAACCGTCTCAAGATCATGCAACAAAAGATAATCGCCAACGACCAAACGTCCACCTTCCGTGAATCGTAGCCGTTTTCCTCGCCAGGCTCGGCTTGAACAAACACCTCCGGACTCAAGTATGGATCACTTCCCACTATTCCTCTCGAAAGAACAAGCTTATACTTTTTATCACCATATTCAATTGTATGCTTTTCGTCCGTATCGGGAGTATACGGTTTCCTAAACTGCACGGCAGACCCAAAGTCAATCAACTTCAAGATCCCCTGGTCATTGACCACACAGTTATCGAGCTTCAAGTCTCTATGGGCCAACCCCATCGAATGCAAGTACGCAACACCCACGATAAGTTGCTTGAAATAACACCGTACCTCCTCGCTGTCCATCAACCCAGACATCACCAAGTTGAAGAAATCGTACCGACAATACTCCATGATAATATAGTAGTCCGGATGGTTGCCAAACATCCCGTGACTATCTTTGATCAACTCAACCGTCTTGATCAAGTTTTCATGGTCCAAGATCTCTCCCACCTTGAACTCGTTGTTCACCTTCACCTTATAGTCCGCCTCGCTCTCGTTCGGGAGCTTACTACGGAACTTCTTCACCGCATATACCTTGGTGGGATCGGTCTTTAAATTGACAAGATTGACAGACCCCGATGCTCCCGTGCCCAAGAGTTTGCCCTTGGTGTATTTCCTATATAACTCGCTGGCGGGATGCAGTGGTAGAAAATGGTGCCGCTTCTTCTCCTTATGGTCTTTTTCCTCGTGCTTGAACTTCTTCAAAAACCGTTTTAACGATACCTGGCTGCCTCTTTTTTCATCGGTGGACGAGCCTTTGGATGAAAGATGGTCCAACGAACTGCTGCTGGAATTGCCGGTGTCTCTCTTCTTCAAAAAGAACCGGTAGCTTCTGTCGTCCGTGTCACTGTTGATAGTGCTGCCCAGACTGGCCTTGAAGAAATTCTTCAATGAAGCTCGGCTATCTTCCTTCATTAATAATGCAAGTTGTGTTTTTTCACAAGGCGCGATTTCGGTTGGATTTGGGTTGCAACGATTCGGTTGAAATGGCTGATGATAGCCGAACAGGGCGGATATTGGCTCGTATTGAACGGAGATTTAGGTTGGTATGCCGCCTTATGGTGTATCCGGGTGGTTTTCCAGTTTAAGGCGTATCTCTATGGCTAATATGCTCTAATATACAACCATTTGACTTTCAGTATGCTTAGGCTGATAACCTTGATTTAAATTTGTATATTGCGTAAGTTGCTTGTGCATAATATTTAATACTAGAATAGGCTTTAAGTGTGTCTTGAAAAAGAACTGTGTCTGCTTCCTAACAAGTTGTTGGTTTCATCGTCTTCGATTTCGAGATCCCTTTCGTGATCACTCACTTCATCAATGATGGTTTTATGGACACCTTGAACGTTCACAACCGATTCAATGATGCCTCCGGTTCTGTAGTGTTTTTGCTGGCTGATCTCTCCGTTTTCAGGTAACGCAACTCTGTTTTGGAAGTCTGAAATGTCGGCTTCACGTTCATTAGGAAGTAAGAACTTATGGTTGCCGTTGCTTTCTGAGTTCTTGGACTTGTCGTTATTGATGACCCGTTGATGGTTAACAGCAGCATCTTCAGAAGCATGAATTGATCCGTATACCTTATTTTCTAATATAGGATCCTCTTCAGAAGCTCTAGCTTTAGGGCTTTGTAATACCGAGTTCTTAACTCCTTCGATATCTGGTCTTTTGATGGTGACAAAAGGCTTAGATGTTTCTAATGGGTTGGCTGCTGGGTTGATTGGTTTCCAAGTCTTACTACCATCGACGGTTCCAAGAATGTTACTACTATTAGCTATCAATTGGCCCGATCTTGAAGCTCCTTGTTGGCTTTGATATTCACTCTTGCTGATGATTCCACCATCCAGAGACCCACGTTTAGAGGCATCCAAGGAATTACGCTTGGATGCGTTATTAGATCTTTGGTATAGCGTGTGTAAGTAGCTGGTCAAATTTCTCTTAGCTAAAGGACCCGGTTGGGTTCTCTTAATATTCTTGTTGATATCAATATAGACATCCGATTCGTCGACAATTTCTTCACCAATCAACTCTTCAATAACATCTTCTAGCGTAAGAACTCCAATGGCTCCGTATGCTTCACCAGGGTTTTCACTGACAATGATCATGTGAGATTTACCTTCTTGGAAGTAGTTTAAGATGTTCAAGCAAGAAGTATCGGTACCGGTTTCTGGTAAAGTGGCCAAAGGAAATGAAGCTACAGGTAAAGCGTCTTCAGGGTCATAACTGATAAGAACACGGACCAACAACATTCCAATGAAGTTCATTGGCTCACCAGGAACATGGATAGGAATTCTTGAAAACCCGGCATTGAAGATTTCTTCTACCGTCTTTTCGTCCAATATCGTGTTGGCAGACATCGTGAACACTCTATCCATCGGCGTCATGATAGCTTTAACTGGTTTTTCTTTTAAATCCAAAACAGCACTGATAATAGTGACTTCATCTTCGTTCAACCGTTCAACCCCCATGGTTTTATGTAAGGTGACCAACGTCTTTAATCCGCTCTTCTTATACACGGTTCCATGGTCTTCACCCAAAATATAGTCTAAAAGCATGGCAATGGGGAAAGCAATAGGGTACATGATATACATCAACAAAAGCACAAATGGAGCACAATAAGCGCCGACTTCCAACCCGTAACGAACACAGATACTCTGGGGAATGATTTCCCCAAACACCACGATCGAAGCAGTGGAGGCCACCACGGCAGGCCAGCCTCCACCAAGACAACGATCAAGCACAATAGGTAAAGTTTCGTTGGTGATGACGTTGGACAACAATAACGTGATCAACACCCAATGTTTACCTCTACCAATCAAACGAAGTACTTTACGAGCATGGCTTCTCTCGTGAGAGTCACCACTAGTAGCCATCACCTTCAAATACACTTCATCCTGGCCCATCAATCCGATGGTAAGACCAGCGAAAACACCCCCCAAGAGAACAAGCGCCGCCGAAATAAGTAAGTTCAAGTAGAACTCTTCCAGAGTCAACGGTTCATGTTTCGAAGTCTTGACATGATTGATTGACCTAATTCCAATTGGTAAAGCAGTGACAAGCTTTGGGAGCTGGGTGAAAAGAAGCATAAGCCTTGAAATGACTGATCCGCCAGTGAGTCCACTGGACGAAGAGTATCTCGGTGACGGTTTGAGTTTGGACATGAATTGCCTGGGAATATGATTAAAGTTAGAAAGAAACTAAGGATGTTTTTGGTTTTTTGCGCATAAGCAACACCTAGTGCGAAGGGTCGTGGGGGTCACCAGGAGATTGGACCGAGAAACGCGGTGCGGCGGCCAGGAACTTCGCGGCGGTGGTGTGCGGTGAAATTAGTGCGAGCTTCAGTGGGAGCTTGAGTGTCGCGGTGCTCGGTGTTTCGGTGCGGTGTTTCATGTGATGCTGACTGCCAAGACTGCAGACCCTGGCATTTGCAGCCACTCGAGCAAGAAGGCACGAATGGAGTGTGTATGCGTGGTGGTGGTGGTGGTGTGTAGTGGCCAGTGGTGGTGAGCTGTAGTGAGTTACAGTGAATTGTGATGAATTTGCAAAGGTTGGCTCGTTCTCAATTCGATAATAACCGAGCCAAGATTTCATGTCTATTTTAGGCCACTGTTACGGTGGCACGGTGTACGATAAGGCACGGTTAATTACTTATATGATACATATTATCAACTGATCATGTTTATTACACTTCATTAACATTTATATTATCAACTTATTGTCAACTTATTAGGCTTTATTGCAACTTGTTATCGACTTATTAGATTTTATTACAACTTATCAACTTAACTTTATTACAACTTATACATCAGCTTATACACTTTATGAAGACCTACTTTATCTGATCGTTACTCTTTATTAGACTTTATTACATTTTAAATTATCTGCTATAATACTTTATTACAACTTATATCAACCATTATCGGTCTATTGTTCTTCACAACTTATAGTATCAGCGATCATTTTTATTACTCTATGACAACTTATTATCAACTATTAGACCTTGGTGAGGCTTATCTATCTGCTATTCTTTATATCAACTTCATTATCTGTACTTTTTACTACACTTTATTTCGACTTATCATCTGTTTATCCCACTTTATTATTATCAGCTTATCAGCTATTACTTCATTAATCTTCAATACAACTGATATTTTACTTTCAACTTCTATCAACTTCTTATCAGCTATACTTATTACAACTGCTTTACTCTAACTCTTTATTACAGCTTATCATTAATTTATACGTATTACTTGTTACAACTTCTCATCAATTAATACTTACTCTTCACAACTTATCATCAATTAATACTTATTACTTTTTATTACGCCTTATTATCAATCAAAACCTTTAACTCTTTATTACAACTTATTATCATACTTCACAACTTATTATCAACTACTGCTTAAACAATAATACAACTTATATTAACACTTACAATTTATTAAACTCACATCTACTGCATCCACTGCATCTCTTCCTCTATCTCTCCCCCTCTCCCTAGAAAACCAAACACGTCCGTGGAGTCCCAACGACACTCTCCCACAACAACAACACCACCAATACTATCGTAGTAATCCCCATCAAAAGCGTGATACTGATATCAGCAAATGGTAACACCAATATAATAATTCCAGCAGGAACTCTAAAGATAACTCTCCAAAACTGCCCCACAATATGGAACCCTCTAGGATCTTTAGGCCTATCAACAAGCCCCAAAAATCCCATCACCATTAAAGCAACAAAGATCCCACCAGTAAAGAAGAACTTGACAGCTTTGATGTTGAGCTCTTCTTCCTCCTCTGCTCTTTCAGCAAGATGAACCGGATCATACTTACACAATTCACCTCCAGCGTCGGCTGCCAACACAATCGATCCAACAAGCGGCAAGTGGGCAAGAATCCACGACACAGCCGTGGTGGCAGAATGTCTTAATGGATGTGTAGCTTTACGAGCCATTGAACCATAATTATAAATCCAGAAAAGAACATAGGCGTCTATCAACATCAAGATTCCTCTCCATAAATGTTCCTGGAATCCGACTCCCAAGTCACTTGAGGCAACGATCTTATAAAGGAACTCACCAATTGCAATTGTCACGAAAACAGAGAATCTTTCAACTTCATGTTCAATATTTAAAGCAGTCGAGGTGGTCAACTTCAATTTCCTCTTGAACCATGGCGTGAAACATACACAGAAGATGGTTTGTTCCAATACGAAAAACACCACCGCCAAGGCGATTTTGGCCCGGGTGTTGACAAAGATCACGATGATCCAAAGCGCCGATGTCACCACGATACTGGCGCTATAAATCCGCTGTTGAGCTCTGTGTTCGGGGATCCAGAAAGTGTAGATAAATAAGAAACACGCCAACGATAACCGACACAAAATATAGGGGATAATCACAAACTCTGCTCCCTTTCTGCTGGTAAGAACGTCCTGCTGGTTATTACAAAACACCGTCAACAAAATCAATATCCATAAGATGTATAGTTTCTGGGTCAAGTCCTCGTTATAGTAGTAGTTGGTGGCGTCCTTGATGTCACACCAGACCGTCCATACCGCCACAAACAATAAGATGTACTTTAACAAAGCCCCCCAGCCAGCATGCTCGGTGGCATCGCCCGCTAAATTGGCAATGATACCCACATAAAGTAAGTCAAGAAACAACTCGGTCTTGGTGGACGATCTCTCTCCTTTGGTTCTGTATAAAACCCCGTCCTTAAAGTAATTTAACGCATGTGGTTTAGTGAACCAAAAGTTTTCCTTTGGTCTTTTAATATATTGAAATTTGACATCTCCGTATTTTCTCACGAATTCGTCTTCGTCTTCGCTATCGGTCAATTCGATGTCGCCGGGCTCGTTGCCGGCCTCCAAGATGTTGGTTTGCTGGAGAACGTTGATATCTTCCGACTGGGTGCTGGATAATTCAGACATGGTTTCTGCAGCGGGGGGGAGAGGCTGTTTAAATAGGAAGAATAGAATTATGATTGTGAATTTAATTCGGTCGTAAGAGCCGCGGGTTCATGTGCGTGCGGCATAGACAAGGAAATGTCGCTTTGTGTCGCTCGATGTCGCTTAATAACACTTCCAATGTCGCTCAACTCAATGTCGCGCGTTGGCGCGAAAAATCTTCACCAATAAGAAATCCACCATTCTACCTTACCATGAGTACTAATCCTTGGGCTAAAAGAGACGCATGGAGATACACCGGCCAGTTCAGCCGTTTCAATAGATTCAAAAGTGCATTCCCGGGCTTCGGAATAGGCTTGGCCGCGTTCGTTGTCTACGTTGGCTACGAGAAAGTCACAGCAAAACCTCATGAAGAACATCATTAAATAGATCAATGCATATACAGTTAGTGTTTATTACTATGTACATCGGCCTTGCCCTGCTATGGCTTCTCTTCCCTCCTCTCTTCTATTCCCTTCTCTCTTCTCTTTGTCTGGCTTCTCTCTCTGTCTGCTAGCCTTTCCTCTCTCTTCTCTTTGTCTGGCTTCTCTCCTCCTCTCAAACTCTCTCTACATCCTCTTCATCAATTGACGTCTCAACTTCGAAAGTCCCGTCTTCAAAAATAGACTTGCCTCCCTCAGTACTTGCCTGTGCCAGTCTGCTCGAAGCATTAGCTCTCTTGACCTTGGTTCTTTCGGATGCTAACACGGCCCATTCATCTATATACTCTTGTTCCTGTTGAACAGTACGGTCCAAATTGGTGGCAGGATAAACGGCTCCATACATGCTGCTCTCTTCTTTGCTGACCACGCTTTGCATTTCTTCTTCCATTCTCAACTTATAGAACTCGAATCTGGCTTGATCGTAACTATCAAATAAGTCCTTGCCTGAATTCTTCAATAACCACATGGTTCTTTGTACAACACTCTCCCCGTCCAATGGTTTATTGAGCTGAATGATATGGCTCCAGTCACAGGCCTCGTTATCGTTACCACTATTTTCCACCAACACCTTGGGCCTGGAAAATTCCCATGGATGTCTTTTATAAAACAAGTCTCTTAATTCGTCCTCTAAGAACTTCAACTTGGGAACACGATGAACGGCATTATTCAACAGTCTGAGGTCTTTTTTACCGTTTCTGGTCTTGTCAGCTGAACGGTGCTGGGATGGATCTTTGTATGCACCGTTTTGTAAAGCTTTTGGTAAACGGGTCAAATCCTTGGCTGGCGGATGGTTTGCCACCACGTCGAACCACGCAGGCTTGTCTCTCAACAATCCAGACTTCAAATACGCAGACGTTCTTTCAAGAACCCCGGTGGCTTGGGTTTGGATCTTCATTTGGCTTCCTGGCTGAAAATTTTTCGGTGGTTTAACTATCGCGACCCGCATTTCTTGCAACCAAACCATGGAGAAGGTGGTGAGAAAGGCAGTTCCTTTGATCTCCAACGTGCGGGCCGCCGTCCAGAACCACTCGGACAGACTAGCGAAGGCATTGGCGGTGCCGGCAAACGAGATTCTACCGAATTTAATTCCTTCAAAAGTCGAACACGACAAAATCAAATTGCAAAGAGTAAATCGATTACACAAATATAACGCCAAAACTCCTCCAGATCTACTAAAAGAAATATACCCCCATTCCCATTCGTTCTTTCTGAACTCAGAAGCTTCGGGAGTGAATTTCTGGAAGTTGGCGGAAAAATACCGGGCCACAAAGTTCACTTCTATCGAGCCTGATCACCTTAATGATTTGATCCAAACCATCCTCGATTATTCTCGCTATAGATCACCAGCAAAGATGCTTTCAGAACACACACCTTCAAAGGCATTATCTCATGCTTACGCTCGACTGTACGCTTCCCGGGAAAAGTATCTTGAGTTTGTCACAGAGGTCTTCCAGGACTTGAAACACCACGGTCTACCGCTTTCGGTACGGGAGCAGAACAAGCTTATGTACTGTCATTTCTTCATTGACAAAGCACCGATTGATTCGAGGGTGAAAAGCGCTTTTAAATCAGTTGGAAATCTAAAGACAGAACCAAGAAGGTTTACTTATACTTTCTACCAACTGTTGGATGTGAAAGATACAGACTCGTTGAACAATCTTTTGCAAATCGGGATAATGCAACAACAACGGAAAATTATAGACGACATTATCCACAAGATTAAACCCAATAGAGAAACGTATATCATTTTGCTAGAGTATTACAGTACTCTGGACCGAAGTCACGAGAAAGACCTCAACAAATTCACCGATACCATCAACCAAATAGACCTCAAGATGGATATAACTATATTGAACGAGATCATCAGAGGCTGGTTCAGGTTCGGTATGTATGAGGAGGCAGAGATGGCATTAAAGCTGCTAATTCCGTTGGAAAAACATGAAGTTCTGGAACAAGAGTTCAATACATACCAGTTCCTAACTACGGCAGATAAAGCGAGATACGACGAGTATATTAAGTACTACGATGCCATTAGTGAGATAGTAGAGGTTGAACCGATTCGTGTCACTCCTAGTATCGACACATTCACTCCATTCTTGGTCCACTACAGAACGACTCAACAGTATAAAAAGCTCTTGGATATGGTCGATTCAATAGAGTCGTACGGGTTCACATTAACAACCAAACTATTTGATACTGTATTAAAAGACTTACCTGCTACACAAACTGTCTATGTATTGGATAAGCTCATCACTTGTTTTGAAGCAGGATCCACTCTTGACTATGACCTTAGTAAGAGCCAAAACCATAGCCAACCGTCGGGTCAACATATCAAGCTTCCCGACTATCTAGTCAGAAGAATAGTCCATAATTTATCTCCCCTTAGCGACGAGATTGCACAAACCTATAACGAATTAGAACGAGACATCGGCAGGATAAACAGGAAAAACCTGAAAGAGCATCGGTTTAAACGTATTGAAGCAACGTATTTGAAACTCGAGTTCCTCAAACACATCTATACGATATCCTTGGAGAATTTAGAGCCTACATCTTCTTCAACCTGAGGCACTTCCTCGACTTCATTGATGAGCTCATCCAAGTCATAATCGAAATTGTTAGGATTGCGATCAAGGTCCAATTTTTCCTTTCTTTTGTGAACACTGGGCTTGTTCAACTTCAATTTGATCGGCACATCTTCCGCCGTGAAGTGACGGATTCCACTGGCAGTTGCTTTTGAATCGACTTTTGATTCTCGTTGATCCGGAGGAATATAACCCAGAGAACCCGACTGAGACGTCTGCGATTTGTTCCCTGTTTTCTTCTTATGTTCGACCTGATAACTCACCAAGTTCAGCCAGTACGGAAGCACAATCACCACCGCCACAATCGCCACGGTTGCCACCAATAGAATCAAAAACATCACGATCAACTTTTCAGTCAAGTTTTTCCAAACCGCGAATTCCTAGACAAAATCCATCACACTTATCCAATGATGAGACCAGCATTTAAAAGCATAAGCCGGCTAGCCGTGCGTACGCCTGGTTTGGCCAGAGCCGCCAGGCCTCGTGTTCTCACGCCCACGATGTATTCGCAAGTCTTCACCAGAAACTACGCCGTCGACAGAGCAGGAGAAACTGTGGACTCTCGCATCGACCCCATTTCAGCAGGCGAATATGACAAAGTATCCAACATATATCTTGAGGATTTGGGAGACGAATTGGACGTGATTTCCGAAGACCACACGTCAATTGACTTCGACTTGAGCCAAGGAGTGATGACCCTCAACACCTCAAAGGGAACCTACGTCATCAACAGGCAACCTCCCAACAAACAGATCTGGCTCAGCTCCCCCCTCACAGGACCAAACAGATACGACTTGGTTCAAGGCAAATGGACGTCGCTCAGAGACAACGGCGAATTGACCGAGCTCTTATCTAAAGAACTCTCCGACATCTTGGGAACCTCCATCCAGTTGCAATTGGAACAATAAAACCGCGCTTTCTGCAGCGCTACATAGAAATATTTATTAATGGATTCACACAACTCACTGACATCTGTAGGGCCTGATTCGACTCCGGAGGCCGGCCATGGCCCCGTGTTACCGCCAGGCTGGGCAGCCGAGTACGACGAGGAATACAAGCTCTTTTTCTACGTCAACGTCTACACGGGAGAGTCCCAGTGGGACGTTCCTACGGGCCCCGTTTCACCTTCTGATTTCAACGGAGTGCCTGCTGATGACCAAAACTATACTCGCCAGGGCGAGGTGCCGGCCGAGTTCGACGCAGAACCGCAACAGCCCTCCGACGGGACGAGAGGAATGGCGGGCGACGTGTTCTTCAACCGTCCGAGCCACTCTTCCAACCCGCTCAAGGCTGGTCTCACCGCCGTTGCGAAACAACAATGGCGCCGCAAAACCAGAGGATCGGGACTCATGACGTTCATCACGGGCGCCGCCAGAGCATACCGCCCCAACTCCCGCCCCCAGAAACAACACTACCAGAACCAGCAGCACCACGGCCACAACAGCTCGAGCTCGGCCGCCCTCAAAAAAGCAGGCCAGCTCCTAAATCAGTACATGAATAGGCATCCTCATTAATATATTAGCGCGAATTTCCAACTCTCTAATGGCGCCTACCGTTAAGATTAAAACCCCTGCCAGGGGCAGTAAGACTCGGGTGTGCCTTGTCACGGTCTTGGGGACCCGTAGGGGCGTCGGCCGACCCCCGGTGCTAAGCTTGGCCGTCAAGTTAAAGGTCCTGAAGCAGGCGTTGGCGTCGGTCGAGTCCTCAGACTCAGACTTGTCATCTCTTGACCTACTACTAAATGAGTCGCTTGCCACAAACTCCTCGTCCCAGCCTGGCACGCAGCAGAACAAATCGCTCGTGGTAACCTTGAAGTATACGCCCAAAGGCCCGCCGCTCCATCTATTCGATAACCCGACCAGTACAAGCAAGTCTCCAGCACCAGTGGAGAGTGCCCAGAATAACGACACCAAGCATAACGTGAAACAAGAAACTAATGAACCCACATATAGAATGATTCCGTCCAATTTGATCATGATCCTACGCCGAGAGTTTGGACTTTTAAATGAGACAACCGAAGAAATGAACATGATAGAGAAGATGATATTCACTCTACGAGACCCGCTAAGCGCCACCAAGATCAAACTACCCATCAAGTCGGTGGGGTGTCACCATTTCGAGTGCTTTGACTTCGATAACTTTTGCATGTTTAATCGGTTGGGACAGGGCGTTCAGACGGTACTTAAAAAAGACCTTATACGGAAAAGTAATGAGATGAAAAAACGTGATAAGGTTGCTACCGGGAACGACTTCAATTCGGTGGACATTGTTCAGCTTACAAAGAGTTTTATCCTACAGCCCAACATCAATAATTTCAATGTGTTTCGAGGCCAGTCTTCTGGAGGCATTGATTTACCACGCTATAAATGCCCCGTGTGCAACAAACAGTTTGAATTAAACCAGCTATTCATATCGGATGTTTTCAACTTCTTTGTCAAAACCACTCCGCTGGAAATCGATAGAATCGAGCTCAGAGATATGGTAAAGTACCGTATAGTCACCGACGAAGAAGCACAGCCCAAGTCCAACAAACGCAGAAAACAGCAATCACAAGAACAGGAAGAGGTGATTGTTTTATCGTCAGAAGATGAAGACGAGGACGACGACGAGCCTACTTTTTCAGACGAAGAAGACCAAGCATATTTCGATCTATTAAAACGGTCGGGCGAACAGCACGAGCAGCCCCAACTCCCACAGAATGGCGGCAACCCTGTTGTCGGGTCCAACCCCGTTGCCGACCGGCTCAGCCATTTTTTCCCAAGTTTACTTGGACCTGAAAGTAGCCGTGAAACCTCAGAGATATCAGAGGATACAGAAGAAGACATCACCCTGCATTCCAGAGCCAAGGGCAGTTCGCCCAGCTTCGATTCCGACGAAAGCTTTGAAGCGTCGTACAACCGATTCCAGTCCCGGTCGCAGCCAGTCGCCGGCCCTGCCCGTCCGCCACCACTTAATCTTTTCAGCCAGCCTGTGTCGATGGCTGCAACAGGCCAAACACCCATTTCAAGACCGCATCACGGCACCAGCCAGACCAGGCCGCCAGCATTCCATGTATCTACACCCCCACCGTCTTCCGCCCAAGCTTCTCTTCCCTACAAAGGCTCCGGAAGCTGGGAAGACCCTGTAACTCTCGATTAATACACATATGAGCATTTTAGCCGCAATTATGCCTCGCTTAAAAATTACTTTGAGATCGAATTCTCACAAAATTTCAGGCACGCAACGCAAAGTGAAATTTCGCTGAAGCAACAAAACATCTTTTGCTAAGGACTTGAATCTTTTCAGTAATTACTTAACAATTGACTACTGATATGTCTGATGCTGTATGTGACGTGACATTCTGTGTAATTGGCGCCCATTGACTGTTCATTGGGCTGCCCAAATGGTTACCTTATTGGCCTTTTTTTCCTACTAACATCCCTAGCCTAAAGAAGCAATCCAACCCCAAGAGGTTTTGGAGCCGCCTAAACAGGTCGAATTGACTGGACAGGCAGACCCGATTTCAAAGCAGACCATCAAGAAGTCCACCCTGCGCCAATCAAATTCGGCGTCGAAAGCCCCTAGCAAAACCGCTAGTAAAACAGCCCTGAATGCAAGAGGCAGTCAAGAACCAATTGAATTGACTCCAAGTGAGGATTACGATACGTCCAATAGTGCCCAGAAACCAAAGCCTAGAGAGTCTGTGGCTCCAACTTATAGAGGATGGAAAGAAGTAGGTGGTTGGGAAAAGGAAGATATCTTGACCCTTGACGATGAAATTGTCGATTTGTTATCCAAGTCTTCTATCTTTGACCAATATTTGCCTTCTGTGGCTTACGGTGACTGGTACCATAATGCTGGTTATTTGATTGTGGCCGCCTTGTTATCCTGGTTCATTGGTTGGTTCAGATTCTCTTTGGCTCCTATGTTCGTGGTGATGGTGGTGTTTTCTATCTTGTATCGTACCTCTATCAGAAAGTATAGAACTTATTTGAGAGAACAAGCTCAAAGAGAGTTTTCCATTAAGTCAATTGAAAACGATTATGAAACGATGGATTGGTTGAATGTTTTCTTGGAAAAGTTCTGGTACTACTTGGAACCTTCTGTATCTCAAATTGTTTGTGAACAAGTCAACCCGATTTTGGCTGCATCCCCAGCCCCTGCTTTCATCAAGTCTTTGTGGATCGATAGTTTCACTGCTGGTACAAAACCTCCTAGAATTGATGCTGTCAAGACTTTGCTGGGAACCAATGATGACGTTGTGGTTATGGACTGGAATACCTCGTTCACTCCAAGTGCTTTGGCAGATTCGAATACCAAACAGATGAAGAACAATGTTAACCAAAAGATCGTCATCAAGGCTAGTTTGTTTGGTTTCCCTGTCTCTGTTGCCGTATCTGATGTTTCGTTCAAAGCACTGGTTAGAATCAGAATGAGAATGACAAAAGCATTTCCTCATGTTGAAACCGTTAACGTTACTTTGTTGGAACCAATCCAATTCGACTTCAATTCCAAGATTTTGGGTGATACCATTTTCAACTGGGAAGTGTTGAGTGTCCCAGGTCTTTACCCATTCATCAACGAAATGATCAAGAAGTACGTTGGTCCTATTGTTTACACTCCGTTATCTTTCCAATTGAACCTCCAACAATTAGTTGCTGGCTACCCTATTGATAGTGCTGTTGGTGTTTTGGCCATCACTGCCAAGAAGGCCAAAAATATCAAGGGTTACCATACCATTGGTAATACTTTAGATCCTTACTTACAATATGGTTTCCACAATCAAGTTTTGGGTAAGACTAAACACATCGATGACACTGATAAACCTGTTTGGAACGAAACTACTTATATTACTGTTAAGACATTATCTGAACCTTTGAACATTGCTTTGTTTGACTACAACGGAAAGAGAAAGGATAGACAATTGGGTACAATTCAATTTGATTTGGAAACTCTTCAAACCGAGGCTAAGCAAACTAAGTTAACTGCTCCATTCCTCAGAAACAATAAACCTATTGGTGACTTGGAATTCGGATTACATTTCATGCCAACTATTCCTCCAACTAGACACCCAGATGGTGCAATTGATCCACCACCTGATTTGAACACAGGTATCGGTAGAATTGAGATCTTGGAAGCTAGAAACTTCAACAAGGATGATAAGAATCCATCCTCTGCTTATGCTGAAATTCACTACAACGATGAATTGGTTGAAAAGTCTCCTATTCAAAAGAAGACTAATAACCCTGCTTGGAATTTGAGATATGAAGCCATTATCAAGAATAAGTCCAGATCAAGAATTAGATTTGTCATCAAGGATAAAGATGACTCTTTCTTAGGGTCTATCACTACTTCCTTGAACGAATTAATTGACGCCACTCAAGTCAATCAAACTTGGTTTGGTTTATCCAAGGGTGGTGAAATCAGAATTAACGCTTCTTGGAAACCAGTTGATTTACCATTTGCCGAAGACGCTGCTGGATTTACTCCTCCAATCGGTGTTGTAAGAGTCAGTATTGAAGGTGCTGAAGACTTACGTAACTTGGAAAGAATTGGAAAGATTGATCCATATGCCAGAGTTCTTATTAATAAGTTCCAAAAGGGTAGAACGGTTGCCGCAGATTCTACATTGAATCCAACTTGGAATGAAGTCTTCTACTGTAGTGTTACATCTCCTAACCAATTGTTAACTTTGGAAGTTATGGATGTTGAAAGAAGATCTGCGGATAGAACTTTGGGATCCTTCGACGTCAGATTACACGAGATTATCAACAAGAATGAAAACAATAAGTACATTGAACATGTTGATACCGAAAAGAGAACTTCTAAGCTTATTACCAAGAAGGGTCCAAAGGGTACTCTTACATACTCCTTGGCTTTCTATCCTGTGTTACCTATTATTCCATTGAGAGAAATCAGAGAAGAGGAAGAAAAGAAGAAGAAGAAGGCTGAAGCTGAGGCTAAGGCTGAGGCTGAAAAGACCGCTGAAGAGAAGGCTAAGGAAGCTGAAGAAAAGAAAAAGAAGGAAAAGCAAAAGCAAGAAAAGATAGCTAAGGGTGAAATAGAAGCACCAAAGGGACCTGAAAAACGTATGAGAGAGAAGTTATCCTTGGAAGAGTTAATGGAATACAAGAGTGGTGTTTTGGTCTATGAATTCTTGGACGGTAATTTGACCAAGGACAATGTCTATTTACAAGTGTTTGCTGATAACCACTCACACTATGATTTTGCCAGTCAAAAATTAAAGAGCAAGGGTAAAGTCAAGGTGGGTGCTACCGGTGATGTTACCATCAAGGAATTAGAAAAATCTAATATCGTATTCAAGGTCACAAAGGATAGAGAAGATAACAGAATGGAAAAAGCTGTTGCCGAAGTCGAACTCTCCACCATTGACTTGGTAAAGAACAGTTACTATGAACCAATGACTTTATCTTTGAAGGGAGACGCTTCTGCTGAATTCAACGTACAATGTCAATGGATTCCACTCATATACGAAACCGGCTTACCACCTCAAGATTCTATCAATAACTGTGGTGTTTTGACTGTCAAGGTTATCAAGGGTACCAACTTCATTGCCGGTGACAGTAATGGTAAATCCGATCCATATGTCGAGTTGTACCTCAACACCAGTGACGATGAATTCCTCAAGACTAAGAAGGTTAAGAAGACTCTTGATCCAGTATTCAATGAGGAAGGAACTGTTGATGTTGCCAACAAATACGATTCCTTTATTAAGGTCAAGGCATATGACTGGGATATCGGTCCAGAACAAGACGACTTGTTGGCCACTTCCATCATCAAATTATCAGACATCGACTGGGAAAACCCTGGCGAAGAGTTCGAGGTGCCATTATACACTGAGGATGATGAAGATGGTGGAAGCCTATTTGTTAGTTTTGCATTTGAGCCTAAATTCATCATTTCCGCCAAACCTTTGTCTCAATCAGATATCGGTGATGCCTTTGGTGCCGTTGGTGGTGTCGGTAAAGGTGTTGTTGGTGGTGTTGGTAAAGGTGTTGGAAAAGGTGTTGGAGGTGTTGGTAAAGGTATCAGTGGAGTCGGAAAAACCCTTGCCAAGGGGTTGCCTTTCGGTAAAAACTGATGGGCCTCATCCCTCAACCGGACTGTCCAGTAAATGTTTTTATACTTGTTGTTTTGTAGTTTATGTAAACATTAGTTTTGTAAAGCATTTTGTAAAGCACTATTTTTGCAACCTGAGAAAATGTCGCGCCCAAACCAGCTGCAAGTATCTCATAATTTTGATGCTCATCTTGAAAAAAATTTTATAGATTAAGATCTGTAATCGACAGATATGGATATTTCTAAACCAGTAGGATCCGAGATTACCTCGGTAGAGTTTGGTGTCTTGCTGGATAAGGAAATCAGAAACTTGTCTGCTAAGCAAATCACCAACCCAATTGTTTTTGATAACTTGGGCCACCCTATAAATGGAGGTCTTTACGATTTAGCCTTGGGTGCTTTCTTAAGAAACCTTTGTGCAACTTGTGGATTGGATGATAGATTCTGTCCGGGTCATCAGGGACACATCGAATTACCCATCACCGTTTATAATCCATTGTTTTTCAACCAATTATTTTTATTCCTTAGATCTTCCTGTCTTTATTGTCATCACTTCAAATTAAATTCATTGGAAGTTCACAGATACACTTGTAAATTAAAATTGATTCAGTACGGGCTTCTTCTAGAATGTACCGAGCTCGATAACATGTTGGTCAGAGGCAAGGATGACTTTGACGAGGCTGAAGAAGGCGAAGAAGAAGACGGGTTTAAGACCAAGAGCAGCGTGGACCCAAAAGCCAGAAAAGAATTAATGGAACGTCGGGAACTCTTTGTCGACACCGCCATAGCCAAGGCCTTAAGTGAAGGTAGAACCTCTGAAAAGGGTATCACCACTTCTACCGTTGGAGAAGAAAGAAAATTGACCATCCAAGAATTCTATAAGAGATTATTATCCAGACCAAGATGTGATAACTGTGGTATGTATTCTCCATCATTTAGAAAAGATGGATTCACCAAGTTGTTTGAAAACTCCTTGAGAGACAAACAAGTGGCCAACAACAGAATCAGAGGTTTGGTTCGTCCCGATATGATGAGAGCAGGTGGTAACAGCTCAAATAAGAACGACGGGATGCCAAACATCAAGCACAAAGGAGGATCGAAATATATCTTATCCACTGAGGTAAGGAACATTTTAAACTCTGTTTTCAAGAAAGAACAGGTGATTTTAAGCAAAGTGTTCCACTCCAGACCTGACTCAACAAAGGCTGTTTCTGCCGACATGTTTTTCTTGACGGCCTTGGTTGTTCCACCAACCAGATTCAGATTACCTTCTAAGTTGGGAGACGAGATCCATGAAAATGCCCAGAATGAATTGTTGTCTAATATCTTAAAAACATGTCTTTTAATCAGAGACTTGAACGATCAAATATCTAGTGGGGCCAAGGATACCATCACTGTGGACGATAAAAAGATTTTGTTTAACAGATTAATGAATGCTTTTGTCACCATTCAAAACGACGTGAACGCTTTCATTGATTCCACCAAAAACCAAAACGCTGCTGCAGGTAAAATGCCGGTTCCTGGTGTTAAACAAGCTTTGGAAAAGAAAGAAGGTTTGTTCAGAAAACACATGATGGGTAAAAGAGTCAATTTCGCTGCTAGATCTGTCATTTCTCCAGATCCTATGCTTGAAACCAATGAAATTGGTGTTCCTCCTGTGTTTGCTAAGAAGTTAACATACCCAGAACCTGTTACTGCCTATAATATAAATGAATTGAGAAAGGCAGTCATAAATGGTCCTGATACCTGGCCCGGTGCAGTCCAGGTTCAGAATGAAGACGGTAGTTTGATTTCTTTAATCGGCATGAATTTGGAACAACGTAAGACGGTTGCAAACCAATTGTTAACTCCAAGTAACGGTGCTACTGGAGTCGTTAACAAAAAGGTGTTGAGACACATCAAGAACAAAGACGTGGTGATCATGAACCGTCAACCAACTTTGCATAAAGCTTCTATGATGGGTCATAAAGTCAGAGTGTTACCAGGAGAAAAGACCTTAAGATTGCATTACGCCAACACCGGTGCTTATAATGCCGATTTCGATGGTGATGAAATGAACATGCATTTCCCCCAATCCGAAAACGCTAAAGCTGAAGCCCTTAACTTGGCTAATACCGATAGTCAGTATTTGACTCCAACTTCAGGATCGCCATTAAGAGGTTTGATTCAAGATCATATCAGTGCAGGTGTGTGGTTAACCAGTAAGGATACTTTTTTCACCAGAGAAGTATACCAACAGTTAATCTACGGTTGTATTAGACCAGAAGATGGACACATCACCAAAACCAGAATCAAGACTTTACCTCCAACTATATTCAAGCCTCAACCATTATGGACCGGTAAACAAGTGATTTCCACCATCTTGTTGAACATCAAGCCAGATAACGTTCCTGGTGTCAACTTACAATCTAAGAACAAGATTAAGAATGAATACTGGGGTGAAGGATCTCACGAAAATGAAGTTATCTTCAAGAACGGTGAATTGATCTGTGGTATTTTGGATAAGTCTCAATACGGTGCCTCTCAATTCGGTATTGTCCACTCGTTACACGAAGTGTATGGTCCTACCATTGCTGGTAAGTCATTGAGTATTTTGGGTAGATTATTCACCAACTATATCATGATGACAGCCTTCACATGTGGTATGGATGATTTGAGATTGACCAAAGAAGGTAACGAATGGAGAAATGATATCTTGAAACAGTCTGTTGATGTTGGTAGAGCAGCTGCTAATGAAGTTACCAATTTACCGGAAGATACTTCTGTCGACGATAAAGAGTTACTTAAGAGATTGGAAGAAATCTTGAGAGATGATAACAAATTGGGTATTTTGGATGCCGTCACATCTTCCAAAGCCAATGCAATTACTTCTCAAGTTGTTTCTAAGTGTGTTCCAGGTGGAACCATGAAGAGATTCCCTGACAACTCGATGCAGGCTATGGCATTATCTGGTGCCAAAGGTTCCAATGTTAATGTGTCCCAAATTATGTGTCTTTTAGGTCAACAAGCCTTGGAAGGTAGAAGAGTTCCTGTCATGGTATCAGGTAAGTCTTTGCCATGTTTCAAGCCATTTGAAACCGATGCCAGAGCAGGTGGTTATATCAAACAGAGATTTTACTCCGGTATCAGACCACAAGAGTATTATTTCCATTGTATGGCCGGTAGAGAAGGTTTGATCGATACTGCCGTTAAGACTTCTAGATCTGGTTACTTGCAAAGATGTTTGACCAAACAATTCGAAGGGGTTCATGTCAGTTATGATAACTCTGTCAGAGATGGTGATGGATCTTTGGTGCAATTCTTATACGGAGGAGATGCAATTGATACCACCAAACAATCACACATGAACGAGTTCAAGTTCTGTTTGGAAAATTACGATTCTTTACTTCAAAAGTACCAACCAGGATTCTTTGACAACTTGGATACTGAAGAAGCTCAAGAATACGTTAAGAAGTACAAGAAGACCGTTAAGAAGAACAACGATTTACCACACTATGAACAATCGTTGAAATACGATCCTGTTATTTCTGTTTATAACCCAGCCAAATACTTGGGTTCTGTGAGTGAAAACTTCCAAAACAAATTGGACAAGTTTATCAGTGAAAACAAAGACTTGTTCAAGAAAACCAACATTGGTAAAGATAAGTTCAGAGCATTGATGCAATTGAAGTATATGAGATCTTTGATCAACCCCGGTGAAGCAGTGGGTATCATTGCCTCTCAATCCATTGGAGAACCATCTACTCAAATGACATTAAACACCTTCCATTTCGCTGGTCACGGTGCTGCAAATGTGACGTTGGGTATTCCTAGAATGAGAGAAATCATTATGACTGCTTCTGCTTCTATTGCTACTCCACAAATGACTTTACCTTTGAGGAAAGACATTAATGATACTCAAGCCGACTTGTTCTGTAAGAACATCACCAAGATTGTATTATCTGAGTTCTTGTTGAATGCCAGAGTTGTTGAAACCACCTCAACAACCCACGACGGTGAAAACTCAAGATCCTACAGTATCAGATTGAACTTCTTCACCAAGGATGAATACGAGAAAGAGTATGACATTGACCAGAAATACTTGGAAAAGGTTATCATCAGAAAGTTCTTGGGTGCTTTGGAAGCCAGTATCACCAAGGAAATCAAGAAACAAAAGAAGGTCGACGTTCCATCTGTTGGTAAAGCATCTAAGGTGACCGATCCAGTATCTTCTAGTATGGAAGGTGTTGAAGATTATGAAGAAGGAGACGGCGATGCTGAAGATGCCAAGATGAAGAAGAACTCCAAACAACAAGTATCATATGATGGTCCAGACGATGATGAAATCGAAACCATGAAGAGAGGTGAAGAAACCAGTGAAGATGAAGATGCCAATTCCAATTCCGACTCGGACTCTGAATCTGAATCTGAATCCGAACAAGAAGAAGACAAAATGGAAGTGGATAAACCTTTCAGTAAAGAAGCCAAGAGCAGACAACATGAAGTTATCACCAACCACCATTTTGTTACCAAGTTCAACTTCGATGATGCCAATGGTGAATGGTGTGAGTTCGACTTGAAGTTGGTTGGTGATCTCGAGAAGTTGTTGATGGTCAACATTGTTGAAGAATTGAGTAAGAAACTTGTTGTCAGAGAAGTTCCAAGAATCGGAAGATGTTTGCATCCAAGTGGTGAAAGACACTTGACCACTGAAGGGGTAAACTTCAAGGCCATGTGGGAACAAGATGACTTCATTGATGTCAACAGCATCACCTCTAACGACATCTACCAGGTCTTAAAGACTTATGGTGTTGAAGCTGCCAGAAACACCATTGTCAGAGAAATCAATAATGTTTTCTCAACCTATGCCATCAATGTGTCTTCCAGACACTTGGATTTGATTGGTGATATGATGACCAGAGAAGGTACTTACTTGGCCTTCAACAGACAAGGTATTGACTCTTCCACATCTGCATTCATGAAGATGTCTTACGAAACCACCTGTCAATTCATCACCAAGAGTGTGTTGAATGGAGACAAAGAAGAAATCGAAAGTCCTTCTGCCAACATTGTTATGGGTAAGTTATCGAATGTTGGTACCGGAACATTTGATTTATTTGCCAAATTACAGTAAGAATTGAACTAAAGTATTTATTCATATATAATGAATTAGCTTTAAATATTATAGCATGCTATCAAGAAGCTTGAAATAAAGCTCAACTTGAAGTTAAAGTTTTCAAAAACTAATTGTTTTGTATCAAAAGATTGATTGTTGAATCTAAATATATAATTCCATGGTATTTGAATCACACCTCTTGATTGTAAGAATTGGACCACCAAGTAAACCGACAAAGACAATGCAACGATCAACGAGCTGAACTTCCCGATGATCACGCCTAGAATAAGCCCGGTGACCGATCCCAACGTCAACTCGTTGTAAATTTTATGTTTATTTGAAAGATGTAAATTTGCAATATCAGTTGAAGCGGACCTCATGGAGGTTGCAGGAACGGATTGAGGCTTGAAAGCCGAGTCATTGAGGATTGGCTGGAGCAATGGCACAAAGGCCAACTTGTAAGCATTGAATGGCTTGAAAGAGAACTTGGGGAACCTGGTTTTACCTAAATAGAGTCTAAACATCGTATAGTGTCAAAAGATAGTGGCAGGTTTTGGGCCGCGCTTTTGGTGAACCCTGCACATGCGGTGATGCTCCGTGTTGGGTTGGAGGAATTCCATGGCCGAGACAATGAGTCGAGGATCGGGGTAGATATTATATTATTGAATGGGTGATGGTTTATGAGTGTAAGGTTTATGAGTGTAAGGTTTATGAGTGTAAGGTTTATGAGTGTAAGGTATACATAAGCGATATTAGGCATAAATAGAGCATACATGACAGAACATGCAGAAGAACACGCGTGGAATAAGTCAAATTCTACAGCCATGTGAACACATTAACTTCACAAAGCCTTTATTTCTTCTGCCTAAAACCTTCTGCTCTTCTGCTCTGCTCTTCTGTCTGCTGCCCAGCCGAAGCCACAATGGGCTCCCATCCTGTGCTCAATCCTCCGCCGCCGCACTACCGCCAGCACGGCACCAAACCGGTTGCTGCATTTGAAATTCTTGCCTTTATCGCCAACCTGCACAAACGAACAAACCTCATTTGCGTAATGTTCACCGCCTCAACTCCACTTTACTGGCTGGCCTGCGGTGAATTACACAAACCTGTACAAAGGTAGTTTGTGAATTAAATTTTATTCATCACTTGTTCTCTTTGTGTAATCCCTGCATGGTCTTTACTAAAACTCTTAAAAGGTGTTTTTGGAACCCAGTTCTCATTTTTTCATTTGGTTTTTTAACAGCTATCTGAACAGTTCTTTTTGCAATCTTTGACAATTTCATTTTTGTTGGTTGCTAAGTGTTTATTCAGTGGTTAAGTGAAGCCTGGAACTGCAATTCTTGGTGTTGCTCAACAATCGTTTTCCCCAAACCCACCTGGCTTCTATCCTTACTATTCCACTCACTGCTTGCTCAACCAGGCCTTACATTCATATTAGTATAACTGCTGTATCACCTAAAGACTAAACAATCCCGTTAATAGAATGATTGAAAATTACCCTGTTCAACAACAAGAGTATATTGGGTTTAATAAAAACCACTATGTCCAAAGTGAATCAATTGCAAAAGACTTGGTGGCCATCTGCCCGTCGGTTTACTATGGTGACTTGAACTGCTTGAACGACAATTATTTCACCAGCCATAACTTCAAAATAATCATCAACTGTCTACCAACTTATAAGTTTTTGAACAAAATCAACCGCAGTAACTTATCGATATCAACAGATATGATCATCTTATCGTTGGATCTTAGTTTGGATATCAATAAGTTTTCTGAAGACGAAAAGCAAATGCTTGACGAATTCGACGCAACTTATAATAAGGTGTTGCAAAACTTCATGAACTTCTTTGTAACTCACAATCAAGGGTATGAAAAACATATCAATGAACTTCCACAGAACTTAAAGTTGAGTTTACTGCTGCCTATATTGACTGGGAATTTGAAGAATAACTTGTTCAAGCTCATTAGACTTATAAACCTATTCAAAATCATCAATAACTCGATCGACGTGCTTGTGGTTGGAGAGTTTAATGAAAATATCCTGAAGGCCCTTTTGATCAGTTACTTGATGGACAACTATAACTATAATTTGAATGCATCTGTGAACTACTTGAACTTCAGAGTCCCGCTCAATTTGAATTCAAATTATTACAACGACCTTTTGATTCTTGAAAACCTTAAGAAGTTTTATATCGAGAATAACGAAATTAAAGCCGGCTCCACTGTCTTGTTCAATAACAAGTCAGGGAAAAGGTCCCGAGACGACGATAACGACAATTGTAAAAGAAAAAGATATTAACTATATTTGTATTGTATTTGTATTTAAATTTATGTGAACTATTAACAAGATATCGATCCCTATAGGCCTTACTCGGGGACTTTAAACCCTACTCTGTTTGCAGATTTTTCGATGTTTTCTGACTGTTTCATGGTGATTCCAGGGTTATATCTCTCAATAAGTTCTTGATAAGTTCTTTGACTGTACAAGAAATCGCCTATGTTTTTGAAATGCTGTTGCTGGATTCTGTTTGGCGATTCGTTTTGCTGTTGGAACTCCTTGAAGAGATTCTTGAATAATTCTTCAAACTTGGTGGAAGGTTTCGAAACCGATGATAAGTTTGCGATTTGTTCAGCTACTTCTTCTGCAGATTTCCCTTCTTTTATGAGCTGAAACTTCTTATACTCAAGCATGGCCTTCTGCTTAGCCAAATCGGCCTCCTTATGAAGCGCATGGCTCTTACTGGCTATCACTCTAAGCTCCTTAAGGATATTCTTGTAAGCCGACTGCATTGATATACTGCGAAGTTTTCACGACATCCGCTGCTCTCAAACAAACCGACACGGTGCCCGCGACATTCAATCGAGTCGCGCCGGAATAAATGGCAAACGATCTACGTGCAAATACCATGCATCTGGGCCAATGAAATGCGCGCTACGTTCAGACAAACCCTCACCTTCTCCTACCACAACTCCGAAGTTATAGCGGATTAAAATTTTTTCCTATACAAACACAGCTAACATGTTCAAAATTTCAAGAGTATGTCGAATTTTTTGATCGATCAAGGTGATTCGGTCATAGAGGACTGCTGGGCAAATGCCATTAGCTGCCTCTTGCCGCCTGGCCATTGGCGCCCGCCACTTTATTGGCGCTCCGTCATCTCATCGGAGCCGCTGCCGAATATCCATACTAACAGTTTAGACTTCTCTTAGATCATTGGCCACATTTGCCTCTCCAGAATCCGTCTTGCCAAAGAAATACGGCGGTAAATACACAATCACCTTGATTCCAGGTGACGGTATTGGTAAGGAAATTACTGACTCTGTCAAGACCATTTTCAAGGATCAAAATGTACCAATTGAATGGGAAACTATTGACGTTAGTGGTTTGGACAAAAACAAAGACGGTGTTCTCGATGGTGTTACCGAAGCCGTTGAATCCTTAAAGAGAAACAAGGTTGGTTTAAAGGGTATTCTTTATACTCCAACCGGAACCTCCGCCAAATCCTTAAACGTTGCCTTGAGAAAGGAATTAGATATTTACGCTTCCCTCGTTTTAATCAAGAACATCCCAGGTGTTAAAGGTAAGTTGGACGGAATTGATTTCGCTTTGGTCAGAGAAAACACCGAAGGTGAATACTCTGGTTTAGAACACCAATCCTACCCAGGGGTTGTTGAATCTTTAAAGATTATGACCAGATTCAAGTCCGAAAGAATTGGTAAGTTTGCCTTTGACTTCGCCAAGAAGAACAACAGAAAGTTGGTTACTGCTATCCACAAAGCTAACATCATGAAGTTAGGTGATGGTTTATTCAGACAAACCATCAAGGATATTGCTCAAGACTACAGCGGTATTGAAGTCAATGACTTGATTGTTGATAACGCTTCCATGCAAGCCGTTGCCCACCCTCAACAATTCGATGTCTTGGTTACTCCAAACTTGTACGGTTCCATCTTATCCAACATCGGTGCTGCTTTAATCGGTGGTCCAGGTTTGGTTCCAGGTGCCAACTTCGGTAGAGAATACGCTGTTTTCGAACCAGGTTGCAGACACGTTGGTTTGGACATCAAGGGTCAAAACACCGCTAACCCAACCGCTATGATCTTGTCTGCATCCATGATGTTGAGACACTTGGGATTAAACGACCACGCTGACAGAATCTCCAAGGCTACCTACGATGTCATTGCCGAAGGTACCACCACCACCAAGGATATTGGTGGTTCCGCCTCCACTACCGAGTTCACCAACGCTATCTTGGCTAAGTTGAACTAAGTTAACTTATTCATCGTGACAGTATAGACATGTGCCTAAATACACACCTCATTTTACGTATCTTGACGATGTAGGGCGCAAGTTTTTATAGACCAATAAATATTCATCTTAGGAGTTTTGTAGTGGATTGTTCAGCTGAAGAATCTGCATTAACGTTTGTTGTAGTATCAAGTCATAAGTATCTCTAAATTTGTCTATGAAATTTAGTTTTAGGTGAACTGAGTGTTTCAACTGCACAGATAATGTAATAAATAAATACCAATTTTCATAATTCAGCTGGCTCTATGGCTCTATTCCTTTTGTGGGTTGCCTGTGATGCTTTACTACTTAAGATACCTTCAACACTTGGAGTCAACCATGTTGACCAAATTTTTTTTGTCACGGTATGATTCACCCACTAATACTGAAAATCAAGATCGGTTCTGTGGTCTAGTCGGTTATGGCATATGCTTAACACGCATAACGTCCCCAGTTCGATCCTGGGCAGAATCATCTTTTTTTGCCTGAGGCATCGCAGGATTTATTTTTTGTTGGCAGATACAGGCTGTAATGGGCGGTATTGTATACGTAAAAATATCCGAAATATTAAGCGTTCGAGCATGTAAAACGTTAGTATGTTTGCCGTGTGCAACAAGTGCCCGAGCCGAGATGTCTTAGGAACAAAGCAGTTGCCCATCACATTTAGGCGCCGCTACTGATTGCTTTTTTTGTGCGTAAATGAGACGATGAGTTGATGGCAGAGAGTATTGGATATGTTAAAAATGCCTAAAAATCGCTGGAAAGAATTGGTTAGTTCATACGTACTCGGAAAGAGCTTCCGTGTCTAGTCAATAAAAAAACGTGTGATATTTATTGTATGAGTTTATTACAGTGTAGTAATTGTTGCAAAATCTATAAATTATACTGAAGTATTGAAAATATATCATATCAGTTTAGCAACTTAAGATTAACGATACAAATTCAGTATGAGCTCAATAACATATAGATTAAGCACTTATAAGCTCAGCCACGTGAAAGTCATCAGCTTATTAGCTTAACGATTAAACTAATCACGCTGTAATATGTATAATAACCATTGGTTGCGAAACTAGGCAACTACCAAGAGATTATCCCCAACACATAGCGTATCATATTGCATGATGACCAAAATACACGTACTTTATGACCAAGAAATACGGCAGCTGTCAAGTAAGGAAAGCTTCGGCGTGACACGGCGTAGACAAGACTTGGCTCCATGACATATCTTGGCACAGCCAGTTTCAGATGAAGGCAGTATACCATCATTAGAATGCAGGCTCAGACCGTGCCAGTATTGTGGGGCATATCTGCTTGATCTGGACGCGGTAAATGGCATCAACTGATGAGGTTGCAGATTCTAATTATCAGATGCGGCCGAGGCAGTTGCAACAAAAAAGACGTGATTGCAACAGAGGAAAAGCGTGATACAGGAAAGCGAAGAGACGTGATGAAGTGAAAGATTTGAAGAAAGATATTAGGAAGTTTCAGCAGAGAGAAGAAAAGTCAAGACTACAGAAATACATTGCACAGAAGTACAGCATCTCAACAACCAAAAGAAAGTGACATATAGTACGCTGAGCATATGGAAAGGGCTTAAGGTTTCGTGCTAGAGATCAAAATATTTTGTACCTTGAATAGTTGCTACCAAAGTAGACCCAAGCCAGGGCGACGGAGTCATACCAGGGCGGTGGAGTCATGCCAAACCCTCCCAACAACAGTCGCGTGATGGAGATGCTTCAAAAGATCTTAAGGTACATAACCTTCCCCCACCAGCCCCACCATTGCCTCTGGGTCGACCTAAAAAAGAGAATCACGGCTTTTAAGCATTTCTCTATTTGCGACAAAAGAAAAAAAAACCTAAATGCGGTTTGTGCACAAGTCATCTCGTCTTTATACAAGGGTTTTTAGACATAATTTTTTCAGATGAGGCAGATCGAATTATTGCCAGGGATATGAAGAAACCAGCGAAATTAAACCCGTAATCTCAATCAGCAGTATAACTCCACTATACCCCGAGATTAAGTTCGTTTCCACAAGACGGAGGTACAAATCATACCATAAAAAGAAGGAAGTAAATGCCTTAGTGGTTTGGGCTCGTAAAATTTGTGACGTAGTCAAGAAAAAATTCTTTTTTGCCTTACCGTTTTTGGCGAGTAATTTTTTTTTATAGCGTACAATTGACAAAAACTGTATAGAGAACTGAAAGTATGATTGTAAAAGGTTTTTCTTTTACAAACCATATCTATATAAGTTTGTATTTCCGCACAATGAAAAGTTTTCATAGATTAGAATCCATTAGATATGTTCGAGCCAAAAGATAAAGAAAAAACGAACTTGGACCCAGCCAATTCTGTGTTTGACAAAGAATCTCAGAATAGCACCTCCATAGAGAATAGAACTTCCCCCAAAAATAGCTTTGCTGATTTTGATCATATACAAAGAAAATTACAATTAAGACATGTACAGTTGATCGCCATTGGTGGTTCTATTGGTACTGGTTTGTTTTTACAAATCGGGATAAATTTAACCCATGCTGGTCCCTTAGGTTTACTTCTTGCTTTCTGTTTTTGGACTGCCATCATCTTGTTACTTACCGTTTCTATTGGTGAAATGGTTTCATTTTTACCTATTGCATCTCCATTTGTAACCATGGCTGGTAGATGTGTGGACGAAGCTTTTGAATGTTGTGTTGGGTTTAACTTCTTCATCATGCAAGCATTATATATTCCATTCGAAATTGTGGCTGTTAACAATTTCATTCATTTCTGGAGAGACGATTATAATGCTGCCATCACCTTGTGTATACAGATTGTTCTTTACGGGTTGATCAACGTTTTTGCCGTCAAATTATACGGTGAAGTTGAATTCTGGTTATCCTTGGGTAAGTTGATTTTGTGTATTGGATTATTATTATTCACCTTAATCACCATGTGTGGTGGTAACCCTAAGGGTGATGCATTTGGTTTCAGAGCATGGCACGCAGAAGGTGGCCCTATTGCTGTTTACAGAAGCAGTGGTTCCTTGGGTAGATTCGAAGGTTTCATGGCTGCCTTGATTGGTTGTTTGTTCATTGTTGTTGGCCCAGAATATATGTCTATGGTTGCAGCTGAAGCTGTTAACCCAAGAAAGAACATGCCAACTGCTTTCAAAACCGTCTTGTACCGTTTAGCTCTTTTCTACATCGGTGGTGCTTTATCCGTTACCATTTTGGTTGCTTACAACGACCCAACCTATGTTGCTGCTACCAAACAAGCTGCTGGTGCTGCTTCCCCATACGTGGTGGCTGCGAAAAACTTGGGAATTGCCGTGTTACCTCACATTGTCAATGCTGTCATCTTGACTTCCGCTTTCTCTGCTGGTAACTCTTATACCTACTGCTCTTCAAGAGCCTTATACGGGTTGGCCCAAAGAGGATTTGTTCCAAGAATCTTTAAGAAGTGTACCAAAGCTGGTGTCCCAATTTACTGTGTGGCTCTCTGTATGTGTTTCTCCTTATTGTCTTTATTACAATTAGGAAGTGGATCTGCCACTGCTTTAGATTACATGGTCAACTTGGTGACCGCTGCTCAATTATTGAACTATGGTTTCATGGCCATCATTTACTACATGTTCTACAGAGCTGTCAATGCCCAAGGTTTGGACAGATCTACCTTCCCTTACAGATCATGGTTCCAACCTTACACCGTTATTATTTCTGGATTTTTCATCTGGGTCATGATCATCTTCAAAGGTTACACTTGTTTCAAGCCATTTTCAGTTGATGATTTCTTATTTAACTACGTGATGATTTTCATTGCCATTGCTGTGTTCATCTTCTGGAAATTGTTCAAGAGAACCAAATTTATCAAGCCTGAAGAGGCCGATTTGGTTACTGGTATCGAAGAAATTGAAGAGCACGAATATGAATATTATGCCAAGTTGGAAAGTGAAGGTAACAAGGAACTTTCCTTCTTCAAGCGTGCTCTCAGCTGGGTCTTTTAAGTGTAGTATAGGGTATATTTTAATTGAGCATTTGCATTTGTTTGATTGTAGCTGTAGCAAAACATGTTTATTTTCCGTTCTATATAACCTAGTTAACCCATTCCCAAGAGATATCGATTCTTCCCAAACCTCTGTCGGCAATTTGATCAAAGGCAGCTGGGGAGAAATCCAAGTCGTGGTAAGCACATCCTTCACATCTATCGGTGACGGTGACTTCAACAGACTTACCTTCGTAGAAAGCCTTGATTTTCTTACCACAAACTTCGTTGTTGTTAGGGTTACCGGTGTTGGTTTCGTCAAACAATTCATGGGAAATGGCTACAATGTAGTCGGTATCGGTGTTGGTAATACCACAAGCACCCAAGCCGGTATCATAGTAAGTACCTTCACCAGTCATATCTCCAGATCCACCCGAGGTAGAGGTCGAGGTGGAAGTGGCAGAAGTTGGAGTGGCGTTGTCGGTGGTTGGGGTGGTGGTGTCGGTGTTGGCGGCAGTGGTTTCAGTTGGGGTTGCAGCCTCGGTATTTTGAGGAGCTTCAGCGCTAGTGGTTACAGCTTGAGCTGGGGCTTCTTCGTCTTGAGCGGCGGCCGATGGTTGGGCGGCAGCAGTTTCAACGACATTGGCGTCTTCGGTGACGGTGGTCAAGCCGTTGGCGCCTTCAAAGACAGTGACGGTGTGGACTTTGGTGACCACGAGAACGTTAGCTGGGGCGGCCAAGATCATGTTAATCAAGGCGAATAAAAAGACAAATTGCATTTTAAAGGAGTGTGATAAAAGAAGGTGTCCAAAGGAATGTAAGGAGTTCAAAGGAAAGTAATCAGCAAAGGTAGCTGGGTGTATTTGAGTATTTGTTAAAGGAGTGACAAATTTTTTACTGGAGAGAAAAAAGACAAATTAGGTAACCTTTATATGATTTGTGCGAAGGGCTTAGGCAAGTTTCAGAACAAGACAACCAGAGTGATTTGGCTTGTAACCAGTTGATGAGCAAATTCCTTTTGTAACCCCATGCCGCAGGTGCTGTACCTTAAAGTTATTATCCATCCGACTGTAGCAGCAGCCAAAACAATACGCCAATTTCCTAAGGCACCTGTGATGCCTTTGGTTCCAAAGGGGTAATATTTTGTCGCCGCTTCGCGTTTTGGGTTAAATTATGAAACATGCGTGTGTGTAGGGGCCTTTTTAGGTCTAGAGCTCCCACCACGCCCGCCGGGTTCATACCGACAGCGTGGTCTCGACCGTCGTAGACTCGGCCACGCCCACCGCCGGCTGACAATACAGCACCTTATTGCACCTTATTTTCAAACACGCTAAACACGACACGGTATATTTGGTTGCAAATCTAACACGAAACAAGACGTGCCCCAGGGTTGTAACGTGTTGGTGAACTCTGTTCACGTGTACACGAAGCTTGTATCCAAGGTAGTATAAAGGCATTATCCAAGGTATCCATGGGTTGGGCGTGCAGCGACTGATCTGGGATCACAGTATGATTTTTCACAAGGCGAGATGCCGTATAGATTTTGCCTAGACGAATTATGTAGCGGTTCTAAAAAGAGGCAGGAGTCAAATAGGATGAATAATAGTTATATATATATGCTATGTGGATGCTAATCAATACACTTTCTATAGAAGTTTGTTTCCAATTGGTTGAACAACCATTTGCTCTGGAAACTGACCACACCAATTGTTTTACCTCTTAGTCTCATGTTTCTGTCATCGGTGATCAAAATACAGTAGTACATTTCCTTGGCCATCTTGGTGTCGAGTACTTTGCCGTTGATGGTTTCGTTCAATCCTCTGAGGATTTTGCGGTTGATTTCGTTTTGTTCGTTGACGGCATTCAAAATGGTTTCGTCGATGTTGGCTCTCCAGTTGGAGTTCACCTCAAACTCGGCTGTTTCGTTGATATCGGAGGCAATACTACCGTCGAATCTCAACGGTAAAACCTCTTTGGTCGAATACAACTCTCTGATGATAATCACCGATCTGGTGGCAGCATCTGCAATAGTAGCCTCTGCTGATTTCCGTAATGATCTCAACTCTTGGAATACAATCAAAGGTATCAAGATCTTTAGCACCCCATTTCTGATACACTTGAAGATTCTTCCACAGTGCTTCAACCAGATATTCGTATCCAAAGAAATGTATGTAAGTGAAGTATCCATTCTATCACCAAGATTACCTTCAAGGAAGTTCGTGTTGAAATTGCCAGCACCTGCCAAGTTGTTTTCGTTGGCAATCGATAAGTTCTCGGGGTTGATCAAAAAGCTATTGTTGTAGTTCTCATCATCGTTCATGTTAGATTTGAGGACATTGTGTTGTTGGTTGTACAAACGATCAACTTGGTTTGAAAGTTCCTGACTTCTTTTCGATTGGTCAAGGCCAAATTCATTCTCGTTAAGTCCGATGTTTTCTTCTCTAGCAAACTCCGAAAAATCAACAGGGGCTCCGTTGGCAGAAGCCATTTCGTGATCGAATTCTTGTGATTCATGGGTATCTTTTGGATTCTCAAACCATTCATCATCCAATACTGCTGGATCAAACCTGTCAGCAAACGCATAAGCGTTTTCGTCGGTGAACTTGTCAAAGAAGTTATGGCTCATGAATCTGTTGTCACCATATAAGAAGTTCGATGTGACAAATTCGATTTCAGATGGAACAAAGTCGGAGTATCTAGGCACGATATCGTCCCAGAACTTGAAGCCATCGTGTGATCTGACTATTCCAAACTCATAGTTATCAGCAATGAATCTTGAAAGCAAAATGATTCTGATGATTCTGTCGTTATTCTCCGCAATGTTGTTGTCATCAAAGTTTGGTGATTCCCTTGGCCTTACTGAGTCAAAGCTATTAGCAGCTCTAAGACTGGCAGAGATTCCAGAAACCGGTAAATCAAAGATATTATAGTCCGCAATTCCAGCACTTTCAAACTCACAATAGTCGGTTTTAAGAGAGATGAAATCAAACCACAAGGTACCCCAGCATTTCCATACTTCTGGCAAGGTTTCATTTTCGTTAAATGTTTGAATGTAGTTGAAACCCTCGGATACAATGTCTCTGCATTTTGCAAGCAATGGCTTATTTGACTTGACCATGATCAACAAAGTGTTCAAGTAGTTGATCAATAACTCCCATGGGAATACATGTTTGAACAACCAGTAGAACAAAGGTTTACTTTCTGGGTTCTTATTGGTGGCTTCTCCAATGGCTATCAAAAAGTATAACCAGATTATCACATGACCATAGGATGCTTCTATAGGACCTACAAGGTAATGTTTCAAGATTCTGACGGATAATTCAAGAACCGACTTGTTGATATCCTTCAAGTAATATGCCCATTCAGTTTCAGGGATTTCTGATGCACAAATAGTCAGATCGTTGACAGAGCGAGAAGCATTGGAAGCAAAGTCTTCCGATATGGATGCTTTAGATTTTCTTTTTCTATCTTTCTTATCTTTCCTTTCCTTCAATGCTTCTGGTAGCAAGAAAAGCTTAGCAAATGGATTCTTTGAGTCACCGAGTCCGATGATATGATTGATGTTAGCAATGGCAAATAAGGGTCCTTTGTTCAACCAGAAGTTCAACTTCTCGAGAGAGTTGATACCGTGCTGGGATTGTTGTGAAATCTGTTGTTGCAAGTAGTATGGAGTGTTTGGATCGTTGGTATTGGTAACTCCATTAGCAGTGTACAACTGTCTGGTGAAGAAATTATACCCATTGGAATCCGATCCAAAAGTAATACCATACCTTGATACCAAATCTATACCATACTGTAACTGAGTTTCATGGAGGCTATCGATATTAGAAACCTCACCGTTGTTATTTCCATTCTTGTTGCTATTGAGTTGATTAGTGTTTATGCTTAATAAAACCTTATGGATCTTGATAAAGTCGATTATTGGTAACTCTAGTATGGATAGAATGTTTCTTTGTGTGCAAATGTTTTCAACCACCAACCGCAAGTACTGCTGGGTAGGAACAAACGGGTCCCTACAGATGACGGACTTCCCGATGTTGACCAAGGCGTCCAAGTTATCTTGTTGTACCGTACACATGTGGTAATAGATTTTCCCGTGACCATATAATGTACTCATGGCCACCGAATACCAATGTTCGGCACTGACTTTCCAGTCGATGAAACGAGAACTGTATAAGGCGATGGCCATTCTGGATAAGTCACCCAACTTCTCAGACCACCAGCCTTCCATATCTAAGGCAGGATCAGTCAAGTTGGAGATGATGGTAAAGCAGTGACCAATGAAACTCAGGCAGATCTCATGGTCCTGGAAGATATTGATGATGTTTTTCAACACTTCCAAAAATGCCACCACACCGTACACCCACATACGACGAGGAATTTTGTAGAGATCAACTATGCTTTTGCCTGTTTTGAAATGTTCCCGCTGATCGTTGGAAGTTGGCTTCAAAGCGGTGACCAAGAAATCAGTATAATTGTCCAATAAAGTGATATTATTATGATAAACTTTCCAAAGCTCGTTCAGTAACTCAGATGACTTTGCATTACCGATCATCATCGATTGATTTTGGCCCATGCCTTGAGAGCCACTTACTATAGGCAGGTTCCCATATGACATGTTATGTGAGCTGTTGGTGAATTGGCTTATCCTTAAGGAGATTTCAAGGCAATTTTTCTGCACCACGTCTTCATAATTGACGATGTTTTTGTATGTGTCCTTTAATTTCGTAGCCAACTGCTGTTCCTCTTCGGTCATCTCTCTGGAATGCTTGACTGCTGGAGTGGTCATGCCTGTTGAAGTCCCCAATCCACCAGGACCCGTCTGGCCAGCGTGCAGCGTGCTGCCAATGCCACTGACGGTGGAGGCATTAGCTTCTGCATCCAGCACAGAAACATCTTTCATGTCTCGGAGGCCATTACCCCTTTGGGCCGCCTGGACGTCCACAGCTATGTTTGAATCAGGCAGATCGGAAGCGTTTGGAGCCGTTAATGACGGGTTTGCGGTTGGGCTCGACGGAACTTCATATGACAGTGGGGTTGGGGTCTTTGTGCTTTGAAGGTGTTGGGAGCCAAGGATGCCGGAGCGTCTCTGGATGGACCGTTGATGTCTATTGGCGGTCACCGGAGGGTGTTGATTTTGAAATTGGCCCGATGGGTTTTGCAGTTGGGTAAGCAGCGGATCATGAGGCAGCTGGGAGGGCAGAGTGACGGAATTGGGGCCTCTTTTGTTGGCGTTTGTCAACATCTGGTTGGACAAGCTGTGTTGGCGTTTTTGTTGCAGCAGAGTGGCAGGAAGATTCGATTGGAGGGGAGGTTGCTGAGACAGGTTATTAATCATTGATGTGTCGAGTGGATCACGTAGATAGTTAGGATTATTATTACTCATGTCAAGAACAATAGAATAACCCTAAAGACTTAGATTAATGATGAGGGGGATGGACGACAAGGCTAATATTGGATGGGTTGCTAGCGGGATGTGTCCAATATGAAATCGTTTTGCTACCGTTGCCTTTTAGTGAGTGAGAAGAAGTTGAGTTTTGGGAAGCGCGGATTTGGCAGGAGGTTTTACGGAACACGAACAGAGGAGCGGGCGTGGCGGTAAATTACCGCGACGTCTGGCGGTCGTTTGGTGGTGTCGCGCCGTGTGGTCAGAGACCTGCGGAATTTTAGCGGTCGGGGATATGGCGCGGCGGTGGTATGAGGCGATGAGTCAGCTGATCGGACGGGAGTGGGTGGGGGTTGTAGTGAGTGGGGGAGTTAGGTATTGGTGAAGTTGGTTTATAGTTGGTTTATAGTTGGTGTAAAGTTTGTTTACAGATGGTGTACAGTTGGTGTAAGTTGGTTTACAGTTTGGCATTTGTTTCTTGATCCTTAGCATACTGATGCATCTGCAATGCCAGCTTGTAGTTTCAAAGCTTATCAAAGGCTGACGGACTCGCACGAAGGTGTCGCCGGTCCTATGCATTCCCTGCTAATTCCGCTGTTAATTACCGACCTACAGCCCCTATTACTCCCGAGCGGTGCAGTCACGTGTACGTCAAGACGGTGCAAGGCTGTTGCCAAGCATTAAATCCTCGTAACGTTATATGCGGAAATGTATCATATCAGTCAAATCTCTTTATTTGGTGACGGTGGCAGATAGGAGTCGGAGAAGTATGCCGCCTATTCCAGGCCGCTGCATCTAATCTGCAGCTAATCGGTATAATCAAACCGGCGACATTCTCATAAGACGGGGGTACATTTCGGAGATCAGCAGCATCACGAATTGGGCGTAAATAGATGACCGCCCGTTACGATAAGGCACGTGGAAGCCATGAACAAACGGGGCTTGTGCTGTTACGAATAGGCTTTACAATAAGGCTGGTCCGTGCCGATTAAGTTATAGTATAGCATTTAAGTTGCCCAGATCCTTGGCCATAGCCAGTTGCAAATACTAGGAGCCGGAATACTGAGCTAGAACTCTAAAATCCCGAATACTACGAGAATACAGATAACAAATTACTGCTAGTATACACTCTAATTGTCGTCTGAGAGATTACCAGTTAAAGCCGATTCCACACCTTTGGCAGCCGGATGTCGCAGGGTCTCGAAACGGCTGTGGAGTAAGCTATTTCCTACAATGATCGCTAATGCTAAGCCCGTTCTTCTCCAAAAACTATCTCTACAGCTTGGTCACAGTTTATGGATCGGTCATAATCTCTATAGAATGGTCTCGTTTTTTGCTATCGTACATGACCGTGTTCCTGAGAAGCTTCGTCGCATGAATGAGATCTAAGCTATGCTGGAGAAGAGCCGTTGCTTCTAGCTTTTGCGGGATACATCTTTGCTCAGCATTTACTAGGGAATGGCTAAGCTTTACTAGGGAATGGCTAAGCTTTACTAGGGAATGGCTAAGCTTTACTAGGGAATGGCTAAGCTTTACTAGGGAATGGCTAAGCTTTACTAGGGAATGGCTAAGCTTTACTAGGGAATGGCTTAGCCTTTTAGCCTTAGCTTAGCCTTAAAATAGAACGAATTATTTAGTAGTATTTTGTAGATCCTCATAGCCTTTGGCCACTATTTGGTCCCTACTTAGAAATCAGTACACCCTGGGCTACAGAACCAATGCTATACATAGCCCTGGATCTCCATCTCGTAAATGAAGCTTGTGGAGATGTAAATGTCGCGCCTCGTGGTCCGGTGTTCACGAATTAAGATATTCGAGGATGATGCAGTGTGTTCCTAACCGATCCCAATACGCAGGTATCGATTTACGAAATATCTACACCAAGATATTTAAACCCCCCCATCTGCCCTTCAATTCGCCACCAATCTGCTCACCATGAAAGCTTCGCTTATTCTCACAGTAGCTTATTCCGCCGTTTGTTTGGCAGCAAAAAGATGGGGCTTATCGTCCGAAAACCTTCCTCCTGGCGCCGTCAGCCTTGACTATCGGGTCAAAAAGAGTGATCCCAAGCCGGTGCCTCGCCACCAGCGTACGCTTAGAAAGAGAGACGACTCGGTGGAAATGCACCTCGATAACGTCGACACGTATTACGCCGTGACTCTTAAAATGGGATCCGAAGAAGAAGAGGTCGAGGTGCTTATCGATACAGGTTCGTCTGACTTGTGGGTGATGGGCACCGACGTTGACTGCTACGTTAGCAAGTCGTCCAGCTCCAGTTCTAAGGATATTGACTTGGAAGCTGTCAAAAACGGCAAACAGTTTGTTCATTCTGAAAGTGTTGCAAAGGCTGCAAAAAACGCAGAGCTCGGTGAACCAGCTGAACCAGCCGGTGAACCAGCTGAACCAGCCGGTGAACCAGCTGAACCAGCCGGTGGATCTGGCTTGGTGAAGCCTTCGAACGGAAAGCTAACTTTCATCAACTCCCACAGAAACTCCGAAGCTAAGAAAGCAGATGCCAGCCATCCTGCCGATGCCAAAGTGACTCCTGTCGACGCCGGTGCCGTGAACACCGACGACGTCAATAAGGCCTACTCCTACTACTACTACACCGACTACTATCCGTACTACTACACGGCCTCCGGGTCGGGCTCAGGCAGCTCCGACAGCTCGATGTGTCTTGAGTACGGAGGATTCAACTATAACAAGTCCGACACCTATGAGTTCAACAGTTCTGCCGAAGAGTTCTACATCGCATACGCAGACAACACTGCTGCCTACGGGATCTGGGGATCAGATACCATCAAGATCGGAGACGTGGCCGTCAAAGACTTGTACTTTGCAATTGCAACCGAAAGCTCTTCCGACGTGGGGGTTTTGGGGATCGGATTGCCTGGTTTACAGGTGACTCAGTACGACTATTACCCCAGCTCGTACAACAACTTGCCGATGCAGATGGTGGAGGACGGGTTGATCCAAAAGAACCTCTATTCGGTCTACTTGAACTCCATCAATGCCGATAGTGGAACCGTTTTGTTCGGGGCCATCGACCACTCCAAGTATGAAGGTGGATTACAAGCTTTTGATATTGTTGAAACGTTCGAGAACGAAACTGACAGCTACTATTCCATTGGAGGAGACCCTAAGGAGCCTAGAAGATTAAGAATCAACATGACTTCTTTAAGTCTCAACAAAGACGGCGACTCCAAGACTTATTGGGACGAGGAGTTCCCTGTTTTGCTTGATACCGGAAGCACTTTGACTTATCTTCCTGAAGGGATGGTGGAAGAAATTGCAGAGGACTTGGACCTCGTTTACTCTTCGTACTACGGGGCGTATGAGATCGACTGTGATACGAAAGAAGGCAACATTATGTTTGCATTCAAAGATGCCAAGATCAAAGTTCCGTTGAAAAGCTTGGTGTTTGAGTCGGCCAGTTTGTCTGAGTGCTACTTTGGAATCTTCCCTGACTCGTACGACGCCTACTACGGGGTTCTTGGTGATAACTTCTTGAGACACGCATATACCGTGTATGACTTGGACGAGAAGAAGATCGCCTTGGCTCCGGTGGTCCACAACAACGGCACCAATGTTGAGGCCATCAGTGGTCTGATTCCCACCGGCACTGCTGCCGAAGTTCTGGACGACGACGAGGAAACCGATGATGGTCCTACCGGCAGCAGAACCAGAACGAGAACCAGTACCGGAACCGGCTCCAGAACCAGCACCAGATCTTCTTCGTCCACCAGAGTTAGTGAAGCTCTGGAGTCCAGTTCGACCTCTGACGTTGGTTCGATCGGGCAGCCTCTTTCGTCTATGCTGTTGATCGTGGCCTTGCTTGCGATCGCAGGGTTATAGTTAATATATGTTGCAAAGTAGAGCCAGTAGAGCCAGTAGATAAAACTAGAATAGAGCTACTAGAGGAGCCACCAGAGGAGCTACTAGAAAAGAGCTACTAGATAGGGCTATAATAGAGCTACTAGAAAAGAGCTACTAGAATAGAGCTACTAAATAGAGATACTAGAAAAGAACTTAGAATAGAACTTAGAATAGAATTTAGAAAGAACTTAGAAAGAACTTGAAAAGAACTTAGAAGAACTTGGAAAGAACTTAGAAGAGCTTAGAAAGAACTTAGAAAGAACTTGAAAAGAGCTATTAGAAAATTAAAAAGAACTTGAAAAGAACTATTAGAAAATTAAAAGAACTGAAAGAGCACTAGGAAGCTATCACAGCCAGTAGTCGACATCTACTGACATCAGCTGACAAGGCTGAAATCGATACCCCTCTTATACTCCATCCTACAAGCCGAGTATTCTTTTGAGTGTATTATTGAATACATATGATCATTCCTATTATAATTACACACACTTCGGGAAATGTGTCTTATCTAGACCGTTGTACAAGACTTGGTATCAGCTTATTAAAGCAATATAACAAGAAACGTAACCAAATAAAAAGCTGATGATTTACTTCAATTTCTTCTTTGGTCTCAATTGGTTGGTGTGACCACACTTTCTCTTACGACAGTTGGTAGCTCTTGGAGGCAATCTGGCGTAACACTTACGGCAGATAGACTTTTCACAGTTGTACTTGGAAGCTAAAGCTCTCAATGATGGTTCAATCATTTTATGCTATGAACTATTAGATGTTAGGAGTTGAAAATTTCAATCAAACTTTTCTTCCACCAGGTGCGAATGGTGTCGTGCGCGGTCAATAACTCGCAGTCACCAGGTGGGGCTCGTGCCCTGAAAGAGACATTAGAGACATTGTCGTGCTGCTCGGTCGCTGCTCGCTGCGTGGTCCCAGAATGTCGTTCAATCCTACTCCGCGACATCGCACGACATCCGCCGCACCTAACCAGCAATTCGCACAACCAAAACCTCAAGCTGCTTCATCACTAGCATGGAAGGGAACGGCAACAGCCAGGAGCATGAAAACAACCATGCCGAGGACATCAGCCAGTATGTGGATGTTCTGGACCACTCGATTGACTTGAACAGCCACGAGGGCGGTTCGGGCGAACAGCCGCATCACGATTTCAGTCTAGGTGCTCACATTCATCCCGACCAGATACAAGGCGAGGACTGGGAGACGTCGCGGCAGATCATTGACGACGACGATATTGTGAATTTGGAGGACCAGGACGAGGAGGAGCAGGGCCAGCAGGACCAGCAGGACGGGGAACAGCACGAGGAACAGGACGAGGAACATGAGCAAATAGAACACGAAGAAGGCAATGAAAAACACACAGAGAGTGAAGAAAGAGCTGAAGAAACCAAAGAGAACGAAGAAACAGCTGAAGAAACCAGAGAAAACGAAGAAAGAGAAAACAGAGAGAATGAAAACAGAGAAATAGAAAACAGGGAAAGAGAAGATCAACAGAAACCAAGTATCCCCGAAATCTCAGAGCCCGAGCCAATTGACTTGCATTTGGACGACCAGATGGACGACGAAGAGCTCGAAGAACAAAACGATAAGGTGGAAGAAATCGCCAATTCGTCTGGGTTGCATTTACAAACTAATAACTTCAGTCTGTTCACCACGCCGTCCAAAGGATTGCCTCCATTGAAAGACATCGACTCAATAGAGACTCCCAAGTCGTTCAGTGTGGCCAGAGATAGCGATCCTCAAAACGTCCAGAGCTCTCCGTTATTGCACAATACTCGTCCGCAAGATACAAGCCAGTATTTCCTGCCCCAGAATCCAGAAATATCTAACATTGATGCTTCTTCGATCCAAGAGAACAATAGCAGTGCTTTGATTGGTTCAAACTTGGAGCTTTCGGACGTTCAAATCGCTTCTTTGGACGCTTCGATCGTCCAGGCCTTGGCCAAAAAAGCAGTTGAATTGTCTGAGCTCAAATCCAATATCTCGTTCTTGAAGTTGAATCAAGAAAAGATCTCTCAGATCAACGAGAATAAGCTCAAGGTTTTATACCAGAACATCAAGACTGCTGATGAAAAATTAGAATCGGCTGTTACAGAGAAGGAACAGTTATCTATAAAAGTCCAAGCTAATGAAGACAAGATCCGTGAATTCAGCTCAGAGAATAATGATCTTAAGACAAAGATCAACCAGTTGAACCAAACGATCATAGACTTGGAAAGAAGTGAAAACTCAAAGAATACCGATAATGAAATCATCCAATACAACAACCAGATCAACTCTTTGACTAGAGATAATGTGGATAAAAGTCAACGAATAAACGAATTGACTAAGAAGTTGAATGATGCTCGTAACGAAATCTATACTGTCAAATTTGACTCTGCAAAGGCATCTCATGAAGCGTCTTATTTCAAGCGTGAAAAGTTATGGTATGAGGAAGAATGGAAATCTTGTCAGGACAGATTAACTGAACTTTCCAAGACTTACCAAAAAGAGAGATTGACCAAGACCAACGAAATAGCTGAGCTCCAAGCCAAATTATCATCTGCCAATGCCAGCAACGAAAATTCAAGTAGCACCATCAAGACATTGAATCTGAAGGTTGAAGCTCAATTGAACCAAATTGCCAAATTGGATCAAGAACTCGAGTCTAGTAAAATAAGACTTGAAAGAGAATTAAAAAATAAAGATGATGTTATAGAAGTGTTGAAGATCAAGAATAGCGAAAGCGACGACATGATTCGTGAGCTCGAACAACATTCACAGCATATTCTGTCTGTCACATCTGAAGCTCTTCGTGACATGAAAGTCTCGTTAGAAGAGAAGTCAGAAAAGGTTATAGAGTTGGAAGAAAGACTCAAGAGAACCGAAGAGGCATTAGAAAAGGAATTAAGAGAAGAAAACGACTTACCAAAGTTGACCCAAAGTGCAGAACTCATTGCATCAAGTGCCCAGGGTATTTCCTTGTCTACTTTATACTCAGAATACAACCACCTTAAGAAACAGTTGATTATCGAGAGATCTCAAAAGAAGAATCTTGCAGATGAATTGCAGAACTTCGTTAATGAATTGGAGTCCAAGAAACCAATAATCTTGAGTTATAAGGAACAACTTTCATTCTACGAAGCATCTATGAAAGAGATGGTTGGAAAGATCGAATCACTCAGGTTTGAAAAATTGGAAAGTGATAAGAAGGGAATGAGATTAAAGAATAAGACCATCGAGCTTGAAGACGAAATCGTGTCTATGAAGAAGCTTTGCAAGGATTTGGGTAAACAATTATGTTACTACTTAATTCATTCTAAAATCCGTGAGAGTAACGAGAATCCATTAAGCTTAACAGAGAAGGCAGCTATTGACAATATCCTAGAAAAGTCCGGTAACAATTCTAATATTAAAGAGACCGATACTGATTCGTTGATCTCCAACAGATTAGTTGGGTTTGCAAGTATCATTGAGTTGCAACGTAAGAACTCCGAATTGTTGACAATCACAAGGGAATTGGGACAAAAGTTGGAGTCCCAAGATAATCAAGCCAATAATGAATTGGAATCTGTGGCAATTGAAGAAGCCAAAGACGCTATTTTGACTTTGGAAGGTGAATTGGATAGTTTGAAAACTAAGTATGAGGCTGTTTCAAAGGAAAGAGATGTGTTGAAATCTTTGTCTAGAGACGTTAGTGACCCATCACTGAGAAATACGAATGTCCAATACCTTTCTGATATGAATGCAGATTTGAAGAAACGAATCGAGAAATATGAAGCCAATATCAAAACTTTACAAACCGACTCTTCTACTAAGGTTGAAGAACTTAACAAAAAGTTGGAAGAAGCTGTTAGCAGTCGTGATGAGCTCAAGCTCAAGGTCACCTCGTTGTCTCATCAAATTGAGTTGGTTGAAACAAGATATGCGAACACCAAAGCCACATTGGAGAACTCAGAAAACGAGTTCTCGAGACTCAAGGAAACAGTCGAGTTCTGGAAGAATCAATTCACCAAACAAGAAACCCTTTTGGTAGCCAAAAACAATGATTTGAAAGAGTTGGAATCCCAAGTGGCTAAACAGAAAGTCGAACTCAATGGCACTAAGCATGAAAACTCATTAATGTTCACTGTTCAGAAACAATTACAGGATGATGTTGAACAATTGAAGAATGACAAGAAACAATTGAATGAATTCGTCCTCAACTTACAAACCTTGTTGAAGGAAAGAGAATCTTCCAACAACGAGATGTCTTCGAGATTAGCACAATCTATTTCAAACTACCAGTCCTTGCAAGATAGATTGTCTGAAAGAGACGAGAAGTTGTCCATCTTGACCAGTCAGTCTGAAATGGCCTTGAAAGCTCAAAATGCCAAACTTGAACAAGTCAATGAGTTGAGCCACAAGTTGATGACAGTTAAATCTCAGCTTGATGAAAAGACAAGATTGGCCGACACTTTAAGTAACAGGATCAAGGACTTGAACGAGAAACTCGCTAAGAGTGAAACCCATATCAAGGCATTGAAGATGAACAGTGTTGGTGGATCCAGTCCTGCAGCATTATCTACTTCTCGTGAAAGTATAGAATTAGAACAAGCAAAGCATGAACTTCAAGTTGCAGAATCTCAAGTTAAAGAATACTCCGAGCTTGCTAAGAGTGCTGAAGATACTTTACTTAATTTGACTACCTCATTCGAAGATTATAAGCAAGAAAATGAAACCATTCAACGTACTTTGAGGGATGAAAAAGCTTACTTATCTAACCAGATTGAAAGTTTGAACACGGAGATCAAGAAGTTAAAGGACGACTTTGCATCTAAGGAAAACGCAAGCCTGAACGAAATCAGCTCGTTGAAACAAAAGATTGAAGAGTCCTCTCTCAAGGTTAAGGATTACGATAACATGCAAGCTGAGTATGACTCGAGAATCCAAACCATAAAACAAGAGTTGGGAATTTACTCCAAGTTGGCAGATGAAAACCAAAAGAGATATAATGAAGAGCTGGCTAAAAACGAGTCTCAAACTAGAGAAAACTTATCATTGAAAGAGCTTAATGACAAATTGAGTTCAACCATCACCACTTTGGAGCTGCTGCTTTCTGAGTTACAAACTAAGCTTGAGGCTGCAGAGCAAAGTGTTGACGATGAAAAGCTCAGGATCGAGGAGGAATTGCGGGATGAAAAGTCCAGAACTAAGGACCTTAATAACCAAAATAATATCTTGCTCAATCAATTAGAATTGATGAAAACTCCATCCTCAAATGACGGTGACGATTCTGAATCCATTTCTGAGTTACGTCAAGTCCTTGGCTATGTTCGTCGTGAGAAGGAAAGTGCAGAGTCTAAAATCAGTGTATTGACTGATGACTTGCACAGGAACGAGCTTCGTTTGAGCTCCACTTTAGCTGAATTAGAAAACGTGAAGGCCGAGTTGGCCAATAGTAGACCTTCGATTGACTTGGAAGAGTCCAACAAACAACACGAAAAATTGGTTCAACAATTGGAACAGGTCAGTATCTTACGTGAAAGTAATACCACTTTACGGAAAGAAAACGAGCTGTATGTCAAGAGATTGCAGCAATTGGAAGTTCAACTCAAGGCCATTCAAGGCCAGTCAGATCCATTGAATAATCAAATCAAGTCTTTGAATGAATTGATACAAGAAAAGGATCAGACAATCAAACTCTTGCAAGAGGAAAATCAAAGATTATCAACACTTGCAGCTTCTGCTTCTGCTTCTGGTGCATCTTCCAACGAAGAAGACAAGCAGAAATTGCAAACTTTGCAGACCAGATTTGATAATTTACTCAATGAATCTCAAACCAAGCTTAAATCAGCTAGAAACAAGGAAAGAGAATACCAAAGGGTTGTTGAACAGTTGAGAGCCGACTTGACCAAAGTGCAAGACGAGTTATCCCAAGCCAAAACGAAGCACAAAGAAGAAGTTTCTGCTCTTGAAGGATCTCGTGATGCTTCTCTTAAAACAGAGACTGAAAAAATCACCCGTAACATCCAGCAAATGGCTAACGATGAATTAGAGAAGTCTAGACAGCAGTACGAAGAAGAGAAGAACAGATTGGTTGCTGAGTACGAGTCCAGGTTGAGTAGTACAGATGAGACCAAAGACATCGAGAGTGAATACAAGGTTAAATATGACGAACTTTCGAAGTCTCTCGATGCAAAGAAACAAGAATTGGAATCTGAATATAGCAAGAAACTTGATGCTGAAGTTCAGAAACAGGTGAACGAAAAAGTCGAGGCTGAAGTGAAGAAACAAGTCGAAGAAAAGGCTGAGGCTTCCAATAGCGTTGACGAAAAGCAAATCAAAGACCAAGTGACCAAAGAGTTCGAAACAAAGATCTCTGAGCTCAAGAAAGAATTTGCTGAACAGTTAGAAAAGGAGAAACAGACTGCAAGAACTCAAACAGAAAAGAAGTTTGAAATCAAGTTGAGGATGTTGAACAAAAAGCTCGAAAAACATGAAAATTCCAATGGTGGTAACGAAGTTTCTTCTCCAGCACCTGCTGCTAAAAGCGAAACACCTCCCGTGGGATTTCCTTCCACCGAGTCTACCTTGACCGTCCACCACCCTGAAAATAATAAGAAGAGAGAACCCACCGGGGAATTGAACGAGTCTCCAAACAAAAAACCAAAAGAATGATTCATGTATAATAAATATGTGTACTAATACATTAATAGTAATTAGTTGTTCTTGAGTTGTAGATCTGTAGAAAATGTAGAATAGAATAAAAATTTAAATGGAATCTGATAACTGGTTAGAACTTGTGAATTTCGCAGCTCATGTTAATCTAAAGATACACTTTAATCCTACTTTTAAACACCTTTAAAATAGCATTAAAAATCTGCAAAAAAGACAAGAACTTCTACTTTACATTCTAACAACATAACACCTGAAACTCTCCCTTTTCTCTATACACATCCACTCTTCCCCTTTCTTCCTCCCCAGCTTTGTAGTCGCACTAAAATTTTCATCTCATCAACACCTTAAACAACCATGGGAGTGCCAGCATTCTTTAGGTGGATATCGAGAAAGTATCCCAAGATCATCAGTCCTGTCATAGAGGAAGATGCTACCCAGGAGATCGGCGCAGCCCAGTATAACGACCCCAATCCTAACGGAGAAGTCGACAATTTGTACCTTGATATGAACGGTATAGTGCATCCATGTACTCATCCCGAACACAAACCAGCCCCTGAAACCGAAGACGAGATGTTCTTGGATGTGTTCAAGTATACGGATAGAGTGTTGATGATGGCCAGGCCCAGAAAAGTGTTGATGATCGCTGTTGATGGAGTTGCACCAAGAGCCAAGATGAACCAGCAGAGATCTAGAAGATTCAGGTCCGCTCAAGACGCCAAAATAGCCGCTGAAGAAAGAGACAGAGAACTCAAGGAAAGAGAGGCTCGTGGTGAAGTCATTGACGATGCAATTAAGGGCAAGAAGACCTGGGATACAAATTCGATTACCCCAGGTACGCCATTTATGAGTAGATTGGCCATAGCATTACGGTATTGGGTGGCTTATAAGTTGGCCAACGATCCAGGCTGGGCCAATTTGCAGGTCATCATTTCCGATGCCACGGTTCCTGGAGAAGGTGAACATAAGCTTATGAATTTCATCAGACTGCAGAGGCTGGATCCCTCGTACGATCCTAACACCAAGCATTGTATCTATGGGTTGGATGCTGATTTGATTTTCTTAGGGTTGGCCACACATGAACCCCATTTTAGAGTGTTAAGAGAAGATGTTTATGCCAACCAGTCAAGAAGATTGAACGTTGCAGACCAATTAAATATGACCAGTGAAGAAAGAGAGAGATTGACCAGTGCCGAGTCCAAAAAGCCGTTCTTGTGGCTTCATATAAATGTCTTGAGAGAGTATTTGGCTGTGGAGTTATACAATCCAAGATTGAGTTTCCCATTTGATTTGGAAAGAGCCATCGACGATTGGGTATTTATGTGTTTCTTTGTGGGTAATGATTTCTTACCACATTTACCAAGTTTGGACGTTCGTGATAATGGAATTGATCTCTTGGTAGATTGTTGGAAGAAGATTCTCCCCAACTTAAAAGATTATATGAGTTGTGACGGGAACTTGAATTTAAGACTGGTTGGTCAGTTGATGAAGTTTTTAAGTTCTAAAGAAGGAGAAATCTTCAGAAAAAGACACGAACAAGAACAAAGACGTGAACAGAACTACAATAGAAGAAAAGCATGGAATGAGGAGGAAAAGAAGTTACGAAATCAATACTTACCAACTTTGACAAAGGGAAAAGATAAAGCCCCAATCCAAGCCGATACTAATATGCCATTAATGGATACGTCCGGGCAGATTGTGGATGGCCATGCTCAGCTTCTGAATAGCGATATCGTCAATAACTTATCGACCATAAACCAAGCCAACCAAGCCAATTCAGATGCTGCTGCCAGATTGAAGAATTTGATAGCCCAGAAAAGCCAACCGGCCATTCCAGCAAAGAGAAAGTTCACAGAAGATACAGAAGACTCCACGGAAACTGAAGGAACCGATACAAGTGAACCAGTAGTTATCAATAAACCGGAGCCAGTGGTTGTTAACAAGCCAGAACAAGAAGAAGACTCCGATTCTGCTGACCCAGTTAGAACCTGGGAAGCGGGATACCATAAGAGATACTACCAGACCAAGTTTGACTTGAAGACAGACGAAGAGGTGAAAGAAAAAAGTAAAGTCTTAGCATACCACTATCTTGAAGGGATTTCCTGGGTGTTGTTGTATTATTATCAAGGGTGTCCATCTTGGCAATGGTACTATCCTTTCCATTATGCCCCATTTGCTAGTGACTTTGAGGATATCGACCATGTGATTGAAGAAGGAATAAAGTTCACTCTTGGTAAACCATTCAGGCCGTTTGAACAATTGATGTCTGTCATGCCTGCAGCTTCTAGTCATACGCTTCCCGATGGATTTGAACCTTTGATGAAGGACAGCGATTCTCCCATCATTGATTTCTATCCCGAGAGCTTTGAAATCGATATGAACGGGGCCAAAATGGCATGGCAAGGAATCCCGTTGTTGCCTTTTATTGATGAAAAGAGACTCTTGGACTCAGTGCAAAAAGTGTATTCCACCTTGACTGACGACGAAGTGGACAGAAACACCATCAAGGAAGAAGAGTTACTCATCTCATGTCAAAACAAGAACTATGCAAGGTTTAAACAAGTGTATGAGACTGGAGATGATGATCTGGAAGTCAAGTTTAACCATACTGCCAGTGGACTTTCGGGAAGTGTATTGAAAGTTGACGGTTTTGATATCAATGAGATCTTCAGGAATCCTCTCCAAGAAGGAGATATGCCTGATGTAGATAGGAAGGAGTATCTTGCTTTGACGTATAAGATGCCAGCCAAGACGAAGGGTAAATCAATGCTTTTGAATGGCTACATACCGCATGCCCAAGCGTTGAGACAGTCTGATAAGGACCAACTATTGTATGGTAGAGGAGGTAATAGATTCAGAAGTCCTAATGATAACAGGGACTATGTGAACTTGGGTCCTCAAGGTGGTGGAAAGAAGATATTCATGATGTATGGAAGCAGAAACGGAGGGTATAGGTCTATAATTGAGGCCCGTAAACAACAGGCTGGGAACGTCTATGAACGGAACAATCAAGGATATCAGAACTACGGGCAGGGCAATGGCAATTATCAGGGAAATTATCAGGGAAATAATCAATACAACCAGGGCAATTATCAGGGCAATTATCAGGGCAATAATCAAGGATATAATCAAGGCAACCAAGGGTATAACCAAGGATATAACCAAGGTTACCGTAATCAAAACTACAACCAAGGGTATAACCAAGGGAACCGGTACCAAGGCCGGAACTATAACCAGAACCAGAACCAAAACTATAACCAGAACTACGGCCAAAACTACCAGAGCAACTACCAGAGTAACCAAGGCTACAACCAAAACTATAACTCTGGCCAGTACCCGAACCAAGCAAACAACCAAAACTATAATGGCTACTCAAGAAACAACCGAAATGGGTACAGACGGTGAATCTCAAGCAATTCTTCAATATGTAGAATAAATAAATACTCAAACTTATGCAGCCCAACCTAAACATCCTCTTGACAGAAACCAAAATAAACTCTCCACCGACCGGCGGGGCACCTGGATTTTCGCCGTGCAAGTCTGTCAAGATGTCTCAATAAATACGGCCGTTACACTAAACATGCAGGTGGGGGAGATGGACAAATAACCCCGAAGCCTGGAAATAATTAGTATATAATCAGCCGGTTTGGACTTTTTACGGGAAAAACGCTTCTATAATTATAGACCGAAACTGTCTGCCTTCAATTGCATGAGTTGGTTGGTGACATTTATAGCCGACGGGAGCTTATCATTGGGATAAAAGCAACCGTTACTAGCATCTGCCGACTTCAACCCGATAACACAGGTCGACGTCACGTCAGCTCATGCGTGTTTCAGCTTCCCATAGCCACTAGAAATAAGCTTTCCAATGTTGCGTAAACCCTTCAGTATTCAGCTGCTATCACCAAATGTGTCAAACGAAATTCGCGCTCCAATTACTAATGGCGACTCCCTTATTCTACGATAAGCCTTCGGGCAAGGCGTGGCTAGCCGAACAAACCGACAATGGATACACTCTAACTCAGGAAACAACCCTGAAGTACCAGGATTTAGCAATTGATCTGTTCCCCCGTGAAAACATCACTGTAATTGACTCGGTAAACTCAGGCACCGGTCGGAACGACCAGAGACAGATCTACAAAAAAGTTATTCAGCCGGTATTCGAGCATTTGAAAGTTGAACACAAATATATCGAGACTGCGAGTGAAAATACCATAAGCGAATACGCTGCTCTGTTAACAGATGGGATCCACCATATCATACTTATCAGTGGGGACACTTCTGCCAATGAGCTTGTTAACAGTTTGAATAAGCTGGGCAAAGGAGAAATCCGCCTTTCCATCATCCCACACGGAACGGGCAACAGCTTGGCACTTTCGATCGGTATTTCAAACGAGTTGGAAGCAATTTCAAGACTCTTACGTGGTGAGTATAAACCGCTTAATCTTTACCAAGTTATTCTTCCCGAAATAGGAGATACCTATTTGGTACAGCACGGCAAACCCACCAGGAAGCAACCCCGGGTGCTACATTTCTTGGTAGTATTTTCGTGGGGGTTTCATGCTTCGTTGGTTGCAGACAGTGACACGCCGGAGCTTCGCCAGTATGGGCTTGAGAGGTTTAAGATGGCGGCCATGCAGAATTTGGAGTCGGAACAGGAATACAAGGGTGAAACCGTAACTTATATACACCTCCGGGAAAGCGGAGTGGTTGGGGATGAATCAAGTAAGGCAGGCATGGATGGGGGTGAGTCATATAATGGAGGTGCTTCGGCTTGTATACAGACATCATCGACTATTCCGGTTGTCGTTCCGAACCTCGAGTCAAAGTTGGCTAATGCATCAAGTCCCCGGAGCTCTCATGTTAACAAGGGGCCCTATGCATACTGGGTGGCCACTCCTGCTCATCGCTTTGAACCAACCTTTGAAATCTCCCCAAAAGGCGACATATTCGATCAAGACTTTTACGTGATAAGCTTTCGGAGCCAACTGGCTAAAGGGCCGAAAATCATGGACATCATGACGCAGGTGTATAATAAAGGCGCCCACGTCAAAAATCCCGAAGTCACTTATGAGAAAATAACTTCTGAGCAACGTATAACCTTGAGATACGGGCCGGTCCCCCAGCTGAGACGGCGTTTCTGTGTTGATGGAAGTATATTAGAGGCGCCCGAGAGGGGAGAGGTGTCTATCAGCAGTGTCAGCAACCAATTAAGTGGATGGAGTTTTTACGTTCTGGTTTGAATGAGGAAACCCCTCTCAAATATCCCCCAAGTCTGCCTAAGGAGGATTAATAACCCGACCCACTTGATTAACAATACGGCGCGGTAATAGTTAATCTTACTTGCGACGTGGAAAGTTAATTGGTGTTTGTTTTCCCCGTAAATGAATTAGGTTTTATCAACCCCATTTTTCGGTAACCCTAATGACGGGGGTGATGGGGTAGCAGTATGAATAAATAGATATAACTACACGATATGAAGACGGCAAAAGTATCCACTCGATTCTGTAAAGATCCCCCCGGAATAACTCGTCTGACGTGCGTGGAGGTCGAAAATCTAACCCCGAGAATCCGGCTTGGACAGAGGTGACAACAAAGAGGGGCCATTAGATGGTCGAATAGCTCATAACACTGTGGGGGAACACGCACCGGTTCCGAACTGCATGCAGGAAAAGCAGTCAAAAGCCAACTCCGGGACCTTTCCAAAGCGGCACTCTATTGGAATTAGATTACTGCTATTGTACCATTAAGGATACTGCCATTAGAAAGCGTAATACTATACCCCACAGTCCAAGTTTTTCTTGGTGTTCTGCCCATATACCAAGAATTCTTAGCATGGACTATAAGAAGGCTAAAGTTTTTCTAGATGTTAATCCGTATCAACTCCAAATTGGTAAATTACCCTGGTGAAATTTGGTGAAATTTGATTCAAGATGGCTGAGATTGAAAAAGTGGAACAACAAAAAGAACCTCAGGTCGAGGTGGCCCCAATAGCTGCTGAGGAGCCAAAGAAGTTCAGATGGAGAGTGGTGGATAATCATTCTCCTCCAGAGGTTTATAACTGGAGATTATATCTCTGTATTTTTGTGTTTGGGATGATGGGAAGTTTACGTGGTTTAGATGAGGGAGGTTCGGCTTCTACTACTTTACCATCTTTCCAAAAGAGATTTGGTTTAGACGATCCTACTAAGACAGAACACGAAATTGCTGATACAAAATCTAACATTAAGGCCATGGTCCAGTTGGGTTCTATTTTAGGTTCGATCATTTCAACCTATTCGGTCGATAAGTTGGGAAGATTAAGGTCTCTTCAGTCGGCTTGTTTCATGATGATTGTCACTGCTATTATCCAAATGACTTCATCAACCTTGGGTCAATTATACGCTGGTCGTTTTTTGGAAGGTGCCTTGTCTGTTGGTTTAACTGTTGCAATTGGTCCAGCTTATAACTCCGAAGTTACTCCCAAAGCCTTCAGAGGAATGGCTGGATGTATTTTCGCTGGTGCCGTTTATCTTGGTATTATGCTTAGTTACTTTGCCATCTACGGTACTTCGATGAACGTTTCTGGAGACTCAGACTCCCAATGGATCATCCCACTTTGCGTGAAGATTATTGTTCCCGGGTTACTTTTAATTGGTTCTCTTTTCGCCGTTGAAAGTCCAAGATGGTACGTCAAGGTTGGCAAGAACGAGTTGGCTCTTAAGAGTTTATCCAAGTTAAGAAACTTGTCTGAATCTCATCCATACGTTATTGGTGAAATCACAGATATCACCGAGTCCGTTCAAGAAGAGGCCGAAGCCAAGAGAAATAACAGTTTCTTTGGCTTGTTCCTTCAACTTATCAAGGTCAAGTCTTTAAGATACAGATTCTTTATGTTGGGATGTATGGTTCAACTTTTAGGTCAATGGTCCGGGGCCAACTCCATCACTATCTATGCCTCCGAATTGTTTGAAATGAGTGGTATCAAAGGTAACGACCAGTTGAAGATGACGGCCATCTTGGGGGTTGTGAAGTTCTGTTCTGCCTATATTGGTGCCTTTTTCATCATTGATTTCTTGGGTAGAAGAAAAGCCATGTACGCCGGTATCACCATCCAATTACTTGCGGTGTTATACTTTGCGTTGTTTTTGCTTATTGTTCCCGAAGCTTCCCACGAGCACGTCCAAATCACCGGGTCCAAATACAGAGCCTCCGAAGGAGCCATGGCTGCGTTATACTTGGGAGGTGTTGGATGGACCATTGGATTCAACTCTTTACAATATTTGATTGGTTCTGAAATCTTCCCTTTGAGTACAAGAACCTTTGCCCAATCGTTGATCATGGTGTTACATTTTGCCAACCAGTACGGTAATTCCAAGGCCGTGGCCAAGATGTTGATCGATATGAAACCACACGGTACGTTCTTTTTCTTCACCGGTATCAACTTTGTTTCTCTCGTTTGGGCCTGGTTCTGTATTCCCGAACTTAGTGGCCGTTCCTTGGAAAGTATGGAAGAGATGTTCAACTTGCCATGGTATCTTATTGGTAGAAGAGGTAACAAGTTATGTCCAGATCACTCTGAACTTAGTAAGATGGACTACAGTCGTGGTACGTTGAGGTTCCTTGAGGAGAAGCCTAGCGAGGAGTTTGTTGACAACGCCAGCAGAGTTTCTGACGAGAAAGAGGAATAGAGGTTTAGGAAGAATCCTTATAGTTTAACTAGTTAAGTAGTAATAGTTTATGCAAATTATTCGCAACATCGCGTAGCCCCGAAACACCGGAACGTGTCTGCAGGACCGGCACCAATGCATTTCAGGAAAGTGCTGCGCTACAAAAAAGGCAAAAAAAAACACACCTCTGTTATCGGGTCGGCAGTATGACAAACGAAGCCTCCGGAATTGGTCACTTGGAAATGCTACCCCACGTATGTCCCAAATTTTTTTTTATGGCAGATAACGATTTCAAATCATATATAAAGGCAGTGTCGTCTGCCCGTCCTGATCCAATACATATTTCCAGGTTTTTTCCCAGGGTTTTTACGCCAAGTTTCCAAGAGTTTTAACCGGATTTACTTTGACATTTTGACAGTTGCATTGGCAGACAGGTTTTCTCCAAATACCAAGAAAAATATGTCAGAAATTAACCCATCCAAAACGCAACCTAAAGTGGAGACCGCTTCTCTCAAGGAACCCGAAAAGAAGTTCCAGTGGAGAGTCGAGGATACCCATTCCCCACCCGAAATCTATAATTGGAGGTTGTATATATGCATATTCCTCTTTGGGATCATGGGGGCTATGAGAGGGTTGGATGAAGGAAACTCAGCATCAACAACTTTACCGTCTTTTAAGAAGAGATTCGGATTAGACGATCCCCACAAATCCGAAGACGAAATCGCTGCATTGGTGTCCAACATCAAGTCGATGGTCCAGTTGGGGTCCATTTTGGGAGCTTTGATTTCCACTTTTGTCGTGGATAAGTTGGGAAGAATCAGATCCCTGCAGCTTGTATGTATAATGATGTGTGTTGCAACCGTAATTCAAATGACTTCCAAAACCGTTGGCCAGTTATATGCGGGCCGGTTCCTTGAAGGAGCTCTTTCGGTCGGTATCACCGTGGCTATTGGCCCAGCATACATGTCTGAAGTGACACCAAAAGCCATCAGAGGTATGGCCGGGTGTATTTTTGCCGGGGCCGTTTATCTTGGTATTATGCTTAGTTACTTTGCCATTTACGGCAGTGCTTTGAATATCTCAAACGATAGTGATAGACAATGGATCGTTCCTTTATGCACCAAGATCATTGTTTCGGGAGTGATTTTCATCGGGACTTTTGCGTTCGGTATCGAAAGTCCAAGATGGTATATCAAGGTGGGTAAAAACGAGTTGGCATTAAAGAGCTTGTGTAAGTTGAGAAACTTATCTGAAACCAATCCTTTTATCATTGGGGAAATCACCGACATCACCGAATCGGTTCAACAGGAAATCAATGCTAAAAGAAACAACAGTTTATGGGGGATGTTTGTGCAGCTTTTCAAGGTCAAATCAATGAGATACAGATTCTTTGTGTTGGGATGTATGGTTCAGATTTTGGGTCAATGGTCGGGTGCAAATTCCATCACCATCTACTCGTCTGAGTTGTTCCTGTTCAGTGGGATTGTGGGCATCCAGCAGTTGAAAATGACTGCCATTTTGGGGGTCGTCAAGTTCGTGGGGGCATATCTTGGAGCCTTCTTTGTGGTGGATTTCTTTGGTAGAAGAAAGGCCATGTATGCTGGAATCACTCTTCAAATGCTTGCCATTCTTTACTTTGCCATTTTCTTGACCATCGTTCCTGAAGTTGAAAAGGAAGGCTCTATTTTGACTCCTTCCCAACACAGAGCATCCACCGGTGCCGTGGCAGCCATTTACCTTGGTGGTGTGGGCTGGGTGATTGGGTTCAATGCTTTGCAATATTTGATTGGGGCTGAAATCTTCCCGTTGAACATCAGAGCGTTTGCCCAGTCGTTGATCATGGTGTTGCATTTCGCCAACCAGTACGGGAACTCCAAGGCCGTGGCCAAGATGTTGATCGACATGAAACCATACGGGACTTTCTACTTTTTTGTGGCTGTCAATGCCATTTCTCTCTTCTGGGCCTGGTTCTGTATTCCTGAGCTTAGTGGCCGTTCGTTGGAAAGTATGGAAGAGTTGTTCAACTTGCCATGGCTTGTCATTGGAAGAAAAGGTGCTGAATTATGTCCAGACCATTCGGAGCTCAACAGAATGGACTACAGTCATGGCACATTAAGATACCTTGAGGACGACAAGGCCAGTGTTGAGTTGGTCGACAATGCCAGTAGAGTATCGGATGAAAAAGAGGACGATTAGTTTAGGGCTTATAGGTTAAATCATCTATTAATGGTATATTAGTTACTTTCGGTATCGACTTCTCTGGTTAAAGAAGGATTGTCTGCCTTTTCGTCAATCAGTTTAGGTGCTCTGATGGCTTCAGGCACATCGGATGGATTGTTGGAATTGTACACATAGATGCCGTTATCAAGAGCATGTTTTCTTTCACTCTTTTTGTAGAACCAAAGAACCAAGAAAGTCCATACTGATAATGCAACACCTGAACTTGCAGTGAAGGTGAACCCCTTGAAATAACGAGGCTGGTCGACGGTTTTCCACACAATCACCGCCATGAAAGCAGTGGTGGATTGGGCAAACGCATTCATAAGCACCAAGATGGTGGATCTCTTTTGCTGGTCTCTTCTACAGATATCGTTCTGCCACGAGTATAGCACCGGTGCCATGGCCCATCCGAAGTATTGCAAGCACCAGGCAAACCACTTGGCTCCTTCTGGTACGTGCCATACTGCCAATAAAACATTACCCAAGACGTTGAACACTTGGGAAAGAACAATGGCTCCCCAACGCAGATGGAAAAGGTCGGCAAATGAACAGACCAACGTCAACCACACTATTCCCAAACCTGGAGTCAACGCAGTACGGTCCTGTAAGGTTCCGGCATCGTATCTTGGAACTGGAACCCCAGCAGAATCAAGTAAGGTTTTACCGTTGGAGTCTTTCTTGACTAATGACTTCAACCATAAGATATAAGCACCACTGGCCCCGTTGGAGTTGTTCCAGCAGAAGATATTGAACCACGATAACACATAAATTTCCCAGCTGGTGAAGATGTTCTTCCATAACTTCCAGTCCAACACCTTTTTGAACGAGTAGTTGTCTTCTTTAGAAGCGATCTTGTGACGGATCAATCTTTTTCTGGCCAACTTGATTTCTTCATCAGATAAGAAAATCGAGTAGCAGTTCTTTGGAGTACCTGGAATAGCATAGATTCCAATGAAACCCACCACCAACGAAATAATCCCGTCGATGATGAAGATCCATTGCCATGGGTCCAAGCCGTTCTTACCACCCATTGATCTGACAATGGCTCCAGATAACAACCCCGAGGTCAAGACCCCCAAGTACTGGCCGAAGTAGAAAACCATGGCTCTTCTACTAATTTCATCAGCAGTAAACCAGGACCCAAATAAGAAATGGTAGGAGTAATAAGCCTGGGATTCAAGAGAACCAATAAGGAATCTCAACCCTTTCAAGGTTGCAACGTTGGTGGACTTGTAAAGACACACCGTAACGATGGACCAAGCAATATCAAAAGCAGGTAAAAGGAAGTTCAATGGAGCAGCGTTTAAAAGGTAGATAAAAGGAAGCTGGAAAATGATATTACCCACACTGAAAAGCACCTGGGTATCGACCAAATCGTTCCCTTTCATTCCGATTCCTTCCTTCAACCCAGCAGCGTATGCGTTGTTCAAGTTGGTCTGGTCAAGGTATTTGACCCAGTAGGCCATCATCGAATAAAGCGTCAAAAGCACATCCAACTTGAGTATCAACTTTCTTTCGGCCGGAGTATCGTCTTCATTAAACCATTTATACCATTTGTGTTTCGATCTGGTCTTGGTGTTGGATCTGTACTCGTATTCATCAAAGTATTTATACCACTTTCTATCCTTCTCATCTCTATACTCGAGCTGTAAAGACTCTTCTTTTTCAGGTTCGGTTTCTGCAGTGAGAACTTCTGGGTCGTCTTCAACCACCCGAAGCTTGGGGAGAACCCCGTACTGTAATCTGCTAAGGTAACTCATCTCGTATGTGAAAAATCTTATCGGCCATCTCCTTCCTTTTATATAAGCCCATCTGTTAACTGCATTTAGAAACCGTTGGATTCGTTTTCTCACGTGATCGCCTAAGCCATATCGATTTATCGCGGTAGTCGATTCGACAGCCGTGCGAAGGGCCGTGCGGAATCGGCACCACGCCGGCGGGCCATGTGCGCGCCCGAAAGCTATGGCATCCGAAACGGTGGATTTTGGCCGCCACAGGCCCGCCATAGTTTTGTAGGTTTCAGGCGGGCTTGGCTGTGTGGCCAGATATGAACATGGGCCGTTCAGTTGTTTAAATACGAGCACGATGAGATGCGATGGGTCGGGAAGTATTGTCCCATTCAATCGTACCCGAGAGGTATAGAGAGGTATTAAGAGAATGTTATTTACACCCTTGTATTTGCAACACCTTCATGATTCGAACACCTTCATGATTCGAACACCTCATGATTCGAACCTTCAGAACACGGAAACCGGTTAAATAACAAGGTATTCCTCCATCATTACAACGTTATCGTCCAATAAGCCTTAAAATTAGAGTAAGATTTAATAGTACGACAAATGTAGTGCGCGATCGAAGCCGTTTTTACGCGAATCTTAATTGCCGTCAGAGATAAAATAAATTTTGGGTGATGTATTTCCGCACCAATCAGCGCCAATCTTCGGGACTCTTTACCCGTTTGGGGTAACATGCAAAATACCACGAGCAAATCTTCCCAAAATTCGAACCCAGAATGGGAATATGTTTTCCGCATTGAGTCATTTGTTTGGACTATTGTTTCATTTGTATGGGTATTGTAATTATTCCCACCCAGCAATAAACCCCAATGACTTAAACAACCACTAAATGAAGGGTTCGAAGCTGGCTTATTTCGCCATACCAAAACCTCGTCAACCCCGGCCCCCAGGAGTTTTTTATTAGGCTCTTTGGGCCACTCGCAAATGACCCTCGACAAGCAGAAGGCTCAAAACATGTCATCAAGAAATCGTAAATTACAAATTAATATATAGTTATAACAGAATCAAACTAGGAAAGAAACATGGTATTCTCCGTATTACAAAGGTATAAAACAAATCAGACCGAAAAAGTTATGAAGTCTAATCTACTTAGATCAAAGCAGCAGCAACGGCAGCGACACCGGCCATAGCACCGACGACAGCCTTGTTACCAGCACCTTCGAAAGAAGAAACTTCAGCAACGGTGGATGGGGCTGGAGCAGAAGAAGATTCAACAACTGGAGCCTTGGTGGTTGGTTGTTCGGTAGAAGCTTCGGTCTTTGGGTGGACGGTGGTGGTGACAACGTCGGTGGTGTAGGTGGTTGGGACAACACATTCACCGGTAACAGTCAAAGTGGTAGCTTCGGAGACGGTGATGACGTGAGGCTTACAGACGTCTTCACACTTGGTGACGGTGACGACGGTGGAGTATGGGCAGTAAGTGGTGTAGTCAGTAACGGTAACGTCGGTGGTGACAACGGTGTCGTTAGAGTAAGCACCTAAGGTGACAGCGGCGAGAGCGGAAGCGGCAACAACTTGTTTGAACATAGCGAATGGATTGGATTGATTAATTAATTTTTTTTCCCACAGCGGATTGCCCTCTATTTATACTTTTCGGTATCTTCAAAACTAAGTTTTTTCCAATGGGTTCCGTAGACAAAAAAACTGGGCTTTTTTTTTACCTTTATTATTTTTTTTCTTTTATTTTCATTATTTTGTTTTTACATGTTTAAGTTTTGAACAAATGCGAGCAGAATAGCTATTGCTTTATTTATAGTCCTGGTTCATTTCATTACAGGGTAGCATTGTTGCAGTGATAGTATGGGGCTTTTGTTCGGGCAACTAAACATGCCAGCCATCTATCGGGGTTTGTCAGTAAACCTCCTTCCACCTCTTCAGCCCATCACCTTACAACGCAACCACTCGTAGCCGTCGTAATGAAAACTGATAGGACTTTTTCCTCTTTTAGGGATATCAGTACCTCGTAGATTATGGTTGAGATGAAACAGTGACTGGTTTGTTAATTTGAGCTAATGTGCAAATATTCAATGTGTCTGGGTCTATGTGCACACCGGTAGCCATGAGAGAAAAATTTTCATCCGCCATTTCTCCACTTACGTCTCAGTCGTGTGCAACTTTTCGCAAGGCTATTTCCGGTTTAGTTTTCAGTTATACTGGTTACGGAAAGATCATGCAAGGTCCACATATGAGCGTCGTCGCGTCCGGGGCGCCTGACGTACATAGTGCCCCCACCGCCAAGCTAACCTGTAGTATCTCGTTCGTAACGGATACTAGCCGGCTGATCACCGGTAAATTTCTTGGTGTTTCTGCTTCTGTTTCGGTTTGGGCTGTTTTGGTTACCCACTTATTAAAACCTACGCCGATGCATTGCCTTATAAACCCACCGCCTTTCCCCTTTAAGCCGCCCTCACGCTACATATGCACTTTTGCCGCCCCATGGTGCGAGCCTCCGTCGAGCACCGTCCCCATTTACGCTGATCCTGCAATATTATTATTTCGGCCGCCAATTGTTTACCTTCATGTTTCGTACTTCAATTGTACGATTTGTGCGTTCGCTTCTTGTCAACCGCTTAGGGGTCGCCTTTAATGATCCGCCTAACTGTCTGCCATCGCCGAAGTGCCTCCAGTACATTCTCTCCTTCCACCACCGCCATAACCACCACCGCCTCCTCGCCTTGTTCCGCCTTGTTTAGCCTCCCCCTTCTCAAATCATCCCACCTCTTCACCTCATCAGCGCGCGCTCTCATTACCATCGCGCTATGCTCCCACTAGCAGGTAAAGCGTTCTGTTGCACCGCCATGACAGCAGAAAGCCGGGCCAGGATCGAACAAAAGATCCACGAGCTCGGCGGCTCCTACTGCTTAGACTTGATGTCCCACACAAACTACTTGATTGTCGGCGATACAAGAACAACCAAATACACCTACTGCGTTCAAAACAGACACGATATCGTGTTCTTGAAACCAACAGCAATTGACTCGTTTTTCGATGACTACCAGCAATCCAAACTGCACAACTCAACCGACACGTCACCCTCTTTGAACGACTATAAATTGCCGGTGTTTTACCACCTCAACATCTGTTTGGCCCACTTGAAATCGGACGATGCGTTCGATGCCATAGAAACTCCCGTCCAGGATATCCGCCAGTTGCTTATCGATCACGGCGGCACACCCACATCGTCATTGACCGCCAAACACAACTTCTTGCTCTCAAACGTCTCTTCAGGAAAGAGATACGACAAGGCCATCGAGTGGAAAATCCCAGTGGTGCACCCTCTTTTCGTCCAGCACAGCATACGACGTGGTGCCCAGCTCGATATCAATGACTACGTGTTGGACAAACTCCCGCCGTACCCCGAGGCGCCGCTCCCGCCAGATACACCGGCGGAAAGTGTTAAAAAGGATACGGTGAAACAACCAAGAGTAAAGAAAAACGTCCAGGTATGGAATTCGATCATGAACAAGCAGGTCTTGTCGAAGGAGAACGAAGATATGGGAGTTTTGGATGAACAGGAAGAACCAGAACCTTCACCTACAATTCAACCGGAGTCTTCTATATTTGCTGGTTTATCATTCAAGCTTCTTCATTTCACTCCGGATCAAACTAAGATTTTGCATAAGATTATTCACCAGAACGGGGGAAGAATCGACTCAGAACATCCCAGCTATACGCTCGTTCCGTTTGGATACGACTCAGACATCACCACGGGGCTGACAGTCCGTACCGAATGGCTTATAGAGCGGTCTATTTATTATAAAAAGCTCACCGACGATTCGTGGAGTAAACCGTTGGAACATTTGACTCCTCACAAATCGTCCAGCGTCTGCCTTAGTGGATTCAAAGGCATAGAGCATCTTCATCTTTTGAAACTCTGCCAGCATTTGGGGTATAAAGTGAGTGATAAATTCCATGCCAATATTGATTTGCTTGTGATCAACATCCATCTTTTTGGGAAGAAACTCTCCACGAAATTGTTCTATAACCTTGATTTGGTATCATGTGGATATAATTCGATCAGTTACATCTCCACCAAAAACAAAGTCATGGCTGCAAAAACCTGGAAGATCCCAATTGTATCGATCAACTATCTCTTTGAAACGTTCAACGAGAATAAAGGATTGAAAGATTTGGTCAATTATCCCGACCTCAAAGACCTCAGATGGTGTTTATATTATCTGCCGGATGGCAAGAAAGAGCCAGAAGAAGAGGACTCGTCTGGGTCTTTAAAGCTCTCGTCTCCAAAGAAGATCAAAAAGAAGTTTGGTAAATTAGTGACGAATCTGCGGGTCGATTTGAATCTGTTGGGAGGAAGAACTGATAGAGAGGAGATTGACGATTTGGACTTTGATCTTGACATTGGCTATGAGAGTAAGAAGCGGAGGATTGAGTGATGACTACCGTTTGCAGCCGCGATTATAAAGACATAGACCAGAAGGAGGCCAGGACGAGGCCAGAACAAGAATAAGTTTAACAGGAGACTCGGCTTACAGAAGACTAAGTTTAACAGGAGACTCGGCTCAATAGAAGACTCAGCTTACAGAAGACTCAGCTTAACATAAGATCCCTGAAGCTGGAGAATTCAACAACCAAGAAAGACTTAGGAGCAGACTAGTCGAGCATGACTGAACAGGACCAACAGGACCAAAGAATCCATTGAAAGTAGAGACCCAATGCACACATCGTTCATTACAACAGGAAATCGATATGCAACAATTGACCAAAGAAGTAGACTTGAATGCAAGTTCTGATCTTCCGCTTCTAGTTCGGTAATATCTTGACTAAATCCTAGTTCAGTAGATAGCATAATATAGAATAAAAGCTAACAAGCAAACCAACAATTGTAATGCTGGAGATCAGTGCAAGATCGACAGCGATCGACGGTGATCGACAGATCCACGGATCCCCCACTCCTATCTTTAATAGTCGAATTGAGGTTTTACACCAATCTATCAATCTGGTAACCACTTGCAACAGATCGATAAGGGTCGCCAAAAAAGCAGTCACAGCGAGCGACGCGAGGTGAGGCTCGCGCACGGCGCCGCCGCAGCGAAAGTTCCACCGCCGGCTAGCGTCGGGACCGAATTCGATCGAAGCGCGCAGTACGTCACGCGGCATTCAAGCAATGCGGCGGGCGTGACTCGCCAACGCCCTAGGTGGCGCGGCCGCCCAAAATCAGGAGATATAAGGGCACAAGCCCCAACAGCGTGCACCCCACGCCCCCATCGGATTTTTTTTCGTCGTTTTGTGTAACTACGCACCGGCGGTGAAAAAATTTATAACCCACAGGATTCCCAAATTTTTATTCTTCTTTTCAACTATCTCAAAGTAAATAAAAATGGGTAAAGAAAAAACTCACGTCAACTTGGTTGTCATTGGTCACG